>CM076580.1:346829137-348029137 GCA_034641835.2 Pinus albicaulis
ATTCATTCGCATGCCAATTGCAATTACAAATTTCCATCTTTGATGCATATAAGTGAGTCAACATAACTCTACTTTTCCAACATCTTGCTTCGTGCAATATGCAACATAATTTCAAGAGAAAAGAAATGCATTCAGATAACAAGGAAATGCATCAATAAGGCAAGATTTTCATCTATTATCAAAATAAATGCAAGGTCTTAATTGGTTAAGAAATCTAACCATTTATTTCCAAACCACTTCAATGGCGCTTCTTTCAACTGCACTTCATCATGTGTATCATCCTGACCCACATCAATTATGGATTCCTCTTTTCCATTCTTGTCAAAATATCTCTCCACCTTCTTCAAATGTTGTGGATGACTTGTTGGGTACAAATTCCAACACTTGTCTACAAGATGACCTTGCTTATGGCAATGAGTGCAAAATAATTGCATCTTCTTTTCAACATGGTTTGTATTGTCCATTGAATCTTTGGCTTTTTGTCTCCTTTGTTTTGAAAGTTTCCTGTGTATGGATATATTCTTCCAACACCTTGAAACAATATGGTCATTCAAACCACAAAAGGAACATGTAAATTTTCTCCAAATATTATGTGAGGATTTACCATGTTTATCATAGTTAAAAGCAACTTGATTAAAGGTAGATTTATACCTTGCACATTCACCTTTGTCGCCTTCTTGAGGAGGTGAATTTGATGAGTTAGTGGCTTTCTTTGGAATACCAACAATGGCTTCAATGGCTTTAGAGATTTCAACATCCACTTGTTTTCCATTTCCATTAGCTGCATGCTTATGAGCATCTTCTTGCAAAGTGGATATAAAACTTTTGCATTCCCCATGAATACAAAATTCAGAAGCTTGAGGTAATGAACATGTAATGAAAGTGTTTCTTGGAACACCTTCATGTGCCTCCTTGGCTTTGGAGCATTCTCCATCATGTTGTCCATAACCAAGACCCAAATACCTAGGCCTTTCCTAAAAAATAATTGGCTCAACTATGCCTTGTGCATGTTTTCCCAATCCTTTACCTTCATAGCCCTTTTTTTTTAACAATTTGGACCCTATTCCTCTAGTGTGTCTTTCAAAAACACCAAAACATTCATCTTGAGAGAAAATTGAAGATAAACCTGATTTGCATACATCATTTTCATGCACATACTTGGCTAGGGTTTCATTTGCAATATGGAGTTGAGTCTCCATCTCATGCATCTTTTCAAGAAGCTCTTGTGTCTCCTTCTTCATTTACATGAATTGCTCATGAAGTGTAGTTATTTCCTTCTTATCTTCAACCATCTCTTGCACCATATATCTTATGATGAAGAGCTTCTGCAACATCTCTCACCAAAGAGTCTTGATAAGGAAGATTAATTAAAAACATCACTTTATGAAGCTGCCATCACACTTGTAATGCATAAAAATATTTTTTGTTGTGATTTGAGAGCTGGGTACTCAATCTTGACCTTCTCCTCTCTTCAGATTATGCACATAAACTTGCACACAGTTAAATTCTCCTTGCAAAAATACAAAACTAATAGCTACTTTTCTAGCTAACCTTGGCAAACTCTGAGATAAACTTGGGCTGTTCTCTGATACCGACTTTATTTGAATATGAAAAAAGTAAATTTGTTGTTCTAACTTCCTCATCACTATAAAATAAGATTGCGCTTAAGGATTATGTCAAATAGCAAGTTTATGAGAGGGTTTATGTGTCAAATTTGTGTGTCTTTTATGATAAATTCATGAAGTAAATTAGCTTTAAAATCACATATACAACAAATAAATTGCAGAGAAATAATACACAACAAGCACATTACATAGTAGTGATGAAGGAGTTCACCCATACTGGGCTGCATCTCCTTGGACCAGCTTCAATGGCTTGGTTCTCTTTGATTAACTGATCAAAAATATGAATACGGTAAATTCCTTAGTTCTGATGGCTCTCAAACCTACTCTAATGGCTCTGGGACACCCCAATACCCTTGTTTTGTTTCTGACTGAGTCGAATCCTGAGTCTCTGAGAAAAGTTATGCCTCTTTTAGTACCTTGGCTTGGGCCTCTATATCATGAGATCAAAATGGAAAAAGTGTTGTTTGCAATCCTCTATAGCTCCTGAAACCTGCTCCAACATGCTCAGAGCATCCAAATATGCTAGGATAGACTCGTTCTATGTCCAATTTGGTCATATTTTCCTCCAACTATGGTTTCCTCAATTTTGGCCTAGGAAACCCCTCCAAAACTAGAGAGGACTCCAGTTAACTTCGACAAATTTGGAGTTTCGCCGAAAATGGCGGACTCCACCAAACTGACCACCAAGATAATAGAATATTAATTAATGGATAAGCACACATTTAACTGAGGGTTTGGCACTATTTAAGCACATTTAACAAATCCACATTAAAAATGGTTTAGCGTTAGTTAAATATGATTAAGGATTAAATAATCCTTGTTTAGAGTTAATCCTTTGCGAATTTTTTGGAGCTCCCACCGTGGTCACGGGTGGTGATCCCATAGACCGGGGCTGGCCCTCTCTTCCCCCGTCACAATCTTTGATTAACTTCAAATGAAAATCAGGTGCATAGTAAAGTAAGGAACATGGTATAGCAGAAATGGTCACATGTTGTGTTTGTGTGTGGGAGTTCAAGGGGTCGAGCCCAACCTCCGCCCGTCCACCATATAAAAATGTTAATCAGCAGTTACATAGCCTTTCGACCTTTGGAGGGGCACGTGGTGGCCTCTGGGCTTGCCCTGTGTCGTGACCTCATTGTTCCCTACAAAACCAAACAAAAAAGGACATGTAGCACATAAATTTGGGCCAACCACAATATGAAAAGTCTTAGCACACCATTGGTCGGAGGAAAAACCAAATTTTGACCCAAAATTGACCTCTTTGACTATGTTTAACTTTTTTTTTTTAAATTCACATGTTTGGCAAAACAAACATCAGGCTCTAACTTTCTCATACAGAGTCAGTTTTCGATGAAATGAAGTGTGCCAGAATCAATGCAATGAGACCTATTTGGTCATTTAGGTTCCAAGAGATTCTGAGCACTTTGATTTTTTAGCAAATTTTTTCTCCCAATTCAGTTTCTGATCAATTCTACAAGTCTTTACCACAATTAAACTAAAGGCATCATAAGGTAAATGTTTGTAACTTAATTTTATCATGGAGTGTCACATCTTTCCCCCCCTAATCAAACACTGTCCTCGGTGTTTACTTTTTCCCCTGGAAAAATTCAAGATAATTCGGTCTCATAAAATCTTCTTCTTCTTAGGTGGCCTTCTTCGAGCTAAAGTGCTTCCACTGCACTTTAGCCTGGATGATAGCTCGCCTCCATATCATTTTTCCCCTCCGATCGACAATGCATAGAGGTTCTACCAGGAAATTTTTTTCTGGTTCGATCTATCAATAATCCAATTCATGATCAGTTTAATTTATCATAAAAGTAAACATTTACATATCATTAGAACCATCTCTATACTTACTTGGATATCATTCCAATTAATTATGTGTCTTGAATCATATATATATTTCTTTAATAAAAAAATGTGAAATACGTTATGAACTTACATATGGTTGGGAAGGGTAGGCTGGTAGGCTACATGGACTATTCTTTCCAAGTCCTGGAATGGTCCACAATAACGAGGTGCTAACTTAGCACAACCACCCCATCTCAGGATACTCCTCTTTGGTTTTATCCATATGTAGACATAGTCTCCCACCTATAATTCCTTGAAAGTTATTTTCTTATCTACATGCATTTTTGGCTATCTTGAGTAGCCTTCAAGTTTTGTCTATCCCTCTTAACCTCCTGCTCCATTTCTTCTAGGCTATCTGATCCTAGAATCATTTTTTCTTCTGGGCTACTCCAGTTAGCAGGTGTTCGACACCTCCTGCCATACAATACCTCATAAGGGCTCATTTTTAATGATTCATGGTGGTTTTTGTTACAGGAAAATTCAACCAAATGAAGGTATTCTTCCCATTTAGTTGGATGTTGCATCACGTACATTCACAACATATCTTCTACAACCTGGTTCACCTGTTCAGTCTGCCCATTGATTTGAGGATGGTCGGCAGTACTAAATTGAATTTGGGTACCCAACCCAGTAAAGAGGGATTTCCAAAATAAAGAGGTAAATTTCACATCCATGTCTGAGATCACTACTTTTGGCATGCCATGCAATCAAAATATTTCTTTCATGAATATATATGCAATTTATACAACTTTATAAGTAGATAATTTAACATGAATAAAATGAGCATATTTACTTAATTTTTCCACCACCACCATGATGGAATCATGTTGTATTTTTGTTTTAGATAACCTCGTTATAAAATCTAAAGTTATCATTTCCCATTTCCATTGGGGAATAAGGAGGGGTTGGAGTAGTCCAACGAGGTGTTGATGTTCTGCCTTCACTTCTTGGCACTCCAAATATTTGGCTAAGTAGTCAACTATATCCTTCCTCATACCAAGCCAAAAATAATCCTTTCAAATGGATGAAAACAATTTTGTATACCCAGGATGAGTAGCATATGGACTACAGTGAAATTCATCTAACATGATTTTTTTTATGCTCATCTGATTAGGGACATCATTTTTTCCCCTAAAAGTTAACAAATCTGCTTTAATTATACTATATTGAGACTATTTTCCCGAGTTTTGTGCCTACATAACTTGTTGCTACAAAAATTCATATTCCAGATCTTTATGGGCATCTTCTTTAAGTTGTTCAGATACATCAAATTCAATGTGGTGGTACTGAATTTCATAAATACATTGCACTTTCTTGCTCAAAGTGCCAACCACACGGTTTTCCTTATGTCAAAATCAAATTCATTCAAAAACGCAGTCCACCTAGCTTGATGTGTGTTCATATTGGGTTGTTTAAAGAAGCTAGTTAAACTACTATGGTCTGTCAACAACAAAAAAAAATTTCCCAACAAATAATGACGCCAAACCCTTTAGGCATGTACCGCGACAGTAAGTTTTAAATCATACACAAAGTATTTATGCTCGTGTTCCTTTAACTTACGTGATTCGTAAGTTATTACCTTGCCTTCTTGCATTAGAAACCCCCCTAATCCTTCTTGACATTCATCCGTACACACCATAAATTTCTTCTCTGGGTCAGCAAATTTTAATATTGGGGTTGTTGTTAGTAAATGATTTAATTGGTCAAAAATACGCTAACAGTCTTTGATCCATTTAAAACTCCTTCCTTTCTTTTGAAAGGATGTTATGGGATAGGAAATTCTAGAAAATCCTTCAATAAAGCGACAGTAATACCCTGCCAATCCCATGAAAGACCGAATATCAACAACATTTTAAGGAACCGACCAATTTAGGATTGTGCTGATTTTCCTTCAGATGAGATCACATGACCCAAGTACTAGATCTGTTCCTGGAAAAAGTCACATTTACTAAATTTTGTATAAAGTTTATTGTCTCTTAAAGTCTTTAAAACTATACGCAGATGTTCCTTATGCTCCTTTACACTTCTGGAATAAATGAAAATGTCATCAATGAAAATTAAGACAAACTTGTCCAAGTAAGGGTGAAAATTCCCATTCATTAAACTCATAGAGGTGGTAGGAGCGTTAGTAAGTTTGAAGGGAAGCACACTAAATTCATAGTAGCCATAACGTATCCAAAATACTGTTATACTGACATCCTCATCTTTAATTCGTATATGATGATAGCCAGACCATAATTTGATCTTAGAAAAACACTGAGGCACCCTTAACTTGATCAGACAAATCGTCAATCCTGTGTAATAGGTATTAAATTTTAACAATTAATTTATTCAATTGCCTATAGTCGATACACAGTCACATTGTACCATATTTTTTCCTTGTAAATAAGACTGACGCCCCCCAAGGGGATACACTGGGATGGATATATCCCTTTTCCAATCATTCTTACAAATATGACTTGAGCTATTTCAACTCAGGTATGCTCATACGGTAAGGTGCTTTCAACACTGGAGCAGCACCAAGAATAAGCTCTATAGTAAAATAATTAATCCTCTTTGGTGGTAATTCAGGTATTTCTTCCAGAAACACGTCTAGAAATTTATGGATAACAGGTATATTTTCTAAGGTTGTTAACTTATCCTTAGAGTTAGTGTAACCTACTTATACGACATAGATTTGGAAGCCTTTCCTGCCACACTTATTCAATTGGTTTGCAATAATGGGTCATAGCTTAATGTTTCTTTTAGTACCTTGAATCTCTTTTCTGATTCCTTCTTCAGTGAGGAAATTAATTTTTTTTTCCTTACAGTTTATGAGAGACTCATTTCTCTCCAGCCAATCCATACCTATCAATACATCATCAAATCCCAAGGGTAGTATATTTAAGTCTACATTAATCTCTTTCTTTCCCATCTCAACAAAACAACTTTCCAACTTGGTTGTAACCTTCTTCTTAGCCTAAGTGGCCCATTGTACCAGCCACAAATTTTTAAACTTAATTCTTGAAATATGACATGTTTCAACAATTTTTGGGCTGATATAACTAAGAATTGCCCCATGATCAATTAGAATAGATACATAATAGTTAGCTATCTTACCTTTGAAAACCACCATGGTTGGTTGGTATTCCACTTGATGATCTTCCATCATAGAGTTGATTCTCAGTATGTCTCTGGCCACCTCTCCAACTGTAGAAGCCTCTTCAACGCTTGTTGTTACCTCTATTATGGTGTGGTGAGGACAATTTTTGTAGTAATGGGGTTTCCCACAAACCCAACACTGAATGGGAGGCTTATGTAATGAACCAAGCTCCATTTTATTTGATGCCTCTACTTTCTTGGGTTCATATATTGCTCTATTCCTTTGTTGGTTCCTTCCTGGTGACCCACCCATGGGTTTTCTGGGTACATATTTTACACTTGCACTCTAGTTTCCCTTGCTATTTCTTAGAAAGGCTTTCTGTGCCTTTTTAGTTTGCCAACTTTTCTCAGGTTCTCCTTTTTGCCTCATATGTTGGTAATAGATATGAGCCTTCCTTATCGCTTTGTCCATTGTTTTTGGATTGTCAAATTCTAGCCTTTCTTTCATGAAAATTGGTAAGCTGCTAACAAAGCATTATACCTTTTTCCTTTCCTCTCGTATGTAAGGAAAATACTTCAAAAAATAGGTAAACCCAGTTATAAACTCATCCATGGATTGTTGTCCCAATTTCATATCATGAAACCCCTTCAATTTTTCGTCATAAAACCTCTTAGTTAAGTATTTATCTTTAAAGTGCTTTTGGAAGGTGTCCTAACTCACTTCATGTTCATCAATGCCTCATACTATCTTAACCTCTTCCCACCACAAGGTAACCTTTCCTTGCAACTGATAAATCACCAATCTATATTTTAAGTTTCCATCATATTCATATATATTGAAAATACTTATTCATGTTTATCATCCAAGCTTCAACAACTTCATTTTCTTCCCCATCATACAGTGGAGGCTTAATTTTTTTGAATTCGCCTTGTAATTCTTTTTTTTTTCTTTTGTCCCATCTTCTGCATGAATTATTTCCATATTATTCCTCATTACCCATGTGGCCTCCTTCACTTTCTAAATGATCCCTCTATTGTTGTCGCATTTCATCTCTATTGTCATTTTCTTGGGTAGGGTCTGGGTTTCTTTGGTTTTATCTATCAGAGAGGCTTTTCGTGATCCACTAATGTTCCAATCTCAACCTTTCATAATTTTCTCGTAAATTTGTCATCTCAACTCACAGTTGTTGTACTGTTTCCAGTAGCATAGTGTTAACTTCATGGGTTCCTTCTCCTAGCTGAACCCACATCTTTGGATTAACATTCGCTCGAGAAAATTAACCCCTCCTCATGCTACTTTAGCAATTTCTATGCACCATTAACACTTTGGTTATTCACAATGTCCATCAGGCCACAATGTTGCAACTCTAAGCTCTGATACCACTTGTAAAGGGTCATAATACCTAATCTAACCTAATATAAAAATTTAATTAAAAAAATATTAATAGCTACCAACAATAAATTTACTATGATAACTTTTGAAACCTTGTTCAATGCATGCTTAATATGTTTTACCATGATGTTGTCGATGACTATGTATTTATTAGTTTTTAACACCAAACATTAATGTTGAATTAATTTATCTAACATACAAATGTAACTTCAAATTTAGTCCTTGTATAAGTTGTAATAACACTGAATGCGATGGTGACCCCCTTAATCGACACCTTTGGACTTTCACTAAATTCACTTGCCACACTAGTCACTCACCTGTGCACTTTGGAAACTTCTCAACTTTCATCACTGGTGTCTAGTGGTGAAACGATGTGACAAATGGATTACACTAGACTGACCATTTATCTTCAGATGAATGATCAGACAGTGCTCTATGACGGGCAAGCAGTGAGGGTAACGAAACCATACCCCCCTTTAAAATCATGTTTGTCATTCAACTTCAGACTAGGTCTAGATCAAGCTCTACATACAACTTGTTCTAGCTCGTTCCATCAGAGTTTCACAACTTGAGCATGAATTTGGTAAGCCACACAGTTTTACTCTTATGCCAAGATTCATTTTACACTCAATTTTTCTTAATTTTGGACTGAATCTATTTTCATCGGCTCCAGGTTGGAACCCTACTTGTTTGCAATAGGTCCAATAAGGAGGTTCACGCGTTGTAGCTTCAGTTACTGTCCAGGTAAATATTTACGAGGTTTTGTTTTTGTTATGCACAACGGTTGAATCGAGTCTAACCCTGTCTTATTGGAATGCAGGTTTCTTTGCATACAGGTTCGCACCAGTAAGGAGCCTTCCAACGTGTCTCCATCTCAGCTAACCAAAACGGTAAGGGATTTCTTCATCCATCCTTTCTCTTTCTCTATTTGCAAGATTGGAGTCAGTTGAGGATAAACCCTCTCTAGTTTCCTACATGTCACCTTGGTGTCTTCTTGAGATCTTTCCTTCCAAAATGGCTTCTCGCATATCTTGTTAGGATTTTATAACCCTCACATGCTCCTAAGTTATACATCATTCAAATGGATTTTTGAATTGTTACAATATGAGGGTTCAATGTTGTAATTCCTCTTTTTGGGACGACTGTAGGTGTCGAGAAAGGTTAAAATGTATAGAATTTGTGATTACTGCTACACAACCACAGATGTTGTACCTGATGGGCCTCTAAATTAGACATAAAATAAGGCACATCTAACCTTTCTTAAGCCCCTTTACCTTCCTTATGCACATGAATATATATATATATATATATATATATATATATATATATATATATATATATATATATATATATATTAAATCTCTCCTTCTGCACTTAATAATTTTTTCTTATGCTTCAGTATTTTCTTAGGAAGGTTTAAAGGTAATTTCTTATTTGCGCCTGATATTGGTTATTTTGTAGAATATTGTGAGAATATTTGGCAGATTATGCAGATTTGGAGAAGGAGATGATTTAGGGACTTGCTCCCTACCACTGGAAGATCAATATTAGAGAATAAATGAGCACCATATCAGGAAATTAGGGAGAAATATTGGAGAGATTCAAGGGGGATTTCCACCCTCCTTAACTCTCAAAGGCAACCAAAGGATCCTCATGAGATCCCCTACAACAATTTGAATTCTAGAGGCAGCCAAGCGACTCAAGACTAAGTTCACTCCAACCATACTTCACTTGGAGTCAAGTGGACTCATTACCTATTGTTTAGGGAGTTTTTGGTAGTTTCCCTTCAAGATAAATGAAGCTAATCAGGATCTAATTAGGGTCAATTATTCGATTCCATTTTGGGAATTTTGCTGCAAGTTATTAAGCTTTTTATTGTACTCAGTGATTAGACTTTCAGAAATGTAACAAGGCTATTTTCTTCCTGAAATGAAGAGACAAAATCCATTTTACTCATTTAGTTCCAGAGATTTGGGCTCATGGGTTAGGGCCCAACCCATGCGCCTCAACTTCTCTTCCATTGTCATCCTTTCCTTTCTGTTATTTAGCTAGTTTTATTTATGATATTTTCATTGCTATTATAGTTGTTGTTGTAGATTTAATTTGCTTATTTGCATTGTAGAATAAATGATAAACTTTATAAAACTGTGAGGCAGTCTTCCCCTCTCATCTTTGTTAATATAATTCTAGCGGGGTTGACCTTCCCATAGGTAAAAAAATTAATTTTTTTATATTTTTTTTATCATGCCTTTTGTCTATTTTTCTGTGCATAAATCTGCAGCTTTGTTTGCAAGAATAAGCATCAAAATCCCCAAGAATATCATCAAGCCATCCTGCTTCATTTCCCAGCTCTATTTTCACACCTGAGAACTGTTGTTGTGCCTCCATTTCCCTCATTTATCTCTTATTTGCATATGTCGCCCCTTTTCATTCCCAAAACGCTTGAAAAGAATTAGAATTAGACCTCCGCCCTTTCTCCTTGAAACTCTCGCTCATTGTACCTTGCTCCATCGCAAATTGCTTGTGATCTCTGTTAACGCTCTCTCATTCCAAGCTCGAATGCGATATCCCTTTCTACTTCCCTTTGTTTCGCTTTTATTAAAAACAGTCAAAAACATTAGAAACCACATTTTTTCCTTTTGGACTTATCATCGCTCCTTTTCGCAATCACATTTCCCATTTGGTTCGTGTTAATAGCTTCCACTTCAAACACCGATTACAATATTCCTTATTCTCTCCTTTATCCTTCACTCCTCATTTCTATGTCAAAAACATTTGAAAGAACCTTGCTTCGCCTTTCTCATAAAATCCCTTCACTTTATCACACTTCGCAATTTCTATTGGCCTTCATAAACACTTACCACTCCTTTCTACCAATTATGATATTATTAAAGCGCTCTACCACCTGTCCTACCGCCACATCATCTTACTGATCCCCTTTTCGCATTTCACAATCATTGCATTTCACATTTCGCAATTCTAGCCTTATTGCAATTCTCGCATTTCACATTATCGCATTTCGGCCCCGCACCTCCCTTACTACCTTCCACCCCTAAACCCCAATTGTGAAATACCGCAATCGCACCACAACATCACAATCACATTCCACATTGAATTCGGTATCACATTTCACACTTCACATTCCTTGCGACTGCACTCCTGCTTCTCCTCCAGCCTTGCGACATTGCAATATTGCGATCACATATCGCACTGCCAGCCCTCCATTGCAATTCTGCCATCGCACTTTCCAAAGCCTCCCACTCCAAATAATTTTTGTGATGTTATGCACTTTAATAAATTCCAAACACATTTTTCACTCCTCTAAGACTTGTTTCATGTGTTTAAGCCTTCCATGAGCACCTTTAGCCCTTTTTCCTACGAACTACAATCAACACTTTTTCAGTTAGAATTAGATCGTGAATAGCTGCAGGTTAGAAGCATGGTAGATAGATCATAGGATAAGTAGAGTGTGTTTAGTTGTTTTTCCAACTCAATACAATTTAGTTTAGTTTCTTTTCTGTCATTTTGTTTCTGTAATTTAGTTTAGTTTCTTTTGTGTCATTTATTTTCAACAATTTAATTTAGTTTCCTTTCTATCATTTCCTTTTTGCAACTTGGTTTAGTTTCATTGAAGTGTGACAGACTTCACTCAGAACCCTTAGAAATAGCACCCTTTCGTAAAGCAGAAGAGGATGACATGAACATAATGCATCTGTTGTGTATATATTACTGTCACCTCCAAGTTTGTATGAAGCTCGGGTTGATAAAGTAAAGTAGGGAACCCCTGGGAGTTGCATCACTCTTGGTGCAATACCAGGGCTCACCACTTTTTGGCGCCGTTGTAAGGGATGTGTCTAGTAGATGCTTTGATTTTATTTTTAGAATTCTTTTATGCTTTCGTTTCTTTTCATGCCATTTAGAAATATTAAAAAAAAATACAAAAATATATGATTTTCATGCCTCATAGGAGTAGGGATACTAAAAAAAAAAAAGCTTCTCCAATACCAACCCCCCCCCCCACTTGACCACGTGGTGCAGTAAGAACCACATCACCATACACTTTTGAAGGTAGAATAGATGGATGGATATGATGACAATGAATAATGTCTTACTGGGTTTCCCATTCAAGATATGGACATTGAAGAACATCCCTCCATCTTTCCTTCCCAACTTCCATGGTATGAGGACAGAGGATCCAAGACATTTCTCTTTGAATTTGAGATAATTCGTAGGTCTTATGGCTACTTATCACACACTCAAAAAATGAGATTGTTTCCTGCAACATTGAAGGATAGAGCTCTTAAATGGTTCATGAGTCTAGGTACTAATTCAATAATATCATGGAATGATATGCAAAAGATATTTCTAGAAAAATATAAAGGTTGTGATCTTAGAGAAGAAATTTTTAGAATGAACCAAGAAGAGGATGAGAGCCTTGAGGATTTAATAGAGAGGTTCATGTATAATGTTAAGAGGGAAAAATTGCATCATCTAGGATTTGACACGTTAAAAACCCTCTTACTTAGAACAATTAGGGAAGAGTGGATTGATCTCCTTAATCTCATGAGTAAAGGAGATGTATATCAACTGTCATTTGAAGAAATTTGTGAAACATACAAGCGCATATCAAGAGGAAGGGAAAGAGTAAGTAATTCAACATTAAGATTGGTAAGGAAATTTGAACTTGGAAATTTGCTTGACAACTTTAAAACAAAAATTCTTAGCAATCTAAGTGAACAAGTAGAAATTTTAAGAATGAAAAATGAGAAAAAAGAAGATGTAGATATTTTTTTTTATCCATGCATAATCATATGCTACTAAATTTTGTTCATCATTCCCCAGGTTTAAAGAAGTTTACTAGGAAGACAATGGAGCAAGGCAATCACCAAAGAAGTTATGTTATGTAGCTCTAGGGAGACCCTAAAAGCCTAATCAACTTGATATGATGCCAGGACTGACTTCACAATTTCAAGCTTATTCACATCCATCTAAAACTAATTGGGACACACTCCCTCCTTGGAAACCTTGGCCATCTCAACCCCAAAACCAGTCTTGGCAACATGGTTGGCAAGGTCCTTATTGGGAAAATACTCAACATCCTCAATATTTCCCTCAATATTCTCCATACCCGACTCCATGCTATCCCTACCATTCACCTCCACCACAACCATAGCCTCGACCACATCCATATCATATATCCACCCCCACTCAACTACTTGTACAACCATTTCCAAACCCATATAATGAAGTATCTCAACTCAATTACAGTGTTGAGGTACAACACAACCAAACATATCCTCTTGATCTAAATGGTATGCATCTTAGTTCAAGAAAGGTATTGAAAAGAAGAGATTTTCTTAATGTCATTGAAGGACAACATCAAGAATAAGAATATCCAAATGAGGAGATCAAAGGATCGAGGGTTGCACTTGATGAAGAGCATAAATCAGAATCAGATGTTGAGAAAGTACCCTCATGTTTACCAACATTTCCTCTATGTGTTCAAGAGAACAATCAACAAAAAGAGGAAGATTTGAATGCCATAATTGAAGAGGAAATCCAAGGTGATCCAACTCAGCAAGTGAACTAGGGGCATCACAACTATATTGACATATGGTTCCAAACAGTCATTAAGTTGCAACAACACACTCTTTTCCAACAGTACTTGATACAATCCCAGTAAAATAAATTCATCTCTCATATTGAGGTACATGTCAAAGTATGTATTCCAAGTGTACACATGATTTTATCTATCATCTTGATGTGTACATGGCTCCATTGGAAGTATTCCTATACTTGAAAATGGTTTGTTTTTTTCAAGTAGAGTAGGAAAGTGAAAAAAAAAAGAAGGTAAAGAATAAAATCTCAGGTGAAAACCTCTTTTGAGGTGTCTGAGATTGACCCACTAATTGAAAACCTCCATGAGGTGGTCATTGTGTTGGGAAAAAAAAAGAGAGAAAAAAAATATCCTAGGTGAAAACCTCCTTTGAGGTGCCTAGGCAGACCTACTAGTGGAAAACCTCAAAGAGGCAGCTAGTAGGCCAAAAAAAAAAAAAAATCCACTTCTCCATGTATCTCTCTCTAATGAATGCAGGTGCTCTCCAACCTTTGCAAGTCAGAAAAAAACAAGTTGGCACAAAAAGAAAATTCAGTCAACACCCTGGTTAAAGGTAGTCAAACTTAGACTTCCTCCTCTTGTGCTCAAAAGCTCCAAAAGGACCTCAAGAAGATTATCACATGCAGCTTCAGAACCACCAAAGATAGCTTCAACATCCATATCAGTAGCTTCAATATCACCTGCAAAAAAAATCAATGGTAAGGATCAGGTATGCAATCATTTAACCCTTTCTTCGAATCTATTTTAGCTTAATAAAACATTAAAAAATGTGAGAAGGAAACCTTTTTTATATAGCCAAAATCAGTAGCAGAGCAACCTCAACCTTATCTAGCAACTAGCCTCACTTTTTCCACCAAGAAAAGGAACAAGAAAAAAGTAAAAAGGACTTGATAAAGTGGGCAGTAAGTAGTTCATTGTAATAGAAGACAAGGAGTGCCAAGGGATAACTAAGGGTGAACTCAGTTCACAGAAAAAAAAAGAACTGTGAGTTTACTTTGCATGAAATAAATAAATAAATAAATAAAATTTAAAAAAAAAATCAAATAAAAGGTGGATCCACCACCTCTTTCCATGCAAAACAGATTTTATTAAGGCTTCTGAGGACCTCCATGAAGCACCTACAAGAAGAAATGAAAGAAGAATAGCAAGAAGATTAGCAAGAGGAGCAGCGCATGGACCAATAAACAGAAAATGAAATAAGCAAGCATGGAGGAAAAACCATAAGGCAGGGAGGATGAATAGGTTTCTCAGAGGATGAGCAACAGTTTCAGTAGGGGGGTGATGATGGGCCTCTAAATTAGACATAAAATAAGGCCCATATAACCTTTCTTAAGCCCATCTACCTTCCTTATGCACATGAAAATATATATTAAATCTCTCCTTCTACACTTAATAATGTTTTCTTATGCTTTAATATTTTCTTAGGAAGGTTTAAAGGTAATTTCATATTTGTGTCTAATATTGGTTATTTTTGTAGAATATTGTGAGAATATTTCGTAGATTATGCAGATTTGGAGAAAGAGATGATTTAGGGACTTTCTCCCTACCACTAGAAGATCAAGATTGAAGAATAAATTAGCACAATATCAGGAAATTAGGGAGAAATCTTGGAGAGATCCAAGGGGGTTTTCCACCCTCCTTAACTCTAGAAGGTAGCCAAAGGATCCTCATGAGATCCCCTCCAGCAATTCGAATTCTAGAGGCAGCCAAGCGACTCAAGACCAAGTGCACTCAAGCCATACTTCACTTGGAGTCAAGTGGACTCATTACCTATTTTTTAGGGAGATGTTGGTAACTGTCCTTAATGATAAATAAAGCTAATCAAGAGCTAATTAGGGTCAATTATTAGATTCCATTTTGGGAATTTTGTTGCATGCTATTAAGCTTTTTATTTTACTCAGTGATTAGACTTTTAGAAATGTAACAAGGTTATTTTCTTCCTGAAATGAGCAGACAGACTCCATTTTTAATGATTTAGTTCCAGAGAGCTAGACTTGTGGGTTATCACCCAACCCATGTGCCTCAGCTTCTCTGCCGTTTTCATCCTTTCCTTTTTGTTATTTAGATAATTTTATTTATGATATTTTCATTGCTATTATAGTTGCTACTGTAGATTTAATCCACTTATTTGCGCTGTAGAATAGCTGATAAACTCTATAAAACTGTGAAGGAGTTTTCCCCTCTCATCTCTTGAGGCACTTCACAATTCCTATTGGCCTTCGTTAACACTTATTTCTCCTTTCTACATATTGCAATATTATTAAAGCGCTCTTCCACTTGTCCTACCACCACATCATTTGACTGATCACCTTTTCGAATTTCACAATCATCACATTTCGCATTTCACAATTATAGCCTTATTGCAATTCTCGCATTTCACATTATCACATTCTGGCCCCGTACCTCACTTACTACCTTCTACCCCTAAATCCCGATTTTGAAATACCGCAATCGCATTTCGCATTGCATTCGGTATCGCATTTCGCACTTTGCATTTACTCTCGACTGCACTCCCGCTTCTCCTCCAACCTTGGGACATTGTGATATTGTGATATCGCATATCGCATATCACAATACCAGCCCTCCATCACAATTATGCCATCACGCTTTCCAAAACCTCCCACTCCAAAGAATTTTTGCGATATTATGCGCTTTAATAAAGTCCAAACACCTTTTTCACTCCTCTAAGCCTTGTTTCATGCTTTTAAACCTTCCATGAGCACCTTTAGCCCTTTTTCCTCTGAAATGCAATCAACACTTTTTCAGTTAGAATTAGATCATGAATAGCTGCATGGTTAGAATAATGGT
This sequence comes from Pinus albicaulis, assembly GCA_034641835.2. NCBI lineage: Eukaryota > Viridiplantae > Streptophyta > Pinopsida > Pinales > Pinaceae > Pinus > Pinus albicaulis. Next base: position 346,845,513 of record CM076580.1, read on the forward strand.
AGATAGATCATAGGATAAGTAGAGTGTGTTTAGCCGTTTGGCCAGCTCAATGCAATTTAGTTTAGTTTTTTTTCTGTTATTTCCTTTCTGCAATTTAGTTTAGTTTCCTTCCTCTCATTTTTTTCAGCAATTTAATTTAGTTTCCTTTCTGCAACTTAGTTTAGTTTCATTGAAGTGTGACAGGCTTCACTGAGAACCCTTAGAAATAGCACCCTTTCGTAAAGTAGAAGAGGATGACATGAACAAAATGCATCTACTGTGTATCTATATAGCACTGTCACCTCCAAGTTTGTACAAACCCTGGGTTGATAAAGTAAAGTAGGCAACCCCTACGAGTTGCAGCACTCTTGGTGCAATACTAGGGCTCACCAGTACCCTTTGGCACTACATGCCTCGATTTTTATTTTTATTTTTTATGAATGCTTCCTTTACGAATGTCTTAGATTAAGCTTTCTTTCAATTACGGTTCAGTTGCACTAATACTTAGCCTTTATTGCTATGATTTCTAAGTTGTTTCGAATCTGAAACATGAGTTCTTGGCTAGATATCTACAATACTTGTAATGTATGATTTGTATGAATTAAATGAGTTTTTTTTTAATTATTTCATAATATTGTCGACCCAAAGGAGGACTGGACCCGAGTTCTGGTTCGCCCAGAACAAGGGTCTCAACCTCTGAACCACATAAAACGTTCCTGTAATCGTAAGAAGTTCTTAGATATTGTTAACACTGCTCTATTCAATTGTATATTTATGATATTCGTCTCGATAGGTTATATGTGCATGTGACACTGTTTAATTACCCAAAAGTGTACCTCCATAATCATACCTTTGTTCCCTCATTTCAGGGCTCCCACTACGCCCCTCCTTCACACTCATGGGCTCTATTAACATTCTTTTATTTCTAGTATTAACAATCATGCAAAGGAGTGAAGCCTATTTTCTCATAGTAACTCATACAATCAGGTTGTACCTAGGGTTTCTTTCATGAGAAACCAAGTTTAATTATTTAACACTACAAACATATTCATGGTTCAACAGTGTTTAAATCTTGCACATGAGTAGTGTCATTGGTGTTCACATACAAATATTTGCTAAATAAGCTTGTTCATATCCTTCATCTCTCATAGAGATATTTAAGAGTTCATTTTACTTACAAAACCTAACTAGATATGTAATAACCAATATTTACATGCAAAATCAATTTAGAGCAACCATGCCTATAACTTGATTATACAATTCATTTATAACAACAATGACACAATTTTTTTTTTAAATGAAATCCACAGAGGAACAAAAACACTTATATCAGAATACAACAAGATTGATATGGTCCACCCAACCGTGAGAAGGGAAATTACGTCCACTTATCCACCCGAGCTCCTCTCTAAAGAAGTAGACAACAATTTATGGTGAAACCAGTGTTAGGGATCAAGACCACAGTCCAACCTGAACTTCTTTGTTTGTGTCATATTTCTCTACTGGCTCATGTCCAGCTTTGTATACCTCCTAGGTAGTGTCCTATCATCACTCATACTTCTCCACTTTTCTTTTCAAGAACATAACCCCTTCTCTTCTCCTTTTATCTATAGAATATAAGGTAATTGCCTTTAATTGCTTCTAACTACTTTGGAGGTTGGAATTCGTTTTTACAGTCAGCCTTCTTGAATTCCAAATTTCTTTATTCACAATAATCATTATTGCATTTCAAAAATTAATCCAAAGTTTCACTCGATTCTACTAGTCTTTACCACAATTAAATTGAATGCAACATAAGGTAAATGTTTGTAGTTTAATTTTATCGTGGGTGTCGCAATTCATCACCATGAAAAACCCCGAAACACTCAAATTGTATAGATTAAACAAGTTAAACACAAGTTTTTAAAATTCTTGCTAATTTTTTATCAAAATTAACTAGAAAATTTGTTTTAAAAATATCCAATTTATCTATAAATTAAATTAAACCTTTTATATTTAAGAAAATCAGCATTAAAGATCAACATTAATTTTTTTATATGAAAAAAGATTTTATCATCCCCTTTAAAAGCCTTGTTTATAATTTTTTTCCCACTTAATCCATTTCACATGTATCTTTTGAATTTACTTTTATTGGAAAAATACACAAGAACAATAAATTACAAATTGGTGTTCAAAACAGAAAATGGATTATATTTAATTTAAAACGTTTTATACTCAAGTAGATTAAAGAGATTTTATCATATTCATTAAAGTTAATTTTATATTTTTTTTTAATTATGCCTTTCATATTTATGTTGAATTTACTTTTAATGGTGATGTTTTTAGAAATGAATTTTGTGTCAGTTGTACTTTCGAATAAATATTTTACTCATAATTAATAACAAAAAAATTATAAATTTTATAATTTAAGTTAATGGATATTTATTTATTTATTATTTTATAATTTTTTTATAATTAATATTAAAAACAATTTTTTTTCGTAAGTTTGGTAGGATTTTTCTTTTTCATTAACATCAAAATAAGGCAAGTTACATCCATATCCATATGGTTAGGTGCCCTCAACCTGCCCAGAGGGAAACCAGATCTGTTGGCCACCTAACGGAGTAATAAGCCATCCAGAAACAAAATATGATAAGTCTAATAATCCATGCCAAGTAATTCTGATTGTCCTTGTACTGCTTAGAATCTAAATAATTGTAAACATAACTATAAACATACTGGAAATTATAAAACTGATTCATACAATAAGAGGTAAGACAGAGGGACATACACCAAGCTTGTCATATTCTGCAGAATTAACAGGAGCAGGGTCCTTCGCGTTGGAGTTGGGGAGCTTAGTTTGAGGGATGCATGAATTTTTTGAAATTCCCTGCTATAATACAAAAACCCGTGAGTGGCCACGACCACACCAGATGGAATTTGTTCTAAGGCTTTGGTCAGGAGGCTCTTTACCAACCAATGCAAGCATTTTCCTGAACTGAGTTGTCATACCTTGAGTATGACCAAGATTTAGCACTAAGGATTTCCAGTCATCTAGATCAATATCCATAATCCCTGCTTTCTGATTAAGCTCTTCTTCCCATCTCTTAGTCTGTTGACGAACCTAGGTCGAGGTAACATCATGACACGATATTGCTGCTTCATTGATAATTCTTGAAACCGAATTTCGGCCCCAAGCTATGCCCCTAGAGGAGGTGGGTTGGGTAGCCACAGGGGATTCCTTGGAGCTTTTCCCTCGACTGCACAAACTCTGGGAAACCTTTCCCCTTCCAGAGGTGGATTGAGCCATGATAATCCAATACCTACAATAACTTTTAATAACAAACAGAGACCCTGTAAACAACCCGGAGGGGATCTTAAACCCATAAACACAAAGCTTCCATGGATTTCCACAAAACTAGGGACTTGCCAGTGGAAACGGGTGAGAGTCTAGAAACTGAACTAGACCCCAATTCAATCGACTAATATAGATAGACGGCTGAAAAAAAAAAAAAAAAAAAAAACCCCTTTGAACCCAACATGTAGGCACTGCCTTTTGAGGAGCCGAAAGATGTAATTGTAAGTTGAAACATCCTCATACCAGAACTCTGGAGGTTCTGACTCAAAACCATTGACATAAATACAAGAAAAGAGGCCCATGAGGCAAGGACAAATAAAAAGAAATAACAAAGAGAGGCGTGAAGGCCACAACCAGCATAATCCCATATGAGACAATAAAATACCAAACACCACATACACAGGAAGACAAGAGACAAAAGAAATTGCTTCCAATTATGTATCACCCACAAAGAAATCCACATATTCCAACTTCCGCAGCGACCGAGTTGCATCAAAACCATTCAAACCGAAGGACAACAGATAGATATAACTAACCATATGAGTAGAAATAGAGGGACTGTAAACATACCCGTGAACCAAAGCTTGAAACGACTGAGACTGAACCCATGCCCAACAAATACGTGTCGGTAGAGCCTTCTCTGAGCCACCTTTCAGCATGGACTAGAGCCAAGGGAAACAAAGTTCACTATCAAGAAACTTACCAAATTTACTGCGGAAAACACTGGTGATCACTCCCTCACTTATGTTCCTACCACCTTCGAGGATGACATTAACTCCTCGCATGCAGAGAGCCACCGCTCCATGTGCTTAGTGAATGTGGAGGGTGGTGAGGAGGCACCTCATGATTATCAACATCATTCAGATGCAAGTATTATTACCGCCATCTCACACCCTAATCGGGGATAATATTAAAAATCATTATTCATATCTTACTTGTTAGAATTTTTTGATGTTTTTCCACATTTTTCTTAATCAAAATTGCTCAGAATCTAGTAGGAATTTGCTCAAAACATAAATTTCAATTGTGAACTCTTCACTCCGAGTGTCCAAAAACTTACAAAGTGGACAAACCCCTATTCTATTTAAATAATTTTTGTATTAAATAAATAATTAAATTTATATTTCATTAATTAATTGTTATATCCTATTCATACAAATTGATAATTTTGGAGTTATAAAATTATATTATTATGAAAATTTCACCATACCTCTCTAAATTGTGTGATCATAAAACCATGTCTTGAAAATATCCTTAAATCACACACAAAATAGTGCCATACATCAATTTATACAAGTTAAATCTTTCAATTAAGTTAATACCAAATCAAAATTGCTCTATTCACAAAAACCTTAACTATAAAATTAAATTGTTATTTTTTCTTAAAATTACATACACAATAATTAACCTTAATTAATTTGAATGAAAATTGAAAAATGAATCTATAAATTAAATTTCTAAAGTTATTCCTGGTTTATAAAGTAAAAATGAAATTTAACTTAAAATAAAACCTTGACATTGAAGAATAACATTTATTTTCAACATGTTTTAATTAAATATAATAAACCATTCCAAATTTTTAAGAACTCAAAACACAAACCATTGTATTTTTTTTTAATTTTTATTGTCAAGTTGTCTGTGATCCTCCAAGGTTGACCTATGGCTTGAAGAGCCGTGACCCAGGGGCATCGAAGTCATCAAAGTCACCGGAAGATTGCATCCGACCTGAGCCACACCATCCCTTAGCTTATTATATTTTTTTAGCATGTCTCCTCCCCCTAGCACAGGGCACAACCATCCCCATGAGGTTTGATCCTAGGTCGCCTTGCTGACGAGACCCGTTCTCAACAGATTTTTCTAGTGAGACTTGACACAAACCATTATAAAATTGTTAATTCCTATTTATTATGATTAGTATGCATAACCAAAATGGTTAACTAATTAAGTGATAGGTCTGTCTATTTTGGAATAGGACTTTCATAATTTTAATTAAATTATCAATTTTTAGTGGGGCATCTATATAAATTAAATGGCTAGTAAACTCTCATAGATATGAATCCATAATAAACATCAAAATACTTCATAATACATCTCACATTGTTAAGATTAAAGAAATCATAAAAAATAACTTAATTATAACTTAATTTTAAATTATTATTAATTATAAAAATAATTAATTAATGGATGTCTAATTTGGAATAGGGCTTCCAAGATTTTAATTTAATTATCAATAATTCTTATGTGGATGGTAAAAATTTAACCCCCATGGCATATTTTAAAATATTCATACGAGTATACACATATCAATGGTTGAAACTAATTTTCAAAGTAGTTATCCTCTTTTTACCTTTTTAATTAAATTGATTAATTAAAAAAAAAAATTTGATAAACAAGTGTTCTATGGAATGAGTTATGGTTTTTTTTGGGTATGTGGTATTGACCCATGGTATTATAACAAAGCCTATTTAGAGATTAAGAATCTCCATGGTAAAATAAAGGTATATCACGACAATTAAGAATCTTGTTACATGTTTTTTTTAAATGAATATTTGTTTAACTTATATATTAATTCTTTTTATAATTAATAATAATTATGACATGCATACTTGTTTTAGAATATGGCTTCCATAATTTTAATTTAATTATCAATAACAGATTTAACATCCATGAAATATTTAGAATATTCTTAATAGTATACGCAAATCAAAAGTTGAAATTTATCACCAAAGTAGTTGTCTTTTTTTTCCCTTTTAATTATATTGATTAATTAAAAAAAATGTCATATGAACAAGTGTCATATGAAGCAAGTTATGATTTTTTGAGCATGTGGTATTGATAAGGCATGGTATGGTAACACAAATAGATGTGGTTAAGAATCTTGTTCCATGAATTTTTAAATGTATATAACTGTTTTGGAGATCAATCTCAATATTTAATTTGTAAATACTACCATGAATATTCTAGATTTTCCATGGATGTTACCTTAGCATCAACTTAATAATTATTGATAATTAAATTAAAATTTTGGAAGGCATACTCCAAAATAGACATGCCTATCAACTTAATTAGGTGGATGGTAGAATTTAACCTCCATATAATATTCTATAATATTCTTAATAGTATACACAAATCAAAGTTGACATTTATCTCCAAAGTAGTTATGCACATTTTGCCCCTTTAATTAAATTGATTAATTAAAAAAATCATATGAACAAGTGTCACATGAAATGAGTTATATTTTTTTGAGCATGTGGTATCACTAAGCTATGGTATTGTAATAAAGCATAATTACAATTGAAGAATCCCTATGACAAAAATATGGCTTAGTTTAACTTATAGACAAAACAAAAAATTTCATTGGAATCCAACAAAACAATTTCAAGAAAGAATGTGATTTTATTTTTGAATGCATAAATAGATTCAACACCCTGAAAAACCCATGGGGCACTCGAATTTTGCATATTAAACAACTTAAAATTTTTAAATATATATATATATATATATATATATATATATATATATATATCGGCCTTTTTATTAAAACTAACCAGAAAACATATCCTGAAAAATGTCATTTCTTTTATAAGTTAGACTAAGCCACCATTAATAACTATGTAACATGAAATTTATTATGAATTACTTTTATTTAATACTAAGAAAAACCTTTTCAATACTTTCCTAGGAGATGATAATTAAAATTAATATTGAATGAAAAATATAACACTAATTTCTCTAGATCATTTAACTATAAATTTAATAAATATAATTAATATTTTATTATTAATTCAATTGAATTAATATTAAATATATATGAAAAAAAACTATACCAAAGCAACAATTAAAAAAAATAGATATAAAATTAATTTTTATTAAAAAATATACTGATATATAAAACTTAACCCTCTTAATCAACGAAAAATCTAATGTTTATTTTTAAGGTTAGTTTGAAATTTTCCCATTATCTTTTTAAGAAGAAAAATTTGTGCCATAGTTCGTAATTTGCTTTTAATAAATTTAAAACTAGTAAATTAGTTTAATTTTTTTTTCTAAGCTTGGTAGGACCTTTATTTTTCATTCATCATAAAAAAAGACAAGTTACATCCACATGCATATGGTTAGGTGACCTCAACTTTCCTAGAGGGGAACCAAGTCTGTTGGCCACTTAACGACGTGATAAATCATCCAGAAACAAAAAATAATAAGTCTAATCATCCATGCCAAATAAGTCTGGTTGTCTTTGTATTGCCTAGACTCTAGATAACTGAAAACATAACTGGAAACATACTGAAAATTATAGTACTTCTACATACAATAAATGACAAAATAAAGGAACAACCACCAAACTATTCATCATCAGCAGACTTAACCGGAGCAGGGTCCTTAGCACTGGAACTTGGGAGCTCGGTTTGTGGAATGGATAGGATATGCTCCTCAATAAGGCACAGATGCTCGTTCTTCTTCTGCAATTGGAACTAAATTTTCTGAAACTCGTTGTTGTAGTTTTCAAACACATGAGCTGTCGCGACCCCTCTTGATGGAATTTGCTTTAAGGCTTTAGCCAAAAGGATATTCATCAACCAATATAGGTGTATAGTTTGCTTAAACTGTGTGGTTCTTCCACGGGTGTGACCTGGATCGGGCACCAAGACACGTCAATCCTTCATATCAATGTCCCTGATATTGGCATGTTTGTTCAAATCTTATTCCCATTCCTCAATTAACTAGAGGACTTCAACCAAGGTACCCCCATGGTACATCATGGTCGCTTCGTTGATGATACTTGAGACCAGTTTGCGAACAGAGCTCTGCCTTCAGAGGATTTGGGTTGGCTGGTCGCCGGAGACCCCGCAAATATTTTACCTCATCCCCTCGAGCTTTGGGCTACTTTGCCTTTTCCAAAGGCCGAATGAGGCATAATCCAGTACCTGCAATTAATTTTAAAAACTTGCAAAGATACCTTAACCGAATCTGAGGGAAGCCAAAACTAGAAGTGTCCAGCTTCTAGGGGATGCTACCGAGTCGAGGCCCTGCCAGAGGACATAGGTAAGATGCTAGAGAATGCAAGAAATAAACCTTGTGAATCGCCCACTTACTCTTCCAATTCAGACTCCTGATGAAAACAGACAACCATAAAGACAAAGACCCCATGAAACCAACAAATAACCCATTCCTCCCGAGGAGCTGTAAGGCATATCTATAGACTAAACTGACCTCATGGTCAAGCCCTGAGGGTGCTGCAACAAAACCACTGACCCACAGACACAAAAAAAGACCCCAAAGGCAGGGTGGAAGAGAAATGCAAAGAAAGAGAGACTATAGAACCACCAATAATATAGACCCATACGAGATAATAAAATGTTGAAGATGACAGACATAGAGAGACCAAGAGGAATTAAGACCACCTTCATATCCAATTCAAGCACAAAAAATTCTGCATAAACCATCTTCCTCCGCAACCCCAAAGTATCGGAACCAAGCAACCCAAAGGCCAACAGGCAAAGAGACCGAACCATGGGGGGATTGTTAAAGGAGCTAAACACACACCCATGAACCAGGACAAGGAGTTTCCACGACTTAACCTGTGTCTAGAAAATCCTCTCCTATTGAGTCTTCTCCAAACCTCCGAACAAAGCAAACCAACACCACATGAAACAACTAACAAAAACTAGAAACTTCCCAAACTCACCCCAAAATTATTTCGAAATATTCCACTCACAAATACCTTTGCCACCTTCTATGAGATCATTAAATCCCTGCATGTAGAGATCCATTGCTCCATGTGCTTCATGCATGTGGAGGGTGGCGTGGGGGCTCCTCGAAATGACCCACATCAATCACCTGCGGAGGTAGTTGCTATCAGCTTGCACACTGATCGGGGGAAGTTTCATTCATTTTAATTTCTTTATAATATTGAATTATTTTAAGGAAAGAGTTTAATGGCCCAAGACCCAAATGTATTTGGAAAGAGTGAAAAATTGTCCCCTTACGGACCACCAGCGAGTTATTCCAGGTGGTGTGGTTTTCCTTGAACAACAATCATGAGTCAACCTGCATTAGCGGTTATAGTCAGTGATGGTTGTCCTCACCGCCAGTTTGAGGACAAATATATATTATATTTTAACATGTGAAATATTTATATATCTTATTGTTGAAATGGCACCCCAAAGTGGGGCTTCCATTTTAATTTTCCCTTAATTAAATTGGAACCCTTAATTAAATTGGAAGAGAAATTCTAATTTCATCTCATAACAACTTGTATTAGTTAACTAAGTCAAAATGAATAAGTTAGCTTCGGAAATTCAAGTTGAGGGTTTAAGAGGATGCATGTAGAGTGATTCCATGATTTAAGGGGGCCCAATTGCAGTTATGCATGAGTTATAATTAGTTAACTCAAGAAATTGAGTTAAAATCAATCTAACTAGTTCTAACTGAGTAATGAGCTAGTGAGAGGTCTAGTGAATTAAATCATATTTAATTCACAATGAGAGATCAATCAGCTAACTGATAATTAACTAAAAATAGTTGTTGCATGTCAGTTATGAGGAAGACCCAGTTGAGACAGAGGTTAAAAGGAAGATAACTATCAATTATATAATTAGAAAATTGTACAGGTCAGGTATAGAGTCAATTGGAGGCCTAGGACGGATTGCGTAATCAAGGCAATGGATTTTCCTACTTAATAGGGATTTAATTCCTCAAGGAATGCGTGAGTAAGACAGGCTATGCAGAGGACAAGAATTGGCTAAGTATTGTCCGATTTTTCCTAGATCAGTGTGAGACAGTTAGTAGAGTGCAAGAGTTCCCTTGTGAGAGAAGCATTGTATTGTTTCATGATATTTGACTTTATACAATATACAAATAGTGGGGTTTATACAGTCTACAAAGAGTTATCTAGTGAGAAAAAACAATGTATTGTTTCATGATTCTTGATGTGCTTTCCTCAGATACATCTTGTGTTGTGCGACTGAATGTATCTTTCTCTTACTTGTTATGTGATTGTGCAATCGTATTTTGTTTCTGCATATTGTAGAAGGATTCAGTATCTTGTTTTAGTACATTATAAGTTCATATTGAATCTAGTTGGTATATTTTTTACATGGTATCATAGTGTCAAGAATCACAATAAGAAGAGAAGAATATATTTTGTTTTGATCAAGTTTGAATTTGTAGATTTATTCTTCGGCATCCATCAACAGATCAAGATGTCTTTCAATGGCTTGAGACTCAAATATACACTCGAGGGAAATTCATATTTTATTTCATGGAAGGACAGGATCGAGGGAGTGCTTGAGGACAACAGATTGAAGGCTTTCATAGATGTTGATGTCCTGCAGCGCGCAGCAGCAGATGATCAACTTATTGATGCATGGAAGAAAAATGTTACTAAAGCGAGAAGGATCTTGTTAGAGGGAGTTCGGGACCATATTGTCTCGAGCCTCCACAGGAAGGAGACTCCATATGCAATGTGGAAGCATTTGAAAGATCTGTATCAAAATAGCAGCAACCACAGGAAGCTGGCGCTGAAATACAAGCTCAAGAAGATCAAAATGAAGAAGGACGACACGATCTAGAAATACGTGACCAAGTTCACTCAATGTCGAGATGAGCTTGGAAGTGTTGGGGTCATTGTTCCAATGGATGATTTGGTGAGCCTAGATCTTCTAGACCTTCCCAAGAGCTAGCATGACTACCAGGATTTTGTTAATGGGAGGGAGAAGCTGCTAGATTGGGACCGACTTTGGTTCGATTTGGCACAAGAATAAATTCGGCAGAGCGCCAGAGATGGATCCTCGTCAAAGATTGACGATGAGGAAAATTATGCCTTGGATGGCAAAGAAAAGAAAGGATAAGGGAAGGTGTCCCATTCCAAACCCGAGACCATCAAGGCAGGCAAGAAGCAAGACTTCTCAAAAGTGAAATGTTTCAACTGTCATGATCATGGATACTATGCCACAAAATGTCCACAAAATAAGAACAACAAGAAGGCCTCGGGAGGAGCAACAGGTGAAGCATTGGCTTCACAATTCGAGTTGGACTTCAACCTCATCGCATGCATGGTGTCATCGGTGTTGGGATCTATGTGATACTTGGATAGTGGAGCCTCATTCCACATGGCCAACAACAAAGAATTCTTCAGCAACTTGGAGGAGAAGGATCTCCATATGCACATGGAGATGGGTGATGATGGGACATATAGTGCTACCAGGATTGGTACAATTACTTTCTAGAGAGAGTCAGGTAAACCCCTCATACTAAAATATGGCATGCATGTACCTGGTTTAAAGAAGAATTTTATTTTTGTTGCTATGTTGGAAGATCGTGGATATGATGTGATTTTCAGTGAAGAAAGACGTTCCTTCATCACAAAGCCATAGGACATGTGTAAAAGAATTGGGTTCGAGTGAAGAACCTCTACAAAATTGATGTAGATGACTGCACAACATTGAGCAATACTGTAGAGAAGGTGGAAAGTTGAGACATCGGTGAGTTATGGCACAGGAGGTTGGGCCATCTACACCACAACACTTTGAGGATCATGCAACATATTTCTATAGAGCTTCCAAAGGTTACACTTGTACAGAGAGACACATGCAAAGGGTGTACCATGGGGAAGTATACAAAGGCCATCTTTCACAATAAGGAAAGTTGAGAAGCGGCAATCCATGAGAGAGTTCACTCAGATGTGTGTGGACCATTCTCAACAGCTTCCACAACAAAGCATGTGTATCATTTTATTTTTTGCTGATGATTTTTCAAGGAAGTGTTGGATTTCCTTCATGCAAAAGAAAGATTAGATGTTCTCCAATTTTTGTGAGTTCAAGGCACTTGTCAAGAAAGATACAGGGAAGAAGGTGAAGGCTCCGAGGAGTGATAATGGGGGAGAATACATCTCTAACGAATTCAAGAACTTCTGGCCTCAGAAGGAATCCGAATAGAATTGATTGCACCTCATAACCCATATCATAATGGATTTGCAAAAAGAAAGAACAAAACTATTGTGGGAGTAGCAAGAGCTACGTTGCATGATCATGGCCTATTGTTGCATATATGGGTGGAAGCATGCGATACATCAGTATTTGTGCATAACACAAGTCATCGTCAAATACTTGGGATGAGTATATACCAGAGGAGGATTTTTTAGGTAAGAAACCAAATGTTTCATATTTTAAAATTTTGGGTTCATCTGTCTATTGTCATGTGACCAAAGATGCCAGGAAGAAGCTAGAGACAACATCAGAGTTGGGGATATTTGTGAGGTACACTGATACAACTCACAAATATCGGGTGTACTTGCTAGCACATCTGATTACAGTGGTAAGAAGAGATGTGAAATTTGATGAAGACAAAGTCATGTGATTGCCCCTTGAGAGGGAGCTTGAGTTGCATGCAATTGAGGAGCTCTTAGATCCAAAGGATGAACCTCACGGTGTGGAGTAGCCATAAGCAGAGGAACAGAGAGTTGTAGAAAACACTCATGCAGAGCTATCCACCAGAGATGGAAGGAAGCACACCAGAGAGGCTGACAAATTATTGTTGGATGCAAGAGATAATGTGGGAGCACCCACATCACAACGCAAGTAGAGAAAGTCCCCAGAGAAGTACACTAGATACATGGCTCTTATGAGCGAAGATATTGATATAGAACCATCCTCTTTTGAGGAAGCAGTGCAACAACCAGTGTAGGTTGATGCCATGGTTGAGGAGTATGACTCCATTATCAGGAACAATGATTGGGAAGTTGTCCCAAGACCAGTGGGAGGTCAATGGTAGGATCCAGGTGGGTCTACAAGGTGAAGTAGACAACAAATGGGAGTGTGGAGAAACACAAGGCTAGATTTGTGGCTAGAGGGTTCTCTCAGGTAGAGGGGATTGACTATGATGAGAATTTTGCACCAGTCGCAAGGTACTAATCCATTAGATCTATCCTTACACTCTCAGTGTAGATGGGATGGTAGATACATCAGATGGATGTAAAGACAACATTTCTCAATGGAGTTATTGAGGAAGAAGTTTACATTGAGCAACCATAAGGTTTTGGGACCTTAGATAGGGAGTCACATGTGTGCAGAATCAAGAGAGAACTGTATGGGATGAATTAAGCACCTTGTGCTTGGTACACCAGGATTGGAAACTATTTCACTGGGTTGGGCTTCACCAAGAGTGAAGCGGATGCGAACCTATATGATATTATGGTTGATGGTAAGCTTTTGATTATTGTACTTTATGTTGATGATCTGATACTGACAGGTGATGAGCGACTCATAAAGTCATGCAAAGATTATCTTGCAAGAGAATTTGAGATGAAAGACATGGGGCTCTTGCACAATTTCCTTGGATTAAAAATATGGCAAAGAGATGGAGAGCTATTTGTATCTCAGGGCAAGTATGCTAAGGAGATTTTGAGGAAGTTCCACATGGAGGGCAACAAACCCATGGGGACTACTCTTGCAGGAAAATGGAGGAAGAAGGATGCTACTTCGAGCGAAGTAGTGGATTCTACTGTTTACAAGCAGATTGTGGGTTCACTCATGTATTTGGTGAACACACTACCCGACATATGCTACGCAGTTAACCAACTGAGCCAAGCTATGGTTAAGCCGACCAAGCTCTTTTGGAAGGCAGGGAAACATGTGTTGAGATATATAAGGGGGACTACAGAGTATGAAAAACAGATAGAGGGAGTGAAACTTCAGGGCTTCACCGATGCAGATTGGGCAGGGAGTCCAGATGACCGAAATAGCGCATCAATAGGCATTTTCAGCATAGGATCAACAACATTTTCTTGGTACAATAGGAAACAAAGATTAGTTGCACTCAGTTCAACAAAGGCAAAGTACATGGTGGCCAATCTTACAGCATGCGAGGCCATCTAGACAAGGAAGATACTTCAGTGGTTTCTTTGGTCAAAAGATGGATCAGATGGTGATACATTGTGATAACCAGAGTTTCATCAAACTCTTGGTAAATCCAGTATTCCATGACAGGTCCAACCATATTGATATCCAATATCACCATCTCATAGATTGTGTTCAAAGGAGGATTATGTCATTAGAGTACATTCCCATGGAGGAGCAGGATGCAGACATCTTGACAAAGGCGTTGGCAAGAAAAAATTTGAATTCCACAAAGATAGGATCAGGGTAGCAGATAATCTCTTTCTTGTTGAGAGGGAGTGTTGAAATGACACCCCAAAGCGGGGTTTCTAATTTAACTTTCCCTTAATTAAATTGGAAGATAAATTGTAATTTCATCTCATAACAACTTGTATTAGTTAACTAAGTCAGAATGACTGAGTTAGCTTAGGAAATTCGAGTTTAGAGTCTAAGAGGATGCATGTAGAGTGATTCCATGATTTGAGGGGGTCTAGTTGCAATTATGCATGAGTTGTAATTAGTTAACTCAAGAAATTGAGTGAAAATCAGTTTAACTAGTTCTAACTGAGTGATGAGCTAGTAAGACGTCCAGTGAATTAAATCTAATTTAATTCACGATGAGTGATCAATCAGTTAATTGATAATTTACTATAAATAGTTGTTGCATGTCAGTTCTAAGGAGACTCAATTAAAACATGGGTTAATTGATAATTATCAGTTGTATAATTAGAAAATTGTACAAGTCAGTTATAGAGTCAATTGGCCTAGGAAGGATTACGCAATCAAGGAAAGGGATTTTCCTATTTAATAGGGATTTAATTCTTCAAGGAACGTGTGAGCAAGGCAGGCTGAGCAGAGGCAGAGAATTGGCTAAGTATTTGTCCGATTTTGCCTAGATCAGTTGAGACAGTTGGTTGGCTAAGTATTTGTCCGATTTTGCCTAGATCAATTGAGACAGTTGGTGGTTGGCTAAGTATTTGTCCGATTTTGCCTAGATCAGTTGAGACAGTTGGTAGAGTGCAGGAGTTCTTTTGTGAGAGAAAGTATTGTATTGTTTCACGATCCTTGAATTTATACAGTATACAGATAGTGGGGTTTTAGGCAGCGTGCTTTCCCCAAATACATCTTGTGTTGTGAGATTGATTGTCTCTTTCTCTTACTTGTTATGTAATTGTGCAATCATGTTTTGCTTCCCTAAATTGTAAAAAAGTTCAATATCTTGTTTTAGTGCATTATAAAACCAAATTAAATCTAGTTGATATATTTTTTACTTATCAACCCCAAAAAAATTAAACATTAACTCAAACTCAAACCAGGCAGAATTAAAGTAATCCGCAATCTACATGACCTGATAGATACATTGAATACAATTAATTTGCACATTTTATGTTAACATGACCTGATAGATACATTGAATACAATTAATTTGCACATTTTATGACATTAAGTGAGAGAAAAAACATGAAATTAATTTCCACGCACAATTAAAGTAATCCGCAATCTACATGACCTGATAGATACATTGAATACAAATTAATTTGCACATTTTATGACATTAAAAGAGAGAAAACATGAAATTAAATTCTAGACATTGAACGGTTTTTTTAATGCCTGATAAGGAAAACACATACAGAAGCATCTGTTTCATTTGGAGGTTCTATCGGTTTAAAACTCTGGTTTTGGTGGCCTTTAACCACCAAACTAAAACCCAAGAAGATGCCGATAATTATGTTCTTGAATACATAACTAAATAACAATCAGTAACTATGTTCTTGAGAGCTTAACTAAATAACAACCACCAAACCGAAAGTTACTGGTTGCAGCCTCCATTTCAGTTTTTGCCCTGTGAATCGTGGAGATAGGGCCTATAACAATTGTCTGACCCATTTCAATGGTTTTATTTGCAAATACAAAAACTATGAACCAATGATTGTTCATGTATCCTCAGTTCAAAATAATTTTTACAAGAGCTTAGTTGTCTGTAAAGTTCAAAATGTGTACTCAACTCAGATACATTTCCTCTCGATAATGGAAAGCACCATGGATTCAAATGGCTGCATAGGCATCAGTTGTTTTCCAGAGAATATTATTCAAAGAAATCATAAATGCATCCTGGAAAAACTTAAATCTTGAATCTATGTCACCATACACCAGACCAGGCATAATTTCCTGGATTATGGTCTTTCTCATTTCCTTCCTTTGTTCCTCTGGGATTTTCTGCAGAGCCTCTACTACATTTATATTATTTTCTTCAACAGTGTCTTCTGGTATGTAAATTGAATAGGAGCTCTCATTAGCAGGCAGATGCCATGGATACTGATAATATGCTGTAAATGGATTGAACAGCACAGGAATGCACCCAGCTATAAGAGAATCGAACAAGGATTTCCGAGTGGGGCTATCACCAGGAGGCTGAAGGCAGAATTCGGATTGCATGAAGAGCTTCATTGTGTTTTCGCTGCCTAGGCAAACGCTGGAATTGCAGTTCAAATAATTGCAACTCTCTGGTCTGCCTAAACACTGTTCGATGAGGACGGAACGAATGGCTTTTGTACTGTTGGGTCTTGGGGTACCTGCAAAGCTTATCAGATGGGGTCTCTGGCTTGTCCTGATCTGCCATTGCCATTGCCAAATATCTTCATCAGAACGAGGATGGAAGAAAGTAGGGTGTGGGACTCCAATTTCATTCATATCCCATGGATGGCGTTCAATCAAAAGCTTGGTAACAGACTTCATTTCAGGCAGGTGTAACAGCCTGCTGCCCCATTGATCATCATCCCTCGATCTCCTGAAATCCCACGAGATCTTGCCCAGAACCAGAACATGATCTCTTCCTCCATGTCTCCTCCACCATGGCTGACCTTGAAGCCACTTCACGAGCTCCTGGCCTAGTTCGTCTCGCTTCTTGGGAGTGATATTTTCCCTGAAATTCCATCTCACCACATCCAGACCTCCATAGTAGGGAATGTAGAACAAATTCGCCTCTGCAGGATCAGAAACCAGACATGGGTGTCTTGAGATTCTGGAATGGAAGATGAGCTCTAGCGCATATTCATGAGTCTGAAACCACTGCTTATAAAAATTTTCGATGGGTTTCCCCATTCCTCCGTTGGTAAGATAATCACAGAGACTTAGCCACGGAATCAGGCTGTGGCATTGCTCAACGAGCTCTGCATTGAATCTTTTGGGCAGATCATACACATATATTTGCCTTCCTCTGCAATGTTTCTGGCTCGGAACCTTCATGCCTGCAGGCATTGAAGCAGACCTAAAAGCCTCCATTTGCATTTTCACTACATCGAGAGAAAATGTAGCATTTTTTGCATTACTTTTCTTGTTCCCCGTTATGGCCCATTCACTCGATCCATTTTCAAATTTCTTCTGCGATGAAATCTCAACATGGGTAGTAGTTGGTCTCTCCCGTTTCAGAGCCACTCCATACCCATTAACGGACTCATTTAAAAATGGTGTTGCAACATTCAAGCCATGATTGGCAACCCTGAGACCTTGAATCTCATGGCCACCAAAACTAAACTTGTCATCATCAAACAGAGTGCTGCCAGAAACACAATATACATTCGACTTGCGGTTCGAGAAACAGACATGAAGAACAGATGCAGGTAACAGGGTTGTCATAACCCAAAGACATATAACAAGCATCATGAACAATGGTGGCAACAACAGCACTCTCCGTATTACACCCCCCATACACTTCATCCCCTGTCCTGATCCTTCCACATTCCTACTCCTTTTTCTCTGCTTCCCCATGGCTGCAGACCCACGGACCAGCAAATCACACACCACGTTTATTACAGGGGGTACCCTCTTTATCTCACTCTCAAAACCAGACCTTGAAGAGACAAACACCAAGTCAATTCAATATAAGTTTCAACGCACGTTAACACTACTTAAAAACTATGACTGTTCGACCTTATAAAAACACTCGTTTGTTGTCATTTCTAAAGATTTAAACTGCAATGGGAATTATAACAGCAGCTTCCATTGACCCAATTTATTTCTGAAACAAAGTATCTTAAATATTCCTGTAGGGTTTAAGGTTGTTTAACAACAAAATTCTAAGTATTATAACTATATATTGGATATAAGCTCAATAGTAAGGAATATAAATTTAATTGAAGAAAATAATAATAATCTCTCCAAATCATTCTAAATAAATCCAATTAACAATATATAATACTTCAGAATTAATATATATAATACTTCAGAAATTGAGAAAAATAATACAGATATTAAAGAAATAAGAAATAATAACTTACCTGAAAGGATTTTATCATGCTCTGATTAAAAACCCTGCTTCAGAAATCTTTCTTCACTAAAACTTTTGACTTCTCTATTTTAAATAACCAACTGAGACTCTTTAACAGCAGATGCCCAATTGAGACTCTTTAATAGCCAAAGAAGTTATAGAATTAATAGCACAAGTTAATGGACTCGTCCCCTGTTTTAAAGTTAAAATTCATTATTTTATTTATTTAATAAATAACATAATTAATATTAATTTATTATAATTAATACAATTAGTATAAAAATATATAATATGATATATTAGTGATAAAAATTCTATTTAATATAATTTTAATTTGAAACTTCTTAACCATTAAATAAATTATAGAATTAATAGTTTAAGTTAATAGACTCTTTTCATATTTAAAAGTTAAAATTTGTTTTTTTTATTATAAAAAAAATAGTAGTCTGTTAGGTATTTTTTTACCTTTTTAGATAGTTTTTTATAGTATTTCTTGCCATCCAAAGAAAAATTATTTTTTCTCAAATGAAATGACAACCGGTTTACACTACAAAATCTTATTATACTTATTAAAAGCTTTTTTCATATAAAAATAAATTATAAAATAGTGTTGGAATTTTTTTTTAAATAAATTATATAGATAAATATCTTTTGGATTAATCACATCATTAAGATTTGGTCGAGAATGATGTGATTAATCTGAAAGACATTTATCTACTTTATAGATCAGAAAAGTCTTAGATCTAACACTAAATTATATAATTTAAAACCAGTTTATATTAGAGAAATTTTATCAACAAGAAAGATTTTACATGAGAAAGATTTTATCATTCCCATTAAATACCCTGTTTATAAGTTAGTTAGTTTTTTATCCAATCATTTATAAGTATTTTGAATCTATTTGTAATATAAAAATACATGGAAAAACAATAAATTACAAATTGGTGTTTGAAATGGAAATTAAATTATATTTAATTATATTTTCGCACTTATCTTGAATCTACTTTTTAATAAAACAATAAATTATAATAGTGCACTTTTTTTCATGACATTTTTTTTGGTTATAGATTTTTAAAAACTTGAGTTTAAGTTGTTTAATTTGTAGAATTCTAATGCCCCAAATGTTTTCCAGGGTGTTGAACCTTTTCCAGTGAAAAAGATTGTTTGGTCTATAAATTGGTGTTTAAAATTTCTATAAATTGAATTTGTAAGTTATAAAATACCTTTTTTCATGACATTTTTTTTGGTTATAGATTTTAAAAACTTGAGTTTAAGTTGTTTAATTTGTAGAATTCTAATGCCCCAAATGTTTTTTAGGGTGTTGAATCTTTTTCTGGCGAAAAATATTGTTTCCTCTATAAATTAGTGTTTGAAATTTCTAGAAATTGAATGTGTAAGTTATAAACTATTATACTTCTGGAAAAAGTTCCACTCATAATTAATAACAAAAAAATTATAAATTTTATAATTCATCTGAGTAGACATAGTCTTTTTAGAGGGTTTTCCCCTACTTTTTTTGATCCAAAATGCTCATAATCTCTAAGCAGAAATTTAATGGAGTCACAAATTTTAGTTGTGAACTCTTCACCATTCAAGTGTTTCATAATCTTACAATATGAATTAAAAATTGGACAAACCCCTATTCTATTTAAAGTAATTGTGTATAAAAAAAAAAATTTAATTTGTCTTTATCAACTAAGTGTCATATCCTACTTATACAAATTAATATTTGGAATTCTAAAATTATATTAATATGAAAACATTACCATACCTCCTTAAATTGCGTGATCATCAAATCATGCCATTGAAAAGATCCTTAACCCACATGCAAAATAGTGTCATACATCAATTTGTTCAAGTTAAATATTTCAATCAAATTATTGTTTTTTCTTAAAAATAGATAGAAATTGAAAATTGAATTTATAAATTAAATGTCTAAAACATATGTTTATTTATAAAGTAAAAGTGAAATTTGATTTAAAAATAAAACATTGATATTGAATAGTAACATTAATTTACTTCTAATTAAAATATAATAAACATGTGATAGCTGGCTTAAGTTGGCTTAAGTGCCAACGAATTGTTATGCTATGTTTTATCATTAAGAAACTAAGACATTAATGTTTTTGAGAAGTGGTTGAACAGAAAACAGTTCAGACAATTACCTCTTCCTCTGAGGATAAATGTACATCCCAGTGAGGAAGAGGGGTTCTGTCTGTGGCTGAGGAGAGTAAAGGAAAGAGTGAAGATTTCCTGAACTAGTGGTGACTAGTGGAAACACTCAATAATCCTGAAAATTCCTGGAATAGGAGATTGGAATTGGGGTCCCGAGGTTTCTTCTGGAACCTTTTTCAACCTACTTACTCAAGTGTGGAGCGCGGGGGGAGAAGAGGACATAATTTCCTCTCTCATGGTTGGGAGGACATCAGCAGTCAGGTCTAGAAAAAAAGATAAGTGAACTACTTGCTAGAAAATTAAGTTCAGGATAAACTGGCTAGTTAATATTGTTTTCCGTTCCTTTTTATTTGTCTTGTACTTATGCAGAAAGAATTAATTTACTTGGAACAATAGATAGGGAAATTATCCATGTAATCTTTCTGTGTATTTTTATTATTTGTGTATTCCTTAATATAACCAAGTGAAAAAGATAAACTCTAGAATGTTTAGGAAAATGTATGCTGGTTATGACATATTTAGTATTTTCAAAGAACCAAGAAAACTGTTAACTTGTGTGGTCTAGAACTCCGTCGGTGTCCCGTGTTTTGATAGATTGGAAAATCAAAAGACAAGGCAACATCATAACCAATATTTAGAGTTACAGGATCTAGTCCTCCTGTTCTCAGAGAGGGATCTCTCAAATGTGTAGCAAAGATATGTCTTGTTTTGCTTTAAAGTATTGATTTTAGACTAACTATTAAGTGCAAGTTATTGTTTGGTTTGTTTGTTTGGTTGAATTGGTACAACAGAAAATGAAAGGTCTAGGAAAGTTAGGTAGAAAGAAGAAGTGTCAGTTCCATTGGGAAATGGAGTCAAAATGAAGTTGGTAACGGGCTCATAATTGGATATGGGATATCAAAGGGAAAATCTAACTTGGCCACAAGATCCTTTAGTTTGTGAATGAGATGGACATTAATGTTTTGAAAAAGAGAAGTTTAATTCTCAACAAAGGGAACTTAAAAACATAACTTGAACATAAAGAGGCATTTGATAGACAGGGCTAACCATGAATTCTACAAACCACACTTTAAGCAAATGATGATTTTAAGACAACTTTTAAAATGAAATCTACGATTCTGGGAACACCCTATTTCCTCAAAGATTTTATTTTAAAGGAGTAGAAAACATAAAATATTCACTGATAATTGCAGTCATAGAAGATGGAACACCTAAAAACATCTATGATCACAACTATAAAGACCTCCAAAACAACTGTTTACGAAATGACAAGGGGCAAGATCAAAACAGACCTCTTTGGCTTACTTAAAACAATGGTACTTCAAAGGGAGACTTCAATAACAGCTTTCAAGTGATAGTAGACAAGTAGGGAGAACCATAAATCATGCTGAAACCAACTATTTGAGCTATTATAGAAATAAAAAAGCATGAGGACTAAAGAGAGAGATTGAAGACTCCAAAATACCTCAGCAGAAGAAAACATAAAACAGTGAAGGATGAACAGGTCTAAGGTGCTTCCAAGAGTCATTTCTTAGCCTAAAAATTTATATCCTACTGTAGTAAGAAATTATGAAACATAATGAAAACAGGAAAAACAACAGACAGTTCAGAATACATCACCAACAGCTAAGCTCAGGGATCCAATGATAGAGCCTTCTTAAGAACAAGCATGTCACAACATCATCAAGCTTCCAAGACTTCAATTTCTTCTTCAACTTCAACATATTATATATTATTTCAGAGATTTTTTAGTATTACAAATAGTGACCAACCAACCAAGCAACCAACCAAAATTTTCTCTTCTTCTACAGCAGTATTTATAGAAGGATGAGGAGGTGGGACAAGATAAAAGATCTCCCAAGATAATTAATACAAATTAATGACTTCTCGGCCTTTGAGGGGCTCGATGAAGAATTTTACAGATGTTCTGTCTGTATTAACTGTTTTACACTTAAGATTAAGCTCGGTGGGAGCTTTTGTTGACTTTTGAGGCTCTGTGTCATGTTGGAGTAACTCCGCAGATATTTTTTGCATTAAGTTCCTTGCAGAAGTAACTCTCTAGCTGCGCTGAGGCGAATATCTTCGTTTGATCTATAACTTCAGCCTCTGTTTGAATGCTTTTAAGACACAGGTGGCACTGTGGTAGCTAGGAGGAATCAATTTGCCTCAGATGTGGCGGTGGAGGCTTTTCTGTCTGATAAATATTTTTGAGTTTCCTTTAATCCTATTTTAATTTGGAGGATTAGACTTTTGATAATCAATCTTAGCCGTAATCCATCCAAAATGGTCTTCAATCTTCTATTTCTGCTATGGCAGGTCTTCGACACTGATACTCTTTTGTTTTATTCATTTTTCTGTGTCTTGTTGATGTGCAGGGCCGCACAGGGCTCATGTGGCATCAATGCCTATGAACCATTGACGAAACATGGAGCAGAGCCCCGTGAATGGTTCCCTTTGATAAATCAAAGGTGAGGGAATCATCATTCCCGGCCTTCGAATTTCTCGTTAATATGACGGAACAAACCATTCAAACCTGGAAAATACGAAAAGAATTAAAAAATCCTGCGTTTATGGGTTTAACTGCTGCAGAGGATGTGGGGAGGAGCGTAGCCGTTGGATGGCAGCATCCAACAGTGGAGATCAGCTAGGAGAAAGCAAAAAGGAGAGGGGAGGGAAGAATAAGATGGAATGATCTAGGACCGTCCGATCTGGACACGTGGACTGTCCAGATCCAATCGGAGGATCGAAATCAGGGGCAAAACTTAAATGGCGCCAATGTACAGGGAAACGCCGATGCGATTAAGCGCTGGTCGTCGATCTGCAGATCAGATCGACGGTGGAGAGTGAATCGGAGGGGTTAAAAGGGCGGAGGAAGGGTTAATAATCAGAGCGATTTTGGGCCGTTAAATGAGATCAAACGGACGATCCGGATGTAATCAGAGACATTCAATCAGCGGGGAAA
Organism: Pinus albicaulis; assembly: GCA_034641835.2. Lineage (NCBI taxonomy): Eukaryota > Viridiplantae > Streptophyta > Pinopsida > Pinales > Pinaceae > Pinus > Pinus albicaulis. Next base: position 346,869,107 of record CM076580.1, read on the forward strand.
GAAATGGCACAGCGCTGAAAACTCGCGATGCGATTGAGCGATGACCATTGATCTCAGGATCAGATCAACGGTGGGTAATCAATCGGAGGGATGGCCGATCGGGGGAACAAACAAATGTACCAAATGAAAAAAGGCGATGTGATGTAACACGAGCCATTAGATCGGCTTTAGATCAACGATCAATATCGTTTCAACTTTGCACCGGCGAAAACCCTTATGATATATGAAAACCCAAAGTTTTAATACTTTCAGGGTGGGATATATATTTATGGTGTGGTCTGGCGCCCGACTGCGGGGCCTTTAGTTATATGGAACATGATAGGCCCGGAGCTTTTCATAACAAAGGGCCAATCGCAATCGGAGTCTCGGGCTAGGTCTCTTCAATCTAACCATTGATCTTTTCCGATGCGATAAGCGCTTCAGCCTTTGCGCTTGGTTTTACAAAGAAAACAAAGGACCGGGGTTTATAGATATGGGACCTAATTGCATCGGAAGTTTTGATGCGGTTTTTCAATCAACCCATTTGAAACTTGCGACGCGATAAGCGCTTTGTGGGCCTAACACCTGGTTCTAGGGTGCGGGCATATGGAGGGGAAGTGGTTAGGACTTAGCCCAAGGGGGCTTAAGTCTGTAATACAAAAATGGTTTTTTTATAGATTTTCAATGGTTTTCAAAGGATTTTGAGGGCTTCGGTAAGGTTAAAAAATGAGTTCTTAACCTTGTAAAAATTATTTTCATGAATGGAAGAAGAGGAATCATGAAAATAGAGTAGTTTTATGGAGAAAAATGGGAGAAAAATGAATGTTAGTTTTGAGTGGAGGAAGGGGAAAAAATGATGATTTTGCAGCAGTATTTTCACTTATGGAAACAACAGAAATTCTGAAAAAAAGGGAACAACAGTGAAGATTGGGATAGAGGCATGAGGCCTTCAGAGTCTTCAGAGCCAACGCACATGCAGGTGGCTATGAAACAAAATGGATTTGTACCTTTGGTGTAAGGAAATTTATAGGTGGCTAACAGGTATCACTTGGGGATGGTGCCTTGCCCCAGGCATCAAGAACTTCGGACTTGCATTCTGCGGAAGGATTTGATCTGGCACAGATCCATTGGGTTGCCCTTCCTTTATTTTGGATGATCTTGCTTTGAAAACATATTAGCGACCATAAAACAATGGTTCTTTCCTTCAGCAGGCTTTTGATTTACCCAATCCCTGCGATATAATTTTTCTTCTTGAGAGTGCACTTGGATTGGAAAAATATTTTTACAACATTTTATTCTTTTGAAAACAGGAAATCTAATCCATCTCTACTACTTATTTCTCCATGGGATCAGATTAAACAGTTGAGTCCATATGATTCTCTACCTAATCTACCATCTGTTGGGATTAAACTATCCAACAGAATCTTGATATATGGCATAAAAACAAGCTGCACATAGATATTATTTGCAGAAAATTAAATCAAAATGATGAAGGCTTTAAGATCTGAATGTTTTAAGAACATCCTTCTCTTTTCTTCAGCTCTGTTTTTAAGCTTGTTTGAGCTATTCTTTGCTTGTTTTCTAGTTCATATTTTGAGCTGATTAGAACCAGTTTTACTTCTATTTTTGACTCAAGATTTGAACAGATCAGAGTCATCTTTCTTTTGGAATCTACAGGTTCAGATTTTAAGCTTGTTTGAACCTTTGTTTTTCTATCCTAATCTACCTTACTGATAAGCCAAGATTGAGCTGTTTGGAAAATCTAATTCACTAACCTATCAACAGTAAATTGAAAACTAATTAGTCATGATTAAACTGTATGACTAACTAGAAGTGTGTTTTTTAGGAGTGGCATTTGAGCTTGCACACTTTCAGATTTTTGTTTCTCTTTTATGGTATGGGGCTGTACCTTTCTTGTTTTAAAATCTGCCCTCTTTTCTTTTCTATTGTTTTTAGATGTTTCTTTTTCTTTCAAAGAAAAAAATCAACAACTAACTAAATGGTCAAAGCTGAGCTTTATTGACATTCCTATATAACCTAATATAACTTGGAATATTTACATGTTTAGCTAATAAACCCGCTTTTCCAGTACAACCAATCCAGTAAATGATTCCATGATTGATCCTTCTTCATCCCCTTGGGCAGGCTAGACAAACAGGGCCACTCCAATTCTTTTTGTTTTTTAGCAGCAGTGCTAAATGATCCTCTTGCTTTTGGTAATATACTGCTCCTAATAACCTTTATCCCTTCTTCAAATATTTTCAAGAAATGATCATAGGGATCTTGAAATAATACCTGGTTGTGAGTGTTTGGAAGATATGTTTCAACTAGGATAATCTCTTCTTTCTCCACTGGATTAAGGCAAAGATTATTATGAGAAAGAAAAACTTCCTCATCTTCATTATTATCTGAACTAGAGGATTCATCATATATTGCAGTGTTGTCCTCTTGTAGTCCTGGTATGCTCTGATTCAGTGGACTGTGCTCTGTGAAGAGATCATCATGTTCTTGAGTAGGGGTATATTTTATTACCTCAACCCTTTCAGGAGGATGCTCCTCATATGCATCATGTTCAAGAAATTCCTCTTTCTTCTCAACCCCAACATTACAACTAATAGATAGCTGATTCCCAATTATGTGAAAATTATTCCTGATGAATTGGACTGGATGATTGCTAATTTTAAGCTAATGATAATGAATTTCATGACACCAATCCACTGTTGGTTGCCCTGCATGATTAGTTTATTTTTGGAGCTCATCATCATCATCATATTGATCAGAAGTTGAAAAATCATTAGTATACACAATTTCACCAATCAAACATATTGGGTTATCATTTTGTTCCTCTTTGAGCTTTTCTATAACTGTGTTTTCTGATTCAAGACAAAAAGGTTCAGTAAGTAGATGAGCAGAAGTGTTTTGTTCAAATGGAGGTTTGGAGGTTGGCTGTTTGTTTAATATTAGATCAATCTCTTCTTTTGTTAAGAGAGAAGGAATTGTCTTTTTTCTTAGGACAAAAGTACAGCGGTCTTGATGAGCCTCTTCTAATGGATCTCCATTTGAGTTTGCAGGGGAACTTTGAGGTTTCCCTTGTTTTTCCTGGTCTATCTCAGTTTTGAACAACTCCTCATGATTTTTGTGACAGTTATTTAAAATATGGGATTCGGGAGTTATTTCTAATAGATTATCAGGATGCCATTCTTCTTTAATCATCTAAAATGAGTCATGACATAAAGGCAAAGACTCTGGTTGTGTTGTCTCTTCTCCTATTTCAGATTTTGTGGGTTCAAAATGGCTTATGTTTTCCTCAAGGCACTGCTCACTATTATTTGTTGCAATCTGGTCATGAAGTTCTCTTAATAGCATGGTACAAGATATAGGTAGATAATAAGGAATTTCCTGAAAACCTTTTTCATTGCTTTCTTTTTAATCTTGTTCATTGCACATATCTTGTAGTTTTTTGGTTTGTTCTTTATTTGAAAGGAGCATGGGCTGTTCTAGATCATCAATATTTAAATTGGCCTCATACCTTTCAAATCTTTTCCCAAGCATGTACACCATTTTCTCCATTACGATCAATAATTTTTCTTTATTGTTTTCTCTATAGTCTTGCTCACCTTCTTCTATAAAGTCTTGATGATCATCTATATATTGCTCATTTTCTAGGTCTTGTAATGGTTGAGTTTGTGTTTGATCTGGGAAAAACATAGGTTGCTCTGAATAATCAACATATATATCATCCTCATGCTTTCCCAATCTTTTATCAAGTATGTACACTATTTTCCCAATTAGGTCCAATAATGTGTTTAGTTTAGCTTCTATGTCCATACTTGGATCCATGTTTATAATAAAAGGTCACTGTATCTTTCTAACCATTTCAGAGTCCTTTACCAGTGGAGTTATTAGGTCTTTCGAGATTGTGGAGTCGCCAGGTGGAAGATTTTGAAATTTGTTGTCCACCAACAGCATGATTGGGTTTGCTCAATGCATTCCCAAGAGAGATTACAAGGACTAATGAAGTAATAGGCCTACTGGAGGCCAGTGGAGTCACTAGGTGGAAAATTTTTAGCTTTTGTGAAGGTAAAATGTTTTATGGTTCCACCACCATGTTTATTATGAAGCCAATTTGAAATATTTTTGGGTTTTTTTTTTCTGAGTTCCTATGGTTGTTTTAAAGACTAATGAGTCTATAAGAGCTTGCTAGGAAAATATGAACTTAGTGGTCCCACCGTGATCACCATTACGTTGGTGTCTCGTGTTTTGATAGTTTGGCAAATCAAAAGACAAGGCAACATTAGAACCAATATTTAGAGTTACAGGATCTAGTCCTCCTGGTCTTTCAGAGGATCTCAAATGTATAGCAAATATATGTCTTGTTTTGCTTCTGATATTGGTCTTAGACAGCTATTACGTGCAAGTGATTGTTTGGTTTGTTTGTTTGGTTGAATTGGTACAACAGAACATGAATGGTCTAGGAAAGATAGGTAGAAAGAAGAAGTGTCAGATTCCTTGGGCAATGGAGTCAAAATGAAGTTGGTAACAAGCTCATAAGTGGATATGGGATATCAAAGGGAAAATCTAACTTGGCCACAGGATCCTTTAGTTTTTGTGAATGAGATGGACATTAATGATTTTGAAAAGAGAAGTTTAATTCTCAACAAAGGGAACTTAAAAACATGACTTGAACATAAAGAGGCATTTGATAGATAGGGCTAACCATGGATTATAAAAACCACATTTTAAGCAAATAATGACTTCAAGACAACTTTTAAAATGAAATCTAAGATTCGGGGAACACCCTATTTCCTCAAAGATCTTATTTTAAAGGATTTAGAAAACATAAAAGATTCACTGATAATTGCATTCATAGAAGAGGGAACACCTAAATAACATCTGTGTTTGCAACTATACAGACCTTCAAAACAACTATTTAAGCAGGGGCAAAGGGTAAGATCAAAACCGACCTCTTTGGTTAACTTAAGACAATGGTACTTCAAAGGGAGACTTCAATAACGGCTTTCAAGTGATAGCAGACAAGCAGGGAGAACCATAAATAATTAAATAACTAATATGCGAAAGAATATTGTAAAATATATAAACAAATAAAAAAGCATGTAATTTACCAGAGCAAACTCCTAAGCCTAGATAATCATGTGTCGTGTAAGCAAATATGCCATACAACGTAAAACTCCTCTCTGCTGTGATGGGTCTTGATACATCGTATACATTTATCCCATCCCATAATTCCTTCAATTCATCTACCAGTGGTTGTAAGTAGACATCCATATTCTTCACTTGTCTTCTACCAGGGACTATGAGAGCCAACATAAGATCTTCATTCTTCACGAAAAACCATGGGGGGTTATTGTTATTGATCACTACTATGGAGGCCAAACAAAATGATTATGGTGTTCTTTTATGCAGATTCCAAACAATAAAATTTTGATAAGATCTAAAACATATTAAGTGTTCTCATTTAATACGATCTTTCATGAGAACCCGAGAACACAAGAAATGGAGGCCATTTTATTTATATTATTCTTGAAATTAAATACATGCCTAGACCATAAAATCCTACAAATGGCATGCATAGTTTTCTTGACAATGACATATATAAGCTGACCACTTGTGATTTGTGAATCTGGATGGATCCAACCACATAAACATTACCTTGAGGTTTAGATCCGGGATCAATAATAGAAGCTGGCAGAGGCAGGTTCTCAACTTAAAACATAATAAGATAGATAATACAGAATGATCTAAGTGCCTGACTTCTCTCCTATATATGGTATGATGGAATTTCTAGAGACTTTTTTTTTTTTTTTCTCGGAAACCAAAAACAAATACCATGGGTCAATACCATGGGAAAATATCACGGTAAGTACCATGGATTGATTCTATCCACTTTGACTGGATCAAGAAAGGGAATATTATAGTTCTAGAAGGAATATGGGTTGATGCCATCCATGGCTATCTTGGGTCGTAGACTTCGTATTTCATCCTTGAATTTTTTGGGCCATTTATCGTCTATATGCTTCATGGCTATTGAACTAGTTGGGATTCGCGTAACTCCCAACTCACTTCTATGTGAGGCATGTAATCCCTGCAACATAGCTAATTCTTTGCAATGAAAGAGCCTTTGAATCCTTGGGATTATAGGCATGTGCCTCAATATCTTAAAAGGAGGACCACGTGATTTACCCTTCTTTTTTTTATTTATCATACCTGTCATGCCCATGTTTCAGACATATCTCTTTGTCTTCATATTCTCCTCTATATATAATACAATCATTTGGACATGCATGATATGATATATACTCAACACCCAACATTTTCAATAATTTCTTTGCCTCTTCGCAGCTACTAGGCAAGACATTATCACTCGGAAGAACCTTATCTTTGAATAAATTGTAGTTGGTGATCATCATGGAAAATATTAAATGTACATTAAAGCTGATATAATTATTAACGTTCATAAAATTGACCATTTGTAATGTTAATTGTGTGATTATATTTCTCAAATTTATATAAGGGTGGACTTTATGGTAACTTACCTCAAAATTTCTGAGAAACATGCATTCGACAAGCCAGAATTTGCTTTCAAGATGTACAGTAACATCAATGTTCCCCACTGGGTAGACTTTGACTGAACACCAGGTCCAAAGAGAGGGGTGGTGGAAGAAAATTTAAGGCTTTCGAAAAATGTGTCAGTGATATGAGCATCATCCCCTAGCTGATCATCATTTTGGAATGCATCTAACAAAATTGTCTCCATGGCAGTCGTATCCCTTAAGTAATCATCCATACCAACCTCTATTTGATTGCCTCCATTGCCATCTTGTAAACAATTACTATTGTTGTAGTCATTCCTAATTAGTGAATCAGGACTTAGCGGGAATTGAATCGATGGTTGATTCAACCATTCTTGGTATCGTTCCTCTCCAATTTTTTCTCTTAATTCAGCCTTCTCTTGATTTTAAATTGTCGTGGGGTGCAACAGAAGACAGTAGGTAGGTCTCTCATCTACACTAGAATCCTAATCATTTCAAAAAATATATTTGAACATGATTAGTACAAAATATATGATATCAATTAGTAAGAACGTTGACAATGCACGATTGATTTTTTTGATGTTGAAAGTAATAATTAAATTAATATACCAAACAATTATTATTACCGTCATTGTCCCGGGATTGTGGCTAGAAGATGCAATATTGTTACAATTGGCAGGGTGAAGCGGCTGTCCATTTTCATCTACCAAATGCTCCTTGCGATATGCTGCTCCTAATAAGAGATTTCGACGTTTTGGAGCTATTTGATTATTTTGTGCCTTTGAACTCAATTCAGAATCTACATGAACCTGCAAATTTGTATACATGATAAATTTTACTAAGCTAATTGACATGGATAAAAAACATAAATTTAATTAGAAAGTGAAAATATAAATAAAATATGAAGTAAATATTACGTCTCGAGATGGATAGGGAGAACTCCGCGATGGACTTTGAGAAATATTATGGAACGAGCTGGATTTTGAAGAATTTTCCATTCGATATAATTATGATATCTTCTCCCTACATTTGAGAAAAATCAATAATAAATTTTAGCGCACACACCCAAAAGTAATTTTGGTGCCTTAAAAATGGACTTATTTTTATCAGTGTTTATGTACAGATAACCACACAGGTGTTTTTTTAGTTACTACACACCGGTGCCATGTTATTAACGGACACACTAGTACAATGTTATTAATTGACGCACTGGTGATGAAAAGCCCCAAATAAAAAAAACGCAACTTTATCTTTTTAAAGTGAAAAAAAGCGGTAAATTGAAAAATGGGCGGCAAAATATTTTCCAAAATCTAATTTCATAAAACAATGATTTAAATACTAAACACTTTTCATTATTTCACTATTTTTTCAAAAATTTTCAGCCAGAGATTTGCAGGAGACATACCTGGAGCAAGAAAGCACAAGAGCACTGGGGAGCAGCGAAATACTTTCGAACAAAAGTATTCTGAGACAATCAGAATTCCAAACCTCTGGTGATTCAAACCCTGTAGCATAGAATTTCAAACGATATCGTGATTAAATTCTATTGTTTTTTTACATTTTTTGTAGTATTTTTTACGCAATAAGTAAAATATTTCAATTTTTTGTTCATCTTCATAAAATAAATAAATAAATAAATAAATAATTCAATTTTACCCTAAACCCTTCATTATTTTTTTTTCTCCCCTTGCTTCTTCCTGTTTTTGTGATTTTAGAATTAGGGATTTTCATTTTAGATTTATAGGGTTTGTATTGCTATATATATATAGGCCTATGACATCCAATCCACAGAATGACTTGCATAGTCATATCCCAATCCATGTTGGCCCTTGCGTGAATTTAAAAAAAAACAGAATTTTTTTAATCAGTGTGCCCTGCGTAACCTAGCGCACCGGTGTAGTGGCTTATCCCAACACACTGCGCACGTACTATTTGATAAAAAAAATTAATTAAAAAAAAAAAAAAATCCGTGTGCCATATGTAAAATAGGGCACCAATGTGCTATTTTATTATAGCAGACCGCTCATGTATTGTCAACGTAATTTTTTTTTTTTGATTTTGTGTTAATTGGTACACCATGTAACATATAACCCATCGAGTCTCCTAGTTGACAGAAATCACCATACGATGGTCCCTTGTTTGCACAGGGCGTTTATAAGAATAGGCTGCACCGCCCCCTCCACGACACCATATGCTACAAAAACTAACAATAGACGAATTTTTTTATTTTGTCTGTGTTAATCAGTGCGGTGGTTAACATGTAACGCACTGGTGCTCCTTGTTGAAATAGAGCACATACGGTGTTTTATACTATTTGGGCAGTGCGTTTATAAGACCACCATGCACTGACGTCGGTGCGTACACCATGAAAAGCCCACCGGTTTCATGATATTTTTTTTTTACCTGAAAAGCTGACAATTTATTTATAAAATATATTAATAAATGATATGGTATAGGTTTCATATTGATAAAAAAATGGCTGACAAGAGATCAGATAACAAAAATACTAATAACACATCAAGAAAAGAAAAAAAGGAAAGTTCTTTGTAAATTCTTTACAAAAAATATTATTTTTGAACTATATGTAAGTTTAACTAATATGCATTGTTTACTGTGTATCATGCAGAGCAACAAAATGACGAGGCTCGATAAGATTGTTTCTGATCTAGGACCAGAAGAACATAAAAACTTGATGGAAAAATTGCAAAAACGATGAATCTGGTGAATGAAAAAATAATATCGATCCAATATGAGTTTCTTTTTTTAATTTTCATTAATAATATACTTAAAATTATCAAATAATATAAACAATATATTAATTCACATCTGTTTAATTTTCTATAGGGACCAACAACTTAGAAAAGGAATGTTGTTCTAAGAAAAGAAAAAAAATGGAACATGCAAATGAAAATGAATTGCTCCTTAGCTCATCTAGAGGGGTGCTAGAGGTTAACGACAGTGGGAATTTTTTTTACAAAAGTTTGAGGGATCTAGTGGAATGAATGTATAGAAGTTATTTCTACTTACAATACAAAAATCAATCCAATGATTCCAAGAACCAAATTTTATCTAAACTATAAGAAGAGTTTCCAAAGAATTGGTCAATGAGACATGTCAAACTTTTAATGGCAAAAATGTACAACAACAAAAAGGAAGGAATGAAAAAGTAATATTCCTTTAAATGTTTTTCTAGAATTATTTCTAAATATCACTTTTGTTATATTTACTTTTCATATATCAATATAAAAATTAAATATTTTATTGTCATGTTACATTTTCAGGAAGATTATGAAAATCTCAAAAGATGAACGAGTTGATATCATAAATATGCCAGTAGGAATGTCCAAAAGGGTGTACAAGGAGATGGTCAAAGAAATGGACAAAATTGCATCACAGGAGGAGCCATCTCAACAAAACGTGCTTCAAATGTAATATGTAATCATTGAATTTTTTGATCATTCGGTACAATAAATAAACAATTTAACCTTAAATATTAATTTTCAAGTATTTTCTTGCAGAAAAGAAAAGAAAATGGAACCCATTCAGCACATAAAACATGATGACAAGGAAGAAAATGGTTGATATCTAAGTTTGTGAGTAATTGTTACTTTCTTATAACAACTTAACTAGATTTCATTTTTGTATATTTTAAGTTGTTTTACAAAAATCATCATTGAATGTCTTCAAACAGGTGCTAACATACAAAGAAGAACCATCAGACGAATTGATTAGCATTGGGTTAAATATGGGTTGTGAGTATATATTGGCATATCAAAAATTAATTGTGGAATTTGTAAGCATCTATCGATCTTGTTTTACTTAGCTCCGTCTATAATTAATAGAACAAAAAAAACTTTTATATTAAATAAATGATATTTTATGGGGTATAAAACTTGCAGGGAAACAAAGTATGGATCAGTCCCAACAAGTGAAATCTTGAAAGATGGCATACCACATGGTTTTGAAAGAATGTGTATAGTTCATGAGTCAATTATTGCTATGGTACGTCATTTCTTTTCAATTTACATTGATGTATATTATTTAATATTGATTTTTTTTTTTTTTTTTTAATGTTTGTAGATGGAAGGTGAAGAAGAAGAAAACAATCAACACCATGAAAAAAATATTCCTGAAAATAACCCAAGTCATGGAAGTAGCTCGAGCAGTGACAACAGTTCAAGCGAAGAATGATGATCATTATGTTTGGATATCAAAGTAAGGCATTGTATTTTTTGAAATATTTGTCTGTGAAATCAGACATTTTGGTTAATGTAATGGACATAGTGTCCCAATTGAAAGACAAAGGGATACCAATAACTGTCCCATTTTGTATGACAAAGACTGTCTTATTCATTCATATTCATATATGTGTGTGTGTGTGTGTGTGTGTTTTAATTTATTCTATTGCGTTTTCCATTGTCGCTGTGAAATGTAACACCACGTCTGATTAAATTTATGGATGATTAAATATTATAATGAAGAGATATGAAATCAGATGATATGATATAACAAATTAATCCAAACATCACATTCAAATGCATTAATAAAAATTTAATTGATATGAATATTGTTATAAGATATGTGTCGTCTTTTGATGAATAATGAATGTTAAAAAATCACAATAATTATGATATGATATAACAAATTAATCCAAACATCACATTCAAATGCATTTATAAAAATTTAATTAATATGAATACTGTTATAAGATGTGTCAACTTTTGATGAATAGTGAATTTTAAAAAATCACAATAATTTCATTGTCACAGGTCGATGTTTCTAAAAAATACAAAATGAATAGGGGTGTGTGTCAGTTACTGTACACCGGTGCATTTTTATGATACAACACACGTGCATTTCTATGACCTATGGGCACCGCAAAAATACCAATACCGATTATAAATCTCGGTGTGTTTGTACTCACTAGTGCGTTTGTACGACCTATGGGCACCGCACAAATACCAATACGAATTTGAACAATCAGTGCGTTTGTTTTATACTGCGCACTGGTGCGCTTCAATAAGACTACCTACTAGTGCATTGACACGGCATATGGGCACTGCACAAATCCCAATACGAATTAGAATGTCCACATGCATTGTATCACCTACAGTGCACTCGGTGGGTTGTATACCTTTACGTCCTGGTGCATGCACCTTCGACCGCCACGGGCCGACCATCTATATGACACACACTGGTGCGTTCACACCTTAGTAGCGCACCGATGAAAAAAACAATAACTTTGGTCGGCTCTTGTCATATCCTTCTTCACTATTAATGGCCTAAAATCCCTTCTTCCAATTCTTCATTCAATTGTCCTGAAGATGGATCCACGTTGGGATTCGAAACGTCGACAAATATTCCTTGATACTGTGGATAATCCGGGAAACTATTAAAAAAAAAAGACGAAAAAAACATATGTAATAACCTCCAGCTGCCTATATTTTTTAGTTGTGTTGAAATTCTGTTAAAAGCTCCGCAAAACCTCCGTTTCCAAAAATAGATGTTGTAGCAAATGTTTTTTTGACAATTTCAGCCAATTTTATAACACTAAAAACCTCCTTTATAACCTTTGCTAGAGGGTCTTTTCCTTGTAGTGAGCTCGGTGCATGAGTAAAGAACAACTGAAGGTAAGAATATGACATTCACTTGGAATGGTGGGGTCCATTCTGGTAAATGGACAATGGAAGTACATACATGAGAAAGGAAATACAAAAGTTAAAATAAAGGGATTTGAGGCATGAGATTCCTTGGCTAAGTTGGGAACTGTGGTTCTCAACATGGTGCATGTTGTGTGTAGATAAAGGAAGTTCTCTTAACTTTGGGCTTATGCTATTTGGTTATTGTGTTGTGATCATGATTATGATGATGTCTATATATGAATTTATGTATTTTGTTTTCCGACAGGGTTGTTGGTGATCATGATTGTTTTATGTTGATATTTCTATGTATATATGTATGTACGTATTTTTTTGTTTGACAGGGTTGTCAGGATCATTCTTGTGGAGGAATAGTTTCTTATGCAATTAAATTACATGAATAGGTTCTTTGTCTTATGAGGAATCAAATGGGAAGAGTAACTCTAACAGATCATTGAGTTCAGTATCCCGTGGACATGAATTGATATTATATGCGTGCATTATGTCTATGTTTATGTAATGGATAGGTAATGTTGAGGGGTACATCAATGTAGTTAAAGTAGTGTGATATGCGGCATGCTAGGATAAACATGGATAGTGGAAAGACACTAGAAGAAAGGTTGCTTGTGGGGTCAATGTGTGGTCTATGGATGTACAATACTATTGTTGTGTATATGTTGTGCATGTTGTATATTCAGTCGTTGTAGCTATGGTGATGTGTGCATGTACTTGTGTACATATGATGTTGTATGCCTGTTGTATATATGGTGTTGTTTTTATATTTCATATGCAGTGCTAGGTATAGATGGTGATATGTACATGTTGGATATGCAGTGATGTGTACATATCGTATAATGCACATGTTGGATATGCGGCGTTGTGTGCATATGGTGTTGTGCGCATGTTGGATATGCAGTGTTGTGTACATATGGTGCTATTTATATGTTGTATATGTAGTGCTATGTACATATGGTGTTGTGTGTGTGTTTTACATATGGTGCTATGTAAATATGGTGTTGTGTGCATGATTTTACATGCGGTGTTGTGTGCATGATTTTACATGTGGTGTTGTGTGCATGTCGTGTTGTGTACACATTGTACATGTGGTGTTGTGTGTTGGTGGTGTCATGTAAAATTCGTGCATGTGGTGTTTTGTACATGTGGTGTCATGTACATGTCATGCATGTGGTGTTGTTTACATGTAGTATTGGGTACACATTGTATAGGTGGTGTGGTGTACATTTGGCATTATCGAAACAATGTGTTGGTGGTGTCGTGTACATGTGATGTTTTGCACACATTGTGTAGGTAGTCTTGTGTAAAGGTGGTATTGTGTACATGTTGTGCATATGGTATTGGTATACATGTTGTATTTTTTCCATGTCGTACATGTTGTGTTTCGGGCATGCGGTACTATGTATGTGCATGGTGTAGTCATGGTATCGTGACATGTGTATTCGTTGTGTTGTACTCTGTATATGTATATGTATTGTGTTGCATTGTACACTAGATGTAGGTGTATTTGTTGTGTTGTATTGTACACCAGGTGTAGGTGTATGTCTTGTATGTTGGTGTAGGTGTATGTATTGTGTTGTATTGTACATCGGGTTTAGGTGTATGTCTCGTATGCCTGTGTGGGTGCGTGTATTGTATGGTGTTTAATGTCGTATGTGGGTGTACGTGTTGTGATGTACAATATGTATATGTGTACGTTATTGAAGAGAATAAAAGGCATTGGGTGCTTTCCAGATATGGTAATAAATCCGGTGTTTGTACAAAAGAAAAAAGGAAAAAGTAAGCACCGACGAAGGATAAGTATCGGTATTTTATTTCAATTTTATTATGCATGTGATCTGTGATTCTAACTTATGATGGTTACATGTGATTTATGATTATGGTTTATGGTGATTTCATGTGATTCATTATTTTAATTTACGATGGTTTCATTTTGAGCTAACCAGATGTGATATGATTATACATGAGGATTTGATCAAACAACTAGTTTGAATTGTTGTGACAGGAAGTGAACAAAATTTGAAGTGTACCTAATTGACGAGCTACAAATGAGGTATGATGTGAATTTATTTCAATTTATTTTGAATCTAATGGCATTTATGTGCTTGGTACGGGAAGCACGAAAATTCCTGGTTGGGAAGTTGAAACCGATTGCAAACATTAACAACAACAATAAAATGAATTGAAACAAGTAGTAGTATGTTGGTAAAGCACTTCAGGAGCAGGGCCATTGTGGGACATTGGTACCCAATAGTGTCCATTTATTTCTATGAGAATAATTGATAGGTAGGATGGTTTTGAGGTAGGGATATGCCTTGGTTTTTGTATCTTTCTGTGCAATGAAGCCTCGCCAAGGGATGGACTTCCTAGGATGGGGGTGCCAGCGGAACTTGGAAGGTGTGTGACTACACGAAAGGGGGTGACCATATTTCCTGAGGGACTATGTAGCAGTGAAGGGAAGGTGAGGGATGGATTTTTTTTGTCATAATTAGCATTTCAATATGGAATCAAATGCACATTGGGATTGTGCCCTAGAACAATGAGTCGGTAATTGTTCACTGAGAGGGTTGTAGCGCTTGACATTGGATGCAAATTTTACTGTGGTAGTGGATTCTGGACTTCTTGGGAAGGAGGTGAATCCTAGTATTACTTTGAGGGTGGAGGTGTGAGCCTATGGATTCCCTTTTTGTTGATACGGGAATCGTATCCTTTTATTTGTTGGTTGAGAAAATGTGTATATGTGTATATTATTGTAAATATTGTCTCGCGCTGTATTTATAAAGCTCCATAGACAGTATGATTATTTGCTGGTGCAAATGTGGTTGTTATTGTAAATAAAGTAATGATTTGTGCTATAAAGCTCCAATAAACAGTATTTTTTTCATGTTTTCAGTAGTGATCATTATAAATATTACAAAAAGCTATGTTATAAAGCTCCATAGGAAGTATGTTTTTTTTTTTTTTTTTTTTTTTCTCTGGTTGTAGATGTCATTGAACACCGAGGACAGTGTTCCCCCAAGGGGGTTCTGTAACATCCCTGGTTAGAAATCCATGTAAAAATATAAGACCAAGGTCATGGGACACTTATTCCAATCTTAATGTTGGGAAAAACATCCTAGTGATGGTGTTCATTTGTTTATTATGGCTAAAGGAAATTGGCAATGGTAAAGGCTTTGGAAAGGAAAAATGGCATTTTTGGCACATTTATTTATGAAAATAAAGAAAAATAGGAGAAAAGGGAGGTGAAAGGTCAGAAGTTGCATGTGAGGAGGAAAATGAAGGAAAATAAGGGAAAATGAAGAAAATAGGCCTAATTGATAAAAGGCTTATCAGGATCAGTTGGTACATTTTTTCAAGGTGTGAATCATCTAGAAATTTGCATAGATCGACTCCAATATTATCCTAGCCATTGATTAATTTTTAATACTAGTCATTGGCACTCCAAAAGTGGATTATAAGAGAAAGTATGATGGGCACTTGGAGAGGACACATCAAAGACACTTTGAGAGTTTGATTTTCCAAAGTAGCAATAGTTAGTTGCTGGAGAGTTCGAGCTTCAGCGAGGACGCAAAGACAATGAGGGGTAGGGATAGTGAGGCTGGAAGAAGTTTTCCAGATCTAGTGAGTGAATTTGTAGAGAGGCGGAAGTACCACAATGAGACTGACGCAGGGGCTACGCAGAAGCCTCTAGAGCCCAGTTTGATTTAGCTGGAGAGAAGCCAAGTTTCAGTTGCAGAGGTCGTGAATGGGTTCCAAAAGGTCAGAGAGATAGTTTTTCCACCAGTGGCAGATAGGACGAATACAGAAGTAGATAATTCATGCCGAGTGTGGTAGATATTTCGCTAGGGTGACAGCGTAGAGGAAATTTGGACTGGTCACTTGGAGTAGGAGTCATAGTTTGAATTTTCTTGTGGGGTGAGGAAAATATCACTAGATTTTTGCCAATATTTTCTCTTTAGGATTGCCAGATTTTAGCATCCATTTGTACTCATAATTTCTCAATGTTGCATAATAATAAAAAACCTCAGTTTTTGCATCGGTTTTCCCACATTGGGTTTTTCCAGGGACATTTGTCCAAAAACAATAGTGTCAATTTTATGTGTGTGTGTGATATATTTTCTCAATTTCCAATGCAATTTATTTCTACAGTTTTATTTGTGAAGGTTACAGTGTGTTTATTTCGATGTTGTCATAGCAATAAATTGAATAATTAATTTATCAGTCAGAAGAAATAATACTAGTTGTTGCAATAGGATTTCAGTCTTGAAATTTTCACATGGTATTAGAGTGTAAGTGATCATCCAGGAAGTTCAAAAGTTGAGGAAATAATTTCACTACTCAGGAGCAAAAGGCCAAAATTATTGAGACAACGCTATGCTCCGATAGGTAGGCCCAATTGTTGGGGAAGTAGTTTGATTTTCAGTTACAGGGTTTCCGAGGGAGTATTTGCAGCTCATATTTTTCACTGAGTGGTTTCCTTGGTTAGACACAGAGGGTTTTGCAGTTGTAGAACCAACGTCGGGTGGAAGAGAAAAACACACACAAGAGAGGGAAAAATTCTCTCAGGGAAATTTGAGTCTTAGAAGTTCAATTTTTCCAGTATATTGGCAATATCAGCTAGAAGATCTGTGCATTCCAGAAGGGAGTGCAAGTAAAAAAATAGAAGGAAAGAGAGGGCTTTTGACAGTTTTTGTAAGTTGACCATAACAGGGCTGTTAGGTCCCTATATTACTAGTGTAGTCCCTTATTGTTGTTAGTTTAGCCCCCTTTTTGTTATTTTTGTACCCCTATAACCACCATATTGTTTTTATTGTTCCCTTACATTATTATTGCTAGGTTGGCCAGGATTATATTGTGACCCCATGGACTCCTATATGTGGAAGGAGGTTTTATCATTTGTATCATCCAAGAATTGTTTATTTATGTAATGTAAAGGAGGTTTCCCCCTCGAAGTGGCTTATTTATAAGGCGGTGATCTCTATTTTCTTCTATTTTTTGAACTAGTTTCATAACATGTTGTATCAAAGCTTTGGATTCTAGGGTTTCGTTTCTCCAAACAGGTCATTGTGCCATTTTTCCTATAACTTGTTTTCTACGACAGTTCAAAAGCTAAAAAATTTACCACACGAAGCCGAATTCCTGAGGAACTTTGTGTAAAAATTTCAGATCTTGGTTCGCAATATTTTCAGACATATTATTTGTGGAAGTTAGGGTTTTTCAAGGTCCCGAATTTCATCTAAAATAGGTGACCTTGGGAAAATCGCCATAACTCTCGCTCTGAGCATTATATTGGAATTCTGTAAAAGGTGGCTGGAAGTAAATTGACTACAGTTTCTTGTGTATCAATTTCAGAGCTGAAGGAGGAAATAGTGACATGTGACACACCATACAAGTTCATTCTATTGAACTACTCCATAATTAGGTCATTGTGGGAGATTGGGCATAAATTTGTCTTGAAGTATCCAAATCAGTTCAGAACTATGGAATTTGAAATAATATTCAAAGGGGTACTACAGGACTGAATTTCAGATATTGAAGATCCAAAATCATAGAGATAATTCAGTTTCAATATCGATCTCCTCAAAAGCAAGAAAAAGGTGTGTATTTTTTTTTTTCAAATTGCATAAGTCTTGTTTGAAAAATCAGTTTGAAGTGATTCTAAGGGCATATTGAAGCATAGATATCAGTATTGGGTTCTAAAATGCCCCTAAAAATAATTCAACACCCATTAAGCCCTTAGAATACTCTACTATGAATCATGAATATGAAGAAGTCTAACATGATATATCAAAATTACAAGAGAAAGTGCACTAAATTTCCTTCTCGCAAAGAGAAACAAAATATGAAATGGAAGTTTTCAAGAAAGGCATGGAAGCTAAGATGCCAATGGTTTGAATAATGGCATGGAATACATGGAAGAAAAAATGGAAGGTTTTAAGGAAGGTTTGAAAAAGTTGATACAAGAAATGATTCCTAATGGCGAAAAGATAGTAGAGGAAACTCATGATGAGAACAAAATATATGTTAATCGTGATTTCATAAACTCAAATGTTGGATGGAATACCCACTGTTATCACCAAATTGATTCTAATAGGTTGCTCATCAATCAAATTAATGTAACTCTTTCAAACCTCTTTTGACTAAATATTAGCCTCTTCAGTTTGAGAGGGCTCTCTCAAGGTAATTTATGATTTTCAATGGAAATTCTATTAGATGGCTAACTTTATAACCGTAACTTGATTGTGATTGATTGCAGGTTGAAAATGTAAGGACTTGCTACCATTTTGATATGGGGTAAACATCAATAAACTAAATTAAAATATTTCTTCTTATGGAAACTGAGTCAAATGGGGGTTTCAATGAAAATATAGTACACACACACAACACAGGAAGAAAACAATAGTTTAAACTCTAAAGGAAGTCAGAGCATGTTACCATGAGTTATAAGTAATTATACATAAAACTAACTACATATGTTTAAACATGAAAGATATAGAACATATAAAACATTTAACACCTCCTTTGAATCTCAGGTAAAGAAGCAAATATCATTGTATATTACTGAAACTAAAAAAACTATTACAGAGTAGCAGTTTAGTACAATATTCTCCAACCCTTTGATATTCGATATTTTTTCTATAAATAGTCTTCTTTTACATTACATAGGATTATAGATTATCGAACCTTCACCCTGACAACTAATCATAACTGACACTCTATTTCTGGAATCATAAAAAGACACCTATCCATTTAAGAGTTATTCTCCTAATAGGAATCTAATTATATTTATTACAACTACTAACTAAAGGAGTGAATAATTACATAAAAAGTAGTTAGGTGCTCGAATGTCACTATCCATCATCAAAGAATAAATGTCCTCACTGAACTAAAAAACATTCATCATATTTTTAAGGAAATGATGACATGGCATTTGATGACTGTCCTTTGTTAAGTTCGTGAAGAAGACATCTTTGTTGAAGGCCAAATATCTGTTAGGTTGTTCCACTAATATCCTTTAATACCTCCACATGGTTTTCTGAGCTTCAAAACACTTTCAAACCTTCAAAAAACCCTTTAAAAACACCTCGCTACAAAACAGAGCATCTTAGGCAGTTTCGTAGCATAGTTTAGTAGCGAGGTTATTTTTGTCCTTTAACCTTTCCTTCTACCACCTCTGCTCGCCAAATAATGTTTGTCAGGTAAAAATAGGTAAATACCATAAAACTCCCTCCTTGAACCTTCATAAAATTGTTTTTAGAGATAAAAAAACACTCTTCAGAAATTTCATAGTGAATTTTGCCCTTCAAGCCTGGAGCTCGCTACGAAATTTCCTAATAAGGCAGAATTTGCAGATTTTGTAATTTTCTTCAAAATTTGATCTTCTGAGCCAAAATTTATGTCCCTTGCAAGATATAAACCTTAACAAAAATGTTTCAGCTCAAATCTTCATTCTTTGGGAGTTTCATCTTCATTAACAATAGGTTGACCTTCAAGTTCTTCAATCACTTTCATTTTCAGTCCTTTCTTCTCTAGCTCATCTTGAATCATGTCCATTTGTTCCTAGAGGTATTCCATTTGAATTTTTAATGATATATTTTCATCTTGTAGGTGTAGGTTCATCCTCCTGGTATGTTTGGCTGTAAGTCTTAGAGGTTGGGTCCTTTTCAGCACTCTTTTGGCATTACTCATAGATTATGAAACATTTGAGAGTTGATTGTCCTGTTTTTTCATCATCTGATCAAACTCAGCCTTTCAAGACCCGTGCTTCTCTGCTTCCAACTTCAAATCAAGTATTTCTTCCCTTGCTTATCTTATTTTTTCTGTGAGGAGTTACGTTTTTGATTTTTCAACCATTTTCTCCTTTCCCTTTCTCTGCACAGTGACAACTTCTTCTTCTGTTGCTGGGGATAAATCTATGATGTTTTATGGTTGCATACCTTCACTGACATTATCTGCCCTTTTTCTTTCCATGGCCTTATTTTCAAACCTATTCATTGGCTTCCTTGGCTAAAATATGAAGCCAACATCCTCTCCTACAAAATCCAATTTCTTGACAGACTTACCTTTCTTCAATTTTCTTCCATCACCTTCAATGTCTTCTGCTTGCACTATTGGGGACTCCTCAATATCTATTGCATGTAGAATGTATTTCAGACTTCCTTTGGCCAATGTATGACTCCTTGTTATTCTCCTACTACTTTGTTTGCTAATCTTCTGTCTTGCAGGTGTTGGCTTAGGGATATCAATTTCTTGCAAAGGTTCTTCTTCAATGTCCATTGTTACTATAGGAAACTGTCTTCCTTCTTCACCAATCTCTTGTTTTTCATCTTGGGGTGTAGAGGATGTAGTAGTTTTAGGTTTTAAAACTTTCTTTGGAGTCAATACATCTACTTCATACCCACTCATATATAGAAAATAATTCCAATATTTGTTTAACCTTTTCAACTCTTCCAACACTAACAGTTTTATCAGACCATGGTGAAATACTGAGGTCTCATTACCTTCTAACTTGACCTGAACTCTATTTGACATATTTCCCAAAATCCTGTATAAAAATAAGGGTAGATCAAGAGGTTGCTTATGAACAAAATGTAGGAGTCTAATATGGTAAGAGTAAACCATGCAGAATCTCCCCTCGTAGGTGAAGTATTTTTCGATCACCAGCAGTAGCTTTGCATAATTTCCTTTCATATAACTCCTGGGGATGCCATTGGTCATATCAACTCTTCTGTGCTCCTACTTGAGAAACTCTTCATAGCCCTGCATTCTGAACTTTGTGCCTTTCAACCATTCTTCACCACTTCTAGGAATTTATGTAGCTTGTGATATGATCTCTGGTGACACTGTAAGATTAAAAATCCCAACCTTTTATGTTGTCCCTGTAAAATTGGTGGCAAAGTCTTTTGAAATTTGTGCATGGAAACCCTGAAATTTCTGGAAGAGCTGTAGGCAGCCCATCCCCCTGTAAGCATCCATAGCAGTGGCATCTTCATTTAGCAGCTTCAAATCCATGGATTCATACCTTACACAATGACCACCCTTATTTTTTTTCTTTTTCGATGCCATGATGCTTTCTACCCTTCGTTGCCTCGCTTGTTGATGACACCCGTAGAACCAAATTCAAATAAAAACTTGCTTTGTGTGGTGAAGTAACTCTCAAATATTTATAGTGGGATACATCTCATGCAAGGATTGCACAGTAAATGACAAAGAGCAGTTTGGGGTAAAGTTTTTAAATATTATTTGACAACTCGGATTTTGATGATGGCACATGTGACCATAAAAGACAATAATGATAGCAAAATATATCTATGCATGTTTGGGAATCATCATAACGAACTCAAATGACCTCACCCTTTACCTGTCTAATAAAAATTGACACCTCACACCACTCTGACACTTTCTGTAGAAAAACCAAGTTTCGTAGCAAAAACGGTTTAGCTGCTGCATATTCACTACAGAACTGTTAAGCATTTTCGTAGCGAAATCTATTGATTTGCCTTGTAATTCACTACGAAACTATGAAAAACTGACAGGTGTAATCCTTTGTGATTAAAATGCATGGGAATGACAACTACATGAGATTAGGTTGATTTGACATGATATGACATGGTTTGGGATGGGTTTTAGACTTATGATGAATATTACCAAATGCAAAATTTTATTTTAAATTTCATAAAAATAACTTATGAGACAAAGATGAACCCTATCAATGGAATTACTTAAACTAATGAGTGATAACAACTTTTTTTTGGGTCAACCCATATGATCTTGCATTCATGCTTGGAATATGGCACATGGGTGATTAGTCGAAAGAGAGAATTGGTTCATCCCAATATATGGCCGTGGCACGTGGAAGCCTCGAATTTGTTGGATTTTGCAGACAGCATATGTTTTGCTGCACTTGTCACCACCTTACCATTCCCCGTCCCGCACAATGGAGGACCCATTTTGTGACCTGTGAACATTGTCATGCCTTGAAAAAATCATCAATGCATTCCTCTAAGCATGAGCTTTAATTTCCCTTAAGACATCTCCTTGCAAAAATTATGAAAAACATCTCCTTTTGCATTGGCGCGGGCAGACAGTTCATCACTCGCGCCAATGGGGGAAATCCTGCAAAGAGGTCGCGCCAACTGGCGCTCTGTCACAGAGCAGTAGTCACGCCACCCAATTTAAGGACTGTTTTTTAAATAAAGATGGCGGAAGTTGAGTTTCAACAAACTCAGAAACCATTGCCTATCTTGATTTGGGAGGTTTGGCTGCGGGAGTTCTATGGAAGGGAAGTAGTTTTGCCACCTCCCATGGAACCTTCCTTGTTGATAGGGCCAATCCCATAATAATAGGGATCCCAACTCCCTCCTTCCCCATCTATAAAAGCCTGCTCAAATCCATGGCAAGCTAGTCTTGAAGTGCCTAAGCTTTGAATCTCCATATTCTCAAGAGTCTTTGTGCTACAAAGAATCCTCTCTTTCCCTTAAGGCCGACTCAAGTAAGGAGACCATTGTCGAGAGACTCCGGAGAGGTTTTCCCTTTCCTTGGCGAGCTTTGCGAGACGTGGACGACTGGAGACCCATCCGAAGGAGACTGCGACGTCAGAACTTGGTTGTAATCTCTCTTCGTTTGTTATTTAATAGATGATTATGATTATGGTTCCACTCTGTTTTCCATCATGTTAATATGAGTAACATCCTTTCTGACTGATGTTTAGTTACGTATGCCGGGTTTTATGCTTGTATCTGTTTGTTTCTTGCATGTGCAGGTGTTCATCCGCGGAGATCGTGGAGGGATCGTGATCTGCCGAGGCTGAGGAACGGGGACGCTCTCTTCTTCAGATCATAGCATTGGATTCCAGGTAGGCTTCCATCTTTAGTCTTTTCATTCGTAACTAGGAACTTGCGTCGTAACAGTGTTTGATTGTTGCTAGCATTACCCACTCTGGGGCTAGTAGGATCGCCTGTCCGTAGAGGGGATTTACCTCCTCAACAATGAGTTATTTTATCTATTGTGATTATTGAGTACATGTCTACCATTGCGTGATTTTATGGCTAAATTGTCGTGGTTTCAATTCGTTATATGTTGGTTATAGGCACGGATATATGATGTGCTCTTACTATGGCTCTCGTTCATGATTTGATAATTTATTCAATGATTGATGAATGCATGGGCTAACAAGTGTTATTGCAGCTACTTGAGAGGTCATTAGACTTTTTTTATGATTCTCTAATGAAGTTTAGAAGTTTATGATCAGATATGCATTCATGACCTCTAGCTTCTATGTTTATCATATGTTTGACATAATGTCTATCATGTATTAGGCATGTATAGGTCAATATCTTGCTCAAGTTTTGAATGGTTGGCATTGTCATCATCCTAGTTATGTTTCTGGAAAGTCATAGATAGTTCTGGGCAGTGGTTTAGAGGCTAGCCTAAAAAAGTGGCATAGATCTCGCCACTGCATGCATAAAACTAGGAATTTTGGGTCATAACCGCATGCAGGAAGTCTTATGGGTGTGGTTGGAGCCTCATAACTGCATGTACAGTGTGTCAAGGGTGCGGTTGGGATGTGAAGCTAGTGAAAAAAAAGTTCCAATTTAGGATCTGATCATCAAAGGTTGTGGAATAACTTTTGGGTGATCTAGTGCTCTTGAGAGGTATCAGAAAGTATTCGGTTTATCGGCCCCACTTCCATAACTATAACTTAGAGGTTGAGTCATATCATAGTGACACTCAACTCATGTTTACCTTGGAGAGCTTGTAAAAGTGGGAAATATGGGAGGGGGCGTTACGAGGTGGTATAAGAGCGAGGTTGCAACAATGGACCTCAGGTTAAAAGCAGATCATCATACAAGTTTATATGTTTGACGTGTAGGTATGATGGTTAATGGGTGTTATATGCATTACAGTTACATGCATGCATGTCATTATATTTTTGTTGTGGTCACATGCATGATAGATGCTAGTCGGTTAGTGTGGTTATATGCATGTGCATCAGTTGGTCATTCATGATAGTTAACTTGTTGTTACATGTATTGCGGTCATATGCATGCGCATCGGTTGGTCATGCATGATATTTAACTTTTTTTTATATGCATTGCGATCATATGCATGATGATTATTATCATTGCGGTTAAGTTCTCTATTTAATTATGTATTGTGCTAATCTATAATGATTTATCCAGATGTAATAGCCTACCCTGAGATATATTGAGGTATGATTTTGATTATGTCTTCTGATTGGTTTATATAACATGGTATGATGCAGGACAATAGAAGACTAGGGATGAAGAGCAAAATGGTGGACTAGAGTTCACATGACTCCCCTTACAGGCCTAATGTGAAATCAATGGAATGGGAAAAGTGAGTTGAGAAACAAGGAGAAGAGTATTCTCCTGATCTAGCAGATACATTGAGGATTCTGAAGGCAGAGATCAAAAGTTGCAAAGAAAATAATAAAAGGTTGATTTAGGCATAGGAAAGGCTTTCTAGGGTTGAGGTAAACAAAGTCAAGGTTAATGCAATGATTCTTCATAGCCTTTCATATTTGCAGAATAAGGCACAACTAGGGATCAGTTGTGGACATGAAGAAAAGAAAAATGGTGCAGATGGAAGCAAGTCTCGGAAGGGGTACAGGTTGGACATGGATGATACAGTGATAGGTGGTAGATCCTTAGATACACTTGACAGGAGGGGTAGTACTTATGTATTCTATTCTAGCTCCAGTTCTAGGAGACAACATCACCATAACCATTATTATTTGTATAGAAGGAGTGAGAAGCGGTAATTGGCAGCAGAGTTCAAGAAAGCCAAGCCTCCTACATTTGATGGAGAAATGAAGAGTCATAAGAGGCATAAGCATGGGTGCATGGGATGAGCTGAAAGACTCTTTAGGAACAGGTACATGTCTGAGAAATATCATAATGGAAAGGTCAGGAGCTGAGGATGAGAAAACAAGATCCAAAGGTTCATCAACGAACTACCATAATCATTCAAAGATCGAATCAATTTTGATGAGCCTTGGTCATTGGAGGAAGCTATCAAGAATTTGAAGCATTGTTGTGAGAAGTCAAATCATAATCCCGAGTTCAAGACTGATCGGAGAGGTAATGAAAAGACTAAAGGAAAACAACCTAAGAAGCGAAGAATTTTATGATCTCAGGATACAAGTGACAAGGAAAATGTGGCTCTGCATAAGAATTTTAATAAAGCCGATAGAGGACATGGGTTTCAACATGTGGAGCAACAGAGTAAAGGCAAGGACAGAGAACCATTACGATGTTGAACCTATGATGGAGATCATCGCAGGAAGGATTTCCCCTTGTATTAGAGTGACCCAGCGGGATCGTGAGAGGCCGCAACTATATATTGCACAGGAGGCGCACACAGTTGGGGATGTAGGTTAAAGAATTTCCCAGATTTATCCAATAGTTGATAATAGGCAGGCAGGTCATTATACATCCATCGTCGAGATGGAAGGTGGAACTAGAGGGAGAGTTCTAGATGGATCCTTAATGCATCCTGCAACATAATAATCTCATGCCCCAGGACTGGGCAATGGAGCAAGTTAGTGTGCATGGAAGCACCTTGTGGTCGAGGAGGCTACTTGGTAGATGGTTGATAAGATGAAGGAATAACAATTGGTTTCCAGTTACAGTTGGATTCGTCAAGGCAATTGGAATCCCTTAAGAGATGGTATGTGCATGTGTTCAGTTGCAGGGCAATGTGCTCAGTACAATAAGGCAATGTAACTTGTATATTGTTACATTTATTTATGAACTGACAATTATTTGTTTATGGTAGTATGATGCAAGGAATTGCATGGAAAAAGAGATTGCCATAGACCTTGAAGAAGACCTGGGTTGAGCTTTCCCTTGGAAGCATTAGGAGATCATGGGGGTTGAGTCATGGTGTCTATTGAAATTATTGTGCTTTCAAAGTTTTGAGATTTGTTTGTGCTTGATTTGTGGTTTTGATTATGTTTGGTGCAAGGCCATGCCACTTTGTTTTTGGTGTTGTATTATTGTTTGGTTTTCCTTGTTTTATTTGTCTTTCCTTCTTGTTATTGCCTTTTATGTTTTGAGGGTCTTGGGAATTGGTTGGGGAAAGAGGAATGTTAAGGGAGATCAAAGAGAGCTAAATGAAACCCAACAGATTATGTAAGACTAGGATGAATCCCAATGCATAAATAAGGGGTAGCTAAAGGCAAGAATACGATAGCGATTTGGGTTGGTTAGGTCCACTGGGACAAATGGAAAATGGCATGACAATCATGAGAAAGGTAATCAGGAAAGGTAAAGTAAGTGGATTTGAGGTATCAAATGCCTTGGCTAAGTTGGGAACTATTGTTCTCAATGTGGTGCATGTTGTGCATAGATAAAGGAATTTCTCTTAACCTTGACCCTATCAACATTGGTAATTGTGTTGTGATAATGATTATATTGATGTTTGTGTGTGTGTGTGTGTGTGAGTGTGAATTCCATTATCTTATAGGGTTTTCAGAGAACATTCTTGTGGAAAATGATTGCTTTAGGCAGGCGAATGACATGAAAACTTTCATGGTTTCATGAGGATTCAAGTTGGCAGAGTAGCCCTGGAATATCTATGAGGTTAGTATCAACTGGATATGATTTCGATATTATGTGTTTATAACTATGCCTATGTTTGTATTATGGCAGGTAATATTGAATGATACATCAGCAGAATGAAAGCAGTGTGATCTGCAACATGCTGGAACAAGCATGGATAGTGGAAAGAGGCACAAACCCGAGATTTTGGTTGTGGATGCACGCAGTGAGGCGTGGAAAGACACTAAAGGCAAGAATTATTAATAGAGATGAAGTGGTATTTGGATGTGCAGTACTGTTGTTGTGTTCATGTTTTACATGTTGTGTACATGTGGTGTTGTGCACATGTCGTACATGTTGTATTGTGTCATGAGTATTGTGTAGTCGTTGTATCGTGACATGTGTACATGTTGTATCGTACACCGTGTGTAGGTGTATGTGTTTTGTTGTACATTGTGTATGTGTATGTGTGTGAAGGGATTGGTTCACAAGATCCCCAGAGGTTTTGGGCTAAAGCCCTGTAATATCTTAGGTTCCTTGGAAGTTGTGGGTTGGAGCCCTGTAAGAGCTTGCGTTCCCTTGAAGTTGTGGGTTGGAGCCCTGTAACAGCTTGCGTTCCCTGGAGGTTGTGGGTTGAGATCACGGGGGATTCACTCAATGAACCTCTAACATATCACATGTGATCATAGCATATTAAACAACACCCTTAATTTGAGTACATATTGGAGAATTCCTCTAAAAATCACATTATTTGACCCCCTACTAATATAAACCCAGTACACCTTCCCAATTTAAAAACCCCCTACTTTCATTATATAATGTAGGTATCCATTTTTTCATTGACTTTGAGCTCCATTTTTTATACCTGTCAATATAAAAACCCTTTACCCCCTATATATCCCTCAATATATTATGTCATTTTTTCCTCATTATATACCCCCCAATATGAAACCATGTGTTATAGTATTGCTCCCACAGTCAAGCCCCCGTGGTTGAGATAGTAGTATGGGAGCCCTGGATAGCTTGGGAAGAGACCAATCTTGAGTTGCTGATATTGAGGGTAGAGATTGTATAGTCTATGGATACCCTTGATGTTGATATTGCACATGGAAGATAAGGCATTGGGTGCTTGTCGAGTTTTACAACTGATCCAGTGTGTGTACGTGGTCGAGAGAAGAGAGGGCACTAGGTGTTTACTGGGTTGGGAAACTGATCCAATGTTTGTATGGAAAGGACAAAGAACGAAGGCAGAAGCAAAAAACAATTTAAAGATAAGCATCAATATTTTATTTCAGTTTTAATTATGCACATAATCTATGATTTTGATTTATAATGGTTGAGTTTTGAGCTAACCTAATGTGATATGTTTATAGATGTTGATTTGATCAAATAGCTAATTTGACTTGTTGTGATAGGAAGTAAACAAAATTGCAAGTGTACCTTATTGACGAGCTATTAATGAGGTATGATTTGAATTTATTTCAATTCTTTTTGAATCTAATGGAAATTACGTGGTTGTTACTGAGAAAGCACGGGAATGCCTGGTATGGGTGGTTGGAACCGGTTGCAAGAGAGTTATCAACAACAACAAAAGGAATTGGAACATGCAACAATATGTTGGTAAAGCACTTCAGGAGCATGGCCATTGTGGGACACTAGTACCCAATAGTGTCCATTGATTTCCATGAGCATGCTATGACCGATTTAATGATTTTGAGGCAGGGATATGCCTTTGTTTTTGGACCTTCCAATGCAGGGAAACCTTGCCGAGGGATGGATCACCCGAGAAGGGGATGTCGAGTAACTTGGAAGCCGAGTGACTACACAGAAGGGAGTGACCAAATTGCCTGAGGGACTGGGAAGCAGAGAATGGAAGGCCATGGAATTAATTTATTTTGGTCATTAGCATTGTTAGATGGAATCAAAAGCACATTGGGAGTGTGCCCTGGAACAATGAGTCGATAATTGTTCACTGAGAGAAAAAAGTAGCGCAAGGACTGTAGCGATAAACATAATAGGAAAGCTTGATATTAGCAGTGGATTTTGGACTTCTTGGGAAGGAGGTGAATCTTGGTACTACTTCTGAGGATGGAGGTGTGAGCTTTTGGATTCCCTTGTCACTGATGCGAGCATTGCATCATTTACTTGCTAGTTGAAGCAAATGTGCATATTATTATAAATATTGTGTTGAGTTGTGATTATAAAGCTACATAGACAATATGATTATTTGCTGGTTGAAGCAAATGCGCATAAGTATATGTGTTTGTCATTGTAAGTATTGCATTGAGTTGGGTTTATAAATATCCATAAGCAGTATGTTTTTTTGTTCATAAGTGTCATAGAACACCAAGGACGATGTTCCCCCAAAGGGGAAGGGTTTATAACAACCCTGGGTTATATTTCCATGTAAAAAGACAAAAATCAACCAAGGTCATGGGACATGTATTCTAAGATGAATGAGGGGAAAAACACCACATTAGGGGTCACTTGTGGTTTATTAATGGATATGGAAATTGAAAAAGGCATTGGAAAAATAAATAGGCAATAAATGACATTTAATTATGAGAAATACAGAGAAATAGAAGAAAAGGAAGGTGAATAGACACAAATATGCATGCAAGGGAAATTAGAGGAAAATGAAAGAAACGGGAAAAAGGAAAGGAAGAGACTAGACATTATTTATAAAAAGGCACGTGAGAAAGAATTGACAACTTTTGCCCAACTTTTGAGTAGGTGTAGCAAAGAAGAGAGAACAATCACTTGGACAAGCAAGCAATGGAAAACAAAGGAGTGGAAGAGAAAGTTTGTACAGTGGAAATTAAGGAAAAAAATTAGTTATGGATTTCAGGTAATAGTGTGCATGTGTGATTTCATTTCTAAGATTTGGATGCATGATACATGCATGTGGTTCTTTGGTTATTTTGTTGTCATTGACATGGGATCTTCTTGGATTGACAGTTGTTTCAACATTGCCTTGTTGTTCCCTAGATAGTCATGATGTAGTGGGTTCTCTATTTGATTTAGCTTTGGAAGGCCAATAGACTTGGATCCTAGTTGAGGTGGTCTCAGGAAAATTCCCAAGGGTCAAGGGTGGAGATGGGATTTCTCCTGGAACTCTTGATGAATAGGTGGAAACAGGAAAATTCCTATGGAGTTGGGAAGGAAGTTGGAGGCATCCATGCTTCTTTTGATATTAGTGATTTCCGGACCGATTTAAGTGAAATCACTGTGGTAGAGAGTTGAGGTGGTTAGGCCTCTAGAAGTCCTGGTTGGTTTGATTTTGGTTTAACCCATATGATCCCACATTCATGCTTGGAATATGGCATTGGGGAAATTGGTTGAAAGAGAGATTTGGGTCACCCCAATGCATGGTTGGGTGGTATGTGGAAGTCCTAACTTGGTTGGCTTTTTTATATGTTAATATGAAACATTTTCTTAGTTGTGATTAATGAGCACATGTACTGGTTATTATGAAATTTTATTGTTGAATTGTCATGGTTTATATTCTGGTTATATGTTGGTTATATGAATGGATATATGATGTGCTCTTATTATGGATCTTGTCCATGATTTTATAAATTATTCAATGCTTGATGAATGAATGGGCTAACAAGTGTTGTTGCAGCTACTTGAGAGGGAATTAGAACTTATTGATGATTCTCTAATGAAGTTCAGAAGTTTATGATCAAATATGCAATAATGATATGTAGCTTCCATATTTATCATATGTTTGACGAAATGTTTATAATGTATTATGCATGTCTAGGTTAAGATATTGCTAAAGTTTTGAATGGTTGGCATTGCATTCATCTTAATCATGTTTCTAAAAAGTCATACGTGGTTATGGGTAGTGGTTTGGAGGCTAGCCTGAAAAAGTGGCATAGATCTCACCACTGCATGCACAAAACTGGGAATTTTAGGTCATAACTGCATGTAGGAAGGATTATGGGTGTATTTTGAGCCTCGTAATCGCATGCACAATGCATCAAGGGTGCATTTGGGAGGTGAAACTGGTGAAAAAGTAGTTCCAGCTCAAGATCTGATCATCAGAGGTTGTGGACTGACTTCTGGGTGATCTAGTACTCCTGAGGAGTATCATAAAGTTTTTGGTTTGTCGGCCCCACATCCATAACTGTAACTTGGAGGTCAGGTCATATCATAGTGACACTTAGCTCATGTTTACCCTAAAGAGCTTGTAAAAGTGGGAAAGGGAATTACAATGGACTTCCACGTACCACCCGACCATAGATTGGCTAAACCAAAATATCTCTTTCGATCAATCACCCCCGTGCCATATTTCAAACATGAATGTGGGATCATATGGGTTAAACAAAAAAAAACAAACAGGGATTCCGAAGTTCAAACCATCTTAACCCTCAGCCATAGTGATTTGACCTAACTGGTCCAGAAATCACTAATACCAAACGAGATTGGTCTCTACCCAAGTTGTCTAGGGCTCCAAGGATTTTATCTCAACCCACAACCTCCAGGGAACCCATGTTGTTACAGGGCTCTAGATACCTCTCATCTCAATCCACAACCTCTAGGGAACCCAAGTTGTTATAGGGCTCTAGAGATTTACCATATCAATCCAAAGCCTCTAGGGAACCCAACTTATTGCAGGTCTCCAGAGATTTTATCCCAACCCACAACCATAGGGAACCTGAAAACCAATCAAAAATCCAAATAGAGAACCCATTACATCATGGCTATCTAGGAAATGACAAGGCAAGGCTGAAACCATTGTCAATCCAAGAAAATCTCCATGCCAATGAAAACACACAACCAAGGAACCACTTGCATTTACCATGCATTCAAATATCAACAAGGAAATCACACATGCAAACTATTGCTTGCAAAGTAATCCTTTTGTAGCAGTTGATCTAACTGTCTCCTTGCAGTCCCTTGCTTTCTTTGCTTTCTTGTCAAAGTGCTTATTCCTTCTCTTTTGTTGATCTTGATAAGAAGATGAGCCTAAAGTTGTTAAATGTTTCTTAGGTGTCTTTTTATATTTAATGTCTAGTCTTTTCCTTTCCTTTTTCTTTCATTTTCCTTCATTTTCTCTCTAATTTCCCTTGCATGCATATTTGTGTCTCTTCACCTTCCTTTTATCCTATTCTCCTTTATTTCCCATAATTAAATGCCAACTATTGCCTCTTTCCCTTTGCTAATGCCTTTGTCAATTTCCATAGTTATTAATAAACCACAAGTGATGCCCACTATAATGTTTGGCCACCATTCAACTTGGAATATGTGTTCCATGAACTTGGTATTATTTTATTTACATGGAAAATCAACCTGAGGTTGTTACAAAACCCTCCCCCCTCGGGGGAACACCGTCTTCAATGTTATACGACACTTATGGCCAACAAAACATACTGGCCATGTAGCTTTATAACACAACTCGATGTAGTATTTACAATAACAAACTGCTGAAACATAAAAAAAACACACCACTTATGGAGCTTTATAACACATCTCGATATGGTATTTAAAATGAAAAACACATATACTCATGCACATTTGCTTCAACCAACAAATAAACATATTGTTTATGGATCCTTATAAATACAACTCGATATAATATTTACAGTAATGTACACATATATACATATACACATTTTCTTCAACCAAAAAATAAAAGGATACGATGCATGCATAAACAACAAGGGAATCCATAGGCTCACACCTCCACCCTCAAAGTAGTACTGGGATTCATCTCCTTCCCAGGAAGTCCAAAATCTACTGCTAATATCAAGGTATGTTTGCAATGTCCAACACACAATACTTTTGCTACTTGTTCTCTCAGTGAACAGTTACCGGCTCATTGTTCCAGGGTACATTCCCAAGATGCTTCTAATTCCATTTGGAAATGGTAATGACTAAAAAAAATTTATTCCTCAACCTTCCCTTCTCTACTTCCTAGTCCCTCGGGAAATCCGATCATCCCTTTCCATGCAATCACTCACCTTCCAAGTTCCCTAAAATCCACTTCTCCGCTACACAGTCCCTCAAGTGATCCATCCCTTGGCAAGGTTTCCTCGCATCGAAAGGTCTCTATACTCTATGGAAGATTTTGGTAACTCTACAGTTTAAATATATCCGGGAAAACCTTTGAATATAAATAAAAATTTGAAATATTACAACAGGAAAAATTAATCAAAACATTACAACAACATTCTTCTGCATATGCATGGGAGTACACTGACATAAAAGGAATTAGTTCTAAGACTTGCATACATCACATCTACATTGAGGAAAATTGTAAACCTATGAGACAACCTAAAGATGGATGAATCCAAATCTTAGGGAAATTGTGAAAGAAGAATTGCAAAAATTGCTAAATGTAAACTTCATTTACCTAATTTCAGACAGCCAATGGGTTTCTCCCTTAGTGATTGTACCCAAAAAGAATGGTAAGTGGAGGGTATTGACTATCGAGAGTTGAATAAAGCTACACTAAAAGATCATTTTCCTTTACCTTTTATAGACAAAGTATTGGATACATTAGCAGGTAAGAAGTATTTCACATTCTTGGATGGTTTTAGTGGTTGCAATAAGATCCAGGTAGCACTTGAAGACCAAGATAAAATCACATTCACCTGTCCACGGGGAACTTATGCCTACCGAGTACTTCCTTTTGGTTTGGGCAATTCACCTGCAACATTCCAAAGAGCAGTACTAGGAATTTTTTCCGATCTACTGCATGATTGCGTAGAAGTATATATGGATGATTTTACAGTTTATGGGAATTCATTTGAAGAAGCTTTAGAGAATTTGGAAAAAGTTCTTAAAAGATGTAAAGAAGAAAATCTTTCATTAAGTCTTGAAAAATGCTTTATGATGTTTACTGAAATAATTGTTTTAGGACATCACATTTCAGGAGATGGAATTAAAGATGACACATCTAAAGTTGAATTCATCTCCAAATTATCAATTCCAAGTTGTCAAAAGGATGTTAGAAGTTTTCTAGGATTCACATGGTATTATAGAAGATTTATAGAAAATTTCACTAAAATAACATCCCCACTCTTCAAGTTACTTACCAAAGATTGTGAATTCAGCTGGAATCCTGATTTCCAATTGGCATTTGGAACTTTAAAAACAAAAAATTCTGAAGCACCCATCTTAAGAGGTCCAGATTCGAAACTACCTTTTCATATTTCAACAGATGCTTCAGATACAGCTCTGGGAGCTGTATTAGGACAAAAATATTTGATCCCCTATGCCATCTATTGCATAAGAAAAAAATTGACTCCTACTGAGTTAAATTACACTGTAACTGAAAAAGAATTCTTAGCTGTTGTCCATGCTATCAATAAATTTAGACATTATATCACTGGCTATGAAACCTTTATTCATACATATCACTCTGCAATTAGATACTTAATGAATAAATCTGTTACTAATGGCAGAGTAACAAGATGGTTATTGCTCCTACAATAATTTAATATCACCATTTTAGACCGACCTGGAAAACAAAACATAGTTGTTGATTTCTTATCTAGAATTTAAAATGTCAAAAATGATACTCAAGTTGAGTATAAGTTTCCTAATGAATATATTTTTGCAATAACTACTAAAAATCCTTAGTTTGCAGATATTGCTAATTTCTTAGTCACAAGAAAGTTGCCTTCACACTTGTTTCCTAGAGAGAATAGAAGAATTATTCAAACAAGTGAACTTTACTCATGGATTAATGATGAATTGTATAAAACAGGTCCAAATCTCATTATCAGAATGTGTGTTCGAGAAAATGAAATGCCTAAGATTCTTAAGACATGTCATGATGAACCCTGTGGTGGAAACTTTGCTGATAAGAGGACAACCTACAAAATCATTCATTTAGGATATTTTTGGCCATCCATCTTTAAAGATACCAAGGAGTATGTCAAAAGGTGTGATAGTTGTCAAAGAATGGGGAAACCTGTTCCTACAGATGAAATACCATTACAACCTCAAGTACTCATTGAACCATTTGAAAAATGGGCTTTGGATTTTGTTGGACCAATCAATCCACCATCTAATCAAAAGAAATATATTATGGTATGTACTGATTATGTCACTAAGTGGGTAGAAGCTAAAACACTTTCTTTAGCTAATGAACATTCTGTAGTTAAATTTATTTTTGAGCATATCTTCACTCGTTTTGGTGTCCCAAGATAAATTGTGACAGATCAAGGATCCCATTTTACATCCAATTTGGTGGAACAGCTCGTGGAGAACTACAAGATCAAGCACATAAAATCCACTCCTTATCATCCACAAGCAAATGGTCAAGTAGAGTCTACTAATAAAGTGATCGAAATAATTCTCACTAAGACTGTACATTTACATAGAAGAGATTGGGTAGAAAGGCTTCCTGAGGCCTTATGGGCCTACCGAACCACATGGAGGAATACAACATGACATACTCCCCATGAACTTGTTTATGGGAAGCAAGTCCTATTTCCTAAAGAATTTCAGATCCAAACCTTCAAGATGGTAGTCCAATTAGGGCTTGACTTATCAAAAGCTCAGAAGCATAGATTGGAGAAACTTAATGAGCTTGATGAAATCAGGCAAGATGTAGTTCAAACAACCAGTATAGTCCAGCAGCAAAAGTCCAAATGGCATGATAAATATATCAAATAGAAAAATTTTCAAGTAGGGGATTGGGAACTTTTGTTCGATTCGATGTTCAAAGACTTTCAAGGAAAGTTTCAGACTCATTGGCTTGGGCCTTATGAGATTGAAAAAGTCTTTGACAATGGAGTAGCCAGGATAAGGAAAATTGATGAAGAAAAGATACCTCTTCTTGTAAATGGACATAGATTAAAAGTCTATCATAAGCCAATTTCAAGAGAAGAGTTTGTCAAAATTTTCCAAGATAATACTGATATTAAGTTAGTGAAGAAGAATCCTTCTTCTTCCCCAACTTAGTTTTTTTTAAATATATTTTTCCTATATATATATATATATATATATATATATATATATATATATATATATGCACACACACACACACATATATTATTCAAAAAAAAAAAGTTGTACAAGTGTGAAAACCAATCAATGATTGACATCCTTATACATAAAATATACGATGAAAATTAGAAGTTCTGACATCTTATATTTTCCTTTCCATTTCTAAAAGTTCAAAAAAAAAAAAAACTTTTGTTCCCTTTCTTTTCTGAAAAGCAATAAAAAGTAGTACATAACTGCTTCCATTCTGCAGCTACATTCCATTTTGTAGTTGAAATTCCATTCTGCAGCTGATTTCACATTCTGCAGCACTATCACATTTGTACAACCTACTGAAGCAAGAATAGTGAGCACAAGAAATTGAAGGACTCCATTTGAAGATCATCATGCTAAAGGATACCTGAAGAATAAACACTAAGGAAATAACAACAAAAGGTTAGTTCTAAAGGTAAGTTACATAAATTTATTTAAATAACAAGGTAAAAAACATTAGAGTGTATAATGTAGATGATCACATGCTACCTCAACATGTCATCATTTGATTTGATTTGGACTCCGATCATGTCATAGATCGGCCACATCATTAGCATCATGTTTTCATAACGGTCCACAACAGACTCCCCTATTTATGATTAAAAGTCATGACATGTTGCTGTAACCTATCCATCTACGTTTCTTAAAACCCCATCAAATATCCATCTCATTCATTTCTACAAATCCTCGACGTCCTTCATTAGATCCGCAACTCAATTCACTTCATAGAGAGAAGGATAATTATGAAGGCTAGAATCTTCACAACAAAAGACAAGGGCTTGATAGTCAAGACCGAGCTGGTGGGAGCTAAATATATGGAGGGATATCCTCAGTTCAAGGAGATGTAGTAGAAGGCTAAGTGGCTTAAGTTTATAGAAAAAAATTATGGTTTCCACAAAGATATCACTAAGTCTTTTGCGAGGTCTTTTAATGGAACGAAAGTCAAAATAAGAGACATCACATTCTCAGTAATTGAGGCATTCATAGCTGAAGCCACAGAGCTCCCAAGAGTTGGGAAAAGGTGGTTCAAAAACAAAGAATTTCACAATGAATCATGGAAAGTTGTCCTCAAAAATCCAGGTATGGATACTTCTATTTTCAGAAAGGGTATTCCTAGCTCAGCACTTAAGAACAAATGGAGGAACATGCTTTTAATTCTGCAAAATTTTATCACTTGTGAAGGCATATTTGGCTGCATGTATGGATATCATATTCAGTTGTTGATGAACTTTTTAGAGGATGGTGAAATAAATCTTCCTTTCTTTTTACTGAATAGCTTAAAAAGAATGTCTACAAATGTGCAAAAGAGAATTTAGTTTATAGATAACACTTGCACCACCACGGGTTGGTAAAAATACTTCTTGAATTTCATTTGAAAAGTATAGGAGATTCTTGGGAGAATTTTATGATCAGAAACCATTTCCAAGATGAGCCAGAGCAACCTAAGGAAGACAAGAGTAGGAAAAGTAGAAGAAAGAAGATTGACACAAGCATTGAAGAAATACCTGCATCTCCACTACAACAAAGTGATAAGGAACTCACCCTTGCAGAACTGATGAGGAACAAGAAGCAGGGCGAAGTTAAGACAGGAGGTAAAATAGAAAAGAAGAGCAAGGTTACAAGTGAAGAAAACTTAAACCCTCTACAGCTAAGGAGCTCTAGACTCTGAGGTTCAATGAAGAAAACACTACCACAAGAGAAAAAGTTTATAAATTTAGAGGAAGAACCTCCAATACCATCTCCCATCAATATCTCTCCTCCACATAGCCCAGAAAATTCTCCTATACATAATTTTGAAGGTAGTCCCAGCAGAAATTCTCCAGGCGTAGACCCAGTACAACAAGAGATAAATGATTACATAGTCACTGGAGAAGAGAAATGCCACAGTGAATCCAGAACCACCTATCAATCCACAAGAACCTCTAGTTGATATCCTTAAACAAGATATCTATGAGCTAGAGATATTGAATAGGCATATTAAACAGGAGAATGAAGCTTTAAAACAATAGAACCAATTGGAGAAGTCATTAGTGATAATACCATCCTGCACTTGGGACTGTGGTACAAAAAGAACAAGAAGTTAAAAAGAAAGAACAAATCACTGAACAGGGCAGTCATCAATCTCAAATACAAACTCCTTATGAGGAAGCCCGGGATGGCAGTCACTTCAAAGAAAAGCAAGAGGAGAAAATTGGATGTATTAGCAGAAGTGTCTGAACAAATGCAATAGGAGAAGGAAGTTCACATTTTTGGTAAATTGCATGAGGACATGCAATGACTTCTTACTAGGGGTATGTTGAACGTCATAATTTTCCTTTCTCTGACATCCTTTCTCATCACTTTTCCTTACCTTTTCATAAGTCCATACACTCCAATCAATGATAAATGTCATGTTTTATCTCAGGGAATGCATTTGAATGATTTCTATATTATATTCTGATGTTATTGTTATTTGAATGGATTTTTGTAACTCAGCTATAGAATGCAACCTATTCTGCAGCTAATTGTTGTTTCCGCAGCTACTTTTATGGTTTGATAGGTTCCAAGGAGCAAATAAAGGAACACGCCACATGGTCATCTCTAGAATGATCCGCATATGGATTTCGTCCTATCCACTTTTTCGAAATCGACAGAAAAGGGTGCCTATGATCGTGGTCAAAGTCTGGTCAAAGGACGCAAGCCGAGAGCGAAGAAGTCTTGAATTGCTCTGACGTAGCAATTCAAGAGTTAACCAGTTATAATTTAACTCTATGTTTTGGTTGTAATCGCCATCTGTAGGCATAATTAGCTCCTCACAGTTACATTTTATTTTGTTTAAATACCGGTTATGCAAAGACCGAAGATAGTCTTAATTTCGGAAAACGATGTGTATGCTTTAAACTCTGTTCTTTTTCTTAATACAAGGATCGTGTTCGTGGTTCTAGTTTCTGCTTAATGCGCACATAGTCAGCTAGGATCTCGACCTATTTTGTCACAGAGGGCCCCTGCACAGGAGGAGGTTTTTCATTAGTTATTTAATTTAATTATTTGCTTTGTTTTGTCAATTCACAAGTAGATTAATATCGTGTTGCAGCTTTTAGATCAATATCATAGATTCAAATTATGAATGTTTTCTTAGCATCAATGTTAGAATGACTGTGTAATATTTGCTTTCCAAGAACATCTCAAGAAGGTATATTCATCTATTTTCCAATTGGATTATGTTTGAGGTAAAAGAGCTCACAGTTGTTTAGTTTCCTTTCATGTTCTTACATTGCTTTCTTAGATCAGATTCTCAGTTAATTGTATAATTGGATGCTCCTAAAGATTAGGCCAAGAAGGTGACTTGTCATACTTCCAAATTGGGTGCTCCAGTGTTTAACCTATGCAATAATTGACTTTTCCTTTGCATGTTTTTAAAACTGCTTTCCTAGATTAATATCCTCAGTTAGATGTATAATTGAATACTTGTAAATCATACCAAGAAGGTAACTCTATTATACTTCCAAATTGGATGCTTGAGTGTTTAATCTATACAATAATGAGTTTTTCCTTACATGTTATTTAAATGCTTTCCTATATTTAATTTTTAAAACTAAAGTGTAATCGGTTGCTTGTACATCATGTCAAGAGGGTGACTATGTCATACTTCCATATTGAATGTTGGGGTGGTTGATCATACATTAGTTGATTTTTCCTTTGAATATGATTTCATCTAGAATAGCATTACAATTTCAATTTTCAGTCATAACATCCATATTTCAATCCATGGAGTAGGATTAACTTCAATTTTCAAAGTCATTAGAATAGGTATTATGTTTTTTAGATTAGATTCTAACCATTTAAAAGTTTGATTCATTTTTATGCAAATTAGAATAGTTCAAGAACACTTCATTTTCTTCCTTCTTTCAAAGTTACTTTTACACATTTAAATTTCACTAGATCTAGTTGATTCATTTCATAGTTTTCATTTCTTAAAATTAACATTTAGACATAAAGAACAAAATCCCCCAAAACAACATAAAAATACATACAACGAAGTAAGAAGAAGGTTAACTAAGCACATATAGTGCACCACACTTCATCAGATTACAAACCTCGGTTGATAATTTATGTTGAATAATTTAAGACATTAAATTGGCTAAACATTTTGGCGCCGTTGTCAGGGAAGTATAATTAGGTAACCTCATTTCTTACATCTAAAAAAAATAATATGCGTAGAGAAATAGATTTTAGCAGTAGATTCATAGCTAGAGGTAGAAGTTTAATTCCAACAACACCACTCACTCCACCTAGACCACGTAGTGATACACCACCATCTCAAACTCATATTTCATACCTCACTGGACATAGACTTCCTGAAGTCTTAAGGTCATAAATCCAATTAGGAGGATCTCCTACTTCATCCACTGAGGCAGTCTTAGAGGAAGAAGATCCTAGATCTCCAACAGAAGCATAACCTTTTTCACCTCTACAGGGGAACACATTTTAGCTGAAAAGTTAGAAATTCCTAGTAGAGAAGAAGAAGAAGAACCTTTCTTCAATATCCCATTGATAGAATAACCAGAGGAAGAGCAATTAACTTTACAAATAAAACCTTATATTAGCTCTGAAGAATCTACAATGGCAGGAAGAGGAGAAGGAGGAGAAGGAGAATGATAAATTCTAAATAGATAAAATTTAATGTTTGGAGGAAGAGGTGGAGGACGAGGTAGAGGGAACATAGGAAAAGGTAGAGGAGGTGAAGAGAATCGAAGAAATAGGGAAAATGATAATTCTTTTGGATTTCCTATAATTGATGGGGATACAAATGCCACAATGAAAAATATTTCACCCTCTATTCTTCCAAATTTCCATGGATTAAAGAGGGAAGATCCCGAAACCTTTTTATTTGAATTTGAAGTTTTGTGTAGATCTTATGATTATTTACAAGACTTTCAAAAACTTAAGCTATTTCCTGCAACACTGGAAGGAGCAACTTTAAAGTGGTTCACGGGTTTAGTCACATGGTCTATTAGAACATGGAATGAAATGAAAAGAGAATTTTTAGAGAGATATTTGGATTATTGCATACCTATTAATGATAAGGATGAATCATTCAAAATGATGCAAAGAGAATATGAGAATTTGGAGGACCTAATTGCAAGATTCAACTATAACATAAAAATAACTAAAATGGATAATTTAGATCAAGATACTTTAAAAGCTCTTTTGTTAAAAGCCATTAGAGATGAGTGGATAGACATTCTCAACATGATGGGGAAGGGAGATATCTCTCAACTCTAATTACCTGATATTGGTGAATTATGTATTCATCTCTCAAAGGGAAAATAAAAAACTGGGAAAAATCCAAGAGATACTTCTCTTACTAGAGTGAATAAATATGCAACTGGAATAGTAAGTAGGGCAGAAATTGGAAATATGTTTGATGAATTGAAAACAAACGTTTTAGGGAGTCTTAGTGAACAGATAGACACCCTTAAATTACAAAACAAGCAGAAATTTGAGAATGATGCCTTAGGTATTTTCTGTCCTAAATGCAAAAGGAAGCATGCTTTAAGAGAATGTCCTCTTGATGTAAAAGTCATAGAGACTTGTGTAATTTTCTTAGAAAATCATGAAACTAAAAGTTTCCCTTCAATTCTAGGTCTTAAGGTTGCTTTTCAAAAAGAAGTAACTTAATCCAACAAAATCTCTTTGCTTTGTCTCTAGAAGACCATGGTAGGGGCTACAAACTCAAGGTTTTAACAACCAAATATATACTCAGCCCCCACCAAAAAATTGGAATTCATGGCAACAACCTTGGTCCCAACATCAATCTTGGGCACAAGAGATGCAAAATCCCTATGGTAGATATTCTCAATACTACCAATATCCTCCATCCTATCCAAACTGTCCTTCCCAACAAAATCAAGAATCACAACTCCAAAACCAAAATCCACAACTTTCATTACCATTTCCACAAAGACCAAATCAACTACCTGCCCAACCACTGCCAAAACCCAATAATAAAAACCCTCAAAATGTTTACATGATAGAAGGACAACAATTTCCAACCTACATGATTACTCCACTAGATCTTAATGATGTTCAACTTAGATCTGGTAGAATATTAGAGAGGAAAAATCCTTCTGTAGTTATTCAAGAACAAGATAATTTTGAGGAAGATTCTCTACAACCAAATAAAAGTTTTGAAGAAGAAACATCTCTTCAAAACCAGAATTCTGAAAATGAAAAACAAAAAAGAACCAATAAAATCAACTCCTATCATAGATCAACCATCAATATTTATTTCTAACCCTCATTTTCGTGAAAGATTACAAGTTGATAGAGGGGTAGAAAAACATATCATGTTGCTTAATTATGATTTTCTAGATGAACTGAAAAATGTTTGTAATAAAATTAATTTTCTACAGGCCATTAAAGAGATTCCAATTCTAGCCAAAAAAATAAAAGAGTTGAGCAAGAAGAAACCAGGAAGAAAAACAAAAGAAATAGAAAGAATTCAACTAGTAGGAAAAATTGCAGACATAATGATGGGAAAATTTTCCATACAAAAATATTTAGATCCAGGAAGTCCAGTTGTAAAAACACATATCAATGGTGTTTAAATTCCAAATACATTGATTGATTTAGGAACAACTATAAACATCACGAGCAAACCAACCATGGAACAACTCAAGCTTCCTAATTTTTAATATACACCTATGTTACTGCAATTAGCAGACAGATCTGTAATCAAGCCAAATGGTGTATTAGAAGATATCTCAGTATCCTTAGATTCTTGGGAGTATCTTGTCGATTTTATGATTTTAACTCCCAAGAAAAATTTAGGAGGGCATCAACTAA
Organism: Pinus albicaulis; assembly: GCA_034641835.2. NCBI lineage: Eukaryota > Viridiplantae > Streptophyta > Pinopsida > Pinales > Pinaceae > Pinus > Pinus albicaulis. Next base: position 346,911,680 of record CM076580.1, read on the forward strand.
TATTAGGAAGACCTTGGTTGGCTACAGCTGATGCTTTCATTAGTTGTAGATCTTGTGACATGTATATCTCTGATTGTAACTCAACAAATAAATTCACTCCATATCCTCCAGCAAAAACAATCACAAAATTAGAAGATGGAGAATGGATTGATGATGACAATGATATACAACCTCTCTTTACTATTTCAAGCATTAGTGAAGATAGTCAAACCTTAAATTCAATAGAAAACTTTGAATCATCTTCAGAATATGAACATGATCAATTTCAAGAACAATGCAATATTGGATATTTTTCATCAAGACATATGTCTCTATACTCTATGGAAGAATTTGGTAACTCTACAGTTGAAATCTTCCTGGGAAAATCTCTAAACATAAACAAAAGCTTGGAAAGACTACAACAGGAAAGTTACAACAACATTCTTTTGCATATGAATGGGAATACACTGACATGAAAAGAATTAGTCTTAAGACTTGTATACATCACATCTACATTGAGGAAAATTGTAAATCTATCAAACAACCTCAAAGAAGGACGAATCCAAATCTTAGGGAAATTATGAAAGAAGAATTGCAAAAATTGCTAAATGTAAACTTCATTTACCCAATTTCAGACAGCCAGTGGGTTTCTCCCTTAGTGATTGTACCCAAAAGTAATGGTAAGTGGAGGGTATGCATTGACTATCGAGAGTTGAATAAAGCTACCCTAAAAGATAATTTTCCTTTACCTTTTATAGATCAAGTATTGAATACATTAGCATGTAAAAAACATTTCTCATTCTTGGATGGTTTAAGTGGTTACAATCAGAACCAGGTAACACTTGAAGAGCAAGATAAAAGCACATTCACCTGTCCATGGGGAACTTATGCCTACCGAGTACTTTCTTTTGGTTTGTGCAATGCACCTGCAACATTCCAAAGGGAAGTACTAGCAATTTTTTCTAATCTAATACATGATTGCGTAGAGGTATATATGGATGCTTTTACAGTTTATGGGAATTCATTTGAAGAAGCTTTAGAGAATATGGAGAAAGTTAGTAAAAGATGTAAAGAAGCAAACCTTTAATTAAGTCTTGAAAAAGGCTTTATGATGTTTACTAAAGGAATTGTTTTAGGACATCATATTTCAGGAGATGGAATTAAAGTTGACACATCTAAAGTTGAAGTCATCTCCAAATTATCAATTCCAAGTTGTCAAAAGGATGTTAGAAGTTTTCTAGAATTCACATGGTATTATAGAATATTTATAAAAAAATTATCTAAAATAACATCCCCACTCTTCAAGTTACTTACCAAAGATTGTGAATTCAGTTGGAATCGTGATTGCTAGTTAGCATTTGAAACTTTAAAAACAAAAAATTATGAAGCACCCATCTTAAGTAGTCCAAATTCGAAACTACCTTTTCATATTTCAACAGATGCTTCAGATACAGCTCTGGGAGTTGTATTAGGACAAAAATATTTGATCCCCTATGCCATCTATTACACAAACACAAATTTGACTCCTATTGAGTTAAATTACATTGTAACTGAAAAAGAATTCTTAGTTGTTTTTCACAAATAAAAAGTTCGTAACTTTTCAATTAATGATCAGCTACATGTTACAATTCTTAGTTGTTGTCCATGCTATCAATAAATTTAGACATTATATGACCAGTTATGAAACCTTTATTCATACAGATCACTCTGTAATTAGATACTTAATGAATAAATCTGTTACTAATGGCAGAGTCACAATATGGTTATTACTTTTGCAAGAATTCAATATCACCATTCTAGACCAACCTGGAAAACAAAACACAGTTGCTGATTTCTTGTCTAAAATTCAGAATGTCAAAAATGATACTCCACTTGAGGATAAGTTTCCTGATGAATATATTTTTGCAATAACTACTAAAAATCCTTGGTTTGCAGATATTGTTAATTACTTAGTCACAGGAAAGTTACCTTCACACTTGTTTCCTAGAGAGAAAAGAAGAATTATTCAAACAAGTGAGCTTTACTCATGGATTAATGATGAATGGTATAAAACAGGTCTAGATCTCATTATCAGAAGGTGTGTTCGGGAAGATGAAATGCCTAAGATTCTTAAGACATGTCATGATGAACCCTGTGGTGGAAACTTTGCTGATAAGAGGACAACCTACAAAATCATTCATTTAGGATATTTTTGGCCATCCATCTTTAAAGATACCAAGGAGTATGTCAAAAGGTGTGATAGCTGTTAAAGAATGGGGAAACCTGTTCCTACATATGAAATGTCATTACAACCTCAAGTACTCATCGAACCATTTGAAAAATGGGCTCTGGATTTTGTTAAACCAATCAATCCACTATCTAATGAAAATAAATATATTCTGGTATGTACTGATTATGTCACTAAGTGGGTAGAAGCGAAAGCACTTTCTTTAGCTAATGAATATTTTGTAGTTAAATTTATTTTTGAGAATATCTTCACTCATTTTGGTGTCCCAAGAGAAATTGTGACAGATCAAGGATCCCATTTTACATCCAAGTTGGTGGAACAGCTCGTGGAGAACTGCAAGATCAAGCACATAAAATCCACTCCTTATCATCCACAAGCAAATGGTCAAGTAGAGTCTACTAATAAAGTGGTCAAAGGAATTCTCACTAAGACTGTACATCTACACATAAGAGATTGGGCATAAAGGCTTCCTAAGGCCTTATGGGCCTACCGAACCACATGGAGGAATACAACATGAAATACTCCCCATGAAATTGTTTATGGGAAGCAAGTCCTATTTCCTATATAATTTCAGATCCAAACCTTCAAGATGGTAGTCCAACTGGGACTTGACTTATCGGAAGCTCAGAAGCATAGATTGGAGCAACTTAATGAGCTTGTTGAAATCAGGCAAGATGCAGTTCAAACAACCAGTATAGTCCAACAGCAAAGGTCCAAATGGCATGATAAATATATCAAAGAGAAAAAGTTTCAAGTAGGGGATTGGACACTTTTTTTCGATTCGAAGTTCAAAGACTTTCAAGGAAAGTTTCAGACTCATTGGCTTGAACCTTACAATATTGAAAAAGTCTTTGACAATGGAGCAGTCAGGGTAAGGACAATTGATGAAGAAAAGGTACCTCTTCTTGTAAATGGACATAGATTAAAAGTATATCATAAACCAATTTCAAGAGAAGAGTTTGTCAAAATTTTCCAAGATAATACTGATGTGAAGTTAGTGAAGAATAATCCTTCTTCATCCCCAATATTATTTTTCCTATCTAAAAAAAATAAAAAATATATAGAATATATATATATATATATATATATATATTCTTCAAAAAAAAAAAATTGTTTAAGTGTGAAAACCAATCAATGATTAGCATCCTTATACATAACATATAGGATGAAAATCAGAAGTTCTAACATCTTATATTTTCCTTTCCATTTCTAAAAATTGAAAACAAAAAAAAAAAAATTTGTTCACTTTCTTTTTTGAAAGCAATACAAAGTAGTACATAACTACTTCCATTCTGCAGCTGACATTCCATTCTGTAGTTGATTTCACATTCTGTAACTCTGTCACATTTGTACAACCTACTGAAGCAAGAATAGTGAGCACAGGAAATTGAAGGACTCCATTTGAAGATCATCATGCGAAAGGATACCTGAAGAATCAACACCAAGGAAATAGCAACAAAAGGTTAGTTCTAAAGGCAAGTTACATAAATTTATTTAAATAAAAAGGTCAAAAACATTAGTGTGTATAATGTAGATGATCACATGCTACCTCAACATGTCATCATTTGATTTGATTTGGACTTCTATCATGTCATACATCGGCCACATCATCCACATCATGTTTTCAGAATGGTCCACAAGAGACTCCCCTATTTATGATTAACGGTCGTGACTTGTTGCCGTAACCTATCCATCTACGTTTCTTAAAACCCCATCAAATATCCATCTCATTCATTTCTACAAACCCTTGACGTCCTTCATCAGATCCGCAACTCAATTCACTTCATACAGAAAAGGATAATTCTGAAGGCTAGAATCTTCACAACAGAAGACATGGGTTTGATAGTCAGGACTGAGCTAGTGGGAGTTAAATATCTGGAGGGATATCCTCAGATCAAGGAGATGTTGCAGATGGCTACATAAATCAAGTTTATAGAAAATTTTTATGGTTTCCACAAAGAGATCACTAAGTCTTTTGCGAGGTCTTTTAATGGAACGAAAGTCGAAATAGAAGACATCAAATTCTCAATAATCGAGGCATTCATAGCTAAAGCCACAGAGCTCCCAAGAGTTGACGAAAGATGGTTCAAAAACAAAGAATTTCACAGTGAATCATAAAAAGTTGTCCTCAAAAATCTAGGCATGGATACTTCTGTTTTCAGAAATGGTATTACTAGTTCAACACTTAAGAACAAATGGAGGAACATGCTTTTAATTTTGTAGAAGTTTATCACTTGTGAAGGCAGATTTGGCTGCACGTATGTGTATCATATTCGATTGATGATGAACTTTTTAGAGGATGGTGAAATAAATCTTCCTTTCTTTTTACTGAATAGCTTAAAAATAATGTCTACAAATGTGAAGAAGAGAATTCAGTTTATAGATAACACTATGCACCACCACGGGTTGGTAAAAATACTTCTTGAATTTCATTTAAAAAGTATAGGAGATTCTTGGGAGAATTTTCTGATTAGAAACCATTTCCAAAATGAGCCGGAGCAGCCTAAGGAAGACAAGACTAGGAAAAGTAGAAGAAAGAATATCGACACAAGTATTGAAGACAAACCTGCATCTCCACTATAGCAAAGTGATGAGGAACTCACCCTTGCAGAACTAATGAGGAACAAGAAGCAGGGCAAATTTAAGACATGATGTAAAACAAAAAAGAAGAGCAAGGTTACAAGTGAATAAAACTTAAACCCTCTACAACTGAGAAGGATCTCTAGACTCTGAGGTTCAATGAAGAAAAAACTGCCACAAGAGACAGAGTTTATAATTTTAGAGGAGGAACCTCCAATACCATCTCCCATCATTATCTCTCCTCCACATAACCCTAGAAATTTTCCTATACATAATTTTGAAGACAGTCCCAGCAGAAGATCTCCAGGCCTAGACCCAATACAACAAGAGATATATGATTACATAGAGTCACTAGAGAAGAGAAATGCAGCAGTGGATCTAGAACCACCTATCAATCCACAATAACCTCTATTTGATATCCTTAAACAAGAAATATATGAGCTAGAGATATTGAATAGGCATATTAAACACGAGAATGAAGCTTTAAAACAACAGAACCAATTGGAGAAAGTGATTAGTGATAATACCATCCTGCACTTGGGACTGTGGTATAAAAAGAATAGGAAGTTAAAAAGAAAGAACAAATCACTAAATAGGGCAGTCATCGATCTCAAATATAAACTCCTTATGAGGAAGCCCAGGATGGAAAACACTTAAAAGAAAATCAAGAGGAGAAAACTGGATGTATTAGCAGAAGTCTCTGAACAAATGTAATAGGGAAAGGAAGTTCACATTTTTTGTAAATTGTACGAGGACATGTAATGAATTCTTAGTGGGGGTATGTTGAACCTCATAATTGTCCTTTCTCTGACATCCTTTCTCATCACTTTTCCTTAACTTTTCAAAAGTCTATACACTCCAATCAATGATAAATGTCATGTTTTATCTCACGGAATGCATTTGAATGATTTCTATGTTATATTCTGATGTTATTTTTATTTGAATGGATTTTTGTAACTCAGCTACAGAATGCAACCTATTCTGCAGCTAATTGTTATTTCCGCAACTAATTTTATGGTTTGATAGGTTCCGAGGAGCAAATAAAGGAACAAGCCACATGGGTATCTCCAGGATGATCCACATATGGATTTTGTCTTATCCACTTTGTCGAAATTGACAGAAAAGGGTGCTTGTGATCGTGGTCAAAGTCCAGTGAAATGACGTAAGCCGAGAGCGAAGAAATCTTGATTTGCTCTGACGTAGAAAATCAAGAGTTAACTAGTTAGAATTTAATTCCATGTTTCAGTTGTAATCACCATCTGTAGGCATAATTAGCTCCTCACTGTTACATTTTATTTTTTTTAAATACCAGTCATGCAAAGACCGAAGATAGACTTAATTTTTGAAAACGCTATGTATTATTTAAACTCTGTTCTTTTTCGTAATACAAGGATCATGTTCGTGGTTCCAGTTTCTGCTTAATGCGCACATAGTCAGCTAGGATCTCAACCTATTCTGTCGCAGAGGGCCCTTGCACAAGAGGAGGTTTTTCATTAGTTATTTTAGTTTAATTATTTGCTATTTTTTGCCAATTCACAAGTAGATTAATCTTATGTTGCAACTTTTAGATCAATATCATAGATTCAAATTAAGAATGTTTTCTTAGCATCGATGTTAGAATGACTGTGTAATCTTTGCTTACCAAGAACATCTCAAGAAGGTAGATTCATCTATTTTCCAATTGGATTATTTTTAAGGCAATAGAGCTCACAGTTGTTTAGTTTCCTTTCATGTTCTTACATTACTTTCTTAGATCAGATTCTCAGTTAATTGTATAATTGGATGCTCCTAAAGATCAGGCCAAGAAGGTGACTTGTCATACTTCCAAATTGGGTTCTCGAGTGTTTAACCTATGCAATAATTGAGTTTTCCTTTAGATGCTTTTAAAACTGTTTTCCTAGATTAAGATCCTCAGTTAGATGTATAATTGAATGCTTGTAAATCATACCAAGAAGGTAACTTTGCTATACTTCCAAATTGGATGCTTGAGTGTTTAACCTATACAGTATTTGAGTTTTTCCTTACATGTTAATTAAATGCTTTCCTATATTTAATTGTTAAAACTAAAGTGTAATCGGTTGCTTGTACATCATGTCAAGAGGGTGACTATGTCATACTTCCATATTGAATGTTGGGGTGGTTGATCATACATTAGTTGATTTTTCCTTTGAATCTACTTTCATCCAGAATAGCATTGCAATTTCAATTTTCAGTCATAAGATTCATATTTCAATCCATGGAGTAGGATTAAATTTAATTTTCAAAGTCATTAGAATAGGTACTCTGTTTTTTAGATCAGATTCTAACCATTTAAAAGTTTGATTCATTTTTATGCAAATTAGAATAATTCAAGAACACACACTTTTCTTCCTTCTTTCAAAGTTAGTTTTACACATTTAAATTTCACTAGATCCAATTGATTCATTTCATAGTTTTCATTTCTTAAAATTAAGGTTAAGACATAAAGAACAAAATCCCCCAAAACAACATAAAAATACATACAATGAAGTAAGAATAATGTTAACTAAGCACATATAGTGCACCACACTTCATCAAATTACAAACCTCAGTTGATAATTTATGTTGAACAATTTAAGACATTAAATTGGCTAAACAAAAGGATTTCGAGAACCAATCCCCCGCACAACACATACACATTCACAGTGTACAACACAACACATATATGTACACATAGTACACCACAATGATTACACATGTCACAATACAATGAATACACAATACACGTGGCACAAGACCACCTGTACACAAAACTGCATGAATAAAATGTACACAACACCACATGTACAACATGTACTCAACAAGAATACATCACATCTTGAGACCACATCATCTCTATCAGGCAACTTTGCCTCTAATGTATTTCCCACGCCTTTTGCATGTGTCAACAACCCAAGTCCCGGGTCTGTGGCTCTCTCCACTATCCATGCTTGTCCCAAGATGTTGTAGATTACATTGCTTTCATTTCGCTTATGTATCCTTCAACATTGCTTGTCCATAACAAAAACATTGGCATAATTAAAAGCACATAAAATCAAAATCATATCCACGTGATACTAACCTCATAGGTCTTCCAGGGCTACTTTTCCCACTTAATTCTTCATAAAACCTAGAATATTTTCATGCCATTCACCTGCATAAAGTAATCATTCTTCCATAAGAATGATATTTTACGACCCTGCCATACATACATACATACATACATGTATGTATATATATATATATATATCATAACAAAATCACCAATGTTCATAAGGTTAAGGTTAAGAGAACTTCCTTTATCCGTGCAATGCATGCAAAAAATTGAGAACAATAGTTCCCAACATAGCCAAGGCATCTGATGCCTCAAATCCATTGACTTTACATTTCCTATTACCTTTATCATGATTGTCCTGCAATTGTCCATTTACCCCAATGGGACCAACACCAAGCTTCATATGGGTCTTACATCTACCTGTTGGGTTTGATTCAACTCCCTTTGATCTCCATTAACTTTCTCTTTCCTGAACTAATTCCCAAGTCCCTCGAATCATAAAAGGCATGAACAAGAAGAAAGATAAATAAACCATGAAAATAAAACAACAATACAACACTACAAGCAAGTGGCATGGCCATGCACCAATCACAGTCAAGACTAAAAATGAAGTACAAACAAATTACAAAAGACCGAAAGCACAAAACTTTCAACATACACCATGACTCAACCCCCATGGTCTCCTGGTGCTTCCAAAGGAAATTTAAAGCCGAGCCTTCTTCAATATTTCATGTAAGCCTCTCTTTCCATGCAATTCCCTTCATCATACTACCATAAACACACAATCCTAAGTACATAAATAAATATAACAACATGTCAATTACCTTGCCATTTTGTACCCAACATGCTACCCTGCAATTGAACACTTGCACATATCATCTCTTAAGGGATTCTAATTCCCTTGACGAATCCAACTGTAACTGGAAACCAACTATCATACCTACATCTGATCAACCATCTTCCATGTAGCTTCCTCAACCCCAAAGTTCTTCCATGTAGTTTAACTTGCTCTATTACTCAATTATGGAGCATGAGCTTATTCTGTTGCAAAATTCATTGAGGCTCTTCCACGCATCCACTGTGCCACTATGATACAAAGTGAAAACCTTTCTGCGATGACCTCCACCATAGGTTCAACACCACAAAGGTTCTATGCCATTGCCTTTATTTTGTTTCTCCACGGGCTAAGACCCCTATCCTCTCTCAACTGTATTAAACTTCTTGTAAGGTTCCACACTTTCGTTGTCACCTATATCCTGAGATCACATAATTCCTTGGCCCTTATATCATATTTCCCCTCGGATAGGTACTTATTCCTAAATATTCTCTCATACTCATCCCAAATTAGGTCCTCTTCTCCAATTCCTCTAATATGATTCACATATTCCCACTAGATGTTTTCTTTCCCTTGAGACTAAAGGCAATTATCTTGGCTTTCATGTTCTCTGAAGAGTCATGAAATCTAAAGAAATTCTTCATCCCAAGCAACTGTGCTTCTGCATCTTCTGATTTCTTCATTTCTCCATTGAATGTAGGAGGCTTGGATTTCTTGAACTCTTATGGAAAATACAAGTTCTCCTCCTGCCTCTCTCCATGACTGATCCCCATCTGTCCCCGCTTCTGCAAATATGAAAGGCTTGGAAGAATCACTGCATTGACCTCTGCTTGCTTTTTCTTGAGCCCTTGCAAGTCTTTCCTATGCCTCAATCAACCTGTTATTATCTTCCTTGCAACTTTGAATCTATACCTTCAGACTCCTCAGTGTATCTGCTAGATCAAGAGAATAATCTTCTCCTCGCTACCCAACTGACCTTTCCTATTCCAATGATGTCTCTCTGGGCCTGTATGGAGAGTCATCTGAACTGTACTCAACTATCTTGCTCTTCATCTCTGATCTTCTATTTCTCGCAAACATAATATGTTAGATAACCCAAATAGAAGACATAATTGAAATCGTACCTTAGTGCATCTTAGGGAAGGCTATTACACTTGCCCAAGTTAATCCAAATTAGCATGATACATAATAATATCAATAACTTAACCATAATGACAATAATCATCATGGATATGATCGTAATGTATATAAAAACAAGTTAACTATCATGCATGACTAATTGATGCACGTGCATATGAACGCACAACTGACATCTTTCATGCATGTAACCACAACAACAACATAATGAAAGGCATGCATATAACAACCATTAACCATCATTCTTGCATTCCAAATATATAAACTTGTATGATGATATGCTTTTACTCTGAGGTCGAGTGTTACAACCTTGCTTTGATATCAACCTGTAACGCCCCACCCCACATTTACCCACTTGCACAAGCTCTCCAGGGTAAACATGAGCTGAGTGCTACTAAGACATGAACCAACCTCCAAGTTCTAGTTATGGAAGTGGGGCCTACAACCAAAAAACATATTACAACCCCTGAGGGTCGCTAGATCACTCAATCGCCTGACAACTACTCTTGATGATCAAACCTTGAGCTGGAACTCATTTTCACAAGCTTGACATGAAAACTGCACCCATGACACACTGTGCATGTGGTTATGAGGCTCCAATCGCACACATAAGCAATCCTGCATGCGGTTATAACCCAAACCTTCTACTTTTGTGCATGCAGTGGAAGAATCTATGCCATTTTCTTAGGCTAGCCTCCAGACCACTTCCCAAAACTATCTATAACTTTCCTGAAACATAACTACAATGATAAAAATGCCAACCATTCAAAACTTGAGCAAGATCTTTACCTAGACATGCCTAATACATGATACTAGTTTTGTCAAACATATGATGAACAAAAAAGCTACATGTCATGAATGCATATATGATCATAAACTTTTGAACCTCATCCGAGAATCACCAGGAAGGCTCTATGCCCTCTCAAGCTAGCTCCAACAACACTTGTTAGCCCATGCATTCATCGAACCTTCAATAATTTGTCAAATCATGAAAGAGATCCATAGTAAGAGCACATCACATATGGCCAACATATAACTAGAATAGAATCCATGAAAAACTAGCCATAAAATCAACATATTAACTAGTACAAGTGCTCATAGATAATAATAGGAAAACAACTCATATTAACATAGGCAAATTTTAACCAAGTTAGGGATGAACATGTACCACCAGACCATAGATTGGCTGAACAAAAATCTCTCTTTCAGCCAATCACCCCCATGCCATATTCCAAACATGAATGTGGCATCATATGGGTTAAACCAAAATAAAACCAACCAGGTATTCTAGAGGCCAAACCACCTCAACCCTCAACCACAATGATTTCACTTAACATGTCCATAAATCACTAATACAAAACTAGATTGGTCTATACCCAAGCTCTCAAGGGCTCTAGGGATTTTATCTCAACCCACAAATTTCGGGGAACCGAAGTTGTTACAGGTCTCCAAAGGTCTCCCATCTCAACCCACAGCCTCAAGGGAACCTAAGCTGTTACAGGGCTCCAAATTTTTTATCCCAACCCACAGCCATATGGAACCTGAGAACCAATCAGAAATCCAAATAGAGAACCCACTGCATCATGGTTATCCAAGAAATTGCAAGGAAAGGCTGAAACCGCTGTCAATCCAGACAAATATCCATGTTTATGATAACACATAACCAAGGAACCACATGCATTTACCATGCATCCAAATCTCAACAAGGAAATCACACATGCAACCTGTTACTTGCAAAGTAATCCTGCTATAGAAACTAATCCAACTACCTCCTTGTGCTCCCTTGCTTTCCTTGATTGCTTCTCCAAGTTCTTGTTCCTTCTCCTTTGTTGATCCTGATCAAAAGATGAGCCAAAAGCTGTCAATTGTTTCTCAAGTTGCTTTTTATCATTGATGTCTAGTCTCTTTCTTTCCTTTTTCCTTTTTCTTTCATTTTCCTTCACTATATCTCTAATTTCCCTTGCATGCATATTTGTGTCTTTTCACCTTCATTTTCTCTTATTTTCCATAATTAGATGTCAATTATTGTCTTGTTTCCTTTGCCAATTTCCATAGCCATTAATAAACCACAAGTCATGGCCACTATAATGTTTTCCCACCATTAAGCTTGGAATACGTGTCCCATGACCTTGGTCTTATTTTATTTAAATGGAAAATTGACCTAGGGTTGTTACAAAATGATGGACTATGGTTTTGGGGAAGAACCGGGCTCTTCATTACCCCGTGGTTCCCAGACTTTTATGCTACAAATATGGTGGTTTCAATAATGCCAATCTGGGTGATACTACCCAATCTACCCTTTCCTTTTTGGCACCATAAGGTCTTAGAGGATATTGGAAATACCCTGGGAAAATTAAAATAGATGGACCTTGAAAGAACTAAAAAAGACATATTTACTTTTGCTAGAATATATGTATAGATAGACCTCAAGAAAGGCCTACATGACTGTATTCTACTGAAACATAAAAAATTTCAATGGACCCAGGTATTAGATTATGAGAACACGACTTTTAGATCTCGTATCAGCTTTCAAACAAGAGACTTGCATAATACATGTCCATAAGAAAAAAAAGAATCCAAAAAATAAAAATAGAACAACTCATAAGCCAAAGGGTTGGAAATTATTCAACCCTCACCTTTTAAAAGTAGAAGAAGAAGAGACCATGGTGAACAATCCAAATGTGGATGTTCACATGCATCAAGGAGACCAAATAGAAGGGGGAGTTGTGACTCAGTCAGGAATCAAATTAATAGCGACCCAAGCATCAAAGCGGTAGATAGAGGAAATACAAAACAAAAAGGGCTTGGGGGTATCAAGTTAACTCATATCTTTGAGAGCCCAGATTCAGACAAATAAGTCCCCCCGTAGATAGTTGGAAATGAACTAGCATTGGTACTGGGTGATCGCAATCATGGGGTTGGCGAAGGGTTCAAAAAAAGAAAGGAAAAAAAGAGAAGATAAGAGATTTTTATTGTACCTAACTTTGACATATTTTATGTAATTCTGACAGTTTTCCATTTTATTGCTTAGAAGTCAAAAGGCTTCCCTTCAAGGGGAAACTAGCATTTAATGTGTCCAGGAGTAGCAAAGTTTGTAAGAAGAAACAAAAATAAGCGTAAAAAACAGAGATTAACCTATGTAAACTGAGATATAAGAGAGCCAAGGAACTGCATCTACCGATTCTGTGTATAATTGTCCACCTGATGTGGATTTCCCTCAGTCACGAAGCAGCCGTATTCAGTCAAGGTCTCTATGTCCTCCTTTATGAGTTGGGGGTCAGGCTCCGGAGTCGAAGATGAGACAATCTTGGGCTGCTTGGCAGTTGCTGTGCGAGAAACGTTGTCCGCAACTGCCTATTTTTTCCAGGTACCATCCGAAGGGAGGCTCCAATCGCCATTCGAGTTGTCCTCCGAGTTTTTTACAGGGAGACCAGTGAATTTTTGGGGCAGAGGGGAAGGGGTGCACGAGATTGTTGACTTGCAAGGCCTCTTTCTACCTCTTGAGTCCATGTCATGGTGCTGCTCTTCCGAGAGGCGAACCAAAAGTTGGGCAAAGAGCGTCGGGGAGGGAGAGATAGGGTCTAAAACCTCCGGGTAATCAAGGGCAACAGAGAGGGGAAGAGTACGCGTAGAGAAACCATGGGCTAGAGCGCGGGAGCGGGAGCCTCTATCACCTCCACGACAGCTGCGCATTCAGTGGCGACGCGACATAGTTGCAGCGTAGAGGAGAATCTGTTGAGCAGAGGTCAGGTGCACTGAGGGAGCCAAACGATTAGCCAAGCAACAAGCAGAGGAGCAGTGACAGAGTAGAGTTGTAGGGATGTATAAATGAAAATTGATTTGGAAATTTCCGGTTCCATCCGCCATTAATGGCCAACGAGGAGGAGTGAAAGCCGAGGGAGGGGGAGTTAATGTCGCAAAGTGCCGACGTCCTCCCCTGTCAACCTTATTTAATGTCTACACGTGCCAGAGTGAATGAGCCTCCCTTTTTTCCAGCCAGGTGCCCCTGTGTCGATGAACCAGGTCGCTACCTATACAAGTTGTGTCAAGCACCCACATCCGGGGATTTCTTATCCCATTTTGAATAAAATCACAAATTTATTTATTTATTATTATTATTATTTATTTATTATTATTTATTTATTTTATTTTATTTTATTTTATTTTTATTTTTATTTATTTTATTTTTTAATTTTTAATTTTTTAATTAATTAATTTATTTATTTATGTTTTTTCGCGAAAAACAAAACAACAAAACACCTATAATTAATTTATAACATTTTGAATTAAAATATTAATTAAAGTTATTGACATGTTAAAGGAGCCATGGTTCATTTTCATGCCTTAGTAATCTTCCATCTTAGCTTTTCTCTTTATTTTAACTATCTACTTTTTAATGAAGCATATCAACCAAAATTTTATGTGAATACATGGAAATTTGGTATTAGGCATTGAGTTTTGGTTCTCTTTGACAAAAAAATTCCGCCCCTTATCTATAGTTTAACATTGGGAATTCAATTTTTGTTATTTTTTATTATTATTTAAATCTTATTTGTAAGGTGATTGGTTGAGGTATTATTATGAGTTGTTTATTAACTTCCATTTCTAGTAGTTACTATTTTTTGTTTTTAGTTTTATTTATTTTTTATTTTTTCCCTTTTTTTTTTTCTATTATTTCCATTTTCTTGAATTGTGGTTTTTTTCTCCACATTTCCAATTAAAAAATGACTTATTCTTACATCAAAAACATATATATATATATATATATATATATATAATAAAACATATATATTAAAGTGTATATATGTTAATATAAACAATATTAGTTAATCACATTTCTTAATTTTTGGTGATGACATTCAATAATACAACATTTTACTAGTTTTTTATTTTTATTTTTGTGGTAAAATCTTTCTCTTTATTATTTTTTAGTTTAACTAAGCTATATTTAATCTAAGCGATAGGTAATAACTACTATACAACCTTTGTTAATATTTTTATAATAATATTTAAAATAAAATAAATATTTATATTTAAAAATAATAATAAATTATATATTTTGTAAATAAATCTAATAATTTACATATTAATAATTATTTAATTAAATTTTCATTTTTATTTTGTTCGTAAGCTTGGCAATACCTCTCTATTAATCACCTGTAAAGTAGGTTACAAGATGTGTTTCAAGTGACCTCAACCTGCCTGTAGGAAACCAGGTATGTTGGCCACCGATCAATGTCATAAGCCATCCAAAATTTAAATAGTTTGAGCATGTCGAACCAAGCTTTCAAATCTACCATGTTTACTATCAATCTATTTTGACTATTGTATATGTAAATGCTATCTGAAATCATTAAAATAAAATAGCATGAATTTTCTAGAAGACCATGACTTGTAGAGGTCAATCATCTGATGACCCTACCGGGGTCGGGTCCTTAGCACTTGATCCCGACATATCTTGCTATTGCAGACTTTGCAATTGCTTCTCCATGTGTCCGAGACAGACATTCTAGTGGAAGAGTTGCACTTAGACTGACTGTATTTCCTTATGAATTACAGATGGGCTCGACTCCTCTTCCTGGGGCTGCTGATGGCCATGCTTGTGAGTTAATTCCCTCTACTGTTGCGTTTCTATCATAGCTTTCGCCAGTAGGATTTTCATTATCCAGTAAGTTTAGACTACCTGTTTAAATAGGGTCAACCTACCTCTAGTATTTCCGGGGTCCACTACCAGTGGTTCCCATTATTCCACTTGGATTTTATCCTCTTCAACCTTCTCTTTCAGTGATTTTTCCCATTTTGAAATTTCCTCTTTCACCTGTGTCGGTGAACCTTCACTATATGCATTCAACAGGTTTTGCAAGTTTTCTCCCCTGTGCTGCTGCCTTTGTTCTTTTGCAGTTGATTGGTTGATGTAGGAGCCTTATGTTTCCCCTTGCTGGGGTTGTCGTGACCGCAATGACCCTTCCGGTTCGCCACTGCCCCCACCTTCATTCTCGAAACCGCTGAATTTGTTAATTGTTGCAAGTCCTCTGGTACCCTCTGACAGCAAAAAAGTTGAAAACCGAGCCCCCAAGGAGAGTTGGCCTCTATGTCAGCTCTGTCCACATTTCCCTTAACTCAACTCAGTTCAACACAAGAAGTCTCCTCAATTTCTTTTACAAATTTATTTATCAATTTCAGAGAAATTGACAAATAAATGACAAATAAATACCATAGCCAACTTTGGTTATAAACCCACATATATATTGTCACTTGTGTTCTTTAATCCCGTGTGCATATTCATATACATATGCATTTCATATTGTACTCATTCCAATGTTAAGACCTTGGGGAAATTTTAAATATGTCTACGAACTTTAATTCTATCGCCGAACCTTATAACTAAGGTTATCACCCTTCAGAACTTTATATAAATAGCTCAACTCATTACAATTAAAACACTTATAACAAACATTAGGCCCCGAGCCCACTCACACAACGTGGATTTCAACAGAAATAAACGTCCATACCTGGCCTTATCCTTTGCGCACCTTTGAAGGCGAACGACGTCCAATCAAACACCCATAAAATCGGAGGGTGCGGGTCAGCTTCGCATTTTTTCCTGGTCCGACAGTTAGCACTCAATTTTTATGCGAAATAAGCAGTTTTGCTTCAATGACGTGTGGCGTCCTGATTCAATCGGGTTTTTTTTTAATGGTTTCGTTTCCGTGCAAAAGCGGTGCGAAATAGGTGGATTTGGTTTTTCCAAACCGCTCTGATCTCTGTACAATACCCAACCAGGCTTATACCAGGGTTATCGCCATTTATCCTATTCTCTCTGGTAGATTAACTCTAGGTTTGAAGCTATGAGCAGTGCGACTATATTTGTAACAAAACGAGTTATTCCTTTTATAGGCAGTTTCTCTGCTATACACGGGACTCACCGTTCTATGGCAACCAAAACTACTGATTCACTCTCCGAGGACTGTTGAACACACTGTGAGGGCTTTGTACATTCATTCAGGGCCTCTTACGGGATTTATGACAACAGAACGCATTCCGAAAATTCAAGGAAATCAACGCTTGACATAAACAGGGAGACTGGCGGGGATTTACACAGTATTTCTCTCCACGATTATACACTGAATAGGGGTTCAACCACCTTGAAATTAAACAAACTCACACACAGAGATCAATTCAAAGACAACCAGATAATCAATAAACACCGAATTTTATTCAACAGGAAGCAATTGCTTAACACCTAAACTTTATTGCAGAAATCTCCCCCCTTCATGTATCTGGGGGTTACATTTTATAGGTATTATCATGTGTCTCTTCGGTTCCTCTATGAGGACCGTTTTTGTCTACTCAAAAGGCCTAATTACATTCATTCGAATAACTGAACAGGACAGATGGACTAAACCAAAAACCATTCGACTTCTATTGACTCTAACTGTTCTAAAAGAAACAAACAGCTAAGGTATTGACACCTTGCTGTCACAATTCAAAATAAATTCAACCCTCCTAGCCACAACATGTGGAAAAATTTCGTACATTGCTGGATAGTGTCTAATGCCCCTGCATCACCCTCTCTGAGGAAATCACAACAGATAGGGAGGCTGTGGGGAAAGAAATTTATGCTAACCTGAAAGGAATTCATTATTAGAAACAATGTTAGGATAATTTTCCCTTTTACATCCAATACCTCACATTTGTTCCTCGCGGTATGCCAATCCATTACCAATTTTCCAGGCCAAACCTTGGACGTGTTTGAAATCCCATGTTCTCTCAGTCAATGCCTTGAGGTTGGCCATCGGTGCCACAACTGTTTGACTATTCCAAAGAAATAAAACCTAACCACCTACCTGACTCTCGACAGGATTCGTTACTAGACTCTGACTCCCTCGACACTTCCCTTTCAGTTTCATTTCCACCACCTCGGGATTACCCCCTATCCCTAGATCCTCGTTATTTCCCCACTAACTTATTTGATTTAAACATGGATTGCAGACCCTGCCTCGATCGCCTATCATCGTTTTGTGGCTTCCCATCACCCAGGGTTCAAGAAAACCCGCCTCTGGGTCAGCCTTACCAACCTCCGACTCCCTAGATTATCCCTCCTAAACCCCCCAATTGCGGAATTTACCAGAAGGCAAGAGCGCAAAGGTTGACGTTTCCATGTATCCCAGAGACCCAATGTCCCCCAGTAAAGACTCCCCAGACTCTCCCATCCAAACCCCCCCAATTGCAAAATTTAACAGAAGGCGAGAGCGCAAAGGTTGACATTACCATCTTTCCCGGAGACTCAATGCCCCCCTGCAAAGGTTGCATGAAACAGATTGATGTCAACAAACATAAGAAGACTGACAATTTCCCCATCCTGAATACTATAATCCCATGCATAAGCAACCATAGACACAACCAATTTCTCATAATTTTGTTACTCTTGACCTTCGTTTCAAGAAATAAGAGGGTCTGCACTACATACCAGGACCTTTGCCTTGCCATCGACATAGAGTTCTCGACGCTGCTATGTTTCCAATGCCGCTGGTGTTAGAGCTCATTCGCCCACCTTCCTTTCTTCTCCTATCTCTCGCTGCTACACAACTGTTTTTTGCATGCAGGGCATGCACCACACCATATACCACTTGCCGGTACTTTCCCCCACGGCATCCCAACTGGCCTTCTTATGGCCTGACACAACAATAATTTCTCATGGTATGTGGAGGCGTTGGGTAGCCCTCCCACTTACCTTGCCCCGTTGCCTTACTGACATGTCCTTGGTCCGTGTGCAGGCCCTCTCTCATCCTCACACCCTAATCGGGGGATATAGATTTTCATTTTTAATAAGAAAAGTGTTTTTGAAAAATATAAAAGAACAAAAGTACAAAAATTAATCTTTTGAAATTTCCCAAAACCTTCATATTTCAAACTCAAAACATTTTCCATTTGTTGTTCACTTTTTTTGTTGCTTCAAAATGGTTTAAGCTTGCCTTGTGAAAAACGAATAACATAATCATATTCAAATGATAATAAATTATTTAATATATTTGATTTAATATCTATATCATATTATAATTTGTAATATGTTTTATCATTTATTGTTTTTAGAGTGTAGGGACTCTAAGAGTCGAGATAGTATTATTTATAATATTTTGTACATAAATTTGCATATTCTTTGAATTGTTACCTTAAATTTATATAATACATTTTTATTGAATTTTTTTTTCATTTGAAATCAACATTGTTCTTAATGTGAGGGTTAGAGCGAGGTTGTTGGTACTAGTCCAGCCTACAGGTATACTCACTTAAGAGTTCACAAGGCTTGAAGTTAATACAATTATTTTCATAAGCAAAAAACATTACAACAATATTTATCAAGGCATTATAGCTCATCATGTCATTAATAAGGATTTGAACTTGAGTGGGGAAAGTAACAACCATGTAACCCAACCACCCGAGAGAACCCCAATTGAATTTATAGAACCAATTTATTTCTTTCATGTCATAATTTTTTTAGTTGCACTCATCAATTACATCCTCTTCTTAAATATTGAGGTGTGACCTCAGTTTTCATGAAATCAAAAGTTTAAACTTGCACATATTCTATAGAGTTATATAGTGTATCAATATAAATTTTTTTAAGGTGAATTAATGCTATATATCACCTTAGCAATAGTTTCCTTTACATTATTTCTTGACTTCAATCACCTAAGTTTCCAATGAAAATTATTCATTATAGCTTCTTCATTGTTCCTTGAATTTAATTCATGTTGATGTCAAATTTCGACACCTTGAAAATATATGGTTTCCACCACCTTCACAAGATCCTTGATAATTTTTATTTCCTTTACCACCATCACAATGGTGCCTATGCCATATTTGAAGGACTAACTCAATGATGTTATAACCCAAACCTCCAATAGATGAACAACATATAATAATCTACGTGCATACATGAACAACATATAATCTCAGGATATTGTAAAGCAACCTAGTCACTAGGAATACCCATTACTTACTTTAGCATTTTTAGGTTATCGAGCACCTAGTCACTAGAATACCCATTGCTTACTTTAGCATTTGGGCGAGTGACTAGGGTTGTCGTAATGTTTAAACTCTAATGGATGAGCCAATCAATAATGGTTGAATGGAACAAAGGATGACAAGGAAACCTTTGACTAAAGACCTCACACGATCATTTTTAGGTTATCAAGCAACCTAGTCACTAGGAATACCCATTGCTTACTTTAGCATTTGGGCGAGTGACTAGGGTTGTCGTAATGTTTAAACTCCTAATGGATGGAGCCAATCAATAATGGTTGAATGGAACAAAGGATGACAAGGAAACCTTGATCAAGTGACCTTACAAGTTATATTTTTTTTATTAAAATTATTCATTGCAATTTACATGGCATCTTGGATTTAGTAGTTAGTCGAGTTGTTGCTTTAGTGGCTAAATATTGATAGTCTTAGGTCACCACAAGGGTTTGAAGACTATCAATTCTCATCCACCTTCATTTACTATTATCAATCTACTAATAGGTGTCTCCTCCTACCAATATTATCTATACTTCCTACTGCCTACAAAAAATTCCCTACTGACTTTCTTCTTTAGCGGTATTTATGGGAATTAGACTAGATCCAAAAATCTAGTTTATAGAGGTGGAATGCATACTGAGACCCATAAACAATTGGTCAATATGGATAATTGAGAAATTGTTAGCCCTCATTTTACTCCTCCACTAAGATCCCATTTAACAACTTGAAAAGCTTGTTTGTGTGCTTTCCTGGGATCCTTCAAGCATACCAATTTGATACTCAACTACTCAACTCAAATTTATATCCATGAGATTAGCCATTTTTCCAATGATTTAGACATGTAACTATTGAGTTGGCCATTTATCTTGTTGAGTGTCATTTTGGGTGGGATATGGGTCTAAATGGTCTCCATTTCATCCCAAATTGACCATCTTGCATTTTGTAAAACCACAATATAGGAAGAAACAAGCAAATGTCCATCAACCTAGGAACATTTTATCTATAAGTTCAAGCATCTAAACCATCAATGACACTAAAGCGAACAATGAAGTTGTAGAGAAAAGTGAGAACCCAACCAATAATTAGCTATATACTACCTCGATATTGAGTGAAAAATAAATCTCAAGGAGGGATGCATCACACATGGAATCATCTTCACCTTCTCATCCAAGTAAAGCTTAACCTAGCTAATCTGACAAGGGTGAGGAAATTTTATTGGCAAGTCAACTACAAAGTGCATATTAAATAGTTAATAGTCAAACAATATGCTTTATTTTGAGTGTTAGTTGACTCTCAGCTAAATGATAGAAAAAGAAAAAAAATAATAAGGTTTTAACCACCGGCAAATTATGTGATTTTAATTGCTCCATGTAACACGTGGAATTTTTTAGTCATCATAGTCTTGCTCATGCGTCCTTTTTCTCATGATATTTGTATTAATGTGTGTCTTTAGCTTTCAAAGGATCAAAAACATATGTTGTCAATTTATGTTTGCAATGAGCACAATTAAGGGTAGTCGTTATTGCATATTATCTCCAAGTTTATGTTACAAGCATTTTTCATATTACGTGGATGGTTAATTTGTCCATTTAAACAAATAATATTATTAAAAAATTAAAAAATTGGTTGTGAGAAAAGATCGTTGGCATTACCATTTGAGTAACCTTAATTTCGTTTCCTACCTACTTTGTTGTCGATTTCCATGTCACTCACACCATCTCTGTAATTCTTGTCGCCATGACCAATGAAAGAAAAGTTACTACAGGGGACCATTTCCCTGGTTAATTAACTAATCCCACCTAGATGAGGTTGCAAAAAATCCAGGATCAAATCAGCAGCAAGGATCCTTAAGGCAGGCATCAACCAATCGAATATCTCTAGGATGTTTCCTTCCAAAAGCAACCACATATCCAAAGTTTGAGGTGAATTTCAATCGAATCGAGGAGTACATTAAATACATGTGAGATCATGCTTTAATGGGAAAATTCCTCAGAATTTTGGCCCTTTGAAAAATCCCTTACCTACTAGATTTAGCACAAGTGGAAGCCAAATGGAAAATTGGAGTTGGGGGCAAAAGGATTTTTCACCATTATCTTTGCTAATGTGGAAGATCCCACAAGGTTTTTGAAAAAGGCACATACTTCTTAAACTTTGCAGGATTCTATATTAGGTTTTGGAAGGAGCGATTTGTTCTATAGAGATAGGATTTTACGACAACACCAGTTTGGATCCACATGTACTCCCTGCCCAGAGAATTATGGGATGAAGAATTATTAGGAAACATTAAAAATGATCTAGGTAATTTTTTCAAAGTCTCATAAGCCACTAAACAAGAAAGATACATATATGTTCTTGCATATGGATATATACAAATATCTTAGACCCATTTTCAAGTCAATTAATATCTATCATCAAGAAAAAATCTAGAAGCAAACCTTGGACTAGGAACACATTTTGTTCCGTTGTCATATATGTCATGAATACAAGAATCTCTATAGAAATTGCCCCATGTTGGTTCTTGAGACCACTTCAGATCAAGGCCAAGCTTCAAATCAAGATCTCTTCTCTAGACTGATTAATCATCACCACGGACCAAAGCCTCCACTCCTACAGACACAATATGGAAAAACCCCTATTACCAACAACATCTTTAACTGCTTGCAAATCTCAAACCCCCAACCCCTCCTCTGAACCCCTGACCCCCGAAGATAGACATGCTTTAATAAAAAAATCCATAGAATCCTCTAAGGTTCCTTGTGTTACCTCTTGACAACCATCGAATCTATATCCTCAAGAACCCTTAGAGAAAGACTTTAAGTTGTTGCACAATAATTAGGGTATTGAAAAAATGGATGAGGACACTTGATACCTCCTAATAATTTATAAGGCATGGAAATATAAAGACTCAATCTCACTCTTACACCATCAATTCAAAATACTAAGTAGAACCATTCTCAAATCAAGGGAACAAGCCCAAAAATAATCAGTAGGAAAAACCAATGCCAATTCTTTAGGGGTTCGTGTCCAACCTATGAGGGAACTTACAAAGAAGCACGAGGATGAGAAGAAATTTTTTTGTAAGAGAAATCAACAAGTTCTAGAAGAAGTGGGCGACATTCTTGTTAACTTAGGTAGAATAAAGTTGATCTCAAAGGTTTATCCCTCGACCATCTCATCTCCCCCATGAAGATACTCTCCTAGAATATTATAAGCCTCAATTACAAGGGAAAGTAAATCTTTCTAAAAGACAAGTGCCTCATGGAACATCTAACCTTCTTGATGATTTAAGAAACTAAAACTTCATGTGAAGTTGTATGCAAGTTGATAGAAAAATGGGGTAGAGTATAGCAATCAACAACTCTTTACATCGAAGGTCAATTTGGAGGTCTTACTTTCATTTAGAATTCTTAAGAGGTATGTAATAGCCCTGGTGAAAATTTCATGTAATAAAAGTTAAAAATAATAGCCACGGTTGATGGGACACTTATTACAAGTTGAATGTTGGGAAAAACATCCTAGGGGGTGTTAATTTGGTTTATTATGGCTAGGGAAATTGGAAAAAGCAAAGGAAAAGGAGTTGGAAAGGAAAAATGGAAATTTTGGCACATTTCTTTAGGAAAAAATGGAAATTCGGAGAAAAGTGAGATTAAAGGTCACAGGTTGCATGTGAGGGGGAAATTGAAGGAAAATAATGGAAAATGAAGAAAATAGAGGCCTCTTCCATAAAAAGGCTTCTGAGGATCAGTTGGTATCTTTTTGTCAGTGCATTTTTTTGGAGCTCACTCATTATTTTCTCTCTCTCTCTCTCTCTCTCTTTGACACTTAGAGTTTTGGAGCACTTTGGCATTTAGAGCAAGAAAGGCAAGAAAGCAGGAAAAAGGAGGAAGCAAGTAAGGAGGAGCAGGAATCAAGCAACTACAATGGGATTCTTTGCAAGTATTGATTTGCATGTATGATTTCCTTGCTATATTTTAGATGCATGGTATTGCATGTGGTTCTTTGTTGTCTTGGCGTGGGTTTTTCTAGGTTTGACATTATATTCAGCCTATCCTTGCCATTTATGGATAGCTATGGTGTTGTGGTGTTCTCATGTTTTGGTTTAGCTAGATTACTAGATGGATTCAAAGCTGAGTGAGGTGGATCTCTGAATGATTATAGAGGCAGTTCATTGTTTCCTCGGTTTAGAGCCTAGTGACCCCTGATTTGGAATGTGGGTTGTGGTAAAGCCTTAGAGGTGGTGGTTTTCTCTCCATTTTAGGCCTAGTAATCCCGTGTTTGGGATTGTGGTAAATCATATAGAGTATGTCTCGGTTTATTGCCTAGTGATCCATGATTCGAACTGTGGGTTGAGATAAAGCCTGAGAGACTTGAGAGACTAGGAGACAGGAAAATTCCTCATGGTTTAGGCAGAGAGAATCTGGTGATATCCATGCTTGTGTTGGCCTAGTGATCAAGTGTAGATCATAATAAATCCTGGTTTATGATTAATGAGGGTGAGGTGGTTTAGCCTCGGGATGCCCTAGTTGGTTTTCCAGTTTGAGTCCCAAATTCATGCTTGGAATATGGCATAGGGGTGATTGGCTGAAGAGAGATTTGGCTCAGCCAATTTATGGGCAGGTGGAACGTGGAAGTCCCATCTCTGATTGTTTTTTATGCTCATTATTGAGAATCTCATTCCTTTGGTGTTTGGTATGCAAATGTAGTAGTTATTATGTGGATTTCATTGATGTTATATCCATGATATTTATGTTGTTATTATACTGGTTATAAGCATGTATTTTATCAGTGATGATGTATGGATCTCTCGATGTTTTTTCCTGTAAATGAATATACAATGTATTTATGGTCAAATATATTGTATTGCAGCTTATGATTTAAGGGATCATTGCTTCGTAACAATTATGAGATAAGTATTAGATCCCCATGTTTAATTTTGTTGTTTACACCTATAGATGCAATGTTTGTGACGTGTTTGATGAAATGCATGTCATGGATGGGTGGGTTCGGATGAGTTCCTGATGATGTGATTGATTCCATGTATTTTTATTTTATTTTATTTATCCTCTATTAAAATTATAGGAAGTTCTGGGAAGTGACCTGGGCTCAGGGGTTGAAAATGTGGCACGAATCCTGGAGCTGCAAGCACATAATTGACCTTTTTGGGCCCCAGCCACGACCTTTCCAAGGCATGCTCACAGCTATAGGTTGCTAGAAACTCCCTTGCCCATATATGCACGTGGATAAGGCTCAAGAGGGTCAAAATTCAGTCCCCCTTCAAGTTCCAGGGGTCTGGGAGGGTGATTTACATGTTGGAGGTGTTGTTGATGTTGTGTAAGGTGTGTTTGTCGTGTTTTCATCGGTTCCACTTCCTTGAGGTCGTTTAGGAGGTTGAATCTCATATTAGTAGCCTATCATCACATGTTTACCTCGGTTGGCTGATTACTTGGGTAGATGTGGGAAGAGGGTGTTACAAGGTATCCATCCTTAGCATTTTTTCTTCTTTTAAAATTCTTAGTATATAATTTCAGCTCATAGGATATTTAGAAACTTGTTTTGTTTCTAATGTCTACAACCCTTCACTACGTAGAGACATGCTATATTTTATTAACTCCTTCGGGTAACTTAATCTTCTCATATCCCTAATATCTTGGATCCTTGGGGGTGGGGGGGAGGGGGATTTCAATTTGATAAAATATTTAGAATAAAAAAGTCTTGGTGGTATTAGAAATCTAGAAGTGGAATCCAACCTCTTCTAAAATGTCACAATTTATTCTCATTTCGTTGAGTTGAGAACCATCAACGAAACTTATACTTGGAACAACCATAGAGGTGGCTCCCAAAAAATAGCTTCAAAGCTGGATAGGTGTTGAATAGAAAGTTTGAATTTGACTCTGCCTTAGTCAAATTGAGAAAATTCGAATTTTCCACATCAACAAATATCTTGGAGGCAGTTAACTAAGGTGACATGGCTCTTGTCACTCAGTTAGCTCAGTAAATTTGAGTTAAGGGCTCAGAGTTCATTTTTCATGTGTTGATTTCTAATTTGTAGCAATCAATTTCAGTTATTTCCAGTTGTATTTAATTAAACTAGTTCTAATTGTTGATAGAACTAGTTGGAAGTCAGTTGTGCAATGGGACAACAATCTAACTCGGTGATCATCTAGTTAACTGATCAATCAACCAAAAATATCTCATGCATGCAAGGAATTTGAATTTCTCAGTTGTGGTGGAGATTCCAAGGCAGTGTAACATCAGTTGTAGACTAGTTTTGAGTGTACATGTGTTGCATGAAATCAGTGATAAACCTTGGGAATTGTGAAATCATTTTTCTTAAAAAATAGGGGCTAATTTCCTCAGATTTGTGCAAGGAAATAGGGGCTCAAGAAGACGTAGAAATTGACTAAGTCTGGGTCAGAGCTTCTCATTGAGCAGAGAGAAAGGTTATTCACTTGCAAGTTGAGTTTAGAGCAAGCAATAAATTATACTACATTTTATATTCATCTTATTAATTCAAAAACGATTAAGGGGTTTTTACCAGTTGGTTTTCCCTATATAAATATGTGTACGTGTGTATGTGATTGCTGCAAGTTTTCCAATGTTGTTCTAAATTGTGAATTAATTTCCGCAGAGCAATAGAGTATAATTTTGTCTCTTGATTTAGATTAAATTTCTCTAACAATTGCAATTATATCACCAAATTTATACATGGTATCAGAGCAAGATTCACATTGGAACAAGAATTTCAAATTCGTTCCTCAGGAGGTTCGAATTTATAGCTTCAGAGTAGCAGGATTTCTTCAGAGTTGGGAGAATGGCCTTCAATGGACTGAGATTAGAGTATGCTTTGGAAGGAAACTCAAATTTCATTGCATGGAAGGATCACATGGATGCAGTGCTTGATGAAAATGGCTTATTGGAATATGTTAAGACAAACATTCCAAAACCAGGATCAAATGATGCCCAAAACCTAGCCCAATGAAATAAATATGTAGCCAAGACGAGGATAATAATCCCGGAGGGAGTGAGAGACCACATTTTCTCAAATATCCATGGCAAAGAAACTCCTTTCACAATGTGGGAGGCACTGACCAAGCTATTAGAGAATAGCAATGACCATAGAAAACTGGCCCTTAAAGACAAAATTTGAAATATTAAGATGCATAAGAATGATATTATTCCAGAGTATCTCACCAGATTTATACAAGTTCGGGATGATCTTGGAAGGGTCGGTGTGAATGTTACAAAAGATGACTTTGTGAGCCTAGCTCTTCTAGGTCTTCTCAAAAGTTGGCATAAATACCAAGACTCAGTGAACATAATGGAGAAATTACCGAATTTGGAACGCTTATGGCTTGATTTGGTACAAGAAGGAATCAAGAAAAGTACCAGAGATGGAGTTTCATCCAAGGGAGAGGATGAAGAAAATTTTGAATTGGTTGGAAAGGGAAAGAAGGGTAAAGGGAAGAAATACCAAACCAAACCAGAATCCAGCCAAGGGGGCAAGAAGAAAGACTTGTCCAAAATAAAATGCTTCAATTGTCATGAATTTGGGCACTATGCTACAAAGTGTCCACACAAAAATTCTAGCAAGAAAAGTTGTAGGTGAAGCATTGGCTTCACAGTTTGAGCTAGACTTCACCTTTATCACATGCCTGGAAAACACTGTGATGGGGAGTGTGTGGTACATAGAATCAGGTGCCTCGTGCCACATGATAGGGTGGAAAGAGTTTTTTGGTGACCTGGAGGAGAAATATCTCTAGATGTATATTGAGCTTGGAGATGACGGAAGGTACAATGGTACCGAGATTGGTACAATAACTTTTAAGAGGGAGTCGGGATCCCCTCTTCACCTTAAAGATGTCATGTTTGTACCAGTTTTGAAGAATAACCTCATCTTTGTAGCAATATTGGAAGAATGTGGCTATGATGTAATCTTCAGTAAAGGGAAATCCTATTTCAGAGATATAGCCACTGGGAAGGTGAAGCAGATCAGGTTTTGTGTGAAGAACCTGTATAAACTTGATGTGGAAGATTGTGCTGCATTAAGTAGTAAGGAAGAGAAAGTGCATAGCCACGACGTTGGTGAAATTTGGCACAATATATTGGGCCATTTGCATCTTGGTTCCTTTAACAATAATGCAACAAGTAACCACTGGCCTCCCTAAAGGATCACTTGAGCAACAAGATGTCAACAAGGGTTTTACCTTGGGGAAGTATGTAAACTCCACATTCCATGATTGAGACAACAAAGCACATGTAGTCTTGGAAAGATTCCACTCTGATGTTTGTGGACTGTTCTCGACAACCTCCACTACCATACATAAATACTTTGTTATTTTTATTGATAATTTCTCAAGAAAGTGCAGGATGTTCTTCATGTGGAAGAAGGATAAGACATTCTCAAAATTTGTAGAATTCAAGGCACTAGTTGAGAAAGAGACCGACAAGAAGGTCAAGGCTCTCAGGAGCGACAATAGAGGTGAGTATGTTTTGAATTAATTCAAGTAATTTTGTGCCAAAGAAGGAATTTGAAGAGAAATGATAGCTCCCCACAACCCACAACATAACGGGGTAGTTGACAGAAAGAACTGAAGCATTGTGGGAGTTGGTGAGAGGGCCAAAAGCATATGCGCTGGGTCTCATTACATTTGTGGGGTGGAGGCATGTAACACAACAATCTACTTACAAAATCGATGTCGTCATTGTATTATTGATATAATTACACGAGGAGGATTTCTCGTGGATAAAGTTCATGTGTTTCATTTCAAAATTTTGGAGCCTCTATTTACCGTCATGCATCCAAATAATTTAGAAAGACACTTGAGACGGCAACAAAGCTTAGAGTTTTCAGGGGTTACAAAGAAACTCCACATAACTACCATGTGTACTTGTCATCCCTCAAAATGATAGTTGTGTGAAGGGATGTAAATTTTGATGAGGAGAAATAAATGAGGATGTCTTCTGAGGGAGTTGCAAATCCCACTAGAAGATGAAGAAGAGGAGCTTTTAGCTCCAAATGAGGACCCTCGGGAAGTTGTGCAGAAGCCACACATGGAGGATCAGAGAGGAGGCAAAGTGGAGACATCCACTCAAGCATAATCATCTAAATAAGGTAGAAAAAAACCACGGAGTTTTATATATTGGTGTAGGATGTGAGGGAGAATGTTGGAGCTCCTTCAAATTTGCAGGCAAAGGAGGTCACCTGAGAGATACACTAGCTACATGACTCTAATAACTGAGCTTATAAATACTGAGCATCCTCTTTTGAGGAACCAGTTAATGAACCAATTTGGTTTGATTCAATGGTGGAAGAATACAAATCCATCATGAAGTACAGTGTTTGTGAAGTGGTCTCAAGACCAACAGATAAATCATTTGTGGGTTCAAGATGGATCTTCAAGGTTAAGCATGCATCCAACAGAAGCATACAGAATTGTAAAGATATATTTGTGGCCAAATGATTCTCTGAAGTTGAGCTAATTGACTATGAGGAAACCTTTGCTCCTGTAGAAAGGTATTCATCCATTAGATCAATTCTTGCATTGGTTACGCTGATGGGGTGGAATATCCACCAGATAGATGGTAAAACAACATTTATCAATGGTTTTATTGAGGAGGAAGTGTACATAGAGAAAATAGAAGGTTTTGAGAAATCTGAATGAGAGTCTCCTGTGTGGAGACTCATGCAAGCATTGTATGGTCTCAAATAGGCACCTTGAGCTTGGTACACTCAAATTTATAGTTATCTGACTGAATTTAGATTCTCCACAAGTGAAGCAGATGCGAACGTATATCATATTTTCATATAAGGTAAATTTCTTATCATTGTTTTATATGTTTATGATTTAATATTGACAGGTGATGAGCAGTTGATCAACTCTTGTAAGGAGGACCTTGTAATGGAATTTGAGATGAAAGACATGGGTCTCATGCACTAATTCCTATGGCCATAAGTATGACAAGGTGATGGGGAATTGTTTATGTCTCAAGGCAAGTATGCCATCGAGATACTGCAAATATTTCGCATGGAGAGTTTTAAGCCCATGGAGACACCTCTAGTGACTAACTGGAGGAATAAGAATGAAATTTCAAGTGAATAGGTTGATGCTACAATTTATTGGAAGCTAATGAGTTCATTGATGTATCTTGTGAACACACAACCATGTATGTGCTATGTAGTCAACTAGTTGAGCCAAGCTATGGTTAGGCTGACCAAATTGCATTGGAAGGAAGCTAAGCATGTTTTACGGTACCTCAAAGGCATTACCCAATATGGATTATGGTAATAAACAGACAGAGGGAGTGAATATATGTGTCTGAAGATATGCAAATTGGGGCAGTGAGGTCTTGGGCCATCGAAAGAGTATATTGGTGTTTTTTAGTGTTAAATAATGGTTTCCTGTATAGTAGGAAGCATAGGTGTATGGCACTAACTCAATAGAATCTAATTACATGGCTGCAAGTCAAGCAATGTGAGGCGACATGGATGAGAAAGCTGTGGGACCTGCTTTGGTCGCAGATGGATCCAACTATGATCGATTTGATAACCGTAGTTCCATTAATCTCTCTAAGAATCGGGTATTTCATGATCGATCCAAGCATATAGATATATGGTATCATCATTTATGGGATCGTGTGTAGAGGAGGATAATGTTATTTTCACAATACATTCTAACAAAGAACACTCAGAACTTTGAAACGAGAACTATAACTCAAAATGAGAAATCTAGCCAAAAAAATCCAAAAAAACATGAAAAACAACCTAAAAACAAAAAATGCTGATGCTGGAATATCATAATCGTGGAAAACCTTAAAATTTTTACAATTCTTTGACCATGACATTATGGAATTTTTTTTTTGACTAAAAAAAAACTTTTAAAATGAGCAATTCATAAATGAAAGATATATCCCAGAGTGGTTTTTTAAAATGATAAAAATATGATGACTTCAAAATCTTAGTCTCAATACATTGCAACAAAAAATTTAAAAGAAACCATCAAATTGACACACAATATAGGCAAACTCACCCCATTGAAATGAAACTTAAATATCAATGATGAAATTGACGCATCAAAGTGCTCGACCTTTTATAGGCAAAACTTTAAAATCATCAATCAAAATGACACATAATGAGATGAGGTTGCTAGCCGAGGATTGACACACACATATGAAAAATATAAAAAAGAAAACATTGAAAAAAAAAAACACAAAAAGTTAAAAAAATAATAATAAGTAAATAAAGTTCACGGGGTCTTGAATAGACGATGATTGGGTGGGTTGTTTACACACTTCTTGATATGAAGCATTGGTTCAATTCCTCGCCCTGATCGGGGTGATGTATTTGGACATGATGATGAAGATGTAGTCCTACTCGGCTTATAAAAAAATAATAATAAGTAAATAAAACTAAAGTAGCTTGCTCAAGGAGGTGCAAGGAGAGGCCGATAGGAGTATTGTTTGTTAATTATTAATTTTAAGTAATTGTAGTTTTTGAGATGAAGGAGATTTTGTAGAATTTTGCACAAAGATGATGTTAATTCTCGCAGCAAGAATGTGCTTATTTGCTCACCTCAAGCAGTGCAGTAGAGACTTATTCGATGAGTTGTAGCAACCTTTACAATTAAATGCTCCAGATCTAAAAGTGATCTAAGATTTGTGATCACTGGCAATAACTGAAACAAACATTCATTAGTCGAATCGAAGTAATTATTTGGTCAATATCCAATAATCTTGTCTTTACTTGTGCGTAAAACAAAGTATATGAAAGAAGAATGCATACCACTTACTTGTAAAAACTTCGTGAGAGTAAAGGTAAGCAACAAAATACATAAAAACAAAATGCAAATATCTACTGTGAAGTAAATATCCATCTTGAAGAAGTAAATGAGGACTTACATTCTTCAATCTATGTCATAACATAAATGTATATTCTAAGAAAAAGATTATTGTGGCCCTGTTGTATGAGCTCCCTCTTCAGCTACGACCACTCACATCAGCCTTATTACAATATTGTCCATGTTGCAATTTCCTTTGTATGCCTGTTACTATTAAGCATGGCTGCATTAACGTTACTGCTACTGCATTATTTCATCAAAATTAGCTAACTGTGTGCTCTTGTAATTGGGTTATAAATGACAAGGTCTACATCAACAACCACTGCAGTGAAAATCGCGAAAAGCTGTGAGTCAAATAGACCGAAGAGCAAATGCTTTTTGGTGCAATATCTCTCCGGGTCATGATAGAATATATAATATAAAATACTGCATCACAGTAAAAGGACTGGGCTTGGACACCCGATTAAAGATAGTACTTAACAAAATTGAAATGAGAATATTACCCGTTAGTTGCAAATAGTTTTCTTTCTGGTGCTTGTTTTTCCAGACCAGGTGGAGGACACTGCAGTTCATGATGCTTATTTATTTATTGCAACGCAGGTTTTAAATATTGAATATTTGTTTGTTTTGCTATGGGTAGCCTCGCCAGATTATCCTACCTTTACCCTCATATTATAGGTCCATGTTAACCCCTCTAACTTTATTAATCAAGGAGACTATGAAGGAACTCTGAACATTCTGTATGAAGGAATACCAAGTACTGGCGAGAACATATATGTCATACAAAGCAGCAATACGTTATTTATATTCACAGATCTATGAATATGCTAAATCTATTTGCAATTGAATGGAAAAAATGCCTCTTTGATTTATTTTTTTGAACAGGATTTAACGTGTATGGAGTAATGCCAATTCATCATCAGATGACCCTCAGATGTACAAAGAAGAAACATAATATGAAAATTATGATGACAATATTTTCTCTTTTTTTTAGATTGATATCCAAAATAGAAACTGAGGGCAATTTCCAAATGAATAGAGTTACAGTTGCATAGTTTGTGTCATGGCTTCGGATCAGCAAAAGGTAAATTTTCTACATAGGGTGTACTGCACAGGGTCCTAATTTAGTGAGCGGGTGTTCCTATTTCCTCATGATAGAAGCCTATACCTTCTATCCTCTCAACATTCAGATTGTATGCATCATTCCATTGCAAGAAACAATTATATCTAATACATTGTGGTTTAGTTTTTCTAATATGAATCTGTTTAAGACTAAGTTTTCAGCATGTATAGGCATCAGTAAACACTGACAAGGAATAAAAATGAAAAACTAAAAAAGTAACCACAGAAAGGAGTTAAATATTTCATTAAGCTGATTGTTGAAGAATTTTTGGAGATTAACATATGGCATCATTAATAAATGAGTAAATGTCAATGAATAAGAATATGTTGTGTCCATTGGTGGAGAGAAGGTTTGAGTTCAGTTTAGCCACACAAATGGGAACTAATCACGTCATCATATAAGAAATACAAGGATTTGCTATGACCTATTCTGATCAATGTGAGGCAAAAGGATTCAAGTAGGAAAATGACTTCAAAATTTCTAGTAATAGACTCAAACATTCACTACAGATAAAAGGTTGATACCACCAAAAATCACACAAAGGCTGTCGACTAAGAGCAAATAAACATAAAAATTGGGGTCTCACATACATGTTTGCTAGAATAAGTTGACTATGCCAGAACCCTAAATTGATAGAGACTTTAGTGTGCTTATACTAAGACCTTAAAATGAGAAGCTAAACTTAATAACAGTTATGAGTCCAATCCCAAAAGAAGAACATGCTGCCAATTTGGGGATGAGACCAATTTGAAGTCCATGGTGAATTTGACAGAATAGATACCTTACAATGTCAGTTTCATAGCCAAAGGTGATCTAAACGAGTTTGACTCTCTAATGTCAAAAGATGTAACCAAAAAAATGGTAAGTTGACGGAACATAACTCTCCAATAAATGCAGCCATCCATAATCATCTAAATCCAAAATAGCTAGATATTCTATAAGCAAGTAAATGTTCCAACTTCAACATGTTTAGGACCTATGTATAACTCTTGTAAGAACTTAGTGACAGTGCAAAGTATATCTCAGCCCATTTTAACAGCTAGCATACAATTGCCAATAAAAAAAACATGAGTTTTCATAAACAGATTTGACTGGAGCGATTAAGCAATAAATAAATAGAGACAAATGAGGTGAGAGAGAAGGAACTGGAAGATAAATTTGGGTGGTTAATTTCAATCTTAAGAAGATCCGAGGACAAATTTTTAATGTTAAGAAGTAATGGACAACCTTTCCCTAATCAAGAATTGATAAGAAACTCACCAAAACTAAGGGAATAGAAAAAATTGTGTGGGCAAAGATATTAATTCACTTGATTATTATCTTCTCTTGCAGCTATCCAGTATTCCACTCAGTTTCTCTTTGATGTGGTCGTTTTTGTTACACATTTTGGAAGATACAATAATCAAATTTGAAAACAAATTTGTGTTAAATACAAGCCTAAATTCCTTCAAATTTAGCTCGTGCATGTAACAATTATGTAATAGTTCTAAAGCTACTCACTGTACCATTTGACTACAGATTAAAGATTATATATAATTTATTTTAAACAGATAACTATAAAAACTTCACTGCACTGCAGGCTTATCCTTGTAGCTACTACCATATTGAAAACAAAATTGAGAAATCTAACTTACCCACTGTGCTTCTATTTCTGTGACAAAAATTGAGTTATCAGACTTACCCACTGTGTTCCTATTTCTGTGGATTGCAAAAAGGCAATGTCAGAAATACTATTCTGCAATGCCAAAACACTGTAGGACATTTCCATAAGTGGGAAACAGTAGCCTACCTAAAGTGTTTTCATAAATGAGGCCGTAGAACTTGAATTTCGTGTATCGGTTGGTGAATCTACAGTGGCAAGCCTAACAGAGAGTTTGAAAAATGGAACGACTTCAACCCAAATACAAGAGCAATGTTGAATTGTCCCAGATGGCTCAGGTTTGCAGATGAATATTACATACTAAATAAAACACCTGCTCCAAATATTTCCAGAGTGTATGCAAAAAGTAATGTCAGACAATTAGAGAAATATGAAAACCTGAAAGTGTGGTGACATCCAGTAATGTGGAATCAAACCAGATACAACAAGATTATGACATGGTTACGGAGAACAGAATAGAAAGATAATAACATAGAATGAAAGCCAATAGAAGGAAGAAAATAATTACTGCATATATTAGATCTGCTGCTGAGAAATACAAGGGGAAGCCCTCTATTAATAGCAACCTGGGAGGAGTCCAGCATTTAAGGATAGTTGGCAAGTATACCAAGTATTTAATGATCTACCCAAGTTAATTTACAAGTTACAACTGTCTGTAGAAGGTGAGTATTAAATATGTTGACAAATATAAAGTTTTCAAGATAGAATAGAACATAATAGTATGAGTAAAATGTGAAAACCTTGAAACGGAATAGATTATAATTTATATTCACATAGATATACAAATTTGAAGCTGAAGAGATATATACATGTGTACAGCAAAATTTTGTTGAAAGTAAATATCTAATCATAAATACATGATGATGCACGACATCGGCAACACCAATTGGTGTCTATAGTGACTCCACGTTCAGAAAGGAGTTCTTGCCATTCAGCTCGCATTTTCCGTTGTCTATCTCTTTCATTTATGTGGATTGTTTTCCTTAGAATTCTTCGAATCTTTTGTAATAGTGCAATAGTTCCATGCAAACGGTACAGAGGAAATGAATGGGGTGAAAGGAATCTGAGCTGTATATCATGTAAAGTTCGTTCATGCTGGTGAATCTCCTGGCAGCATTCATAGAGCATGTTTAAATCCCTTGAATCCATATCTGTTTAGCATGAAAGAAGGTAAATAGTTATTGTTAGTGTTAACAGATGGTAAAAGTAAACTAATTATAGAGTTAAAAACTAACTAAAGTAATCATAAAATTCTTTTAAACATTAGGAACATAACGAGTACTAGAACAAATGTAAAAAAAAGTATTTGTATATTCAATTTGGATAAGGTGAGGGTTTGTTTACCTCTTGGTGAAGATGCAATGAAGAGTGTATTTTTGGATAGATTGTATTTGTCTATATAGATTTCGATGTGAGCAACGACTCTTCTTGCTTTCTGCGTTGTAGATGTGGGTTTTCTTTCATGCGTGAAATGCGTGAAAATGGAAATGCTGGATGGATTCGAAGGTCTGTTAGAGATCTAACTCTTGAAATGGCGGTGAATGTTAGACCTTGGCGTTCTTTGGGGCCGATGTCAATTGTTGCTTTATCTAATGTCATTCCCTGTGACTTGTGTATTGTTAAAGCCCATGCCATTCGAAGTGGTATCTGTCGACGTGTGCCTCTTGTGATAGGAGAAATGGGCACATATGTGGGGTGTGCAATGTCCCATGTTGTTCCTCTGTATTGTTTGAAATCAGCGACCACGAAGGATGGCAATTCTGGAGGCTTTGAGTCAAGTGCATAGCATATTGAAATGACTGTGCCAAGTGCACCATTTACAAGCCCTGCATGTACCCATAAATTGCAGGTCAACATAACTTTTTGTCCATTGCATAACAGAAGCGTTTTGTCTAGTTTTTCTTCTTCAGATGTAGTGAATGTTTGCTCCACATGTTTCTTCACTGAGCACACAGCCACTGGTTTGTGTAATTTGTTCAACATTGATTTTTTATGCAAGGCAACTGAACTATTTGTTGCATATAAATGCATGGAGTCCTCAAATTTTTTTTTATCTTCATGCGTAATAGAGGAATCTGTTCTTGACATTAGTAGCTTCCAATCTTCGATTGTAGAGTTCCCATCCCTGAGATTTGTGAGAATGTTGCGGAAGGCAATCTGGGAAGGATCAGCACCTTGCTGGCGAAAAATAGTTGTGAGCGTAATGAATGTATCAAAGCTGCGCCAAAGTGCAGTACCACGTGATGTGCCAGCATACAGAGGAATGTCTTTTACAGGTGGTAGCTGGCCTAAATCCCCAACAAGGATAATGGATCGATTACCAAATGGTGTATTTCGATGGAGGGGAAAGGCCTCTCGTAAGCGATCATCAATACGGGAAAGCATTTTTGGCCCAATAAAACTCATTTCATCAATGAGTATGTACTGAATATGGCGGAGTTGTTCTTGGAGGTGGAGGAGTGGTTGTCCTTCAAGAGGATGCATTGTTTGGATAGGGATGTGAAGGGAAGAATGAATTGTAAGTGCATCTATGTTGAAAGCTGCAACACCGGTAGGTGCAAGTACCAACAATGGGCTTATATTTGGTGAGGAGAGTTCGATGAATGCACGTTGTAGAGATTTTATTAGAGTAGATTTGCCCGTTCCGGCTGTCCCTTGTATAATGGTTCTAGTTGGGGGTTTTGGAAGAGGATTTTTGAAATGAGAAGTAATATGTGTGAAAGCTTTTTGTTGGGTAGGAGATAATATTTGATTTACGGGAAGGTTTGAAGAGGGATGATGTTGATTTTGAATAGATGAGTGATTATATTCAATGAAATTGATGGCAGTTTCTTGCAAGTGGAGAGGTAGGGAAGTATGAGACCAATGATGGTTGAGGTCAAAGTCACGATTGCCAATGATTTCAAGGGCATCAATTTCGATGTTATCGCTTGGGTGAAGGTGAGAGACGATTTCCCATTCATTAATTTGAACAGGGTCAAGGGGGATGTCAGGAGGGGAAGATACAGGAGTAGATTCATCTTCTGATTGTGGAGATTGTGGGTTTTCATTTTCATGGTGAACATGCCATGTTGTATATGTTCCTTTCTTTTGTTCCCAATGTGAAATGATTTCATCATTGCTACATCCAATGTCATTGGGGAGTGTACGGAAGGGGAAATACAATATTAATTCAGCCCAGCAGAAGTTGGTGTAGTTTGGATCATTAGGGGAAGGGATTGTGGTGTATCGTGGCAAGATATGGAGAACTATGGGAGGAGAAATCTGTTTCCATTGGTTTTGTTGACGACGAGGAGAAAATGACCAAGAGCGTGCAGCTTCTATGAGGGGCAATGGATCTAATGAAGAATTCCTATTCATGTATGCAATAATAAATGGTGGTGTTGAGGGTGGATTTTGAGAACCATCTAGAACACGTCTGAATACAGTTCTATTAACATTTAGAGATACAAATGTACGACTACAGAGTGTGAGAGGTAATTTTTGCAACATATGGCATATTTCTGCGCTCCAATATCTCTTTCTGCTATGCTTTCTATAAGGAGTTTTCGAACAACAGTGATAGTAGGTGCTTCTGGAGCGACGTTGTTCAAGAGGCGAAATAACATTTGGCTATATATTTCTGACTTTGTTTCTGCTTTGGCTGCATATTTAGAAATATAAGCTAACACTAGCTGACAATCAACATTTGCTCTCCAGATGGAAAGTAGATCGGCATTATGAATGTTCAATCTATCATCGTTACGTGCAGGCTTGTAGATTTTCTGACCTTTGTTGTCCATTAGCAGTGAAGATGTGGGATTTAACTCCCATGGTACTCCGTAGCGACATGTGAGAACTTTGTTTTTTTTGCGAAGACAAGAAGATGCATGGCACTTTGTATGGTGTTGGACATAGTTGACAAGCTCTTCATAGTCATCTGTCTGTGTTGATGCAAAGATTGATCGTGTGTTGAGAAGACATGGGTCCTGCTCTGTTGATTGGTGGAGTAAAGCTGCGCAATGTTGGAGTTGTCGCGGGTTCCAAGCAGTTACATAATGGTCAAAATATTTTTGAGCATTGAGAACTTCTATCTCATTGTTCCAATTGAGGGAATCCATATTTGGTGCTTCTTTCAACCAAAGGAATCCATGTATGTGTGCAGATCCTCGATGCTGCCATTCGTATCTGCATGCAATTTCGAAAAATATTATTGTTTAATTCTACTGAAGTTTAATATTTTGTTTAAAAAGTAATGGTAATCAAAAGTACCTGCACCAATAGTCGATTGCATGGAGGCCTTTTTGTAAAAATTCTTCAAGGAAAATTGTAAATCTACAATGCATGTATTGGGATGTTAAATGTGGATTGTTAATTATATTTTGAATTCTCCACTTGTAATGAGCATTTGAATTGGAGGGGACCTCGGCAGACATAATATTGTGCAAATCAGGCCATTTGGTATCAGCAGCACTTAGAGTGAAGAAAAACGTTGGGCTCCCAAGTTGTGTGATCATGTCAGTTAGCTCATTACGACGCTTGTTCCAAAAAGAGCGTGTACCTCGTAGGGATGAGCCAAAGTGCATGACCATTTCTGGAATTTTTGAATTTGGAAAGTCATGAAGACATTGCTGCAAATCTGATACAGTTGTTGGCAAATTGTTTTCAATGTTTTTTTTAACAAAAACATTGGCATTTGATTGGCTACGGTGGCACATCAGCATGTTATATATGTAGTAACGGAATCTTGGATGCTGGCCGAAGTGATTATCATGGTAGTGTAACAGGTGACAAGCATATTCGTGCAACTCAACTTTTGTAATTCTTGGTTGTGCGATCATGGCAATGCCTGTTGGGAAAAGTGTGGGAAATGCCATAGAAAAGAGGCCCTCAGTAGTGTATTCATTGATAGGCGATAGAGATATTGTAGGCCAATCAATTGACTTTGTTGATTTTGAATTTGTGGAGTGCAAGTAAGCATGAATGCGATCAAGTTCATTACAGGAGTTTGGAAGAATTGGAACAAATGAAGAAGGTTGGATATCTAATGAAGGTAGAATGGCATCAAGATCATGAGTAGAATCGACTATGTTTTCCTGGGGTATAAATGACAACGTGGTTACATTATGAAGAAGATTAGAAATATCAGTAGGTTGATCTGGTAGAGTGGAAATTGTAGATGGGTTGAGTTCAACATCTTTGTAGTAGGGATCATGAGTGAGTTTGTATTCTAGTGCTGCTAGAACACGTGATTTACAAACGATGAATTCATAAGATGTTCGAGAAGGGTTTTTCCTTCTAACAATGAGGACTTCTAATTCAGAAACAAGGCGAGGTAGATATTTTGCAATAGTAGTAATGTCTTGAGGGAAGCTGATTGTATGGCCGCTATATTTGTATTGACCACCACGAGCATGCGTTACTTGTAGAATTGGATTTAGACGTGCGATCAACATTTCTTCAATCTGTGTTAAATTCTGAAGGAGATATGGTTGTTCGCCAGGGTCCATGTTGTTGGCATGAGTGAAACGGTTTGAATTTTTTGATGTTGCACATCGGGAGCAAGAGAGGGTACCATGCGAACATTTTGTCTTCATGCCTGGATATGATTCTTTGCATAGTGTGCAAACATGCAATGGAGAAAGGTTATCTATTCTTTGCCTAAAGCGACGGTGTTCTTCATTGAGGGGGGGGTTATATAGGTTTTGGAAAGAGGGAGTCTCTTTTCGTTTTTTATAAAGAAGTCGTCATCGCGCATTTATTGCTTCTTTATTTTGAGCATAAAGAAGGCGACGTCGTGCTTTTTTTTCCGCATCTTCATCGTTTGATGACATATCTAACAAAGTACAAATAATTCTATGTTAGGGATGAGGTGTGAGAATTACAAATTACAAATTGAGGTATGAATGCATATGAAATGTATGACATTGTGTTGAAAGCTGAAATTTCTAAATAACTATTAATAAGTGCTAGAAAGAGTTTAAAATCACTTTGAAATAGATGTTGGTATAAACCTTTTTTTGTAGTGCCAAGCATAAGTATTTATATTATTTAAATGTGAAAGGGTAAATATACATAGTTGTAGTTATTCAAAACTGTTATTGTAAAAGTAACTGTGCATTACAACAACATGGTTGAATTTTACAATGGTATGGAGAAAGGAACTATACAGGGATGTTATTTTCTATCTAGAGAAATAAAAAGGTGTACATATAAGAATTGAGGTCAAAGGCGACGAGCAACAGAGCGTTGTGAAATGGTAAGTGCGGCAATGTCTTTTAGGATTTCCGTGCATGCATCATCATATTGAATTTCTTCTGAACTTAGCAGAATAGGTTGGAAATGCTCAACACCATTGTAGTATTCCTTTTTAATGGAAAGTGACAGAGAGAAGTGACGCCCTGATATATGACTACATATTTTCTGAAGATCAGCTGGTTCAATGGAAAGGAGGAACAAGTCTTTAGCTGTGATGCCCATGAGCTCATTCCCCGCATCATTGAAGACTGTGACATTTTGAAGCTGGCCAGTGTGGTCATGCAATTCGGTTTTCAGTTTGTAACGGTAGTCGCATTCTGGAAATTCGTCATTGCACTTTGTACAATGCCAAAGATCGTTAGAATGGTGGCTTACTTTTTTCATGCATTGTTTCCCATTGTAATCCAATGGACAAGCAAGAAAATAGAAATCGTCCATGCGTAGACGAGTTATTGTGGCACGAACCGAAACCCATACCTCTTTCTCCAAGATTTCCATGCTAGATATTTCTTGAATGGTCTTTTGTGGTAAAGCTCGCTTGGAAGACATAGTATAATTTCTGCTCAATGAAGGAGACGAAGAGCTGTAGCCTGTATCATGGAACCAAGATTAGAGTTGTTGAGTTTCTTCAATGTCTGGATTTATAAGAAGAGTGGTAGTGGAAATTGTCCCAATGGCGATTCCATTAAATTCAGTTACCCGGCCTCCTTTGACACAAAGGATTGGTGGGTTGTCAGAGGAGTGGACTCTAGCAAGGTCCTTTCCTATAGAGAGACATTGATCTCCCCATATTGTTAAATCAATGCTGAAACCTGACTTGTCCTTCAATGTTACTGTTTTTTTAATATTTCAGTTCCATCTCTTCTTCTTATTGTAGAAGCAGGGGAGGTGGAGGTAACGACACCAAGAACATCGACAAGCGTATTTGGGTTTGTGGATTTGACTTCAGCAATAGTCCTGAAATGAAAGCTTTGGTAAGGAAAGCTTGGATCATCTTCTAAACATGGTGTCACAGTTGATGTAGCAAGCAAGTAAATCTCCCATTTGTTGTTTAAATGGTTGTAGTTTGGGTTTGTTTGCTTTATTGTTCCATTGGAGACAATATATAGTTGCCCAACTTCAATGAGATTGTACAGAGATTCAGCTAAATTAGCAAATGCAGAAAGATGGATTTCATCTTTGTCATGACCAATGAGGTCAAAGCCGAAAACTTTTCCTGACCCATGTGCAGTGTTGTAGTTTTTCAAGGGTGTTTTTTATAATACTCTACCTTGAATCGACCAATACTTCCGGTACGGATTGAGTGATGTAAATGATACAAGCGATGTTGTAGGTGTGCTTGTTGGAGTTGAAGTATTTGGAAGAATATTTTGTGCTGATGAAGAACTTGAATGAGATTCGCTTGCCTGTGCATGCAATAGCGATGACAAGTCCTTAACCAAAGGTCTGCTACGGTACACAACTTCAAGTTCTAGGATTCGAATGGATCTTAAATGGATGAAGAAATTATTTAAAATTAAAATGAATGTTCAAATCATTTTTTATTCAGGAATAATGCAAAGAGACTAAAGGGAAAAGTTTAAAACAAAGCCTAATCTTACGTAGAGTTTTGGGACACTGTGCAAGTTGATTTTCTAAGTGAAATGATTGAACCAATCTGAATGTCTTCAGATGCAACTCGTGCGCCATAAGCAAATGGGAGCAAAGTCCTGTGTTGATATGTGCCATCAGAGAGAGTGTTGTGGTAGTGGGAAGCGCTGGTTTTTGATGAATAGACAGATCCGATGTTCACTACTTGCAGTAGAGGTTGCATCTCAGTCGAACCATCTAGCAATTTGGGGATGGCATTCTCGGTCAAAATTGGCTCCATCACAGTAGCAAAGTCAAAATTTTTGATTTGCAATGGTAATACCTGCAATTTATTTTAATGCATTGGAAGAGATATTAATGCATTAAATAAATTGTAAGCAAAGCATAAATTAGCATTTCTGTAATCGTTATCTAATAGATTTGTCCATAATGAACACTTAGATTTATAATTAAATGCAATAATAAAGAGGAGGCCACAATAAATCCATGTGTCCTTAGAAATCCATGTTCTGCACACGGGAAACATGGTACTAAAATAGATGACTCCCTTAGATATGATCACTAAATTTGTGATTTTCTGGAGGATTTGTTCGAGCAAGTAGAGTAGTGGAGTTAAAAATATTTCTTGGAATAAAATACAGAGGAATGTGCAATTAATTTAGGCTCTAAGACATGCCTACAAACATTACAAAGGCTTGATACAGATATGAAAGAATTCAAAAAAAAATCACCGAATTGTTTTGTCAATTCGTTTGATGACAAGCATATAGACATATATTACAACTCCAGGGAAGACTATCCTAAGCTAAATTGTACAACTCTAGGGAAGACTATCCTAGCTAGTATCGAGAGTTCATAGTTGCATTGTTGTAGCTGTATATAGTGCATTCCAGAGGTTGATATATGGCACTGTGTAAGCATTATTATTTTCAAGTTTCTCCAAGTCTTATCTGAGAAGATAAAATAGTAGTTTTGATGGGAGAAGCAAATTTTGAAGTCAATTTATTCAAAGAGGAAAAAACATATAAATATAAATATGCATAAAATTAAACCTAAACAAAAGTCAGTCTGGCTAGATTAGCTTACAATATGAAAGAATTTAATTTGTCTGATTAGATTAGCCTAAAATGTGAAGGAATTTAATTGACCTAACCATTGGACTTGAAGTATAAAATCTTCAAACTGAGACTGTCTTCTAATGACAACTTGCGCATAAAAGGTACAACAAGCGGAATGTAATTCAAAGCCATAACTGATCTTCTCATAAGTGGCCTTTAATGCGTTTCAAAAGGGTTAAGATAACAGGAAAAATTCAGACGACAAGATAACCAAAAGAAAGGAAAACAGAATGACGGAAACAATGGAGAGGGGAAAGTTAAGACCGGTTAGATTAGTAGACAACCGAAATAAAACAAGCCAATCAAATATATAAAAATAATAACGAAAGACGAAGACTAAGAACCTAGTAAGGAAAAGAAAGGAAACAACAGCCAAAGACCAGGACCAATAACCCAAAAAGGAAAATAACTCCTAGACTCTCACATATCAGCAGAAGACCACATGTGAGGAAGAGTAACCACAAGGTGTAAACCCAACGTCACATGAATTTGTGAGACAAATCAATAAATAGGACCTCAAAACATGAAAATATGTTTGCCAAATCCTCAAGAGTCAAAAATGGATGCAAAGATCCATTCAAACAAAGAGCAAAAAGGAACCACCAACTCTCTGCCCTCCACCTACAAGTTTAGCCCTGGTGGAAATCTACATTTTGAGGAAGCAAGTCTGGCGATGATGGCCAACCCCACCTAGGAGGACATCATAAATCAATGCCAAGTGGTTTTGTTTTAGCAGATTAGACTCTGCTCATAAGTGTCTTCTAAGCTAAAGGAATCCATACCACGCCCTACAAGCTACAACCACTCGGGGTATGTTTTTTGAGACTTCCATTAAAAAGAAAAAAGCAGCAAGCAAACAGAATTGAATTACTTCAAATAAATGGAAGAAAAAGAGTGGTACCTTGGAGACATGTTCCAGAATGACAGCTTGAGAAAAAATGGGCATGCTAAGCCCTATGGTGACGAAAACATCACTAGACTTGGGTTGAAGAGAGGTTACCTCTCTTGTTCACCAATTTTGGGTTTCAGTATTTCTTTATCATGTTCCTCGAAATGTTG
Source organism: Pinus albicaulis (assembly GCA_034641835.2). Classification (NCBI taxonomy): domain Eukaryota; kingdom Viridiplantae; phylum Streptophyta; class Pinopsida; order Pinales; family Pinaceae; genus Pinus; species Pinus albicaulis. The sequence continues at coordinate 346,956,134 of CM076580.1, forward strand.
CAGAAGCTAATTCCAAGTTCATTTCAACTTGTAAAATCTCACAAAAACATCCCTACCCTTGAGTGGAGAATACCTCCCTGGTTTTACTGAATTTAGGTTTCAGCGTTCCATTAACAAGAGGGTAAAAGGTTGATAAAGAAACATACCCTTTTGGGTATATCTTTCCAAAACAGATACAATTGGTTGGGAGGGTAATATCCTTCAGAATGATCTGAAGCCTTCCCTCCACCTGTAGCTACTGCATAATCCAGATTCCACTCTCCCTATTGAAATGGGCAGGAAAGTGGAACTCCTTTATTTTTGAAATGTCATAAAAAAGATAGGGAAAACAGTGACTGAGCAGGAAAGTATTCAAGCAGCAAGAGGGCCATTCCAAGCATCAAACTCCAAACCTCCTGCACCCCAGAAGTAGAAACTATGCAAGATATTTTGAAACAAACCCTAGTCTTTTCTAAGGTGAATGGACCATTAAGTGAAAGCCAGAAGTAGAAACTATGCAAGATATTTTGAAATAAACCCTAGTCTTTTCTAAGGTGAATGGACGGTTAAGTGAAAGCCAGAAGTAGAAACAATGCAAGATATTTTGAAATAAACCCTAGTCTTTTCTAAGGTGAATGGACCGTTGAGTGAAAGCCAGAAGTAGAAATTATGCAAGTATTTTGAAAAAAACTCTAGTCTTTTCTAAGGTGAATGGACGGTTAAGTGAAAGTGACTCCAGACCTCCTGCACCCCAGAAGTAGAGACTATGCAAGATATTTTGAAATAAACCCTAGTCTTTTCTAAGGTGAATGGACGGTTAAGTGAAAGCCAGAAGTAGAGACTATGCAAGATATTTTGAAATAAACCCTAGTCTTTTCTAAGGTGAATGGACGGTTAAGTGAAAGCCAGAAGTAGAGACTATGCAAGATATTTTGAAAGAAAGTAACAGTGAAAGGGAAAGTGAAAGTGTTTTATGTTTAAAAGAAAGCAACAGTGTCAGAAGTGGGATTTGAACCCACGCCCTCAATCGAGGACCAGATCTTGAGTCTGGTCCACTCGACCATCCTGACAGGTGAAGCATGTTGAGAGTGAGATTTGAACCCACGCCCTTTCGGACCAGAACCTTAATCTGGCGCCTTAGACCAACTCGGCCATCTCAACGGCTGAAAAAACAACTGGTAGCATAAAAGTATTGGCAGATTGCTAATCACTCTTTTTGCATCCACTTAGCGCACATGGAAGGGGAACAAAAAAATTAAATAAATGTTCCCCTTAAAAATATTCAACGTTTGTTTACCTTGTACTGGTAAAAAAATAAAAAAATTCTGGTCATTACCGTAATGAGAAAATGCCTGCTAATCTTACATTTAAGTACACAAACCTTGTACAGGTAAAAAATAAAAAATTTCTAGTCATTACCGTAATGAGAAAATGCCTGCTAATCTTACATTTAAGTACACAAACCTTGTACTGGTAAAAAATTAAAAGGATTATGGTCATTACCGTAATGAGAAAATGCCTGCTAATCTTACATTTAAGTACACAAACCTTGTCTCATGGGACTGAATAAATAATTACCATGTTTATGTCGGTCATCAACTGAAGCGCTTACGGCAAATGAGAAAGGAGAATTCTGAATACCTACTTGACTCATTTAAACCAAGTACAACGGCTTGACATCACCAGTTGAAGCCCATAACACATTTACCCTCAGCACAACGGCTGACGTTAAAACTATGGTATTTTTAATTAAACGCAGACATGTAAGAAGCAATTAATTAGAGCATCAACAGGGGCATTCCAAGCATCGAACTCGGAACCTCCTGCACCTGAAGGTACAACTATGCAAAATATTTTGAAATGAACTTGAGATTTTTTCAAAGGTGATTTGGCAGGAGAGTGGCAACACGGGCATTCCAAGCATCGACCTCGGGACTTCCTGCACTCGAAGGTAGAAACCATGCAATATATTTTGAACTAAACCCTAGTTTTCTCTAAACTGAATGGGCCAGAAAGTGGAATTCCTTTTTCTTTGAAAATGTCATAAAAATAAGGAAAACAGTGACTGGGCAGGAAAGTGGAAGATCTTAGAAAACAGAGAACTAGAACCAGAACAGTGGAAGTGCCTTATCCGTCAAGAAAATAGAGAAACAGTGTCAGAAGTGGGAGTTGAACCCACGCCCTCAATCGAGGACCAGAACTTCAGTCTGGCGCCTTAGAAGAACCCACGCCCTCAATGTCTGGACCAGTCTATCACTGTTTGCATAAGTTCGACGGATGAATCGAGAAGCATTGTGTATTTGGGCAGATCTGGAGAAAAGTTCAGCAAAGTACACGAATCCTTTGGTTTCTTCCATGCGGGTCATCTCAACGCCTCCGGAAGTACAGGTTTTCACATATAAACAGCTTCGTTTTGCCACAAACAACTTCAGCTGTGCCAATGTGATTGGAAATGGGGGCATTGGTTTGGTGTATACGAGTGTCCTGCTTGGTAGCACAGTGACGGCCATTAAACAACTTGACAGAGATGGCCAACAAGGAGAACGTGAATTCAGAGTTGAGGTTTGGTTTCAAAATTGTTTCAATACATCTCTATGGCGTTCAAATAATGAGCAAAAATAAGCTGTAAAAATCCAAGCAACCATTGCATAAAAGGCTAGAAGAAAAATCTTCAAAATAACTAAATTCCATCACAGCCCAGGCAAGAATAAGCGAGCACCGAAGGAAAACCAATTCTCTCTGAGAGTCTGAGATACTAATTTGATGCAACCTAATTAGAAGTTTGGTCAATTTGATGCAAGAGCCTTTCACATTCAATGGGAGAGAAAGTAATTTAGTAGCAGAAGAAGAAAGAAATGTCAGAAGAAAGAAAGTGCAAAACGATGAAGAAAGAAAGGGCATTACCTGTTCTTCTTTGATGAGCCAACTTGAATTTTCTTTGAGGAAAAGACTGTTGTGCGTTGCTGGCGACTATGCTGTGCGTTGCTGTGGAGCTGCAGGTGGGAGAAGAATTCGATTCCGGAAGTGAAGAAGAAATTGGAAGGCGGCATTATTTCTGAATCCGTTTGTAGTGGAAGTCGGAAAAATAGGACAAAATTAATTAACCCACTCCGTTGATGCGGGGATTCATCGTCTCTGAACTGCCATGGCCGGTTTCAAGGGAGTCTGTGGGATAAGAATTAATTCACCCACTCCGTTGATGTGCGGATTCATCGTCTCTGAACTGCCATGGCCGGTCGCAAGGATTGGGGGGAACAGGTGTCAGGCAACAGGTGTCAGCCAGAGGTTAAAACTGCCAGGGAACAAGTGTCAGCCGGACATTAAAAATGTTGACGATGAAAAACTGCATCTCTTTCAAAAGAGAAGGCCTATCGGCCTAAATATGTAATTTTGAGAAAAATAAAAACAAAAAGAAAGACACAAAAAAATAATAAGAAGTAGATAACACCCGGACTTAGTTGATTGAGTATCATGCATTAGCCATTTTCTATCTATATTGTTATGCTTGGATGTTTCCCTAACTAAAACTAGCTACGCACTTCTACAGAGGTTATTAGAACATAAAAAAAATTAAAAAACATGAAAAAAAATATATATATATATATAAAACAACATGTCAAAAAAAAACAAATATAAAAATATATGTGAAATTGACCAAAAAAAAAAAAAATCAAACATAAAAAATGCAAAAAAGACAAAATTAACTTAAAAAATAAATAAATTAAAAAAACTATGAAAAGTAACAAAAATACACAACATATTTCAAAACACACATAATTAAAAAACAAATAGAAAATTAGCAAACCAAAAAAAAAAACCCAACAAAACAAAAAAAACAAAAAATAGAACGATTTTGAATAATTTAGAAATAAAACCATAATTAAAAAAAAAACCCTTACATTTAAATTATAAATCTAAACCAATAATAATAAAAACATAAAAAATAAAAACAAATTATTTTTAAAAAAATCACACTTTAAATTTTAAATTAAAAATAGTACAAGAAAATAATTAAAAACAAAACTTATATATATATATATATATATATATATATATATAATTTAAAATCGTAACTAAAAAAAATAAAAATAAAAATAAAAAAAATTATGTTGCCTAGTCGGGCAACTGAGTGGCCACAGGGGGCAAGGCTGATTATGAGAATCAACCTTGCCCCTTATGGCCGTTCAGCCGCCGGGCTGGGTGGCCATGGAGTTGCAGTCGTCCGTTGTGGCTGCTCGACCACCGAGTTGCGGCCGCCCCCTCTGGCTCCCACGGTTGCCAGGCTGGGCGGCCGAGCGACCACACGGGGAAGACCGCCTAGGCATCATAATTTTTATTTTTATTTCTCGTTATAGTTTTTCAAAATTTCATTTATTTATTTATATTTTTATTTAGTTTTGTTTTTAATTGTTTTTTTTTTACAATTTTTAATTTAATTTTAAAACGTGTGTTTTCTTTTTCTTTTTTTAATTTATTTTTATTTTTTTAAGTAAATTTTGTTTTGTTAACATTTTTAATGTTTTTTTTGTCATCTCATATACAATTTTATGTTTGATTTTTTTACATAATTTAATGTGTGTGTGTGTGTGTTTTTTTTCTTTTTTTTTTTAATTTTTTAATTTTAATTTTTATTTTTAATTTTTATTTTAAGCAAAAGAAAAATTAAAATTTTATTATAAAAAAAACATTGCAAAGAAAAAGAAAAAAACATATGTTTGAAAAATCCTTAAAAAACTAATATCTTAGGATGAAAAGCACCAAGAGACATAAGACAATTTGAAAATTTGATAAATAATCAATATTTAAAAAAAAAAAATTGTATATACCTAGGACATAAAACATTTAAAGTGTCAAAAATGTCTTTAAAAAAATAAATGTTGATGTTTTTCAAAATATGCATGAAAAATATCAACATTTAAAAAAATATATTGACATTTGATACAATAGAAAATTTAAAGCGTAAAAAATAGGCCCCCTAAAAAAAGGGGTCGATGTTGCATCAACACTTTTTAAAATCAACATGAAAATCGCTAACATTTAAAAAAAAAGAATTTGATACATAAGAAAATTTAAAGTATCAAAAACATGCTCCCAAAAACAAAGTGTATTCGTGATAAACACTTTTCAAAATCGGATTCCTTTTTTGCTACCTCAAAAAAACGGGTACTCATTTCCGTTCTCGTTTCAAAGTTTGCATTGTTAGAGGAACAAGATGTTGACATATTGGCAAAGGCTTTGTCAAGAGGGAAGTTCAAATTCCATAAGTGTAGGATATGGGTGGTTGAAAATCCCTTTATTGATAAGAGGGAGTGTTGAATAATGTAGCAAGAAAATATAAATTTGACTTTACCTTGGTTAACTTGAAAAAATTCAAAATTTCCACATGAGTAGACAACTTGGACGTAGTTAACTGAGGTGACATGGTTCTTGTCACTCATTTAGCTCAGTAAATTCGAGTTAAGGGCTTGGAGTTCAATTTGCATGTGTTCGTTGCTAATTTGAAGCAATTCAGTTCAGTTATTTCCAATTGTATTCAGTTAAATTAGTTCTAACTATTGATAGAACTAGTTGGAGGTCGGTTGTGCAGTGGAATAACAGTCTGACACAGTGATCATCTAGCTAAATGATCAATTAACCAAAAATAACTCATGCATGCAAGGAGTTCGAATTACTCAGTTGTGGTAGAGATTCCAAGGCAGTGTAACATCAGTTATATACTAGTTTTAAGTGTACAGGTGTTGCATGCAATCAGTGATCAACTTTTGGAATTACACAATCAGTTTTGGAGGAAATTCCTAAAAAATAGGCGCTAATTTCCTTAGGATTTGCGCAAGGAAATATGAGCTCAACTAGAGGCATAAATTGATTATGTCTGGGTCAGAGCTTCTCATTTAGCAGAGAGAAAAGTTATTCACTTGCAGGTTGAGCTTAGAGCGAGCAAGCAATTGTAATACATTCTCTATTCATCTTATTAATGCAAGCAAGGTTAATGGGTTTTTAACAATTTGTCTCTCCTAGATAAATCTGTGTACTTGTGTATGTGATTGTTGCATGTTTGTGAATGTTTTTCTAAATTTTGAATTAATTTCCGTAGAGCAGTAGAGTACAATTGTGTCTCTTGATTTAGATTAAAATTCTTAAGAAATTGCAATTCTATCACCAAAATTCTAAAATAGGCATCTCATCTCTAAATATATCATGTATAGGGACATTTTCGTGGAGCCTTCCATCATCCCTAGTCATGCCTTAGATCACTGAACGATCAAATTAGACATAGAAATCAAGTCCCACCCAAGAAAAAAATATTTTTGCTTAGAGCATTTCTGGCTCCAACATTTTGTCTTCTAATCCATCATCAGGGATTCGTGGGATGACCTATCCAACTTGGAAGGATAAACCATGTTCCGCCTATAGAGGAAGCTGAAGCACATTAATTATCAACTCAAAACCTAAAATAATAAAAAAATCAGGAACATCACTTACGATAAATAAAACCTGGAATCCCAAATGGGGTGCATCTAGTAGGAAGCCATTCACCAAGGAAGATCAAAGAACCTCATAAAGGAGGAAGTGTGTACTCTCACTTAGTTTTAAGAAAGAAGGAAGCATGAAGAATTAAGTTGGCAACAAAAATATATAATTAGATGGTTGAAGGAAGCAGAAAAAAATATTACTTTCTTCCACAATTCAATACTTCATCATCAACACCTTAATCGTATTTATTCCTTAAAAAACTAGGTAGGTGTGAAGGTTCAAGATCATGAGGACATGGCTAATGTGTTGGTTCAATATTATAAATAGTTATTATTATACCCCAAGCCAGACAACTCAGAGGCTATACACAAAAAATTCCAACACATTCCATCTTTGGTTACCAAAGAGCATAACATGGCTCTCTTAAGAGAGACTGCCATTGAAGAAGTGGAAGAGGTAGTAAAATATATGCCCTAGAACAATTCCCCTATACTATTCAGCTTCACTACTGACTTTTTCAGGCCTGTTGGTCAACAATTGGACATGATATCTCACAAGAAATGGAGAAATCAAGGATATCCAAAACCATTTAAAAAGCTCTTGATGCTACCTTCACTTTAATTCCCCAAAAGGAAAAACTAAAGGACCGTAATGGCTTCCATCCCTTTTTTCTGTACAATCTACAAATTAATCTCTAAAATAATAGCCAATTTCCTCACACTAATCCTACCGTAGCTCGTTTCAACAAAAATCTGGATGGTATAATGATTGCACATTAAACCATTCACTCTTTAAAATCCTCCAAGAAACCCAACATGATTCTAAAACTCGATCTCCATAAGGAATTTCATAAACTCAATTAAATCTATCTCTTTAACATTCTTTATGCCTTTGGCTTTCGACCCTGATAGGATTTATTGGATCAGGAGCCTTATCTCTTCAACCTTCTCCCTTATTTTGCTAAACGAATTGCCTACTACACCCTTTTTGGCCTCTAATGGTATCCTACATGTCACTTTTTCTCTTTATTATAGCAGTGGAGGGTCTTAGCTAGGAATCCAAAGCGATAATTGGGGAGGAAAAAAATCAAAGGACTATGTTTATTTGGTGACGATCTTCCTTTATTGCACCAACAATTTGTGGATGATACCTTGGGTATAGGTGTTCCAACTTTTCAAGAAGCCAAATGATTTTCTTAAATTTTGGAGGACTACTCTCTTGCCTCAAGTATGTAAATAAACTGAGCTAAATCTCATTTTTTTCTTAAATATGCCTTTGGATGTGCAAAAACATATTATAAAGATGTTTGGTTTCCAAATCAACAAATTTCCAACAAAATACTTGGTAGCATTGCTTGTGGATAGTTCCCTCAAACTCGGTTTATGGGAGGATCTCACCAACAAATTCAACAAAAAGTTAATTAGTTTGATTGCACAATCATTAAGGTTGGTAGGAAGAGTAGTCCTCCTCAAGTTATTTCTCCAAGATTTTCCCATATATTTATGCTCTTTTTTGATGAATCCCTCCTCCATCCTCGACTCAATTAAGAGCTTGCAATGACCTTTCCTATGGGAAGGAGTAAAATTATAAAAATTAATGGGCGCTTTACCTTTGGATAATATCTACAAACCCAACCTTGGATGCAGGTGACAGAATAGACATGAGTGACAATCACATCCCGAACAACGGAGATCTCCAACGCAGAGCTTCATCTGCTACGAATCCAAATACTGTTAGCCTCTCGCACTAACCTCACAGGACCAGAAATGATGACGAGAGGATGGGTAATGTGTCACCATGCCCTGAACATCGCCTCACATCTATCACCATTAATGTCCATCATGATTAGCCAATATCACAGCCATACCTCCTCACCCAAGCCTTCTCAGGTTCTCAATTGTAGCTCGTAGATACGTGCGAAGGACAATCAACACCATCCTCACAAATCTCATCCCTGCCCCTTTATAACGCTAAGCTATCTGCCCCTTTCCTCACTCAACCTGTTTCCTTTGCCTTTCACTCCCCTCACTCTGCTGCAAAGTCCTTGTCCTAGAGTGGAGCTATGCAGCTTCCTTTGGAGTGTTTCTCTCCATCTTACGAATTAGACCCCCAGACATTTCTTCCCCTACAGCCCCAGTGTGACTCTTGTCTCCTTTCCTCGGTCTTGTGTGCCTTTGTTTCTCCTAACCTGCTCACCCCATCTCAGGTGCGCAATGGCTCCTAGACTATGCCAACGCACTATCCGTGGTGGACAGAGAGGGGCTCTCCTTGGAAGATATAATTGCGGCGAGGATAATCTTCTCGAGTCGATTGATGGCTCCTCTTCCAGCACTTTTTCTAGCCATCGTCCCGATCTCGAGCAACATGCATAATCCTCCAGGAAAGATGCGCAGCAAGGTGGTCGTGGTTCTAGAAGGACCACCTCCTCTCCCCAGCACACTCTCTGCATCACAATACTGTTCCCCTAACAGCACCGGAGAAGGATGATGAGGACACGAACATCTGGGTCATGGAATCCGATGGCATCTGGATGCGGGTTCCCGATGGCGTTGACCTAGACTCTCCCATCCTCTGCGCTCCTATGAGCATTCCCAAGCGTACTGTGACCGATGTGGAAGCAGATGCTGTGCAGGCTCCAGTTTGTCCTATCGAGGAAGAGAACCCCAACAATAATGATGATATGATGAGTAACATCTGCGCTGTCGCACAATTTTCCTTTGTTTGTTGTCAAGTATGCCCTCAGGGCTTTTTTGTTATCATTTACTGTGTGTTTTTTAGATATGTCAGCGCTACTGCGCATAATGTATCGCTCGGTTCTAAGTTTTGTCTGGGCTGGTTTCCTCCCCCGAGGCAACCCATAAATAGTGTAGCAAAGGCTGGGATTGGTTAAGCATTGCTTTCCAACCCAACCTGTAGCATATGTAACTTTATGTTTCCAAAATTAATAGAATAGCTCAACTTACCAAAATAAAAAATATCTACAAACCCAAACTAAAGGGAGGTATGATGATAAGAGATCCTTCAACCTCAACTATATTTATGGGAGAAAATATTTGGTATCATTGTCTCTAAGGATTCCAAGACTTTGGAAATGTATCTGGATGAGAAAATATGCAAAGCACATTCCTATTTGGTAGCTCATTAGAATTAGCTTCTCCCAAGCAAGCTCGTCCATTTGTAACATAACAAAAAAATGAATGCATTGATACAACAACATTGCTTTTTAATAATCAATGATGGACAGATAAGCATGTTTTGGGAGGACTAATGGAAACAACTCCTAAAATTCCCATATCAAAATGACTTAAGGGATGATGCCTCCAAACGACTTCCCACGTCCTTCACAAAGCCAAAGACTATTGTGATGCCTCTAAATCAGGTCAAGTATGGAGAAAATGGCTAGTTTTGAGGGAATGGGACCCGAAGCCCAAGGAGGAGACTTGGACAAACTTTTGGTAGAAGCTTTAGCGAAGTCTCATCTCAATATCCAACTTAGTCAATAAACTGTGATGGTGTTACAAATCAAGTGAATCCTTTTCCATCCATGATGCTTGTAACTTGGAATTAGGTTTCAAAGAATTTCCAAAAGATTCCATATAGTGTTCCATCTAGCATAAATCTATGGTTGAAAGTTTCCATCTTCCTATGGCTCCAAATTTAAGGGAAAACATTAACTTGTGACAACATTTATAAACACAAGCATATGGTTCTCTCCCATTGTTCTTTGGGCCTCTAGGAATTGGAAAATGTGGAGCACCTCTTCAATAGTTACCCCTATTCCAATCATTTATGGAGTGATCTAGAATTTAGCATGAAGAGATCAGACCATGATCTATCCAATATCCCTCACACCATTAAAAATTAGAGGGCTCAAGCTTTTAATAATCCTATCTTGAACCACATCTATAATCTCCTTTTAAGCCTACACCTTTGGGCTATTTAGAAAGAGATGAATTGTATCATATTCAAGAATCACTCCCTCCCTTATGCCTCTCTTTGGATCACAATTCAAAATGATGTAAAGGAATCAATTTTCACATAGTCCTAGTCATATCAAGACTAACAAGGCTCAAGCGAGGAGGCCCTATTGCTTCAAAGCGGGTTCCATTCTCAAGGAATTGCGATTTCTCCCTCTGTTCACCCTACTACAATTCCTATCACCTCCTCTCGTTAATTTTCTAAAGCTCAATTTTGATGGTGCTTCAAGGCAAGGGAGGCTATGGAGGTATCTTTAGAGATCATTTAGGATACCCTATCTAAACTTATTTAGGCTTTATGAGATATAACCGTAAATACACAACATAATTGAAAGCCCTAGAAGAGGGATTGTTGATTTCCCAAAATCAAGGCTACACCAAACTTATTGAAGATACTTTCAATTATCCTTGAATTTTTTATCAGATAGTGAAAGGGTTATTCATTTAATTGTCAATCTAGAATTCGTATAGAATTCATGAGTTGTTTTGCACCATATATGCTTAGTAAAATTTTATTTATGCAAATGCAATTGTAGTAATCTATATGCTTGTCATGATTCAAGATTTATAATGTATAGTCAAGTCACTAGCTAATTCCACACCAAGATCACAATCCAATCCACACTTTGCAAAATTGTAAATGTTATCCTAAGTTTCAGAAAAGTACATTCACTCTTTGTAGGAAAGAAAACACACATGAATCAAAAAGTGACTCGTTGAAGACTACAGTGATCCTATAGGTTGTAACAGAGTTGGAATAACAGATATATGATGCAATAAGATCTAAAATTATCAAATTATTCCTTATTTATGAAAGAAACCAAATATAACCCAACTATTGAAAATGTGAAATGATATGATAAAAGCTTGGAAACATAGTTAGTACTGAATTGCAACATTACAAATCCACAAGTTACAAAAAAGAAAAAAGAATAGAATCACAAAAAGGAATTACGATTATAATAGAATATAACCTACAAGAATTGCAACAACATAAACATATCGAATTGCAGTAATGTGAATTATTTGAATTGCACTAACGTAAATGGATCGAATTGCAACAACCCTAATTAATCAAATTGTAGCAATGTAAATAGATCAAATAATAACATTATAAAAATAGAGCTAAAGAGATAACATAAACTACAACTGTCTACTAATATTAACAATACCTAACTAAGGAGGAAGTTCTACCTCCTTATACTGGCACTGGGTTAAGAAGGTAGGTAGATTTGAATGCTCAACACACCATTCAAGGAGGAAATTAACTTTATATTATAATGGAAATGCAGTTACAACATTATGTCTTAACAATTCAATACAATCTCTATGTTCTCTATCTGATTGTTCTCTCTATCTCTCAATGTGTCCTTTCATACAAATTATGATATACCTAAATAGAGTGATTGAGTAGGATATGCATCCATGACAATCATGTTGTTACATCCTGATACATTGTTTTCCCACATATAGTTGGGTACGTAATGACTCAATCAGTTGTACAACATGTGGCAAGTGGATTGGTCTAGTGTTGCATATTTGGGTGTAGATATGATATTTTGGTTTATAATCAATATGTCTAAATGTGATTGGAGCTATATTTTTATCTAAATGCACAAATTTTTCGTGACTAAGCATTTACTCCATAATCCTTAAAAGAAGAAAATCACGCGAGCTTCCAAATTTTATTCACAATCAGCATCATCTTGTCATATTTATTATAATCTCTCAATAAACTTAGGGTTAGCAAACAAAAGTGTTAAGACATGTAATTATTTGTCACTTGAATAGTTATATATATATTTTATAATAGATAAAGTAAAACCTTTATATTATTTCATGACGAAAGAACAATCAATGATTGTCAATGTGTAAGAGATACAAATGTGGATTATGTACTAAGACAATGAGTCTTGCGAATATTTTTCAAGTGATAGAAGCATTTGTTGTATGTAATTTCATTTCCATTAAAAAAAAACCAATCGAGGGAAAAAATATTAAGCAAGTATTGCAAAGAAAGGAATTATAAAATATCGAGAAAGTTATAGGGTTAAATGTACATTGGGGAGAAAGGGTTAAACATTGGATTATAGGATATAGGAGTTATATTCCAATATCGTTTAATGGTTATAGATGTTGTAAGGGTTTATGTTTATAAAAAAAGGAATGGGGGTTGGAGGTTATGAGACAAGGTGTTAAGGATAGGGGTTAGGGGTTGTGGGTCACATGTCATATGCCAAGGGTTAGTATATGGGGATGAAGGTGATACACTAGGGGTTATACGTGGAAAATTGTTGGGAGTTATATGTTAATGATATTAATGGTTATATGTCATGGCATGGAGACTATGAATTAGGAGATAAGTGATTAGGATATGGTTATATGTCAAGGGGCATGGGTTAAGGGTTAGGGGAAGGGGATACGAGTTATAAGTTAGTTGTTAGGAGTTATATGTCAGGAGGGGCTAGGGATTATACATGTTGCAAGGGTTAATGATTATATGTTAAAGGACAAGGGTTAGGGGTTAAGATAAATGGGATCAAGGATTGGGGTAAGGGGTCATATGTAAGGGGAAAAGGGTTAAGAGTTAGTGGAACGATGATAGAGATTATAGGTTAAGGGGCATACATTGATAGGGGTAAGGGGTTATCCATGTTGTAAGGGATGTTGGTTATATATCAGGGGATGGGGGCTGGGGGTCAGAATATAAGAGAATAAGGATAGAGGTTATACATTAAGGGATAAGGTTTATGGGTTGTAATTTATGAGGCATAGATTATATGCAAGTGCATGAATGAGAAGGAAGCTAAAGGACATGTGAAGGACACAAAGGAGACCAAAAAGTATACGAAGATTATGTAGCTGAGATGTACAATAACCGTATAAAGGAAATAATGATGTGGATACTATTTTATCCCCTTCTCCTACATTTCTAACCTAAAGTGACTTTCAAATCACTTTTTTGTCTTCATTTCAAAATTTTCTTGCGAGACTTTTGTGTTGTAGGGTTATCCAAAGATCGTGGATATTTTCTTGTCAAAATACATAGATATAACATAGATATTTTGGGTCTATTTTGATTCAAAGGTACAAAAATCTTCATGCTCCCTCCAAAATTTGGTCATCTTCTCTTATATGTGGAGTTTCTTCCTTAAAAAATCTTCTTTTTTATGTATTGTGGAGCTTCTTAGATTTATCACATGCACATTTATGGGTGAGATTTTAAATTAGCTATAAAAATATGGATGTTGGAACTAGGGTTTGAGGATTTTAGAGGAAGACATGTTAGGATAGGGTTTTGAAGGGAAGAAAATAAGAAATATAGAATAATTCCAACCAACATTAAAAAGGAATTGCTAGTTCCTCTTCCTTCTCTTCTTACTCCTCCTCCTTCTCTTCTCTTCCTTTATCTTCCTCTTGTTCTTATTTTTCCTTCCCCTATTATTCTTCTTCTCCCCTTCTCCTCCTTCCTCTTCCTCTTTTTCCCCTCCCCCCTTCTGCTCCCTTCCTCTTCTTCCTCTTCTTGTTCTTCCCCCCCTCCTTATTTCACTTCCTCCTCCTCCTCCTCTTCCTCTTTATTGCCTCTTCTCTTTTACCATCTCCCTCTTTTCCCCTCTTCCCTTCTCTCCTTTCATTTCCATATTCTATTCTCTCCTCCTTTTTCATCTTATATTTTTCCACTTAAGTAAATTCTTACACATACATGGAGTAAGTTAGACATGCAACTAAACAACTTCAACATCCTAAAATTGAACCATAGAAAAGAAACCTATTTGAGAAGTTAATTTTTATCAATATGTAATTTGTCTTAATGTAAAAAACAATCATTTGAAAGTTTCAAAAGAAAGTTAAGAATGCAGTCTAACCATTCGAAATTTTATGTTTTTTGATAGAATTGAATGATATATGTATATTTTTTCGTGAGATTGTGAATTTTCATTGTTTAAAATGTGTTTTTGAATGCATAATCGATTCAACACCCTAGAAAAACCTAGGGCACTCAGATTATGCAAATTACAGAGCTCAAACTCAGAATTTCCATCGGATTTCGAACAAAATCAATCAAAAAATATGCCCACGAAAAGTCAAAAACATCAAATGATTAGACTATGATAAAGTTAGTAATTTATACATGAAGCACAATGTAGAGAGGCCTACCAAAAACTACGTTCATTGTTAATGAACCACTACAACCAGGTAATTGTTTGACAAGTTTGGTAGGATGGGAATCCTCGTGACATGTAATGATGCAATCACCATATTAGAGGTTGCCAATCTTATTTTGGCCAAATTTAATGTCCATGATCTATGGTAGAGTATTTAATCTAATCATTATTTTGTTTATGTATTTATGAACCATGTTGGAGTTCAAGACATGTAGCATTTAATTTCACAAAGACAAGTAATGAATCGAAAGGTGTGAGCCAATTTTTTTTTTAGAATGGGATGTAGACGCTCCTAAAAATGGGATGACAACATGACTTCCATTAATATAGTCAATTGTAACTATAATTTATATAAGTTTATAAAGTTTTACCTACTTTGAAGTCTACCTTTCGTTTTAATCATGATCTCCATAACTTATATGATGAAGAGTAATGTGAAATTCTACAATAATGTTATTTTTCATTTTTAACAAGATTGGTAAAAAATTTATTGCCAAAAAATGTGCGTGGGGGGGTAATCAAGTCACCAATAATTACATCATCATTAGTTTCCACCCTGGTGCACATGGGAATAGTTTTAAATATAGACATATACAAATAAAACTGCTACCCAGTCTATCCAAAAACCATCCAGTGCAGTAAGATATCGATCCTAACCATCACTGGGCAAGATAAAGATACTAGCAAGACAAGAATATGACCCAAAGGTTGGGTGATAGAACGCCCCAACCATCGATCAATCCAAACAACAAATAAATAATAATTCAATCAATCAACAATATAGAGTGCACTCGCATGACTAAACAAGCCACACACCCAACTCACTTCATGGCGGAACTAAGGGATTAGGGTGATGAAAACAATAATTTTTCCCTTGTTTATAGTGGGAGTTGCATGCCTTTGATACATGTAAAGTTGAAAAATGTCTTGACTAGAATTTTTACCAAGCTCTAATGGTAATCCAATGGTCTTTTTATTGTGCCAAATAGGTGGAATACCATGTTAGAACTATTTAACACTTGTTCATATGGTTTAGTTGGTCTTGCTGCTTTAGGAACCATACAAACCTTGGATTTTGTAACAAATTGTCACAGGAGTTGTGGAAATTGTCAATTTCTACAATCTTTACATACTAGCTCAATTTTATAAAGAAAAATGTATGTAACCATACAAATATTGGTTTGGTTACCTTTTCATGATTTTATAGCTCAAACAGCTTTGTTCATGCAAAATTAAGAGGATGATGTGAAAATAGGATAGCTATGAAGGATTCTATATAGGTACAAGTGATAAACTAAGGTAACAAACTCTTATAAAGGTTCTAATTCTTAGGTCCAACATTCCCCCATGCTTAGGGTGTTGCATGTCTAAATGCATGCTAGAAAATTTGAAAATTTTTGGCAGATTCTTGATTCAAAGGATGGTCTCATATGCTTGGATCAGGATATCTAAGTTACTTCTGATGCCTTTCTTCTTCATTGCAACATACCACCTTGGATTTCCATTAACATTTTTTCCTTTAAACTTTTGATTTTTTGCTGGAGTGTTTTGTTGGGATTTTTTAGCTTAGAGTTCTTGTGATACCAATGGTACATTATTTTGAGAATTTTATTGTTTCACTCATTGAAAACATCATTTTCCTTTTTACATGCTTTTCAATTCAATTATTTCTTCTTACAATTCTTTGACTATGTATTGTTCCATGGAAAAAGACAAATTACAATCATGTGTAGGATTGTGAATGGTAGTTGTTGGAGTATCACTATTTAAGGAATGTTTAGGAATGGGAGAGAGTTCTTTTATGTTTGCATTATATACTTCTTGTTCAAGAGAATCAACATCGTCATATACTTTCTGTTGTATCTCATCAATTTATGGGATTTTTCTTTCAGGTATTGCTAGTGATTGCTCTGACTCTTCCACTTCTGTAATTTCTAAATTTTTAGGTGAAACAAGGTTTGTGTCTTTGTCATGCTCCTTGTAATCCTCCTATATTTATATTTTTTATTTGAATTCTTCATTTCCTTATAATTCTTTCTTTTGATGCTTTTTTTGGCAAGTACAAGTATAATAGTGGAATTATGTTTAACTTGTTACAAAGTCTTCTTGTTTACTCTTGTTGACTTTCTTCTTGATTTTGAAATTTTCATCCTCTAGTTTTGTTGAGTTGGATTTTTGATTGTTTCTTTTTATGCTATGTATTTGATGATTCTTCTTTGTCAACTGGTTTTGAAATTAGTGTTTCTTCTTCTTTAGAAACATCTTCAAATTCTAATACTTTCGGATCCTCTAGATTTTCAAGACTATTTTCTATCTCCATTGGTATAATTTCCTCTCTCTCCTATGTCAACATTTATTCCTTGATGAAAACCTACTTGATTAAGATGTCAACATTACGATAACATGATGATTATGTAGGTTGGAACATATGCTTCAAAGGTAATGAATAGAGAAATGACAGATCAAAGACATATGGATGTTAAATATAAATTTTGGGAAAGTATACACAGATCCTATCCAGAAAGGTCATGTACATATGTAGGTATCGTAACGAAAAGTCGCGTACAAAATCCACACCATGGTAAATTAAATACCAGGGCCTTTACCATGGTATTGACCCATAGTAATGAGTGCGACAATTATTGTTTGATCACGTAAAAGAATACCAACGACATTACTAAGGGATTGGCTAAGGCTAATGCTATATAAGGAGATGAAGATCAAAGTGTTATGTGTGCAAGTGATGGTTTTTTTATGAATGACTTGATTTTAAACAGGAGTGCACAAGGGAGAAAGGAGAAGAATCAGATCTGAAATATCTAAAGTATGGTGACATATGTGCTTATTTAAAGTACTTACTGAAAATGCCTAACAATGATGAATTTGTGGTTGTAATAATGTTGTGATATGAATGAAGTATTATAAACTATGTAATTATGACAGTAAGGGTTGTAGAGTATGAAGATTATGTTTACAATGAAATTTTTCAGATCGCAGGTTTTTCTAAGGTTAGTCGTGTACATACGCGGATCAAATTCTGGGTAGTCGCGTATATATTCTGCAAAGTGTTTTCATTTTTTGCATATTTTTATGCGGGTGTTGTGAATGGAAAGCGCGTAGATATGCCAATATGTTGTGTAGAAGTCACGTACATATCCTAGGGTTTGTAGTATGGCTTGTTGATGATATTTGATCAGTTTTATTATGTTTGCTAATGTCTGTTGAGGATGTCTCTATCATGATAATTTGTGTGTGACAATGTTGATGGGTTTCATTTAGACTCAGTATATTGAGCAATGATGGCACTGCATTATGATTGGGTTTTTAGTGAATTAGTATTAATGTATCTATTGTGATTTAGTATTTAGTGTCTGATCCAGTGATTTGGTTTGACAGAAATCTCAGTAGTCAGTGATTTGAGATTTGTACGTAGGTCTTCTACAGAGGAAGCACGTACATACACGGGTTGCTAAAAATAAGTAGCATATAGTTTTTTGAAATATATCTGATCAAGGTTTGCAGTGAAAATTATTGGTTTTTGTGATGAAAAAAGTATGGCTTGGTATATTTATGAATGGTTGAGCATTGATATGATCTGGTTATGGTTGGTTTGGTTTGGCTGCAATAGTTGGTTGAGAAATAGTAATTGGTTTGTTGATGTTTCAGTTTGTTCAATGATTGTATGATTTGGTTAATTAATTGGTTTCATAAGTGTTACTTGGTTTGGGCTTAATGATGGAAGTGGATCTAGTATTAAAATCTGATGAAAGGTGGCCTACAAGTTTGATGTTTTGATTTGGGTGGATCCAGTATGAAATATTATGAAACATAGTCCATAAGAGGTGCTGAGGGTTGGAGCCTTCGGGGAGGGAGTTGAAGCTTCCTTCCAGTGGTAGCTGGTGAATTTGCGCAGGGGGTAGGTGCTCCATTTATCTAGATTCTAATAAATGAGATTAGGGGGTTGGAGCTCCCTTCCAGTGGGTGTTGGAGAGTGAGAGAGGGTCGTAGCCTTCTACAGGTGGTTTCCTGCGTACTGTTATGAGTATACGCCAATACAAGATTGTAATAAGTTTTCATTTATAATAAAATAAGACAAAGATGATGACAACAATGGTTTTCTCCCACATTAGGTTTCCACTTAAAATCTTGGTGTTCATGCGTGTTGATATGTTTCTTGTTTGTTGATGATCTATCTGCTTCTTACTACTGCTTAATTAATGAATAATGAAGTTATGAGGCACTAATTAAAGATGAATATATGATGAAATAAATGAAAATTTATTTAACTGGATATACATTGTCTGCCTTTACTAAAGTCATTCACATACGCTAGTTGCAGGAATGATAATAGAGTTTAAAAATATTGATTCACGCCCTCCCCCCCCCCATTGTTTGCCTTTATTAAAGTCGCGTACATATGTTGGTTGCATGAATGAAAATAGCGTATGGAAATTAGAATATGAAATGAAAATTTTAAAGTGAGTTTAAAAATACTGATTCAACCCCCACCCCCACCCCCCAGTTTTTTTTCCCAACAATTGGTATCAAATCAGGTCACTTCAGTTGAAGTTTGGGCCTTATGGAGTGGATCAGGGACGATGGGAAAGAAGTAAAAGAAGAAAGAAACTCAAAGGAAGAATTCAATTAAGGAGAACAATGACAATGATGCATTTGATGCTATAGAAATATCTGCATTTATGGGTCAAGAAAAATCTACAACAAAAGAACAAGGCAAGTCTGAAACCATGGATAATAAAGGTATTTTTATGCTAAGTGATGATAACTATAAGGAAAAGAAAGAAAAGACAAAGTCTAAATTAATAAACCCAGGATCTGATGTATGGAATTTAGCAGGTAATAATTGCACTAAAACTCCTCCATCAAGTGAAGAATTACAAATAATAATGTTGCATTAAATGAAATCATCGGTAACATACCTGATTCAACATTAGGAGAGGTTATGCACTATGAAACTACAAAGGAAGTATGGGATAATCTACAAGTAATTCATGAAGGAAAATCAAAGGAATATTGTTTATCAAGAAAAGCATCACGTAATTTTATTTCTTTATATGTGTCAAAGGATGAGTATGTTGATAAAACAACCTTTTCTATGTCAGATGGAGTTACCGATTCAAAAGAAGACAAGTTAGATGAAGTTCTTAATTGTAGAAGAAAACTTGATTTTTCTTTAAAAAGGATTAACAATCTTAAGGATAAGTTGCAGGCATGTGATGATAGGTATCATGTTAAATCGGTAAGTACTGCAGTATAATCTAAACAATATTGTTAAGGACTTGAAGCTAATATCATCTCTATAAGGGAAGACCTTGAAAATTTAAACAAGTTAAATGAAGAGCTACTTCAAGTATTTTAATAACAAGAGAATGGGCTTAAGGAAGCTATTATAAAATTAAAGGAGCAATTGGAAGAAGGAAGAAGGGTTGAAGAAGGAACGAGGAAGCCGTATCTGGAAAAGGAAGAACAATACCAAAGAATAAAGATTGAGGTAAACATCTGAAAGGTAAATTAGAAGAAAAGGATAAACACTTGAGATTTCAAGATAGTACTAAGGTTTTGGATAATATTATTGGTAGTCAATGGTCTCCTTCCATTAAATCTAGTCTTGGTTTTCATGGAACTTAAAAAGGAGAACCTAGTCCACAGGGTTGTGCAAGGATCTTGAAGGATAACAATATGAAATCTGAAATTCATATATAAGAAGTCAACTAGAGAAACATCCAAGAAATATGAATTTTCAAAAGAAATCATTTGCTCCTAATAATAGAAGCATTAATCGATTCTCTCCTTTGATCAATAATGTTGAATGTTTTATATGTCATAATTATGGTCATGTTGTAGCCAATTGAAGAAGTAGATTGTTTTGATCTAAAAAAAAATAACCACTTCACAAGAAGGTCATCAACACCCATGTCCTCAGGTTTCTTTAAGGGATACTTTTTTTCTTGAAACATATTTGGTCACAAAGCTATTGACTGTAATAAAAGGCATATGAAACAAACATATAATCATTCATCAACTCCATTTTCTGGCCATATAAGATGTTATGCTTGTAAAAAGTTTTTGGATGTAGAAAAAGAACATAGGAACAAGTCAATGGAGCTCCACAGACAACATGGAAAGTAATCAAAAAAGAATACTATTTCCAAAAGACCTGAGAAATATGGATCAAGCAACACTTCTCATAACAAGCAGAAAGAAGAATAACAAACAAGGTGCGGTCTTGTTCTTTGCTCATTTGAAGATGAAGAAGAATGGTACATAGATAATGGATGCTCTCATCACATGACTGAAGATAAGGACAAGTTTGAGTTTCTCAAGAAAAACAAATATGGTAAGGTGATTCTTGGAAATAGTACTCCAACAAAAGTTATGGGAAAAGGTAGAATCATACTTGATAAATATGCAAAAGTATTTGAAGCATTGTTAGTTCAAGAGCTTGTTGACGGTGCTGGACCTACCAACATTAAGAGGATATCCCTGATATGAAGTCCCAACCAGACCTCACACCATTTTGTGTAGGAGTCCCATTTGGAAAACGATCTGATTGCCGATGCAGTGGGTTTTAATGATGTGCCTTTACTGCAATAACACATAGAGTGTAAGGTGATTGTGTAGAGAGAATGTCCTACAAATAAAACCATTAAAGTAAATAAAATAAAATAGTGGAGTCGTCAATTTTGTGGTAGTGTTTTTGTAGCAATGGTGTACTAAAAACACTTCCTTAGTAGTTGGTTGTTCCCTACAAATAATCACAAATAATGTTGGTGTCGTTAGTGGATAGAATTAGATAAACAAAGCATTGCAAACAGTGAAAACAATGTATCTACAAACATAAATTAAAACAAATATAAAAACACACAAATAATGATTAATGAAGCAAACAAGTCAATAAAATACTGGAAAAAACTCTCTTTATTGATTGTTGGTGATAGAACATGAATACTAAACACTTGAAGAGAATTCTTTGAGCTATGGTGCTGAAAAATCCTTAGCAAGGAGGTTAATTTCCTCAATCTCTTTGCAAGATTCTCCTCTCTTTCAAAAGAAGTATGAAGATTATCTCAGTGGTGGAGTCTTCTACTCTTAATAGGATGTTGGATTGCTTAGAAGAAATATGGCCAACACACTAATTCTCTTACTTCTTATTCTTCAACAATGAAATGACGTGTTGCTTTGATAGCAAGTTGGCCATCATAACATTGTCTCATATTTTTGTTCTTTCATGGCCTGTTTATATAGATTTTTTTGAATCCATCGTCCCTCTCTTGGTTCATGAATGATAATGACTTATGAGTAGGACAAGATAATTCCATTGACGGATGCATATCTTGATGATGAATCAAATTCAGTTTTCCTTGAGTGAGATCACGTCAAGCAATCATCTTCCAAGCGTGGGGAAGTAGTCCCGAATTGTTGAATTGACTATTTTCTTGACCACGCGACTTTCGAAGGAAATACCGCGCATCGCGTGGTTATCGAAGAAAAATTCATGTAGACTTCAATTTTTTAATTCCATATACTTTGGACGTTATGAGAAACTAAATTTTTTGAACTTCATAATGTCTTCAGCTAGAAAATATTTACTTGTGCATTATGTTGGACGACTTTAGGTGTCTTCTGGATTGTACAAATATGTGTATGATTTTATAGTGTTAACAGGTGGCCAGACCTGTCCGAAAACCCCAGTGACGAATGAATCCTACACTCTAGGATATTTTTAAAAGAGGAACTTCAGAAACTCCTGGATGTCGGTTTTTTCTACCTTATTTCAGATATCTCCCCTTTGGTAGTAGTCCCGAAGAAATATGGTAGGTGGCATATTTTTGTGGACTATAGAGAGATAAACAAAGCCACCCTTAAAGATTACTTCCCCCTAAAGTTTATCGATCAAGTGTTAGACACCCTCGCGGGTAAAAATTACTTATCCTTCCTCGATGGCTTAAGTGGTTATAACCATATATGAATCACACCTGAGAATCAAGACAATACTACTTTCACTTGTTTGTGGGGAACATTCACTTACAAGGCATTCCTCTTCAGGTTGTGTAACACCCCTGCTACCTTTCAGCGAACTATCTTAGCCATCTTTTATGATATTGAGTGTGTCGAGGTGTATATGGATGATTTTTCCATATACAGTGACACTTTTCAGGAAGCCCTCGAGAACTTGGAGAAAGTATTGATTAGGTTCCAAGAGGCCAACCTTGCCATAAGTAATGTAAAATAAAAAAATGATGTTAAGTGCGAGGATATTCCAAGGTCACCTTATTTACAACAAAGGTATACAGGTTGATACCGTGAAAGTTGAAGTGAATATACACCTCCCAATACCCAAATCCCAAAAGGAGGTAAGGGATTTTTTAGAATATGTAGGTTACTATCACAGATTCATTGAGAATTTCGCTAGGATTGCTGCCCCTCTTTTTTGTTTATTTTCTAAGGATATTAACTTCTCTTGGACTAACACTTGCCAATGCGCCTTTCGGGAATTTAAGGAGAAATTGACTAAGGCACATGTCTTGAGGGGACTTAATTGATCCCTTCCTTTTCATATATCCACTAATGCTTCATATATTGCTATTAGTGCAACATTGGGAAAAGAAGAAGGATAATCATATTATGATATTTATTTTCTAGTAAGAACCTTCAGTTGCTGAACATAACTAGACAATGACATAAATCGATTTTTTAGCCGCAGTTTATGCCATTAATAAATTGAGACAATATATAACTAGATATGAGGTGTTTTCCACATGGATCACTCTATTATAAAGTGTTTAATGAATAAACCATTAAACAGTGGGTGGGTCACTAGGTGGTTATTAATTTTTAACATTATTGTTATTGATAGACCTAATAGAGCTAATGTAATAGTTGATTTTCTTTTTATAATAGATAATCCACGTCAAGTAATTCTCATTGAAGATTCTTTCCTTGGTGAGAATTTATTAAATGTTTCTAACTCACCTTGGTTTTTATATATAGAAAGCTACTTAATGATGGGGTAGACACCACCACACCTTTCAGTTAGCGAAAAGCAGATAATTATTAAAGACAATGCCTCGTACTCTTGGGTTCAAGGGGAAATACTTCACACATTCTTAGATTTGATGATTCATAGATGTGTGTGTGTGGAGGATGTCTTTTATATATTAAAGGAATCCCATGAAGAACCATGTGGGGGCCACTTCACAGACAAGAGAACTACATAGAAGGTCCTTCGTGTGGGATGTTACTAACCTTCTCTTTTTAAGGATTCCAAGCAAAATGTTCACCCATGTGATAGTTGTCAGTGAATGGGCCATGCTATGCAAGATAATGATATGTATTTGTGTGTTCATGTAATGGTGGAGCCATTTGAAAAATGGGCTCTCAATTTTTTAGGACCTATCACATTAACATCACTTGATAAAAGGTATATTTTGGTTTGCACTGATTTTGTTACAAAATGGGTTGAAGTTAAAGCTATGTCTTTTGCCACTAAAAATTCTATTGTGGAATTTTTGTTTGAAGATATTTTTACTAGATTTGGTGTTCCTAAAGAGCTCGTGACTGATCAGGGTTCACAATTTACTTAAAATCTGGTGAAAGCCATCATGCATCAATACAATATTAGGCATCAAAAGTGCCCTATGTATCATCCATGGGCTAATGGCCAAGTGGAATCCACCAACAAGGTTATTGAATCCACACATGCATTATAAGGATTGGGCAGTTAGGCTTCCTTAAGCCTTGTGGGCATATTGCACCACGTGGAGGAATAGTGCTGGAAACACACCTTATGAATTAGTGCATGGAAAATAGGTTTTATATTTCCTATTGAATTCTAGATTAATACTTTCAAAACTGCATTACAGCTCGGTCTTGATCTCTCTGAGGCACAATAACAACACCTCTTATAGTTGAATGAACTAGATGAAATGAGGAGTAATGTTTTTTAGTATACCATTTTGGTTAAAAAACTGAGTAAATTACATTATCAATTCATAAAGAAGAATAAGTTTTGACAAGGCGATTGGGCTCTCCTATTCGACTCAAAGTGTAATTAATTCAAAGAGAATTTTTATACACGCTACTTGGGTTCGTACGAGTATTGTGGATCATCTCGTGGTTGCATGAAGTTTTTATTTTAAAATAAAAAAAAAGAAAGAAAAAAAAAAATTTGAAATTCGTAAAAGTATATGCTATAGTATAATGTTTTTATAATCGTAACATAAAAAAGAACAAATGTTTCTAAAGCTCTCGATGCAAATTAAGTTTATTAAACTTTATTTGGATGTATATTATAGTTTCATGTTTAAACGTCGCAGCAAGTCTCCGAGCGAGAGTAGCAGTGACAAGATTATAATTAATGATAAAGTGCGTTGAGGCGCAAAGAGCTCGTGAGTTATCAATCATGCCCCCGCAGCTTGACCCGTTTCTCATCACAGGTAAACAACGATCACCCGTGTAGATTCATCATGTGTAATGATAATTTGTCGTCAGACTCCAGACTCACAAACAATGACGTCATATGAGTGAGCAAGATTAAATCGTAATCCATGATAAACCTTGTCAATGGATTTTTACACGTCATTTCAGGCATTTATTACGGGTTTGCGCAGCTTTTAAATTGATCTTTATCACATTTTCAAATCATTTGTAATTGTTTTCCCCTTTGAGCCATGTCGTCGCCACCTTTTCATTCTCCACTACTTTACGGATTGCTTCTGTTGTCTGTACAGCCATGGCCAAGCGATTTTTACTACTTGGTTCGACTAGCCACATTTCCCTCATGGACAATGAGAGAGACATCCAAGATACCGTGTCTTCCGTAATCATCCCCTCTTTTATCATCAAGAAACCCTAAATGCCGAGAATTCCCCAGTTTTTTCTGCCATGAAGAAATCCGGTGTCCTGTCTGCATGTATCCCAAAAGCTCATTTTTTTCCCGAATTTATCTGTTGGCTAGTTTCTTCAATGTATCTCGGTAAGTGCTTTATAATGAATTCGCAGGGGGAGAATGTTCTATAGGTGTCGACACAGTTGATTCACCAAGCGCTTTGTTTCTCCGAAGACGAGTCATCACTTCAATTCTCAGAAGACTCATTGGCAAGTTATTTTGAAAACCTTTCAGGAGAAGAATTTAATCAGTGTATGTTTCATTTGAGACCAAATTCAAAAGAATTTCAACTAGAAGGTGAAGAATTCAATTTGGAGATTTTTGACGCTGAGAATAAACCAGTTCTGAGTTGTATTGCAGAAATTCTGGGCAAAGATAATGACCTTACAGTTGACAAATCAGTATTAGGAATGTATGCAATGATGATGAAACCAGGGACAGTTCTGGATATTCCATCTTTCTAGCAAGAGATTGTCAACTCTCAGTTGATGAGCTTTTCTCTCACAGGTTCCTTTAAATTCCCCTCATTGATTGTTTATTTATTCTTATATCAAAATGTTGAGGAATTTATGAGTTTGGGGTTAAATATAATGGATGTCAACAAACAGAAGCAGTCAGTTATATTTTGGACTGACATAATTAGAAGAGAGGGAAATGAAGCAGGGTTGTTTGAGTTTGCCAGTCAGTATATGTCAATTTCTTATAGAATATTGAATGGGGTTTCTCCCCCTTGTTTTCTACCAAAAGCCAGGGAGTTTTTACAGTTGGGACCTAGTTGCAGGTTTGGGGATTGATTTGTGTTTGAGGAATATTCTGAGATAAGATTGTATGGAACTAATATTGAGCCTTACAGGCTCCCAAATTTTGTGCCTATGAGGCTTTTTTCCCATGAATTCATCAGACAGAGTCTCAACGTAGATTAGGTGCATTTTGTTCCCATGAAGAAAGGTCTCATGTATAAGTTTCCCATGAGTGTGGGACCCTTTGTGGTAAATACGAAACAAGAATTTGGTGAAGTGTCTAAGTTGTTGGAAGAGACACATCTGTTACTGGGTGAAAAATGGTCATATGATCCTCATGGAGTGATTTCCCAAAGGAGAGCTGAAAATGGATATTCTGCTTTTACTCACGAAAGCAGACCTGAGCAGGAAAAGTTGGCAAACCCAGGAGAAGTAAATTCAGCAAAAACAAGCATTCAGACACCTATTATAACTGAAAAGATAAATAAAAGAAGTAAGGATTCTGTTGTTGAGTTAGATGATGAAGAGCCAAGAGAGGAGAAAAGAACTAAGTTGGCTGAAGATCATTCTTCAAATTCACTAGGTTTTACCTTCCATTTAAATGAAGAGAAAAATGCTCCCTCTTCTCCTGGAGGTGATGGGCTTTACCAAGAAAAGGTGCCCTTAGTCAAACAGGTGTTTACACAGATTGAAGAGAAGAATCAAAGAATAAAAGCTAATATGGAGGCTCAGGCAGAGCATCACATAGCTACTAATCAGACTAGGTTGCTAACTGTGATGGATCTCAAGAAGGATCAGTTCAGAATGGCTTTAACACATCCAACAGGGATGTCTCTTGGATCCTCAAGCGGTTTCAATGCTGTAGATATAACTATGGATGTTAAGAAGATCCCACTGTTGGATAAGATGAATCTACATATGCAGACTGGACAATTAATTGTCAATGATCTAACTAAGACCAATGCCACAACTGTTAAAGCTGAAAATATGCTAGCAAAAGTTATCAAGCAGTTCAAGTTGGAGAAGGCCAATTCAAGGGCCTTATCAGTTCAAAATGAGGAGTTGAAAAAGATTATCATAAAGGTTGGTGTAGATCCTAGTGACAAAGCTGCAGTACAGAAGTTCATGGAGAATGTTGAAATAGAGATATCCACCCTGAGGAAAAAGCTGAAGTTACCTGCTGCAGAGCATTCAATGGCTGCAGAAGTGGAAAATGTGGAAAAAGAGAAAGAGGAAATCCATCAGCAATTGTTGCATAAAGATGAAGAATTGTCTAAAATAAAGCAGACTGCCATCTCTTTACAAAATCACATTGAAAGTCATACTTGTACCTTTGTTTTTCCTACAGGTGATACAGATCCCCAAGCACAGATTGCTCAACTCAACACAGAAATGAAGATGGCAGAAAGAGATCGCAAGCAAGCTCAAGCAAAATTAGAAACGACCACAAAGATCATATGGTCACTAGAAAATGAAGCTGATCATAATAATCTGAATTTACAAAAGGCTGAAGCTGAGATTAAAGATATCAAAGAGAAATTAAAAGGAAATATCTCACTTATAAAGGCTAAAGATATCATTTGGGGTGAAATTATCTCAGAAATGAAGT
The DNA here is from genome assembly GCA_034641835.2 of Pinus albicaulis. Taxonomy (NCBI): domain Eukaryota; kingdom Viridiplantae; phylum Streptophyta; class Pinopsida; order Pinales; family Pinaceae; genus Pinus; species Pinus albicaulis. The sequence goes on from CM076580.1 coordinate 346,983,985, forward strand.
CCAATTGGAACTTCTTGAATATAGTTGCAAAGGAGAAAAGCCTTATCTCAGAATATGAAGAAGAGATCCTATCTGATAAGAAAACAACAATTAAGAGAGCCAATTGGGCTAGGAAGTTCATAAACTTTATTAATTCCAAGTTAGATGAGGAATTAGAAGACATCGGAATAAAGGATAGATATTTTTATGCTGTGGAGGTTAATAAGATGATAATTAGGAATGATCTCCGGAAAGTTACAGAAAAGAGACTACTGGGAATCAAAGAGACAGTGAACAAGTTTGATATATCATTTGATAAATTGACAAGAATAGGTTTACCTTCATGTTGGACAGAGAAAGGAAACATTCTGTCATGGAAATTTTATGAAGATTCATTAATACTGGCAAAAAGCAAGATGGATAACAGGCATGAAAAGACACAGATTTTAAAAGGAGAAACAATGTTTAATTTCTTGCAAAGGCATTTCAATTTGTTATGGATGGTGAAGAATCTCTTCACAGAAATACCTACACACAGTCAGATTGTTGCATTTAGGTTGGAATATCATAGTTTCAAGAATTCATCAACAACCCAAAGTGAGATATGGAAAAAGTGCAAAACATTCTCAATGGACTCAGCAAAAGGAATCCCAGCATCTCAACAAAAAGTAGCCGTTGACTCAGCAACCGTATCAGAAGCTGTTGTTCTTATAGATTAGGAATTTTCAATTTCACGTTATGTTATTTTCTCAAAATCATGTAAATTGTAATAGGACCTTTTTGAGGCATGTACCTCCGTAACTGTAAGTAGTTAAAGCAGTTAGAATTAGTTTCATCGCTGGAAACTATTTTGTTATTTTGTATTTAAAGAAGATTCCAAGAAAGGAAAAGGTTCCGAGTTTTGAACCTTGAAGCCAAATTTTTGTACTCAAGAATGGAAAATTAATGAATGAGTATGCAAGTTTCTATCATTCTGTTTATGCTGAAAAGTTATCTAGTTTACACAATGTTTTCTTATCTGTGAATAAAATAGAGTAATGAGCAGCAGGTCTCTTTATACATATGTATTTAAGAGTTAAACAAACCTTAATGTGCGCTCCTCTGTTTTAAATTTATCTTTACTTAATTCTTCAGGGTTTTAAAATGATAGATTCTGTTTGAAACAACATATCAGATTGAAATCCTCTTCTCTTTTTCTTCCGTTCATTCATTTCAGCATAAGTGAAATATAGCATTGCAGAAAATGCATGGATTTGATATTTAAGGGTTACATAATCAATGTTTAAGGGTTTATAAGACAGAGACAGATATATATTCATTTGTGACATAATCAGATAATGTCTTAAGCACTGATTCCTTATTACAGCTAAGGAATTGTCTCTTAAGGTACAACATAAATTGGCGTCGTTGCCGGGGACGAAGATTCGAAGGTTTTCCCTGGGTTTTATTTTACATTTCCTCTAGTTGTTCAGAGAGGAGGAAATAATAAGCTGTTTTTGTTTTAAAATAGCTCTGGCTCCTAAGAAACCTCACACGAGGTCGGATACCTCTCCGGCGAAGTTCTTGTTTTGTCACGATCTTTGAAGCTTGTTTGGAGAAGGAGCGAGCAAAAATGGCCGATACACCGGACGTTGCTGCACCAACGCACGGGGCAACGGGTTCACGCACTTTCTCATCCAAGGATATTTCCAAGAAACTCATTTTCTCGGAAAAAGAGTCCTCACCATCACCCGTTCATTTTCAAGAACCTACATTAAAAGAACAATATTTTGAGTTTGTGTCTTTCCCTCTTACAAAAACTCAACCTCATATAGTTTCCAACTCTTCTGCAATCGTTCATACACCAATCCCTATATCAGTTGTTCCACCTCATTCACCCCCACCTACAACTGGTATTCATTTTACCCCCGCTCAAGGAGCATTTAACCAAGGCATACACATGGCGGCCCCTGCTTTCTTGATGAATAGATATGCACCATTAAATCTACCCCAACCAATGAATGCAATGCCTCAAGAGTATCTCAAGTTACTCCCTAGATTTAATGGTGAAGATGAAATAACTGCAGAACAACACTTGCCCTTGTTTTTCACATTTGATGAGAATTTAAATGTTGAGCATTTAGATGTTGTAATGAGACTTTTTGTTCAGTCTCTAAGTGGAGAGGCAAGGAAATGGTTTAAATGATTGCCTAATGGTTCAATAAATGATTGGGATGGACTAGAAAGACGCTTCACCGAGAGATGGGGTGAAAAAAGGGACCATGGTTATTCTTTGACAGAATTCAATGCAATAAAGAAGAAATCTGATGAAAATATGAATGATTTTGTGAAAAGATTTAACAAATTGTATAATAGTTTGCCTTTGGAAATGAAACCTCCTCCTATTGGAGCAAGGGTCATTTTTGCTGGTGCATTTGAACCAGATTTCAGTTTCACATTGAGAGAAAGAAGGTCCCCCACTTTGGATCAGATTCAAACTGATGCTCTGGAGATTGAGGCCAATATGTCCGCTGCTGGTAAAGTTCAAGATAAAGGAAAAGCTAAAGAATAAGCCTCATATCAAGATCAGAGAATTGACGATATGACTAAAGTCATAAAAAATTTGTCTAATAAACTGGTGAAGTTGGAAATAGATAATAATAAGCCTGCAAGACAAAGTAGAGGGGTTTTTAATCCCCAATTTAAAAAACAGTCCCTGCAGATTCTAAAAAGAGAAAGGAAAGATCAAGATCAGGTGCAAGCACCTTTGTATATAGAGGCAGCTCCATCCCGCTTAGCAGATGATGATGATGAAAAAGAAGATGATGCTCAAATTTCTGCTGTCTACATGGAAGATGATGAAACAGAAGAAGAAACTGAGGAAGAAAGAGTGGAAGAAAATGAAGAAAATGATCTTTCATTCGATCAAGAAGAGATGGATGATTACTACAAACAATTTACGGACTTCATGCAATCAGAATTACATAAAAAATACGATTTGAGGTCAAAGAAGAGGTTAAGAACTCAAGATGATGAGGAAAAAGAATCAGAATCAGTACCTGCTCCAATGGCGACTCCATTACAGAAAAACCAGATTAAGAAATCAGATAAGGGGAAGTAGCCCATGAATGAAGAAAAAGAGAAGGAAAAACAACAAGTTGAGGCTTCTCAAACAAGGATTAAAGATCCTAATATTTTGGAGAAAGTTGTTACTGTTTCTAATCAAAGTCTAAATTCCAATAAAAATCAAGAAGAACCTAAAAAGTTGACAAAACAAAATCAAACTTTCAGTTTTTCGAAAGAGTTGGAAAAAGTGAAAATTCAAATACCTCTTCTTGAGTTAATCAAAACACCTGGTTATAAGAAGGAGATTGCAGAATTTATCAATTTATCTCAGTCTGATGAAGTAGGCGATATAGTAAATCTGCAAGAAGAAAAACCAGTGGTTACTTTTGGGCCTCATGTTGAAGAGGTAAATTCGTCTGTCCCTCCTTTTTATATATCACTTTTGTTACATGAATTTGTTGTACATAATTGTATGCTAGATTCTGGCGCATCCCACAATCTGAAACCATTGTGTGTGATGAAAGAGTTAAATTTACAAATCACTAAGCCATATAAAGACCTTTATTCTTTTGATTCAAAAAGGGTGAAGTGTGTGGGTCTTATTAAGGATATGGTTGTTTCATTGGCTCAAATCCCAGCCAAGAGCATTATGATGGATGTGGTAGTGGCAGATATTCCAGCCAGATTTGGTATGTTATTATCTAGATCTTGGGGGGCAAAGCTTGGAGGAGTTTTGAAGTTAGATTTTACATATGCCATGATTCCTGTTTTTAATGGGGAAGAAAGGAGGTTGTATAGAGAAACTAGATTTCAAAAAACTGCTACCAAGAAAGATGCAGGTAATTCACCTATTTATGGCCAAGAGAAGGAGGACCTCTCTTGCTTCATGCTGCATGAAGATGCAGAGTTTGCTGAAGAGTCACAAGGGCAGCTCCCTTCAGCCATTGTACATAAGGAGCTGCATTCAAACAAGCTTTGGAAGTGCTTTTTTGATGGTGCGTTTTCTAAAGAAGGCACCGGAGCTGGTTTCATTTTTGTATCTCCAGAAGGTAACCTTGTACCTTTCTCTTTCAAATTGGAGTTTGAATCCACCAATAATGTAGCTGAATATGAAGCATTAATCATTACTCTGCAGACAGGCTAAGCAAATGGGAATTCAGTCTATGACCATGTTTGGTGATTCTGAATTAATCATAAGACAAGTTAAGAATTTGTGTCAAACTAAACATCCCAGGTTACGAACATATAGGAATGAGGTATGGGATTTAATTGAAAATTACTTTGAAGCTTTCAACCTACAGTTTATCCCAAGAGAAGAGAATAGAATGGATGATTCTTTAGCAGTTGCAGCCAGTACATTCAAACCTCCGATCAATCCAAGACTAAGATATGAAATTGAGATGAGACACAGACCTTCGATCCCTGACAATATCAAACATTGGCAGGTTTTTGAGGATGATGAACAGATTAAGAAATTTTTGTTGATGATTGAAGATTTTGAAGATCATCAGATTGATTTGGAAACTGATGAAAATGACTTGGCTGATATGTCTAAGATTCTGAAAAAGAATATTGGTGATCAGCAGATTATTCAGTTGAAAGACAATATTTTACCAAGAGGTTTGGTACATCTCGAAATACTGTTTGATGCTAATGATGTGGCAGTGAATCAGAAGAAAGCACATCAAGATGAGAATGTGGAAGATTGTAATTTAGGAACTCAATATGAGCCTAAAATGGTCAAATTGTTCAAAGGCGTTCCGAAGGACTATAAACAAAGGTACATAGATCTGTTCAAACAATTTGAGGATGTATTTTCTTGGTCATATGATGATTTGAAGACTTATGATAAGAATATTATTCAGCATAAAATCCCATTGAAAGATGGAGTCAAACCACATAGACAGAAACTCAGAAAAATCAATCCATTGTTGTTGGCCCCGATTGAAAAGGAGGTAAAGAAATTGCTGCAGGCTAAAATAATTGTTCCTCTCAGATATTCAGATTGGGTTTCCAATCTTGTACCAGTCAGAAAGAAAAATAGAGAGATAAGGCTGTGTGTAGATTTCAGGAACTTGAATAGGGCTTCATTGAAAGATAATTATCCTTTGCCGAAAATGGATTTTGTCTTGCAAAAAGTGACTGGAGCTTACAGATTATCTATGGTAGATGGTTTTTCAGGGTATAACCAAGTTGCTGTGGAGAAGGAAGATCAAAAGAAAACTGCTTTCACTACACCCTGGGGAACATTCATGTATGCCAGGATGCCGTTCGACCTAATGAATGCAGGGGCCACATTCCAAATAGCAATGGATATTGCATTTGTAGGAGATAAGTTTGTGGTTATTTATCTGGATGATGTCACAATTTTTTCAAACTCTGATGAGGAACATCTACAACATTTGCAAAAAGCCTTCTTGAAGTGTAGGAAATATGGAATATCGCTGATTCCTAAAAAATCTTTGTTTGCTCTGGAAGAGGGTAAACTGCTGGGCCATATTGTTTCCAAACAAGGAGTGAAGATTGATCCAGCAAGGGTCGAAGCAATACAGTTAATTCCACTGCCCCAAAGTAAGAAAGATATTCAGAGGTTTCTTGGAAAAATTAATTTTCTAAGAATATTTGTTCCTAATTACATAGAGATTGTCAAGAAAATAATAGACATGTTGAAAAAGGATGCTGAGGTGAAGTGGGACAAAGAAGAAAGGGAATATTTTCAAAGGATTAAACAAGCTCTACAGGAAGCACCTGTTCTAATTAGTCTGGATTATTTGAAGCCATTTCAAATTTTTTCATTTGCGTCTTCCTCAACAATTGCTGCTGTGTTATTACAGAAAAATGAAGAAAAGTGTAAATAACCTATAGCATATTTCAGTAAGGTGCTCTGAGATACAGAATTAAAATATAATATATTGGAGAAACAAGTATATGCTCTGGTGAAAGCATTGAAAGCATTCAGAACCTATATTCTTCATTCCCAAATTTTAGCATATGTTCCTAATTCTGCTGTAAAGGATGTTTTAATACAGAGCGATGTAGAAGGTAAAAGAGGCAAATGGATTGCTAAAATCCAAGAATACGACCTTGATGTTAAACCAACAAAATTGATCAAAGGATTGGGACTGGCCAAATTATTAACAGAGTCAAATTTCCAAGCACTGGGAATTAATTTATTGGCACCTGTAGAGGAATTCCATGGAGAAACAGGTAATATTCAGTCAAAGTCAGCAATTAAATACAAATTCCTCTGCTCAGATTGGTACAAGGATATTGTTCACTATTTATGCTTTCTTTCTTGTCCTCCTTCAATAAATAGAGCTAAATACAGAACTTTAAAACTCAAGGCTCAACCTTATGTCATCATTGAAGCAAAGCTATATTGGAAAGATCCTGCTGGTGTGTATAGAGGAGGAAGTTTCAAAAGTAATTAAAAAATATCATGAATGTTTGTGCGGGGGTCACTACAGTTGGAAGGTAACTGCTCATAAATTTCTTAAATCAGGTTTTTATTGGCCCTCTGTATTTGCTGATGTATATAATGCAGTCAGAAGTTGTCAAAAATGCCAGGTGTTCGCAGAAAAGAAAAGGTTAGCCCCTTTACCTCTTCTCCCTATTTTTGTTGAAGAACCTTTCAGACAATGGGGATTGGATTTCATTGGAGAAATCAATCCACCATCTAGTGGGAAATTTAAGTGGATCCTTACTGCCACAGATTATTTTATGAAATGGGTAGAGGCAATCCCTACCAGGAAGGCAAATGATTTGGTTGTTATGAAGTTTTTAGAAGAAAATATCTTTAGTAGATTTGGATGTCCAGTAAAGATTGTGACAGATAATGCCCAAGTTTTCAACTCAATCAAGTTTATTAATTTTTGTCAGACTTATAATGTGATATTGTCTCATTCTACAGCTTATCATCCACAAGGAAATGGATTGGCGGAATCTTCTAACAAAACATTAGTAAAACTTTTGAGGAAGACAATAAATGAAAACCAGAAGAATTGGGATTCAAAGCTAGTTTTTTCTCTATGGGCAACAAGGATGACCACTAGGAGATCCACTGGTAAGTCACCTTACGAACTATTTTATGGTACTCAGGAATTTTTTCCCACCCAGTTGGTGAAACCTATGATTTCTTTCCTTCAAGATGCTCAAGAAGAAACTAATGCCATGATTAGAAGAATGAATAATGTAATGGAGTTAAGTGAAAGCAGAAATAAAGTTCGAGAGAATTTGCTTACTTATCAGCAAAAAATGAAGACAATATTTGACAGGAAAGAAAAATAAATCATGTTTCAGAATGGAGATCTGGTATTAAGATGGGATACCCGGAGGGATGACAAAGGGAAACATGGAAAATTTGATCCTTTGTGGTATGGTCTGTTCAAAATTAGTGAGGCCAGGATGAATAATACCTTCATACTGGAAAGTCTTGAAGGAGAAGTAATAGATATGCCTGTGAATGGGCAATATCTAAAACATTATTTCCAGCACTAAGAGCTATTTAACCATCATTGTATATATCTGTTTTTATCATTGTACATTTTTCATTTAGCAATTTTTGACTCCATGCCCGAAGTGAAGGCACTGATCTGCAGGTTCTTAGTGTTTCGTGGCAAAAACACTATCCCCAGGTGGAGCCAGATGTTGTGGATCATCTGCATATCCTTTTCTATTTTATTTTGAAAATCAAAAAAAAAAAAAAATCTGAAATTCAGAAAAAGTATATGCTATAGTATAATGTTTTTTATACTGTAACATAAAAAAGAAATGTTTCTAAAAGCTTGATGCAAATTAAGTTTATTGTTAAACTTTATTTGGATGTATATTATAGTTTCATGTTTAAACGTCGAGCAAGTCTCCGAGCGGAAGTAGCAAAGTATTGAATATTATAATCGAATGACAAAATGCGGAGGCGCAAAGAGCTCGTGAGTTATTGAATCAAGTGCCCTCGCAGTTGACCTATTTGACCGTGGGGTAAACAACGATCAACGATGTAGATTCATTACTGATAAGGACTAGCAGTTGTGGCAAGTACTCTTCTTGGCAGTGCACTTATTGGCGTCATGAAACCAAAGTGGAAGGCAATTTGTAATCACGCAGAAGTAGTATGCTGTCAACTTCCTTTACCGTCATTTCGGGCATCCCATTCGGGTTTATGACTTCATTGATCTTTATCCCATTTTCAAATTATTTGTAATCATTTTCCCCTTTGAGCCATGTCATTGCCACCTTTTCATTCTCCATTACCCTACGGATTGCTTCTGTTGTCTGTTCAGCCATGGCCAAGCGATTTTCACTACCTGGTTCGACTAGCCACATTTCCCTCATGGAAAGTGAGAAATACATCCAAGATACTATGTCTTCTGTAAACCATCCCCTCTTTTATCATCAAGTAACCCTAAATGCCAAGAATTGAGTTTTTACGCACAGAAGAAGACATGTGTATCTGTACGCATGTATACAAAAACTCATTTCTTTCCAAAGTTGTCATTGGTTGGTTTCGAAGTGTATCTAAGTGAAGTGCTATGGCTAGATTAAACGGGGGGAGAATGATCTCTGAATGGCTGTTGATTGATTTGCCCAGCGTTTTGTTTCTCTGAAGAAGGCAGGTCATCATTATTCAAGGAAGACTCATTGTGGAATATTTGAAAAACCTTTAGGGAAAAGTTAATCAATGTATGTTTCATTTGGGACCAAATTCAAAAGATTTCAACTGAAGTGAAATGTTAATTTGGATATTTTTGATGCGAGAATAGACTAGTTCTGAGTTGTATTGCAGAAATTCTGGGAAAAGATAATGACCTTATAGTTGACAAATCAGTATTAGGAATGTACACAACGATGATGAAACCAGGGACAGTTCCGGATATTCCATATTTTTGGCAAGAGATTGTCAACTCTCAGTTGATGATCTTTTCTCTCACAGGTTCCTTTAAAATCCCCTCATTGATTTTTTATTTATTCTTATATCAAAATGTTGAGGAATTTATGAGTTTGGGGTTAAATATAATGGATGTCAAGAAATAGAAGCAGTCAGTTATATTTTTGACTGACATAATTAGAAGAGAGGGAAATGAAGCAGGGTTGTTTGAGTTTGTTAGTCAGTATATGTCAATTTCATATAGAATATTGAATGGGGTTTCTCCCCCTCGTTTTCTACCAAAAGCCAGGGAGTTTTTATAGTTGGGACCTAGTTGCAGGTTTGGGGATTGGTTTGTGTTTGAGGAATATTCTAAGATAAGATTGTATGGAACTAATATTGAGCCTTACAGGCTCCCAAATTTTGTGCCTATGAGGCTTTTTCCCCTTGAATTCATCAGACAGAGTCTCAATGTAGAACAGGTGCATTTTGTTCCCATGAAGAAAGGTCTCATGTATAAGTTTCCCATGAGTGTGGGACCCTTTGTGGTAAATAAGAGACAAGCATTTGGTGAAGTGTCTGCGTGTTGGAAGAACTGTATTCTTTGGTCGAAAAATGGTCATGCTCCTCATGGAGTGATTTCCCAAAGGAGAGCTGAAAATGGATATTCTGCTTTTACTCACGAAAGCAGACCTGAGTAGGAAAAGTTGGCAAACCCAAGAGAAGTAAATTCAGCAAAAACAGGCATTCAGACACCTATTATAACTGAAAAGATAAATAAAATAAGTAAGGATTCTGTTGGTGAGTTAGATGATGAAGAGCCAAGAGAGGAGAAAAGAACTAGGGTCATTTGAAGATCATTATTCAAATTACGGAGTTTTGTCGTTTAAATGAAGAAAAATGCTCCCTCGCCTCTTCTCTTGGAGGGTGTGAGCATACTGTGAAAGAGTGCCTCAAATCTCAACGGTGTTTACAAATTGAAGGGAAAAAGATAGTAGCTAATGTGGAGGCTCGGACACAGCATCATAGCTACTAATGGAACAGGTTGCTAGTGGCAATGGGATCCTAGAAGGATCGATTGGAAGATGGCTGCCCTTGTCCAACAGGGTCTCTCTTGGATCCTCGAGCGGTTTCAATGTTTTGTAGATATAACTATGGATGTTAAGAAAGATCACTTTGCTGCATAAGATGAATCTACATGTACGGTCTCGGACAATTAATTGTCGATAATCTAACTAAGACAGTACCACGGTGTTAAAAATTGTCATTATTAAAAGTTATCAAGCATTCTCGAGTTGGAGAAGGCCAATTCAAGGGCCTTATCAGTTCAAAATGAGGAGTTGAAAAAGATTATCATAAAGGTTGGTGTAGATCCTAGTGACAAAGCTGCAGTACAGAAGATCATGGAGAATGTTGAAATAGAGATATCCACCCTAAGGAAAAAGATGAAGTTACCTGCTGCAGAGCATTCAATGGCTGCCGAAGTGGCAGAGGTGGAGAAAGAGAAAGAGGAACTTCGTCAGCAATTGTTGCATAAAGATTAAGAATTGTCTAAAATAAAGCAAACTTCCATCTCTTTACAAAATCACATTGAAAGTCATACATGTACCTTTGTTTTTCCTACAGGTGATACAGATCCCCAAGCACAGATTTCTCAACTCAACACAGAAATGAAGATGGCAGAAAGAGATCGCAAGCAAGCTCAAGCAGAATTAGAAACGGCCACAAAGATCATACGATCACTAGAAAATGAAGCTGATCACAATAAATTGAATTTACAAAAGGTTGGAGTTGAGATTAAAGATCTCAAAGAGAAATTAAAAGGAAATATCTCACTTATAAAGGCTAAATATATCATTTGGGGTGAAATTATCTCAGAAATGAAGTCCAATTGGAACTTCTTGAATATATTTGCAAAAGAGAAAAGCCTTATCTCAGAATATGAAGAAGAGATCCTATCTGATAAGCAAACAGCAATTAAGAGAGCCAATTGGGCTAGGAAGTTCATAAACTTTATTAATTTCAAGTCAGATGAGGAATTAGAAGACATTGGAATAAAGGATAGATATTTTTATGCTGTGGAGGTTAATAAGATGATAATTAGGAATGATCTCCAGAAAGTTACAGAAAAGAGACTAGTGGGAATCAAAGAGACAGTGAACAAGTTTGATATATCATTTGATAAATTGACAAGAATAGGTTTACCTTCATGTTGGACAGAGAAAGGAAACATTCTGTCATGGAAATTTTATGAAGATTCATTAATACTGGCAAAAAGAAAGATGGATAACAAGCATGAAAAGACGCAGATTTTAAAAGGAGAAACAATGTTTGATTTCTTGCAAAGGCATTTCAATTTGTTATGGATGGTGAAGACTCTCTTCACAAAAATACCTACACACATTCAGATTGTTGCATTCAGGTTGGAATATCATAGTTTCAAGAATTCATCAACAACCCAAAGTGAGATATGGAAAAAGTGCAAAACATTCTCAATGGACTCAACAAAAGGAATCCTAGCATCTCAACAAAAAGTAGCCATTGACTCAGCAACCGTATCAGAAGCGGCTGTTCTTATAGATTAGGAATTTTGAATTTCACGTTATGTTATTTTCTCAAAATCATGTAAATTGTAACAGGACCTTTTTGAGGCATGCACCTCCGTAACTGTAAGTAGTTAAAGAAGTTAGAATTAGTTTCATCGCTGGAAACTGTTTGTTATTTTGTATTTAAAGAAGATTCCAAGAAAGGAAAAGGTTTCGAGTTCTGAACCTTGAAGCCAAATTTTTGTACTCAAGAATGGAAAATTAATGAATGAGTATGCAAGTTTCTATCATTCTGTTTATGCTGAAAAGTTTTCCAGTTTACACAATGTTTTCTTATCTATGAATAAAATAGAGTAATGAGCAGCAGGTCTCTTTATACATATGTATTTAAGAGTTAAACAAACCTTAATGTGCGCTCCTCTGTTTTAACCTGTCCTTTGTAGAATTCTTGATTTTAAAATGATAGATTATTTTTGAAACATCATATCAGATTGAAATCCTCTTCTCTTTTTCTTCCATTCATTCAATTCAGCATAAGTGAAATAGATAATTGCAAAACATGCATGGATTTGATATTTAAGGGTTACACAATCAATTTTTAAGGGTTTATAAGACGGATACAGATATATATTCATTTGTGACATAATCAGATAATGTCTTAAGCATTGATTCCTAATCACGGCTAAAAATTTAATATATTGAAATTTCTTATAAATTAGCTTTAATTAGTCCTCCTAATGAGCAATTTAAGTGGATCCTTACTGCTACAGATTATTTTACAAAATGGGTAGTGGCAATCCCTACCAGGAAGGCAAATGATTTAGTTGTTATGAAGTTTTTAGAAGAAAATATCTTTAGCAGATTTGGATGTCCAGTAAAGATTGTGACGGATAATGCCCAAGTTTTCAACTCACTCAGGTTTATTAATTTCTGTCAGACTTATAATGTGATATTGTCTCATTCAACAACTTATCATCCACAAGGAAATGGATTGGCAGAATCTTCTAACAAAACATTAGTAAAATTTTTGAAGACAATAAATGAAAACCAGAAGAATTGGGATTCAAAGCTGTCTATGGGCAACAAGGATGACCACTAGGAGATCCACTGGTAAGTCACCTTATGAACTCGTATATGGTACTTAGGCATTGTTTCCCACCCAGTTGGTGAAACCTGTGATTTCTTTCCTTCAAGATGCTCAAGCAGAACCTAATTCCATGATTAGAAGAATGAATAATGTAATGGAGTTAAGTAAGCGAGAAATAAAGTTCGAGAGAATTTGCTTACTTACCAGCAAAAAATGAAGACAATATTTGACAGGAAAGAAAAATAAATCATGTTTCAGAATGGAGATCTGGTATTAAGATGGGATACCCGGAGGGAAGACAAATGGAAACATGGCAAATTTGATCATTTGTGGTACAGTTCGTTCAAAATTAGTGAGGCCAGGATGAATAATACCTTCATGTTGGAAAGTCTTGAAGGAGAAGTAATAGATATGCTGGTGAATGGGCAATATCTAAAACATTATTTCCAACACTAAGAGTTGTTTGACCATCATTGTATATATTCGGTTTTATCATTGCACATTTTTCATTTAGCAATTTTTGACTCCATGCCCGAAGTGAAGGCACTGATCTGCAGGTTCTTAGTGTTTCGTGGCAAAAACACTATCCCCAGGTGGAGCCAGATGTTGTGGATCATCTACATATCCTTTTCTATTTTATTTTGAAAATAAATAAAAAAGCAAAAAAATCTGAAATTCTGAAAAAGTATATGCTATAGTATAATGTTTTTTATACTGTGACATAAAAAATAAATGTTTCTAAAAGCTCGATGCAAATTAAGTTTATTGTTAAACTTTATTTGGATGTATATTATAGTTTCATGTTTAAACGTCGAGCAAGTCTCCGAGCGGAAGTAGCAAGTATTGAAGATTATAACCGAATGATAAAGTGCGGAGGTGCCAAGAGCTCATGAGTTATTGAATCAAGTGCCCCCGCAATTGACCTGTTTGACCGCGGGGTAAACAACGATCAACGGTGTAGATTCATTGCGGGGGGACTAGCCAAAGTTTGCCGCCGTACTCCAGGAGCCTCCGCAATGACGTCATGAGGCAAAGTGGAAGACAGTTGTAATCCATGATAAACCTTGTCAACGGATTTTTACACGTCATTTCAGGCATTTATTACGGGTTTGCGCGGCTTTTAAATTGATCTTTATCACATTTTCAAATCATTTGTAATTGTTTTCCCCTTTGAGCCATGTCGTCGCCACATTTTCATTCTCCACTACTTTACGGATTGCTTCTGTTGTCTGTACAGCCATGGCCAAGCAATTTTCACTACCTGGTTCGACTAGCCACATTTCCCTCATGGACAATGAGAGAGACATCCAAGATACCGTGTCTTTCGTAAATCATCCCCTCTTTTATCATCAAGTAACCCTAAATGCCGAGAATTCCACATTTTTTTCTGCCATGAAGAAATCTGGTGTCATGTCTGCATGTATCCCAAAAGCTCATTTCTTTCCCGAATTTATCTGTTGGCTGGATTCTTGAATGTATCCTGGTAAGTGCTTTATAATGAATTCGCAGGGGGAGAATGTCATATAGGTGTTGACGCAGTTGATTCACCAAGCGTTTTGTTTCTCTGAAGACGAGTCATCACTTCAATTCTCAGAAGACTCATTGGCAAGTTATTTTGAAAACCTTTCAGGAGAAGAATTTAATTAGTGTATATCTCATTTGAGACCAAATTCAAAAGAATTTCAACTAGAAGGTGAAGAATTCAATTTGGAGATTTTGATGCTGAGAATAGACCTGTTTTGAGTTGTATTGCAAAAATTCTGGGCAAATATAATGACGTTACAGTTGACAAATCAGTGTTAGGAATGTACACAATGATGATGAAACTAGGGACAGTTCTGGATATTCCATCTTTCTGGCAAGAGACTGTCAACTCTCAGTTGATGAGCTTTTCTTTCACAGGTTCCTTTAAATTCCCCTCATTGATTGTTTCTTATATCAAAATGTTGAAGAATTTATGATTTTGGGGTTAAATATAATGGATGTCAACAAACAGAAGCAGTCAGTTATATTTTGGACTCACATAATTAGAAGAGAGGTAAATGAAACAGGGTTGTTTGAGTTTTCCAGTCAGTATATGTCAATTGCTTATAGAATATTGAATGGTGTTACTCCCCCTTGTTTTCTACCAAAATCTAGGGAGTTTTTATAGTTGGGACCTAGTTGCAGGTTTGGGGATTGGTTTGTGTTTGAGGAATATTCTGAGATAAGATTGTATGGAGCTAATATTGAGCCTTACAAGCTCCCAAATTTTGTGCCTATGAGGCTTTTTGCCCTTGAATTCATCAGATAGAGTCTCAATGTAGATCAGGTGCATTTTGTTCCCATGAGGAAAGGTCTCATGTATAACTTTCCCATGAGTGTGGGACCCTTTGTGGTAAATATGAGACAAGCATTTGGTGAAGTGTCTAAATTGTTGGAAGAGACACATCTGTTACTGGGTGAAAAATGGTCATATGATCCTCATGGGGTGATTTCCCAAAGGAGAGTTGAAAATGGATATTCTGCTTTTACTCACGAAAGTAGAACTAAGCAGGAAAATCTGGCAAACCCAGGAGAAGTAAATTCAGAAAAAACAAGCATTCAAACACCTATTATAACTGAAAAGATAAATAAAATAAGTAAGGATTCTATTGTTGAGTTAGATGATGAAGAGCCAAGAGAAGAGAAAATAACTAAGTTGGCTGAAGATCATTCTTCAAATTCACCAGGTTTTATCTTCCATATAAATGAAGAGCAAAATTCTCCCTCTTCTCCTGGAGGTCATGAGCTTTACCATGAAAAGGTGCCCTCAGTCAAACAGGTGTTTACACAGATTGAAGAGAAGAATCAAAGAATAAAAGCTAATGTGGAGGCTCAGGAAGAGCATCACATAGCTACTAATCAAACTAGGTTGCTAACTGTGATGGATCTCGAGAAGGATCAGTTCAGAATGGCTTTAACACATCCAACAGGGATGTCTCTTGGATCCTCAAGCGGTTTCAATGTTGTAAATATAACTATGGATGTTAAGAAGATCCCACTATTGGATAAGATGAATCTACATATGCAGACTGGAAAATTAATTGTCAATGATCTAACTAAGACCAATGCCACGGCTGTTAAAGCTGAAAATATGCTAGCAAAAGTTATCAAGTAGTTCAAGTCGGAGAAGGCCAATTCAAAGGCCTTATCAGTTCAAAATGAGGAGTTGAAAAAGATTATCATAAAGGTTGGTGTATATCCTAGTGACAAAGCTGCAGTACAGAAGTTCATGGAGAATGCTGAAATAGAGATATCCACCCTGAGGAAAAAGCTGAAGTTACCTGTTGCAGAGCATTCAATGGCTGCAAAAGTGGCAGAGGTGGAGAAAGAGAAAGAGGAACTTCGTCAGCAATTGTTGCATAAGGATGAAAAATTGTCCAAAATAAATCATACTGCCATCTCTTTACAAAATCACATTGAAAGTCATACTTGTACCTTTGTTTTTCCTACAGGTGATACAGATCCCAAAGCACAGATTGCTCAACTCAACACAGAAATGAAGATGGCAGAAAGAGATCGCAAGCAAGCTCAAGCAGAATTAGAAACGGCCACAAAGATCATACGGTCACTAGGAAATGAAGCTGATCAGAATAAACTGAATTTACAAAAGGCTGAAGTTGAGATTAAAGATATCAAAGAGAAATTAAAAGGAAATATCTCACTTATAAAGGCTAAATATATCATTTGGGGTGAAATTATCTCAGAAATGAAGTCCAATTGGAACTTCTTGAATATAGTTGCAAAGGAGAAAAGCCTTATCTCAGAATATGAAGAAGATATCCTATCTGATAAGCAAACAACAATTAAGAGAGCCAATTGGGCTAGCAAGTTCATAAACTTTATTAACTCCAAGTCAGATGAGGAATTAGAAGACATTGGAATAAAGGATAGATTTTTCTATGTTGTGGAGGTTAATAAGATGATAATTAGGAATGATCTCTGAAAAGTTGCAGAAAAGAGACTACTGGGAATCAAAGAGACAGTGAAAAAGTTAGATATATCATTTGATAAATTGACAAGAATAGGTTTACCTTCGTGTTGGACAGAGAAAGGAAACATTCTGACATGGAAATTTTATGAAGATTTATTAATACTGGCAAAAATCAAGATGGATAACAGGCATGAAAAGACGCATATTTTAAAAGGAGAAACAATGTTTAATTTCTTGCAAAGGCATTTCAATTTGTTATGGATGGTGAAGACTCTCTTCACAGAAATACCTACACATAGTCAGATTGTGGCATTCAGATTGGAATATCATAGTTTCAAGAATTCATCACCAACCCAAAGTGAGATATGGAAAAGGTGAAAAACATTCTCAATGGACTCAGCAAAAGAAATTCCAGCATCTAAAAAAAAAGTAGCTGTTGACTCAGCAACCGTATCAGAAGTGCCTATTCCTATAGATTAGGAATTTTCAATTTCACGTTATGTAATTTTCTCAAAATCATGTAAATTGTAATAGGACCTTTTTGAGGCTTGTACCTCCGTAACTGCAAGTAGTTAAAGCAGTTAGAATTAGTTTCATCACTGGAAACTGTTTTGTTATTCTATATTTAAAGAAAATTCCAAGAAAGAAATAGGTTCCGAGTTTTTGAACCTTGAAGCCAAATTTTTGTACTCAAGAATGGAAAATCAATGAAAGAATATGCAAGTTTCTATCACTCTGTTTATGATGAAAAGTTATCCAGTTTACATAATGTTTTCATATCTGTGAATAAAATAGTGTAATTTGAGCAGCGGGTCTCGTTATACATATGTATGTAAGAGTTAAACAAACCTTAATGTGCGCTCCTCTATTTTAAATTTATCTTTACTTAATTCTTCCGGGTTTTAAAATGATAGATTCTGTTTGAAACAACATATCAGATTGAAATCCTTTTCTCTTTTTCTTCTGTTCATTCAATTCAGCATAAGAGAAATATAGCATTGTAGAACATGCATGGATTTGATATTTAAGGGTTACATAATCAATGTTTAAGGGTTTATAAGATAGAGACAGACACATATTCATTTGTGACATGATCAGATAATGTCTTGAGCACATTCCTTTTCACAGCTAAGGAATTGTCACTTAAGGTATAACATGAGGTGTATTGCTCCCTTTTGACAATGGAGCAATAAAAGTTATAACTATTGATGACCAGGGGACTATCTTCTTGGTGATTTGACATAGACTCAAATTATATCAAGATCCCACCCGTAAAGAATAGTTTATTCAATAGCTGAAGCAACATTCAAAATTGGAAATGGTAGGCAGGAAAGACTTCCAACTTATTGTAAGCAATTCTTAACCTATTATTTTCCTTTAAAGAAAAATAGAGAAGAAAAATAAAATTAAAAAAATCATAAAAAAATTAAAGATAAAAATAAAGTATAGTCGCGAAAACAAGCTTGTTGGCATGACTAGACAAGAGATCTGCTTGAAAACCAGGTCAATGGTAGGAAAATTATCTCTTAAATTATTCACTAAAAAGGGAATGTTAATTGAATTTTTCATAATTGTGTCTTGTCACTGAGAAGAAGTTAGTTTCTATGATCAGTTTTGGTGGCAACAAATTAGGTTTGCATAAGTCTTCCTCCTTGACAATTTCTAGGACAACCAATCTTCCAAATCTATATACAATTGGAGAACATACTCCCAGTTAGTTACTTTTCTTCAAACTGGTCATAAGCATTATTACCTCATAGAATGATTATTTTCCTCAATATCTAAGCATCTTTGTTTTTCTCATGTCCCTATTTCTCTCATCCCCTCTCTTATTCCATTTCTTTTTCACTCTCCCCATTCTTATCATAATACCCTTCCATTATTCTATTGTCCCTTCTCTTACTATCCTTTCTTTACATTCCTCCCATTCTTATCAGTATAACATTTTCCCTATTTCTATTGTGCCTTCTTTGTCTCCCTTTTTAATATCCATCCTATTATGATCACTATACTCTTGTCCATATTACAATTATATCGTCCCCTCTATATCGTCCCTATTCTATATCCATCTTATTCTTTGATTCACTACATCTCTATTCCCACTATCTTCTTTCCAAATTTCAGAATCTATCATAATCAAAATATCAGTGCTCTTGTATCAAATCAATTATAACAATCCTATTTGGCACCTTTGGCATTAGTTATGTTTTGATAGGAATTATTGAAAATCGGTCTTGACATTGATATGACCCGGTGCAAAAGAGTCAACATGCATTCCCTTTTGGGACAGATAGACCAAATGAGAAAGTTTCACTATGTTTTTTATTTTGATACAAAGTTGCAAGAATACTATGTCAGGTGTAGGATCACCTATAAGTTATGAACCCTTTATTATCAATTTAGAGTTAAGTGTATTTTTTTGAAATTATGTCTTATCTAGCTTTAGGAATGTGTGGGACATACAGGTATGTGAACTAAAATTATTTTTTATCAGTTCGACAACATTGTAACAATCCTATTTCATTGTCTTTGATTTTTATAAGTGAATATCATTGGTGAGTATCATTTCAACATGCATGGCTTACTAATATTGGTACCTGAGGAAGCCTTGTGTTTAATAAGTCTTATTAATGTACAAGAATTGTCGGGATGTTTTGGTCTATATATAACCTTTTTAATTTAATTTTTATAATAATTTCTTTGCACTTCTCCATTTCTTCTCATCATTGTGGGAACTAGGGTGTAGAGAAGTGGTTCCTCCATTATTAATCCTGTTATCATGTTAAATTCAAGAGCTATCAATGAATTAACTCAACTATCCTTCCATCAAAGATGTTCAATTAATAATTTGTATCCCTATTGCCACTACCCTCCTCTTGGAATTATCCTTCAATTATCTCTCTTTGATATTTGGAAAATTTTGAGACTTGGCTGACGATCCATATGGGGAAATTTGGCCCAATGAGACTGAAATTATGGTTTTTGAGAGAAATTGAAGGAGTCCCATCGTATAATGCTATTTTTCCCATGTTGCAGGTCGCGGGGTGGATGGCATTTATTCAAAAGTTTCAAGGGCTTGATATGGCAGTAACTCGAGCCTTTGCCAAGAAATTATTTAATGGGAATGTCACCAATGATGGCAACATGGTGATGGTTGTCTTAGAGAATTTCATTTCCCAAGCAACGGGTCTCCCTCGTCAAGGGGAGAAATGGTTTAAAAACCTACAGATGAAGCGAGGGGTATGGAATAGGTTCATCATAGAGCGTGGTTATGAAGTTGATTGGAAGAAGGGTGTCCCATGACATTTCATCGTGGAAAAATGGAAGTATCTCCTATAGGTCTTACAAAAGTCTGTCACCTGCGAATACAAGTATTCCATGGTGTTTATATACCACATAATAATGTTGTTACACTTCGAATCCGGTGAGTTGATTGATTTTCCTTATTTTTACTTTAAGAGTCTAAGTCGAATGGCATAGGGGGTCTAGCGGAGCCCCCCAATGCAGGTCTTCTATACACTCTACCACCATGGTCTAATTAATATTTTGATTTATGAAGAATTGAGGAGGCGAGAGTCATCATGGAATGAATTCCTTATCAATAATCAATTTTGAAACCCTAGCCCTCCAGCTATAAAACTTAAGGAAAATCTAAACAAAAAACAAGTTGGAGCCTCTACAGCTACGTTGAAAGGGCATGGGTCGAAGCTCGCAAAAACCAAATGACCTGATTCAAAAAATGAAAAAGGAATGGTTTCAAGTTTAAACAAGGAAGGAGTGGGGAATAATATACCAATGGAGGCACCAACACTTGTTTTAACCAGGAGGGTGACAAGAAATATGAAAAGAGGAAAAAATGCTCCCTCTCGGTCGAAAACCCCTATACATATTGAGATAACTCAAATTTCCTTAGCTAGTGATGGGTCAAACCCCGAATATGGTCCCTTTATCTCTTAAGAATCCCAGTTTTCTATTGAAGAACAAATCCCGCCAGATAATGTGAATTGTATGAAGGCAACACCTGAGATTGATAAAATGAAAATGTGACTACTGACAAATTATTTGCCCTAGGGAAGAAGCATATGTCTGGAAAAGGGAAGAAATATATATTGCTAGAAGCAGTTGCATCCAAAAGTGCACCTGAACATGATTTGAGATCCTCATAAGACTCTTAGAGACCACTTCCAACTGAGTTTTTACAATAAAAGGCCAAGGATGAGAAGAAGATTATAAAATTGAAGAAGAAGGTCAAATAATTTAAAATCCTTGACCGATATCTCAAATCACAGAACCTGATGATGAAGGTTATGAATGAGGAGTTATAGGGAGAATTGGAGAAACTAATGGAATGAAAAAAAAATATTATTAAATTGTTTAGGAGCTGGCGTGTGCACAATTTTTATGTATAGGATCGTAACAAAAAACCAAAGAAGAAGTTGAAACAGGTCCAGGCCACTGAGACGACAATCAATATCCATATTAGCAAGCGAGTAGATGGAATCTTTAGTTTTGATAAATTTTGTATGGGAGTGATTTCAATGCATCATAGCAATCATTTTGTTTGTGCGAGGATACACAAACTTATAGGGGTGAGGGAGATGTAAGGCCTGAGAATTGAGAATTTTTTCACCACTATGATGCCCCTTTTACCCCCCCGTATTTAACCTTTTTGAGCTCCCTACTCCATATCCTCACAACCATTTTTGGTGTAACAATGGAAGAATGTGCCTAATAGACATTTATTTAAAAATTTAAAAGGATTATATTCACTTTTATCATAATTCCTTCATTCAAGTGCATTTATAATCTTAATTATTATTTGTGAAAATTTCTAATGATGGTTTGCAGGTTTTGCACCCTCCAGAGGATCATGAAACCAAAGGAAGGAAGTATGTGTGATTGTTTTTATATGAATACCGCCACGTGGGCTGGTGACAAGCAGATGCTTTGTACACTCTATCAAATCACTGATAGGTTTAGGTCAAAATTCCCTTTATTAGGACTTCAATTGGTAGACAACCGATATTTGAGGAGATAATCTCTGAGTGCTTCCACAACATATATGTAGTCATCTAGGATTATTTTGTGGGTGCAACTAGACTTATTTTCATTCATGAATTATTATTATGTTTTCCTATTCTTTCCCACAATTGTTTCAGCTAGCTCTAGCTTGTTATTTTATTGTAAATACTACAAAATTCTAGCCATGGCTCATGGCTATGTTAGTGATTCCATTGTAAAATTATGCTATTGTTTTATATTCTTGAGTCGATCCCTATGGTCACTAGATTCTGATTCGTCTCCATGTTATGTAAAGACTGAAAAAATCTTTAATATATGAAGGCTATGGCAGGTTTCACACTTCATCATTTGTGTGTTTATTTGACTCTTTGATTTAATCTCTTCCAGGAGGGAACGAGTTAGTTGGTTGGGCCCGCCAACTCTGCTCGTTGCCCTTCCTTTTCATTCATTTATTATTATAGGTTGTAGATATTATTGTTTAATGATCTATATATAAAGTGTGGCGTGCCAATATACATTGTTTCTTTCAAATCTAAGAATTTTTGTGTGCCAAAAATGAGTGGCGATTACATATTCTATTTATGGGTACAATATTTATATTCTACACCTGAGTTGTGTGTATACATATTTGGGAAATACAAGGATTAAAAATTGTAATTAATCACTTCTTTTAATGTCACAAATGAATTGTAGCAAGCCTAAATTGATACAACTTTTGAAAATAATCCATTGAATCCTATATTCTTGTGAGATTATTTTGTATAGTTTATTCTAAGAAGGATACAATCTTGGAGCTTAAGATCTGAAGCACACATTTGAGTTTTGATGTATGGCTTGTTAAAGCTATTGTGATCACAAGGTGCTTCTGTAACATTATTTTCATATTGGTCTATTCTTGTGCGTGGGAACATAACATATGTTGTTGGCTTATTGAAATTTGTGAGTTTTGTATCATTGATATTTTAACATGTTTATATTTGTGTTGCCCTACTCTTTTTTGTAAAGTTAAGTTTGAAAGGATTAACGTACAAGAGTTTTCCAGAAAGGAACATGACTTTAAAATTAATGTCTTGTACCTTTCATAAGTGATCTTGATCATAACATCTTTTAAGTTGTTGCGATTGTAGGGTATCTATCCAACAACCCTTTCTTGTATTATTTTTTGTTGTGGATTTTTGGTAGCCAATACATTTTCCAAAACTTATATTTTTATTGGAATTTGAGTTGATTTAGTTTTATTATTGAAAACACATACACGAGTTTTCTAAAATGAATATTGAAGCTTTAGATATGAACAAGTACATTTTATTATGTGTGAAGAATTTGGTTTGCATAAGATAGCACATTACTCATATCCATATCAAATTGATGTGTGATTGAAGCAGGTTTAAAGCCTTCTTTTCTTATGAATAATATCTGGTTTGACACAGAGTGATTAATTTTAGGACTATGTGAATATTTGCAATTGAATCAGTTTCCCTTTTTGGTCTTGCTATCTACATTTAGTTAGGTAGAGATTTTTTCTACATTTACACTCCTCATTTTATGGTGTGGAGTTTGTTAAGGTTTTTTTACTCCCTTATCTTTTAGACAACTGAGGTAGGATTCGTATAGAATTTTCTTAGCCTAGTTAGGAACCAGATTCCAGATTCCCAAGTGACCCATAGTTAGGGTTTTCTTTCTAATACTTTCCATTGGGATTGTAGGATTAGAATAGATTTCAAGGAACTTAGATGCATTTGAAAATTTTAAAGTGTTAATTGAATAGCTTATGTAGCAAGATAAAGATTGATTTTTTTGCAAGTCTTTGGAGTCCTCTTCTAGCACATATTGTGTTTCACCTCACAGTATATGATACATCAGATTGACATGATGATGTTGGATTATTAACTAACATATATTACAACAGATAAAGAGGAAAGAGAGTAGTGGTGATAGCTCAAATGAAGAATAGGAACTAATGGATAAGTAGCCCAAGGAAAAGATAGAATAGTGAATAAATAAGTAATAAAAGCTCCTCCCTCTCAAAATAATTTTGTTGAAGGTCAAGAGTTCTTGCAAAGCAAAGGTAACTAGTTAGGTAATCAAGAAAATATCTTTGTGACACTGGAAATTTCAGAAGAGGAAGGTGACATCCCAAATATCTTACCTCGAGATCAAATTCTCCCTTTAATGGATATTCCTCTCTAAAAATATATACCACGGGGAATTACCCTTTTATATGATTCCCCCTTTAAGGAAGCTAACAATGAATCTAAAGAGGGATAATTTTCCTCTCTTCAAGGCTCCCTCAAAGTACCCAAAGCACTCTAGAAGTATCCCCATCAGGAAACCCCATAATCATAAGGAAGGGAAGTGGTTTGGCCCCTGGGAATGGGGAAAAATTAAAAACCTCAAGTAAATGATGAAGGAAATCTCCTGAAACTATAGATGGTTGTGGAATGAGAAAAATATAACAGAGGCGAGAAGTTTGATAATGAAAGAGAAACACTTAATCCTCCTCTACGAGAAATTTTTTTGGGAACCCTCCGAAAATGTAAATTATTGTGGTGAGAAAGTAATGCATTAGTAGTTCAATCTCATGGGGATTTTGGAGGCCTTTGTATGATGTGGTATGATTCATTTTTTAGAAAAAATCAAACATTGGATAGCCCTCCATCCTCTTCATATTCTAAGCAATGAGGTATGCACCATTGTAAATTCTTATGTGTTTATAATGTACCATGAAAAAATATATTGTCATAATTATTTAATTAATCAAAATAGCTACGAATTTAAAAGTAATTGTATCATTGGTGGTGATTTTAATACCACCATCCATCCTTGGGAAAAAAGGAGGAATTCTAGTACTAGATCCTTTTAGGGAAAATATTGAATATCTCATATCTTCTCATGAACTCATTGATATACTTATAGCCCAGGGAAAATTTACCCGGAGTAATAGGGAATTATCCCAGGTCATATAATTGTCAGGCTATAACACTTCCTTATCAACAATAACCAATTAGATCATCAATTCTCTTTCACCTTTGAAATTCTAGCTTGGAGTGGTTTTAATCACAATTCTATTTTCTAATCACAAGTTTATTATGTTGTCCTTTCATATTCAAGAAGATTAAGGCCCTCTTCCATTTTAATTTACGCTCACTCGCTTCAATTTTAGGAATTTTTTGAGGTGGTCTACAATGCATGGGAAGGTCGAGTCTTGATATCCTTGGTTTTCATGTGGGAGAAAATGTTGAGAAAAGTGGTGTCATTAATGTTAAGAGAACAAGTGAATACAAGTTCATGGGGATTTTTTTGAGCGTTTGTTGATGATGGTTACTAGTATGATGGAGCTTACCATTCAAGGAAATTTTTCTCTTAGGTCAATTGACCAAACACATGCATGAATTGGTTAGTTGAATAGTCCTCTCATATACTCTTCCAATGGTGTATCACACTTAGAAAATTTCCCAAGGATAAAGAATAAAATGCCTTTTGAAGTTAAGGCATGACTGAGTAGATTTTGGTTTGTAAGTCATCTATGCATATCCAGGTCAAAAAACATATTTGGGATGTCTAGCTAGAGTGGAATTATCTGAAAATTTGGATTTGCAAGTTATGGAATGAGCATCCATATATTTGGATTCATCCGGGAGATGAGGAGATCTGGGGGAATTCGGACTTGTGGGAAATATGGGTATCTGAAGTATATGCACAAATGCAAACTTGTAAAATACCTAGATATGGATTTTCCTATGGAAAATTTTTGATTGGTGCAATGTTTCATGAAATAGAGATAATATCCAGGAATTTGACCCTTAGAAAGTGTATAAATAAAAACATAGAAAAAAGTCAGACCCCATATCCAGTTCCATACCAGTACAGGTAGAAATGTTGATAGATGGAAAAATTATAGTGGATTACAAGGATGAGTTGGGGTACAGGTGGTAGTGGCATAACCATGATGACATAGTAGGTGAAACATGGCAGGGAGTTTTGGAGTTTTTGGGTGGCCAAGTGAGTCGAATCTATGTGAAATGTGGCATGATGATATCATGATGTAAGCATGACATTAGCTAATGATGTGTTGAAGCATTGGGATTCACATCCAGGAGTTGGCTTATAAGTAATTCTCTTTGTTAATGAGTTTTCTGAAAAAGTGTGGTGATAAGGTGGTGGGCCAAAAATAATTTTTAGATCCAGATGATATGAGAGAAATGCCATATATAACCCATATAAAAATCCATGGGTGCGGATATTAGGCACTGTATCAAAGTTTAAAACACCTAGATATCAAATGAGGTGATAGGGTTTTGTTTAGTCAAAGTTTTGCAAAGTGCCAAAATCTGGACTCCCCCTCCACCAACCATTGGAAATTGGGGGGTAGGGGGGGGGGGTTGGGTTGCAATTGATAATGGATATTGATCTACAAGTTGATGGATATCTGCTCATGGTGTGCAAAGGGAAGCTACGATGGAGCTAACGACAGAGCTAACAAATTGTAGACCCCCCACTTTGTTGTCTATTGAGCATACAAAGGGGCTCCACGGTACATCAACCATTGATTTAAGTAGGGTTTAAAGATCAGAGACTGTAAATCGTCGATTAGTGCATGTGTTTAGAAATTTTGTAATCCATGATATTTTGGCATTTGGTGTTGGTGTTCGACTAAATTTGGTATTTTCATAGTGTTCTAAGTATTCCAAAATTGGTGTTCCAATGCCAAAATCAAAATAGACAAAAGGAAAAGTTGGCATGCAGATAAAAAGCAACAATTTACAAGTTTCAAAAGATAAATTGAAAATAAAACATGAATATCAATCAAAGAGGAACAACAAGTGAAGATAATAAAAGTATTTAACTCATTGAAAAGTAAGCTAAACAACAACTAATTCCAAAAATATAATTGAAGTCAATATGAAAACTAAACTCAAAAATATAAAATCAAAGATAATATTTGAAGCTTTATATACAATAGTAGAAGCATTACATAAGGTGTGCCTTTGGTGTGAGAATCCTTACAAAATTATGTGTTGGATATTTGAGAGGATCTTAGATTGAGTACATGTGAGTGGAATTTATTAGAGAAATTTCAGAGAATTATTTCAAAAATATTTTGTAAGATATTGACATAGCTCATATTTTTATGAAATAAATATTCAATTTGCAAGGCATACCCAAGAAGGTAATTTCAAATATGGATCTACCAATTTTACTTCAAACTTTTGGAAAACATTGTTTGTAGGCTTTGGAACTCAACTAGCATTTAGCACAATATATCATCCTCAAACAGATCTTCAAATAGAAAGGGTAAACACAATTCTATAGGAAATGCTAAATATGTATGCCATGCAACAACCGAAGAGGTGGGAATAATTCCTACCATTAGTTGAATTTGCATACAACAATGGGTACCAAGAGTTATTGAAGATGAGTCCTTTTGATACACTATATGGTAGAAAATCTAATACTCCCATTAGGTCAAATGAACCAATGAACAGAGTGGTCCTTGGACCTGAAATGTTAAGAGAAATGGAGAAAGAAGTGATTAATATCAGATGGAAGTTGAAAGTAGCACAACATAGGCAAAAGAGTTATGAGAACCAATATAGAATGCATAAAGAATTCCAAGTGGGAGAGCATGTATATCTCCTTATCAAACTAAGGAATATCTCACTAAAATTTGGATCATATGCTAAATTAGCACCCATATTTTTTGGACCATTTCAAATTTTGGAAAGAATGGGACAAGTAGCTTATAGATTGGCCTTATCACCCATAGCGAAAGCATGCAATGCATTTCATATTTCTTTGCTTAAAAAGTATGTAGATGACACTATGCATGTGATTGATTATTTTGTGATATAGATGGAATCTGAGGGATAATTACAACCCAAATCACTGTGAATCATGGACCAGAGAAAAATTTCACTCCAGAGACAATAATGGAGTAGGTCAAGGTGCAATGGAAGCACTTTGGACTCGATGAAGCAACCTGGGAATTTGCAGAGAAAATCATGGGTACTCTACCCAATTTTTTTCATGTATATACTAATGTAAGTGAATATTAATTATAAAGCTAAATTTTGTGTTGGTTTATAAAACACCGAGGAAAATTTTCCTTTAAGGTGGTGGGGTTGTGATAGCCCTTGCTTTTACCCCCCTCTTCATTTTTGTAATTTGAATTTTTATGCCAGCATGGAGGGCACAACTATCTAAGGAAACCTGATTGTAAACACTAAAAAATAAATGTTAATTTTTAATGTTCGCCTGAAGGAAGGGATGAAATTATAGATCAATGTTTGAGGGAGCTTACGTGCCATGAGAGACGATGAAACCTAGCCCCAAATTTAATGTTTGACTAATGTTTGTAGACTTGGATAAGCAACCTAATTGATAGGTTAATTATGAGATGCGATTAGGGAGCCACGGGGGTAGCCTTTCAAACACACATCAAATGTTAGGAGAAAATATGTGAGTGCACAACTTAAGAGAACACACACACATTATTGCTCTCTATTACTGTATAACTAGAATGCACTTGATGTTAATCGTTGGAGCATATGGATGTTATGGAGTATTATCAACGGAAGATAGAGTCCCTTTCAGTTGTTATGAAAAGCCTATGTAATATATAAACCTATTTGAATTTGGGTGAAATCCCTATGAAATGTGTGAGCCCACTATACGGTGTCATCTAAGCCTGTATGGTCAGTGGGAGGCCCATTGGATGGTTGAATCACTGTGGTTTTCGTTGTGTAGTTGATAAACTAGTTGGACGAGGAATTTTGGGTCATAGTGGTGCTTGTTGAGCAGTTGATAAACAACTTGGATTGTGGAATATAAAACCATATGGTGCTTGCTATGAAAAGATAGTTGATAACCACTTAGACAATGGATTCCAACTCCATAGACTAAGCAATACCCCATCTAAACCTTGGGTGAATCCCTATGAATGAATTTAGAGGAAAGAGTGAGTCATTGTGGTGCTTAGTGATAAGAATATTTGCTAGACCACCTTGGTTCTTACTGTAGGTACAACTAATAAACCACCTTGGTGCCTTCTGTAGGTACAACTGATAAACCACCCTTGTGCTTACTGTAGGTACAACTGATAAACCACCTTGGTGCTTACTGTAGGTACAACTGATAAACCACCTTGGTACTTGTTTTTATATAGAAATTGATAAACCACCTGGACAATGGATTCCATCTTCTGAGTGTTTAACTAATACTTTGGTGTGAATTCCCTGAGCAAGCATCTCCTGAGACATTGCATTTGGCTTGGAGGTGGTTAGCTGGAAGAAGGCTGTAGTCTAGCTAGACTATGGTTGAGTGGAGAGTGGTTATCTCTAATTTAATTTCCAGTAGCATATTGTGAACCAAATAAGTGTTAAATTATACTTTTGTTAATGCAATGATATTATTGTGTGGTATTTTATAATGTGCGTTAAGCTAGAAGTATGTAAGTTTGTGGTAAAAATTATTTGGGGCCTTAAGAGCCCATTAATTAAATGTTGATGAGTAATTGTAGGTACAATCGTGGATCACAATTTATGTTCCAACTAGGAAGCTTAAAGAGCCTTTTAGTTGTCATAAAGTTTAAGAGCCATTTGGACTATCATGAATCATGGAATGATTATCCATAATTAATTCATGGTAGTAGGGAATATGGGTGTAAATGTTCTTAGACGATTTAAATTATGTATTTTTTTTTTTTTTCACGACAAATTCCAAATTAAATGTCTTAAGATCTGTCAAAATATTGGGAGAAGTGAGGAGGAATTAATAATAGTAAATTCTTATTCAGTTTTTGCTTTATGTGGAGAGAAATAAAGCCACTTTTATGCATGTAAGACAAATATAGAGCTTAAAGAATCCAATTGTGCCTAAATTCACATTAATTACTTAATTCAAATAATTTATTGAATTTGTTTTAGTCCATGTGTAAACATTTTTAATGGTATTTACATGAATTTCATGACACTCTCCAATATGTGTAAATCTTTCATTTTTCCCCTATATTTTTGGTGGGCTAGATTTTTTCAATGTGTGGAAGAACGTAGTATGTCAAAATATTTTTTGTTGTTTTTCCTTGGTAAAAATTGGAGAGGAGTATGTACTTATGAGATAAACGTTTAATTTCTGGAAACAAGATTTATTAATTCTATTAGTGGAAATATATATGTGTATATATTAATGTCTATAGGTATGTGTGGTAAGCAAGATATGTGGGGAGGTAAAGACATAAGGTGGGACCAAAAAAATATTTAATTTAAAATTGTTTTGCGAAAGTGGTGTAGGTATTTAGACTTGGGTGTAAATGATAAATAATAAAGTTTGAAGTGAATAAATTAAGAAGAGGAAATAAACCAATATAGATCCATCTTAACCATTGATGTACCAAGCCACAAGAGGGATCAAATTTCTTAAATGTATAAAAAAAAATATTGGGCATTTGGATTGTGTAGATTACATCATTTAAATTTGCAATTCCAACAAATCTTTGTTAGATTTAAAACAAAATTGATTGAACGAAAAAAAATACCAAAATTTAAAATAGTAAGACTACTTAAAATGTTTTAGGGTCTGACCATTGGCCAATTCGTATGGAAATTGATATAAAAGAATGTCCGAAGAATCGACCCTTCAGATTTGAATTATTCTGGTTAAGGGATCCAACTTTTCTGGAGAAGGCAAAACAATAGTGGGAATCCACCACCATACAGGGCAGGAATGTAATGCATTCATTCCAGCTATGGTTGCAAAATCTAAAGAGGGAAATTAAAAAAAAATGGAACAAAACCGAATTCAGGACCATCCATTCTAATATGCAAAGATTGCAAGAAGATATGAAGCGTGTTCAACATCAGATGCTTTTAAATGGCAGGACAGAAGCTTTAGCCTTAGAAGAAGGGAACCTATTAAGTCAATTGGAGGAGTGGAGAAATAAAGAATAAATATTATGGAAACGAAAATCTCGTGCCCAATGGCTCAAATAAGGGGAAAAAATACAAAATTCTTCCATAAATCACTGATTCAAAGAAGACAGCATAATCGAATTTTTTCGTTAAAGGATTCAAATGGAAACCGAGTTCTTCAGCACTCAGAAATGGAAACAATGTTAGTTAATCACTTTAAGGACATGCTTATAGAACCAGATCCAAATAGAGGGGCAGCTATAGACAGAATCACCCGACATATCCCCTCCATTGTTAGCAGAGATTAGAACCTAACTCTACTCAGGGAAATCAACTTGGAGGAGGTTGAAGAGGTGGTTAAAAATCTTCCCAAAAATAAGGCCCCATGCCCTGACGGCTTCACAACAGAATTTTACCAAGCAACCTCAAATTTCATGGGAAAGGATATTTGGGAAATGGTTGAAGAATCTCGGCGCTCAAGACATGTGTACCCAGCACTAAACTCTACATTTATATCTCTCATCCCCAAGCAGGACAATACTGACACTCCTGCGGGTTTCAGACCAATTGCGTTATGTAATGTCATCTACAATATTCTCTCGACGACCAGGGTTAACATATTAAAACCAATCCTCCTTAATATTGTATTCCCAGAACAAACAGGCTTTGTGAAGGGAAGACAAATTCTGGAAGGGATAGTCACCGTTCAAGAAGAAATTCACTCTCTCTGCACTAAAAAAGTGAAAGGTATGTTAATCAAACTGGATCTCTCGAAAGCCTATGATCGCCTAAGCTGGTCTTATTTGAAGGCAGTTCTAGTTGCTTTTGGTTTTGATCAAAGATGGATACATTGGTTGATGTCGTTTATCTCCTCCCCAAAATTTTCTATTCTCCTTAATGGTGTTCCTTCTCAAACTTTTAATGCTTCGAGGGGTCTACGGAAAGGGGACCCTATATCAGCTTTTTTGTTCATTATAGCAGCTGAAGGCCTCAACTGTCTCATTAAATCACAAATTGTAGAAGGGCACCTAAAAGGCCTGAACTTATGGGGAATGGATCTAACCCTCTCGCACCAGCAGTTTGTAGATGATATTATGCTATTTTGTCAGACTTTTTTAAGGGAAGCGAAGGCCATTTTGGCTATCCTTATAATTTTTATGGAAGCATCTGGAACTCTGATAAGCAATGATAAGTCAAATGTCTACTTTTTAAATTCCAATAATGTAACTCAGAGATTCCTAGCCAGGTCTTTGGGTTTCAATCTTGGATCATTCCCTATGAAGTATTCGGGCTTTCTGCTCAACCTCTCTTCCCTCATGATAGCGTGATGGAAGGACCTCATTGATAACCTTTAGAAGCACCTTCAAAATTAGACTCTTCGAGTTCTGAATGCCCCCAGTCGGGTTATCCTGCTTCGATTTGTTCTTCAAGGCATCCCTATATATCAGTTATCAGGTAGAGCTGTGCCGAAAACAGACTGTAACAACATGGTCAAAGTATTCAAAAAGTTTCTCTGGAAAGGAGCACAAGACATTTGGGAATGGGCTCTCCTTACATGGGAAAATCTCACCAAAACAAAAAAGGTGGGCAGATTGGGACTTCGAGATCCCTATGTGTTAAACCAGGTAATGGGCACTAAACTATGGTGGCGATGGCTTCAAGGAGGAAGCGACCTATGGAAACTGAACTCGGAAAGAAAATATGATATGCCTATAACCATTACAGGAAAATTGAAAGTATATGTCACCCCCAAAGGATCTAATATTTGGAACTTGGCAGCGATTAACAGAGATCTTATAAGACAACATAACTTATGGGAAATACGAGGAGGAAGGACGATTCTTTTTTGGAGGATTCCTGGCAACAGAGGGAGAAATTATTTAGCCGCTTAGATTTAGGTGAAATATTTCTCTTCACAAATCTGCCCAACACGAGATCAATTGTCAACTACTGTTGTCGGGAGGATGATGGGAAATGGCAAAAATGGAAGGGTCAAAGGCAATGACAGAATGCCCCTGAAACACTATAATGGAATAAATTTGAGAAGGAAACGAAAACCAGGAAATTGGTTTCGGCAAATGGGGAAGAAATTCTGAGATGGGGTTATCGCAACAAAGGAATGTTTACCATAGAAGAAGGCTATTTCATCAAGTCCAACAATCATCAAAACATGACAGTCCCAATATGGCAAAAAATATGGGGAGCCAAATTCTGGCCCAAAATTGAACACTTCCTTTGGCTCCTAAGCCAACATAAGATCCTTACCTGCGATCAATTGCAACACAGAGGAATGCAGGGTCCCTCACTCTGTAAAATGTGTAATAGGCAAGCTGAGAATATAGAACATTTATTCAATACCTGTGACCTGGCAGAATATCTATTGCAGAATAGTGCTGTGCTTTTCCAACAATCTGATAGAGACATCACAAGCATTAATGATACTATCATAAAATGGAGAAAAGGGGGATACAAATGTGAAGTCTTGAATCGAGCATGGAGGCTGACCATGGGCTTTATTCTCTGGGGATTCTAGAAAGAAAGAAACCATCGAATCTTTTGGGAGGAAGCGAGAAATACAAACCAGAAATGAAAGGTGATTTTGGAAAATATTCGGGAGACCACCCTAGTAGAACAATGGACTGATGAAGATTGGATGGCGACTGGAAATGAAGGCCGGATCCTTTCCATTTTGAATTTAAAACCCCAAATGCTAGCGAAATCCTTATGGAAATTCAAACCACCAAGGAAAAACTCATCAGACATCTTCCAGTTACCCCAAGTGGGGTTTTGAAAGCTCAATTATGATGGGACACCTAAAGGAAATCTAGGACAAGCAGGAATAGGTGGTGTATTTAGAAACTCTCAAGGCTCAGTGTGCAGGGTCTATGCAATGGATGTTGTGTTTGCAACGAATAATGAAGTGAATTAATGGCGGTTAAACAAGGGCTTACAATTTCAGTGTGGGAAAACTACCACAGAGTTATTGTTGAAGGGGATTCGGCAATAGTTACAAGAGTATTACGAAAACTCCAGCAAGGGACCTCCTAGGAAAAAATAAGAAAAAGCCGGTGAACAACGAGACTCATTCAGGAGATCATTTTAGTAATACAGGACATTGGTTACCTTATTCCTTTTCATGTCCACAGAGGGGGGAACGAGGCTGCAGATTATTTAGCTAAATGGGGTTGCAGTAATGAAGGCCACTAGTTAGAAATTAATCAAGCTGATAGGGCATGGGGTGTAGAGCTACACCCGCTACATATCATTATAGAAAGAGATAAAGGAAAAGCTAAATACCCCCGATCGGGGTGCCATGTCGAGGCTGATGGGATGCGACTGGTGTCACGTAGCGGCACACACCAGATCGTCAATTAAAACTAGTCACGAATCCAGCCTACAGCTGGCCAGAGGCAGGTACCAAACACGCTTCATCATAATGGAAGCAGATGATAATTCTGGGTGCCAGTAAATCCTGTCAGACCGCCATTGGAAAAAGCGCTGCCTGAGAAACGAGTTAAGGCAGCTTGAGAAGAGGAAGCAAGGGAGTGTTATCGACAGGCTAATTCCAGGGGAGTCCGAGGAAAAGGAGGCTTCTGGTCTGCAGCATCGACTATTTACTTGGTATGTCATGGCTCTCGTAACTTATGTAGTTCACCTACCTGTTCATGTTCATTGTAACAAAGGTGACATCATTTTCATGGATGGTTTATTTGGCTTGCATGCGGTTCGTCAAATTAGTAGTTGGTCTTCTTTTGAATTTGGGACTATCTTTAATTTCCTCTCTTTCGACTGTACCGAAGTGTCCTTAAATGTTTCATGCATGTTGTTTTTGGTTTTTCCGGCTCGGCCAATAGACCCTTGTTTTAGAACCCCTTCTTCGTTTCAGTATGATGCTCAATTAAATACCCTCTCGCATTCCTTTCTATATGATGCTCAAATTAAGACCGGGTTTTGTGGTTTATTCTTATCAACAAAGTTAACATATCCCAAGCCTATGAGCTTGTCTGTATGTCAAGGCAGGATAACTCAGTTTTCCAAAGCCAAACTTCTCAGAACAATTCACCGTCGTGGGGCGTGAGGGTAACCTCTGCTCTGTTTCATAGTTCTGGCCTCTTTAGTAGGGTCGACAAATGTTACCCTAGTCCACTTAAACAGTCTATCTGTTGTTATGGATTTTTGAATATACATTCATGCTCTACGGTCTCTGTTACCTCTCTAATTACCTTGCATTTTGTTGTTATCCTCAACAGTGACTGCATGGCAACAAGTTCAGTGGTTCCAACAGCTTCGAAGGAAGTAGTGGGCCACATAAGTGATCATAAGAATACTATTATTGAATTTTCCTTGCCATATTGTTATCACTCAGGTTTTTCTAGAAGTTGTGTAAGAGGAAAGTATACCCGAGGTAACCCAACCTTTTAGATGCAGAATCTAGCCAATCTGCATCCAGAGAGGGCTCTCTCTTTATGATTTATCTTTGTTCTTGGAAGGTTTTAGGCTAGTTATAGATTCAAAGTTTGCTTTGGGAAAATGGTGGAATCCACAAACTAAGGGCAAGGTTGAGGGCTTTCAGTCCATTGGGCTATGGAGTCTAAGGATGGATTTACTGGATTTCTTTTCTAAACACAAGATGGTATTACAGGGAAAGATAGCTAGACAGAGAACAATCCTTAAAATTTAAAGTGGATGGATGGTCTTGAAGGGATGAAAGGCAGCTAAGAATCTTTCACCATATTCAAGAGAAAGAAGAGAAATGACTACAAGCAAAGAGCAATGAAGGATTCTTTGTTACAGTAATCAACAATGTTTAAATCAGCAAAAATGAGCAATTAAGAATTCATGCTTATAACTAATCCAGAAGAAAACATCGAGAATAATCACATTTGAAAACAGAGTACAATTAAGCAAATTCTGTTTCAATCCTTTATGTAAACTATTCAGAAACGGATATGATGATAGCATAAACTAATATAAAATTTAAACACAAGGGCTGGAAAACTTATTGAACTGAAGTCCAACACATGAATCCTGCAACAAGTCCAGTGCTTCAAAACGTCATCCAGTAAGCCACAAGTAAATTTGTCCAAAAGCTTTTTATTCCGAAAACCTCAATGTTACAGCAGAGTAATAGAATCCACCCCAAATGCTTCCAAGAGTGGAGTATTTATACAAATTCAAAACTAAAATATCTTGAAACAAATATCAAAATTGGTTCACAAATCTCTCCAACTATTTACATAAATAGAACTAAAGTAAAGGACACTCAAACTATTTGGCACTATTTTTGATGGATAGGTGATGACAAATAGGAGAATTCGAATTTGATCCAAATCTTAGTTGATGATGAGGCATCCAAGTCACTAACTGCTTCCTTTCTTTGTGCAATCTGCTCCAACAATTCTGCAAACTTAGGGTCCAATGATATCTTCGTATTTCTCAATCCGTAATAGATATGTAAAAAGTGAAAGAGGTTATTGTGGATTAATATGTTGGTGAGATAAACCTCTTTCAGTTTGCCAAAATTCCTCTCCCTCTGTGCATAATATTCTCTGTAAAAAATATGCGTAAAACAGAGTTTTACAGAGTCTGAAAAATGGCCTGTAAAGATGCGCATTTATCTCTCATTATAAAACCATTGTGCAAAAACTGAGATAGGTTTTTGTAGATGGTTCTCTTAGGAACAAAAACCTCCTTCAGTTTTGTGAAATGTATTTCTAATTGGCCACAATATTCTCTGCAAAATGATGACTTGACTGTAATTTTCTGCAAAAAGTGCTTTTCAACATTGTTTAATATTTCCAAAACCATAATAGCTGTTAGGAAAGTGAGAGAGGTTTTTGTAGATGGTACTCTTAAGAACATAAACCTCCTTCAGTTTTGAAAAATTCCTCTTGTATTGGTCACAATATTTTCTGCAAAATAATGACTAAAACATGTAATTTCTGCAAAAATGTTCCTTCTTGTTGTATTTTTCATCTTTTCACTTTTTTGTTCCTTTGACTGTTTTACTTTCACTTTAGATAAACTTCAATGTTGGTGAAAGTATTTTCATCTCTTTTTACCATTTTACCGCTCAGAATTTCGTTGCATCGTTTACCTTCGATCGCTTTAGAATCATTTTTACTCGTTTAATTAATCGTCTGTAACTTTGTTTTGACTTTTCACTCTGACTTTTACCTGATACACTTTATCCACTGATACTCTTTGATTTTGATACGCTTTGACTTGGGGATAAAACTGCTTTCTGATATGGATCATAATTGGCATGATAGCAGTGGATAATTTCTGGGAAAATAAGGACTGAGGGGATGAGATATCTCGGGAAATTGGATTTCCACAACCCTATAAGATCTTGCCCCTTTGAGTATTCGTCTCTGCAGCGACAATAGCTCAATAGGGGACTTTCATCAAAATGCAGGTCTTTAATTTGGAAATCTTCATCTATCAGAGGTAAATAGTCTAATTCACGGTGAGGAGCATTCAAAGGAGTGATATTTAGAGCAGTTGGGGCCTCCATTTTGGTTCTTGTGGATTCAAAATGGAGGTTTCAGTTTTCTTGCAGACCGGACGGGATATCTGACAAAAGAGGAAATTGGAACAATTTGCAGGTTTGGGAAGCAAATTCACAGGTTTTAAATCTTCACTGAGGACTTCAGAGAGGACTTTTGACCACTTTTTCAGAGAAAAACACAGGAAACTAAGTTTAACTTGCAGTCGGGGCGCGGAATGATAAATACCTGTTTTTTAATGGACACTGGTTCTTCAACAGGTAATGAACAATGGCGGGGACGTTCTTCAATACTGGCGCAGCGGAATTTCTGAGTAATTTGGTGTATTTGCAGTGAAATTTGAAAATTGCAGCGGGAGTTTAGTCTCTTTCGGAAACTAAAAATGACTGAAAAAACGCGAAAAATGGCTTATTTACAAGTCAAAAGTGTTTTTGTCGTTTTCGAGGTGATGACGTCATTTGACGTACGGGGTGACGTAAGGGAGTGGGGTCGGCGGTATTCGGTAAGCGGTAAGCGGTAAGCCCGCATCGCTTTTGGACGAGGGCGGTAAAAAACGCGATGGCAGCGATTCCACAGGACGCTTGCCACGTGGAATGATGACTTTTCAGAAACCGCCCATCCCCCGCTGGTTAACACGCTGGCACGGGATGGGCAGCGGGATTGATGATCGCCGTTGATCTACGGACGAATGATCCAACGGCTGAAAGGACGGGGAACTTGTGCGATTTCAAAGGTGGGCCAGTCGGGGTTTTAAACAGGTTTTAATGTGATATTTGATTACCCCGGGGAGAAGTTAATAGGTGGAAATGGTTGTTAATTAGTCCAAATGATTAATTAACCCCGTGAATTTATGAAATGGATTGCAGCGGTAGTTTGGCCAGGTGGAATGCTACGTGGACGGAACACTATGGCACAGGACTCCGTCGCATTTTATTCTTGTTTTTTGGTGTTAAACACATATATTATATGTCCAACGCTTTTTTGTATATATTTTATTATACGATGAATTAATTAATACACAACTAATTCACCATAGGGCGGGGATTATGTATAAGGCTATAGTTTTAACCAAAGGGATTTATAAAGCGGGGTATTTATTTTAAACGAGCGGGAATATATACTTTGGTAAAACATTATAATAAGAGGGTTTTTGGGGATATTTATTAGAAAAGGGAGTTATATACTTAGGAAAAGGGATTCCACTAGGGATTTAATATAATAGAGTTAAATGTTAATATGAAAAAGGACAAGGAAAATCAAAACATCTTTGTACATCTAAGAAAGTGAAAACTTATGAAGTAAATTGCAACATTTTATCTTCAACACTTAAACTTAGAATAACAAGTTGTTTTGAGGAATTTTATGGAATATTGCATCAGTTTCCTAAGTAAAATAGGATTTTACTTAGGACAAAGTTAAATATGGAAGATAATCAATGATGGATTATTTCAAGTGCTTAGGTCTTTTGATCATTAGGCCGAGGGTCCGGTCCTCCCGTGGTTTGGCAGTCTTGAGCCCTTTCATCTCAAATATCTTAGTACTTTAAAATTATAAAACTTTTAGGAAAATGATGAGGGAGGTTAATGAATCATTTTTGCTTACCGTGATTTTCCACAGGTTTCTGCCAGTACTCAGATAAAGTAACATTGTTCAGCAAAGATCTATATCTCGTATAACACTTTGCAAGACCATCTACCTACCCTATCTACTCAACACTACCATTTTGTCTTCTTTATTAGGGTGCATTTAGACTTGCAAACCCTGATCAATCTTTTCTTTTTACATGATGAATCTATCTATTTCTACCCTTATTACATCCATGGGCTCAGATTAAACTGTTGAGCACCTTTTATTCACTCTA
Source organism: Pinus albicaulis (assembly GCA_034641835.2). Taxonomy (NCBI): domain Eukaryota; kingdom Viridiplantae; phylum Streptophyta; class Pinopsida; order Pinales; family Pinaceae; genus Pinus; species Pinus albicaulis. The sequence continues at coordinate 347,022,758 of CM076580.1, forward strand.
CCTAGCTACTTATCTGCCAAGATTAAACTGTTTGGCTAGATATTTATTCTCTAATCTATAACATGAAATTGAAATGAATGACTTAGATTAAACAGCTGACTTCATAAGCTGTGCAAGTTCGATGTTTGATTAATAATTTAATATTTTCATATCTGTAGTAAAATAGTATATTTGATTTGCACTTTCTCATTTCCTTTGTTTGATATGGGGTTCATTTCTTTCACTTTTTTGACCATTTTATTTTCTTACCCTTTGATTTTTCTTTAGGGTATACCCTCTTTACATTTTTTAAATTTTTTGATTTTTTTGTTTTTCAAGAATATGGAACACCTTTGCTCAAGAAAGAAGGTTTGAACATATTCCATAATTTCAATCAAGACAATCATGAAAGATGAAACCTATTGGTATAGGAGGCTAACACTGGCTCCACTTGGGGATGGCTTTTCCTTGTGGAAAGTCAAGAACAGCAGATCAGATGCCTAAACATGTCTTCAAACTGAACTATGTAATCTCCTTCTTCTGGTAGCTTTATTGTACATATGATAGTGAAACTTTTGAACCTTAGGGCCTTCACTTCGGGCTTCAACTTCAAGAAGTCACCATCCAATTAAAACTGATGCATTAGCTGTGGCTGAAAATATTGAATTGAATATAGTCCTTTTTCTGCAACCTGAAATCTAATCTTGAAACTTAAAACAACACACAAAAATTTTCAAACCAACTTAATGAAAAACTAGTTGTAAATTGAAAACTAAAAAAATGCTCAAAATTCTGAGCTTATTAGCACTCATCTACCTACTCAATCTACTGTTCAACTCCTAGTTAGGTAAAATGAAATAGCCAATGCAACCATTCAAGCATTATGTACTTTGATAGATTTTGTTGCATTTTCTTGTTGATTATCAAAATTGTACTTCTGCAATCTATTAGAAACTTGTCAACAAATGAGAGGATAAGGAAACACTTGATTTCCTTTGTTGACTCTAGAAACTGTACAAAAGGATCTTCCAAAATATATACACTAATGTTTAACTGATCTGAACAACTGTACATCTGTTCTGGATGGCCTCCATACCATGAATATGAAATGCTATTTTCATCTTTATCTCCCTGTAAACTTTCAGATAAGATTTGTGATGATATTCCTAATGATTGTAATGTTTGAGTGTTGAATCCCTTATCATCTTGATTCTGAAAATCATAGTTAGTTAATAGAGGAATGCTTTGAATGCCTTCAATATTCAACATATCTGCTATTGGATCCTGAAAATCTTGGGAAAATTGTTGGAACCTATGACATATAAAATTCCATGGGACTTCATAAACTTCAACAAGTTTCTCATTCTTTTCATTAAACATGTTATACCACATTTCCTTTAAACACTGAAATGATTCAAAAAATAGTGGTATGGAACTTTCTTGTGTCATTTGATCATTTATTTCAATGGGAACTGATAACTGCAATTGTGAAACTGAAAAAACTTGATCAATAGTTTCATTATCTTCTTTGTTGTTAATCACAATTCCTAAAGATTGTTGATTATTTATGGCATGATAGTTTTCTCTAATGAACTGAAATGAAGCAAAACAAAGAGGTAAAGAATCTTCACTTATTTCCACATTTTCTGCTCTTCCTTCCTCACTCTCATGGCTGATCTGTATTGGCTGATCACTATCTTCAATCTGCTGAAACTGCATTTCTTCATCCTCCAAACTAGCTTCCGATATCTCTGTAAAGTTAGCTTGACTTTGGAGAACATAATTATCATCATAATGATCATACTTAGGCAAATCATCAAAATAAGGAATGTCATCAAACATACACATTAGAACAACAGATTCCTCTTCCTCATATTGATTTGTAAATTCATTTTATGATTTATGATAATTTGAATTAAGAGCAATTTGTTCATGGCTATCAACCTCTTCTATTTCTTCATGGTGATTTTGAATAAAAAATTCTTCTTTCATAGTGATCTCCTGTGTTAATTCATCTAGTTTTCTTACCAAAAGGTTGAGTTTTACCTCTGCAATGTTTTTCCTTTCCTCTTCTTCTACTTTCAACTTTTCCTGTTTGATTTGGAGATTAACTTCCACATCAACTGCGATATTTTGCATCTGTACAAGTGTTTTTGGATCTCTTTCTCTTAACCGAAATTCTATTTCTGAATCAAAGGCACTTGGATAATGCAAGAGAGTTGAATCATGAGGAGGTCTAATATTTTCTGGCATTGAATAATAAACTTGATTAAATCTGTCAGAAAATTGTTGTATCGTTTCATTTGAATGTCTTTTTAATTGATTATATTCTTCCATGATCAAAAAATGATTAACTTTTATTATCCATCTATCAAGGAAAAGTTTGATAAACTGTTGGAAATTTGAGATGCTAGCATTAGGCAGATTTTTGAACCAACTCTTTATTCTATTTTGCAAAGAAAGAGCAAAAAGTCTGATTTTAACATCATCTTCATCAATCTCAAATAAATCCAAATAATTTTCAAAACCTTGAATATGTTTTTGGGCAATGATACCATTTTCTCCATCAAATCTAGGAAGATACTTGTAGTATTTTTCAGGAAAATCATGGAGTAAAGGAGGTAGAATAAGGGGCTTATATCTATCTGGAACTTTATATGGCACAGGGATATGTACAGGGATTGTAAGATCAGTCTTGATTATTTGAGGCTTCTTAATTGGAAAATGATCATCATTAGATTCATAAGAAAGTCGCTCAAAGAGATTAGGAGAATTATTACTTACAATCTTCAAAGGAAAATAACTAAAAACTAATCTAAGATCTTCTATAAAATACAATATACATTGAAAATTTTTCTTAATGAGAAAGAACATAATGTCTTGGATTAAGATCCAGGTTGAAAGCCTGATCTTTCCATATTGTCCTTTGAGGTTCATTCCTCCAGTGGAGTCTTGATTTTGAAATTGATTTGGAGTCGCCAGGTGGATGATTTTAACCTTTGTGTGTCTGATCCCTGTCCACCATCATAGATCAGATCTAAACCTGTAAAACAAATTTTGAAGAAAAAGTTAATTCTTAAGGAAACGAAACTTTGAGTATTTTATGATTATTTTATTTTTTAATGAATTTTCAAAACAACTTCTATGATTTCTTTAAGAAATTTAAGATTTTTAATTAAATTTTTCTCAAAGATTTATTGAACTAGAGAGTCTGATTGAATGTTTTGAATCCAAAGTTCAGTTTATAAGCTAAACCAGAGATAGACTGAAGCAACATTTGTTTACTATGCAGTTGCAGAGCAAAAGCATTTCAAAGGCTACCTGGCTGATCTTCAGACTCTGTCTATAGCTTATAAATCAAACAATAGTATCAATAAAATGGTTCGATTCCCCAGTATGGTCTCCACTATGTTATCACTCAGGTTTCCTAGAAGTTGCGTAAGAGGAAAGTATACCCTAGGTAACCACAAACCAACCTTTTAGATGCAGAATCTAGCCAATCTGCATCCAGAGAGGGCTCTCTCTTTATGATTTATCTTTGTCTTTGAATGATTTTAGGCTAGTTATAGATTCAAAGTTTGTTTTGGGAAAATGGTGGAATCCACAAACTAAGGGCAAGGTTGAGGGCTTTCAGTCCATTGGGCTATGGAGTCTAAGGATGGCTTTACTGGATTTCTTTTCTAAACACAAGATGGTATTACAAGGCAAGATAGCTAGACAGAGAACAATCCTTAAAATTTAAAGTGGATGGATGGTCTTGAAGGGATGAAAGGCAGCTAAGAATCTTTCACCATATTCAAGAGAAAGAAGAGAAATGACTACAAGCAAAGAGCAATGAAGGATTCTTTGTTACAGTAATCAACAATGTTTAAATCAACAAAACATGAGCAATTAAGAATTCATGCTTATAACTAATCCAGAAGAAAACATCGAGAATAATCACATTTGAAAACAGAGTACAATTAAGCAAATTCTGTTTCAATCCTTTATGTAAACTCTTCAGAAATGGATATGATGATAGCATAAACTAATATAAAATTTAAACACAAGGGTTGGAAAACTTATTGAACTGAAGTCCAACACATGAATCCTGCAACAAGTCCAGTGCTTCAAAACGTCATCCAGTAAGCCACAAGTAAATTTGTCCAAAGGCTTTTTATTCCGAAAACCTCAATGTTACAGCAGAGTAATAGAATCCACCCTCAACACTCTCTTTGAGGGTTTATTTATACAAATTCTAAACTAAAATATCTTGAAACAAATATCAAAATTGGTTCACAAATCTCTCCAACTATTTACATAAATAGAACTAAAGTAAAGGAAACTCAAACTATTTGGAACTATTTTTGATGGATAAGTGATGACAAAGATGATAATTCGAATTTGATCCAACTCTTATTTGATGATGAGGCATCCAAGTCACTAACTGCTTCCTTTCTTTGTGCAATCTGCTCCAACAATTCTGCAAACTTGGGGTCCAATGATATCTTCTTATTTCTCAATCCGTAATAGATATGTAAAAAGTGAAAGACGTTATTGTGGATAAATATGTTGGTGAGATAAACCTCTTTCAGTTTCCCAAAATTCCTCTCCAGCTGTGCATAATATTCTCTGTAAAAAATATGCGTAAAACAGAGTTTTACAGAGTCTGAAAAATGGCCTGTAAAGATGTGCATGTATCTCTCATTATAAAACCACTGTGCAAAAACTGAGATAGGTTTTTTTAGATGGGTCGCTTAGGAACAAAAACCTCCTTCATTTTTGTGAAATGTATTTCTAATTGGCCACAATATTCTCTGCAAAATGATGACTTGACTGTAATTTTCTGCAAAAAGTGCTTTTCAACATTGTTTAATATTTCCAAAACCATAATAGCTGTTAGGAAAGTGAGAGAGGTTTTTGTAGATGGTACTATTAAGAACATAAACCTCCTTCAGTTTTGCAAAATTCATCTTGTATTGGTCATAATATTTTCTGCAAAATAATGACTAAAACATGTAATTTCTGCAAAAATGTTCCTTCTTGTTATGTTTTTTCATCTTTTTACTTTCTTGCTCTTTTGACTGTTTTACTTTCACTTTAGACAAACTTCAATTTTGTATATTTTATATTTCAGGACCATTTCATCGCTTCAGAATACTCTAATATTTTTATCGTACTGAATGCTTCCTTCAGAATTTATTTTACTGCTTTACCTCAATCGAACTTTGTTGACTTTTCACTCGAATTTGACCCATACTTTAATTCATCACTCTTTTTGATTTTGATATGCTTTGACTTGGGGATAAAACTGCTTTCTGATTTGGATCATAATTGGCATGATAGCAGTGGATAATTTCTGGGAAAATAAGGACTGAGGGGATGAGATATCTCGAGAAATTGGATTCCCACAACCCTATAAGATCTTGCCCCTTTGAGTATTCGTCTCTGCAGCGACAATAGCTCAATAGGGGACTTTCATCAAAATGCAGGTCTTTAATTTGGAAATCTTCATCTATCAAAGGTAAATAGTCCAATTCACGGTGAGGAGCATTCAATGGAGTGATATTAAGAGCTGCCGGGACCTCCATTTTGGTTCTTGTGGATTCAAAATGGAGGTTTTCGTTTTTTCTTACAGACCGGACGGGATATCTGACAAAGGAGGAAATTGGAACAATGTGCAGGTTTGGGAAGCAAATTCACAGGTTTTAAATCTTCAATGAGGACTTCAGAGAGGACTTTTGACCACTTTTTCAGAGAAAAACACAGGAAACTAAGTTTAACTTGCAGTCGGGGCGCGGAATGATAAATACCTGTTTTTTAATGGAAACTGGTTCTTCAACAGGTATTGAACAATGGCGGGGACGTTCTTCAATACTGGCGCAGCGGAATTTCTGAGTAATTTGGTGTATTTGCAGTGAAATTTGAAAATTGCAGCGGGAGCTTAGTCTCTTTCGGAAACTAAAAATAACTGAAAAAACGCGAAAAATGGCTTAAAAACAAGTCAAAAGGGTTTTTGTCGTTTTCGAGGTGATGACGTCATTTGACGTACGGGGTGACGTAAGGGAGTGGGGTCGGCGGTATGCGGTAGGCGGTAAGCGGTAAGCCCGCACCGCTTTTGGACGAGGGCGGTAAAAAACGCGATGGCAGCGATTCCACAGGACGCTTGCCACGTGGAATGCTGACTTTTCAGAAACCGCCCATCCCCCGCTGGTTAACACGCTGGCAAGGGATGGGCAGCGGGATTGATGATCGCCGTTGATCTACGGACGAATGATCCAACGGCTGAAAGGACGGGGAACTTGTGCGATTTCAAAGGTGGGCCAATCGGGGTTTTAAACAGGTTTTAATGTGATATTTGATAACCCCGGGGAGAAGTTAATAGGTGGGAATGGTTGTTAATTAGTCCAAATGATTAATTAACCCCGTGAATTTATGAAATGGATTGCAGCGGTAGTTTGGCCAGGTGGAATGCTACGTGGACGGAACATTATGGCACAGGACTCCATCGCATTTTATTCTTGTTTTTTGGTGTTAAACACGTATATTACATGTCTAACGCTTTTTTGTATATATTTTATTATACGATGAATTAATTAATGCACAACTAATTCACCATAGGGCGGGGATTATGTATAAGGCTATAGTTTTAACCAAAGGGCTTTATAAAGCGGGGTATTTATTTTAAACGAGCGAGAATATATACTTTGGTAAAACATTATAATAAGAGGGTTTTTTGGGGATATTTATTAGAAAAGGGAGTTATATACTTAGGAAAAGGGATTCCACTAGGGATTTAATATAATAGAGTTAAATGTTAATATGATAAAGGACAAGAAAAATCAAAACATCTTTGTTCATCTAAGAAAGTGAAAACTTATGAAGTAAATTGCACATTTTATCTTCAACACTTAAGCTTAGAATAACAAGTTGTCTTGAGGAATTTTATGGAATGTTGCATCAGTTTCCTAAGTAAAATAGGATTTTACTTAGGAAAAAGTTAAAGATGGAAGATAACAATGATGGATTATTTCAAGCGCTTAGGTCTTTTGATCATTAGGCCGAGGGTCCGGTCCCTCCAGAAGTCAAGGAAATGCCTTGAGCCCCTTTGATCTCAAATTACCTTAGTACTTTTGGGGAAATTAGTAAAACTCTTGAGGGGAAAAAATGATGAGGGAGGTTAATGAATTTGACTTTGCTTGCCGTGATTTTCCAGTGCATTTCCTGCTTTAGTACTTGTGATGAAAGTAAATGATTAACCAACATGTAGCAGCATTATTCATCAGATAACACTTTGCAGCACCATCTACCTACCCTATCTACTTAACACTACCATTTTGTCTTCTTTATTAGGGTGCATTTAGACTTGCAAACCCTGATCAATCTTTTCTTTTACATGATGAATCTATCTATTTCTACCCTTATTACATCCAAGGGCTCAGATTAAACTGTTGAGCACCTTTTATTAACTCTACCTATCTACTTATCTGCCAAGATTAAACTGTTTGGTCAGATACTTATTCTCTATTCTACAACATGAAATTTAAAATGAATGAGTCAAGTTTAAACAGTTTGACTCTTCATAAATTGTGGCAAAAGTTTGACAAGCTGCACACAATTTGTTTATTACATCAGAGTAAAAAGTAGTGGCATTTAGACTTGCACACTTTCCTTGGCCTTTGTTTTTGATGGGGTTCATTTCTTTTACTTTTTGGCCATTTTTATTATTTTTACCCTTTGATTTTTCTTTTTAGGGTATACCCTCTTTACATTTTTTTAAATTTTTTGATTTTTTGGTTTTTCAAGAATATGGAACACCTTTCTTTTACTTTTTGGCCATTTTTATTCTTTTTACCCTTTGATTTTTCTTTTAGGGTATACCCTCTTTACATTTTTAAATTTTTTTTGATTTTTTGATAATATGGAAAACCTTTGCAACAAGAAAAGGTATGAACATATTACATAGCCCATCAAGTCAATCATGAAATATGACACCTATTGGTATAGAAGTCTAACACTCATATATAGACTCGTTTCTCAATTTCCTGCTGTGGGTCATGCATGAGTTTTCAACGTGTCCGGGTCAGTTTAAAAACATGGTAAAAGGTCAATCTGGAAAACGTAAGGGTATGGGAAAAGGGAAGCAGAAGCTTACAAATCATAATGCTGGACCAAGAAAGCGTGACAGAAAAACTAAAAAAGAGGTCATGGAGAATATCTTTGATATCTGCTCCACAGGAAACCCACCTCAGGTTCGCAACATAATTGAGGGCTGGGAGAGAGAAAGCAATCACAAAGAAGAAGACATTGAACAACAGGAGGCCACCATGGATTTCATCTTAGACCCCAGGAATACATGAGGGAGGCTATCTATATTTAACCAATCTATCCATATGTATTGGATTCTTAAATGTATTTTGGCTAAGGCCATGATCAGTATGCAGGAAATCGAAGGAAACCCCAATGTGGTTTCAGTTCTGCAGGAAATCAAACAGGAAATTCAGGAGATTGGAGTATCTTAGTATCATGCAACGGCTTGAATTGGCAGAATTGAATGACAGCTTCAATCCATGCACCAAGTAGATATGCAGGGGTCTACTGCAAAGGACCCGACTCCTATTGACTCTTCATATGGTTTACCTTATATCTTAATAGTTTTTAATGTTTTTTTTGGCTAGTTTATACTGTTTTCAGTTATACTTTGATGGACATAGTAAAGTAGATATAGCGGAAAGTAGAAGGAAGAAATTGTTTCAATACTTGTTGGCTTTTAACTCCTTAAGGTGGCCAATAGACTTGGTTTCCTTCGGGAAGGTTGAGGCCACTAATTGCTTATGTATATGTATGATAATCTGCTCTCTTTTTGATAAATAGAAAATGGTAAGGCTCTACGAAATTTACAAAAAAAAAATGTCTTAAAATATTCTAATGATAAGAATTTTTTAATGACATTGTCCATATTAAAATGTTTTTTTGTTATTAATATATTTTATTATATGTCAATATCACTTAATCTTGCATGGTGAAATATTTTATTTATGATCCATAATAAATATTTTTTTTCTTATTAATATTTTTTGAATGTTATATATCAATTTTATTTTATAAATTAAATGAATTAGACATCTCCCTCTTAAAATAGTTTATCAGGCTAACTGGCATAGTGAGAGTGAGATTATTGATGTTTTGTAATGCTTTTATTTAAAACTACAAAATATGTATACTGATTTATGTTTTTACTAAAACTGACATTGTATTTTTGTTTAAAATATATTTTATTTTTATTTAAAAGATACATGTGTCGACTCGAGGCTAAGCAAGGACATAATCACACATTACCCTCATACTAGGTTGTAGGACGTGCCTCTCAACGCAATGATTATTTATGTTCTTTGGAATTCGACTAGATTAGTTGAAGTGGATATGAAGTAGTAAAATAATACAATTATGGGAAGAAAGTTAATAATTTGTAAAGGAATTACCTAGTAAACACTTTTTTTTTTAAAGTTACAACCACGTGTTAATAAACATAGATGTAAGTTATCTGGAAATCAGGCAATGATTTACCCTATTAGGAGATGGGTATGTGACATAGTGTATTAGAAAAATATTGTAGCACTCTCACAACCCGAGATGGCATAAGGGTGTGGGAGGTGTTACAGTCTTCACATCCATCTAATGTATCATCCACTATTCTCTAAAGCTATAGTATACCAATGCTAGTAAAATTGTATCTTTTGACTGGAGCTAAAGCCTCCTTATAATCCACTCCCTCCTTCTTGGGGAACCCTCTCGCCATGAACTTGGCCTTGTACTTCTTGATGCTATAAATTGCAACATGTTTGATCTTGAATATCCGTCTCTAATTGACCATCAATTTCCCCTCCAGCCTCGACACAATTTCCCACACATCATTCTTCATGATGAAGGCATACTCCTCCACCATTGCATCTCTCAAAACTTGTTAGTCTATTGCCTCCTCATAGTTGTTAGGCTCAAAGTCAATGATGTCACTCATGAGCGCCATGTATCTAGGAAATTGTCTCAGTGTTATGCTCTACCTATAATTGAGCTTAGGAGCTTCCACATGCTCTTAAGCATCTCTCAATATCTTCTCAATCCATCTCCTCCTCCTCCTAATAGAAGTAGAAAGTGCCTTCTACTCCTCTTTTTGACCCAAATACTAAGTACCTACTAAGAGCCTCTCCTCAACCTTCAGAGCCTCTCACTGCTAATCATCTACCATTGTTGATACTGTATCATATGACTTCCTTGATGCCTTGTGATCCTAAAATTTCACATCTCTTATCACCAAAATTTTCTCTTGGTATTGGATGTACACCCTATTTGCCTTAGAAGTCTCATTGTAAACAACAAAAATTCCTTTCAATCCTAGGAGATACAATTTTTTCCTCTTCTCTAATGGTACATGGATATACACTGGCCACCTGAATATACAAAAATTCCCCACCTCTAGTTTCACTCTTGTTAACACCTCCTCAGGAGTCTTGACTCCCAAGACCTTGCAAGGACCCTTGTTCTGAATATAGAATGTTGTATTACATGCTTCTACTCACATGAACTTGGAAATATCCTAATAGTATATTATGGCTTTAGCAACCCTAACGATGGCCCTTTTTCTCCTCTCACCAATCCCATTATATTGTGGGTTATAAGGAGTTGTTAACTCTTTCTTTTTGCATGCCTCTCTGCAAAAATACTTGAACTCATTAGAGCTATATTCACCTCCATTGTTTGATCTGGGGACTCTAACCTTCCTCCTTGTTTGGTTCTTTTCGAGAGATTTAAACTCCCAAAACCTATTGGAGACCCCATCCTTAGCCTCCATGAAGAATATCCATGACCTTTTTGAACAATCATCTATAAGGTCACATAATATTTGAACCCACTAAAGGATTGCACTAAAAATAAGACCATAAATGTCATAATGTACTAGATCCAACAACCCTTTGGACCTAGAATCATTTCTTAGGAAATGATTCTTGCCATACTTTCCCAAAGCACACACTTTTCAAACTCCCTATTTCCTAATGTTGAACTCTGGAAGACTAGTGACAATCTCTTGTAAAATAGGTAAAGCCTTGTGATGCAAATGTGTCATATACCCATGCCACATGTAACAACCATGTGTCAAAAATCCATGTAATAAAGTTAATAAAGGAAAAATAATAACCATTGTCACGGGACACATATTCCACGATGAATATTGGGAAAAAAATCCTAATGGGTGCTCATTTAGGTTTATTATGGCTATGCTAATTGGAAAAGACAATGGCAAAGGCTTTGGAAAGGCAAAGTGGCATTTATCTATGAAAATAATGGAAAATAGGAGATAATGAAGGTAAAAGGTCACATGTTGCATGTGAGAAGGAAAATGAAAGAAAATAATGGAAAATGAAGAAAATAGAGGCCTCAATGATAAAAAGGCTTATGAGGATCAGTACACAAGTTTGTGTCAGTGTTGTTTATTTGTCGTTTTTTGCTTGGAGCTCTCTCTTCTCTCTCTCTCATACTCTTGGAAACTTAGAATTTTATTGGAGCACTCTTGGAGGAGTGTGACATGCTTGGGATTTGGAGCAAGAAGCAAAGGAAAAGCAAGAAATCGCAAGAGGACATTGGGATCAACAACTATAACGAGTTTTTCTTGCAGGTACCAAGTTGTGTGTATGATTTCCTTCCTATTTTTGGCATGCATGGGGCATGCATGTGGTTTCTTGGTTATGATTTGTCATTGGCATGTAGGATTTCCTGGATTGATAGTTGTTTTGCCTAGCCTTTCGATTCCTGGATAAGCATGGTGTTGTGGGTTTACCTTTGTTTTTATGTTTGGTGTTCATGTTCCTTATGGTTGTGGGTTGAGTTATTAGTTCTTGGAAGCCTTGATTGGATAAACGTTATGGAAGCCCTGCAACATATTGAGTTGAGTTACTAGTCCTGGAATACTTGGTTGGGAAAATGCTCTGGAAGCCCTTGGTGGGTTGAGTTACTGGTCCTGGAAGCCCTAGTTGGAAAAATGCTCTTGAAGCCCAACAACATCTGTGGGTTGATTTACTATTCCTGTAAGCCCTAGTTAGAACAAACGCTCTGGAGCCTTGGACAGCTTGGGTAGAGATCGATCTAGTGATGTTTAGTGATGTTCGAACCTAAGGTGGAATCACCAGTTGAGGGTTGAGGTTGTTTTACCTATGGAAGCCTGGTTTGGTTTCATTTGGTTATTCCATGAAATCCCATATCCATGCATGGAATATGGCATGAGGGTGACTGGCTGAAAGAAAGACTTGGTTCAGCCTAATCTATAGTCAGGCGGTATGTGGAAGTCCCTGGCCTAGTTGCATTTTTCATATGTTAATAAGAGCTCTTTTCCTCTTGTATTTTATGGATAAATGTAATTGTTATTATGTGATATTAATGGTTGTTTTTATCATCGTTATTCTGTTGGTTATAAGTGTGGTTTATGAAATACTTGAGTTATGGCTCTCATCATGTTTTGATTTTTCAGGCTAGGAGGTAACTCCATAAAATGTATTGTATTTTTGCATTAACATTGATCATAGATATATACATGCAGGGAGAGACTCTCGGGCTTCATCTCCCAGTGTCTCTTCATATTCCAGCTCTCCTTATTTCTATTTACACTATTTTACATATTCACCCAATCCCAATGATTAGGTATAAACATTCCCCCCCTTAATCTGAAGGGATGTTGGTGAGTCCAAGCATCGTTTTTAATATTTTGAACTTTTATCTTCCAAGCGCTTTGGTGAAGATGTATGCAATATACTCATTTGTGGAAAAATGGCGTAAATGGATTGTCTTGGCCTCGACATGATGTCGAATCAGATGGTATTTTGTATTGATGTGATTTGTTCAATCATGCAACTTTGGGTTCTTGGCCAACTTTATTGCAGAAGTGTTGTGAATCATGAGAGGATTTGAATGCATTTGTTTTGTTTCTCCTGCAAATATTCCAAAATTTTCCTGAGCCACACAATTTCCTTTGTTGCTTCAGCTACTGCTACATTTTCTGTCTCAATTGTGGAATCTGCTGGAATTGATTGTTTGTGTGATCTCTAGGAGACAACTCCTGATCTAAGACTCATAGCATAACCTAAAGTAGATAACCTAGTTTCTTTGTCTCCATCAAAGTCTAAATTAGAGTATCCAATCAAGCTAAATTTTCCCACCTACGTATACTTGAGTCCAAATTCTTGAGTGCCCTTCAATTACTTTAGAACTCTTTTAGCAGCAGACCAATGTCCCTCATAAGGCTTTTGTATAAACCTGGAGAGGATTCCAACATCAAATGAAATGTCTAATATGGTATTTGAGACTTCCTAAAAGTTGTCTATACTTTTTTGCATCCTCAAATTACTTTCCTTCAATGGATGTGAGCTTCAAGTTATGTTCCATTGGAGTAGTCAAACGATTGCACTCAACCATGCCAAATTTGTTCAACAGATCTCCAATGCACTTCTTCTGAGAGAGGAATATAAACTTTGGATTTCGAGTTACTTTAATACCAAGATAGTAGTGAACATAGCCCAAGTTTGTCATTTCAAAACCTTTTCTCAATTCCTTATTTATGGATGCAATGTAGCTCTCAATGTTCCCTAGCATCAAAATATCATTTACATACACCAAAAGATATACAACTGTTTTGCAAACTTTCTTGACAAACAAAGTTGCATCATCAAGATCATAATGTTTGAAGTTGAGTTTTAGAAGATGCTCAGTTAATTTCTCATACCAAGCTTGTGGTACTTGCCTGAGGCCATACAAGGACTTCACAAGCTTGCATATTTTGTGTTATTGGCCCTTCACAAAAAATCCTTTTGATTGGGACATAAAACCGTTAAATTTTAGATCTCCATTCAAGAAAGAAGTTTTTACATCCATTTGGTGGACTTTCCAACCGTTTGAGTTGCGAAGGAAAAGAGTGTCCGGATGGTAGCTTGTTTTGATGTGGGGGAAAAAGTCTCCTCATAGTCGACCCCTTTTTTCTGTGAAAAACCTTTTACCACAAGACTAGCTTTGTGTTTGTCAAGTGAGCCATTAGATTTATACTTGTTCTTGTAGACCCACTTGCATCCAATTGGTTTGGTTCCCAATGGAGCATCAACCAACTTCCATGTGCCATTTTTTATCAAGGCATCATATTCCTTATGCATCACTTCTTTCCATTCATCATGAGAAGCAGGTTATTTGAAGGAAGTTGAATCAAAATCTGTAGAAAAATTAAGTTCACAATCATAAGAGACATCCATATCAACAGGTGAATCAGAATCATCTACATCACCTCCATTTTACCTGGTTGAATTTCTTTTTCTTGACTTTCCAACCTCACCACGATAAACACTTTCAAGTGTCTTTGTCGGCCATTTTGAAGGACCTTTTTGAGATGGCCCAGACTGCTCAATTGACTAAGTTGAGGTTGAATCAAGATTTAGTCTCCCAATTTTTTCAATCACATCACTAAAAGTGTCATCCGTGGGTGGAGCTTCATGTGGGGGAGAGAGTGCTTTAGAAGAATATTCCACAGATTGTTCCAGTATAGGAATCCCCCCTTCAAGATGTGGAATATGATTATCAAATTATTGAAATGAATTTGCATGTTTGAATCTATCTAAGTGATCAAGTTGTCGCTCAACAACATTGTCAGCCTTGGAAGATTCAAGAAATATGCCATATCTAGATACTACAAACTTCTTATTAACTTCATCATAGAGATAGTATGCTTTGTAGGTATTTGAATACCCCAAGAAGATACACTTACGACTCCTTGCACCAATTTCATTTCTTTACTCTTTAGGTATCAATGCATAACAAGTGGAACCAAAGACCCTCAGATTCTTTACCGAAGGAATGCGGCCATACCACATTTCATAAGGAGTCTTGTTTCTAATAGCATTAGAAGGACACATATTATTTATATAAACGGCACATAGAACTGCATCAGCCCAAAACATCAGTTTAACATTCTTGAAAAATATCATGGAACGTACCATATTTAAGATTGTCTGTTCATTATTTCAGCTACTTTGTTCTGTTGGGGATGATAAGCCATATTTGTTTGATGTTTGATCCCATGTTGGCGAAGTTATTTTTCAAATTCATTTGAAGTGTACTCTTTTCCATTATGAGTGAAAATAGAACCAATGTGAGATTGTGCATCATATTCAATCCATGCATGAAAGTTCTTGAATGTTTGAAAAGAATCAGATTTGTTCTTCAATAAATAAACCCAACACATTTTGGTGTAATCATCAATAAATATCATCATATATTTATTTCCATTTGCAACAAGAACAAGCATTGGGCCACATAAGTTTGAATGAATAAGTTCAAGTTTTCTATGTGCTCTAGAATGAAAATCATGAAAAGATTCTTTGTTATGCTTTCCTAGAATACAAGCATCACATTGCTTAAGTTTCCTAGGAATTGTAGGAAAACCAATAACATCACTTTTCTTCAACATAAAAAGGTTGTCATAATTCAAGTTTTCAAATATAGAATACCATAAAAGACTTGATGGAAAAGTACCTTCATCATTATGAGAACTATATGAGACGTTTTGTGCACGAGCAGTGGTACCTTGCAGCTTCAGAAGTCTTTCTTCTTCTTTCCTCATCATGACAAGTTAGTGATTGAATTCTTTTCTAACATGAACCTTGCCATAAAATATATGAATGGAGTTTCCTTACTGACGGATGTGGACCAAAGACAACAAGTTTATCCTCAACTATGGGAGGTATAGAACATCACGTAGAAGAAAGTCTGGAAGACTAGGCAATTTGAGCTTGATGGTGCCAAGCCCCAATGGCTTGAGTTTTGACTTATCTTCAAAATATACTCTTCCATCAACATTGTCAGTGAATTCTTAAAAGAAAAATCTCCTAAAATTCATGTGGAAAGTTTCTCTTGAATCAAGCAACCAACCATTTTTCCATGAAGCACGTGAAGCATTGGACAAGTCTTCATTTACTCCAATATCGCAATGTGCCACAACATAATGAGAATATTCCGGTGCTTTACCTTTCTCTTTGTCATGCGTTTTACGTTTGCCTTCATTTATTTCCTACTCAATTATGTCCCAAGGTAGCTTACATGTGGATGCATCATGTTCATCTCTATTGCAACGTATGCAATGAAGATCAGACTTTTCTCCTTGAATTGTCTTCCCCTCTTGCCTCTAAAATTTCTTCTTCCTTTTCCTCTTCGGCCACCTCTTCCTCTGGAAGAATCTTGAGCATGATTCTTCTCTGTATGTGCAATAAACACAACTGATTTAGAAGACTAAGGAATTATCTTCCTCCCAAAATCCTTTTCTCTCTCAGCAAACTTCTTCTCAAGGGAGTCAAAGGTAAATATCATTGACATTTACACTTGCTTGCAACGAATCAAGATAATGTGAATAATTGGGATATAGTGCCTTGACATAAGCTATGAGAGGAATTTCTATTTCAACACCAATGTTTTTAATATCATGCATAATAGATCTTACTTCTGATGCTAAAGCAAGAGGGCCATCATTTTTCAATTCAAGACCGAACAATTTAATCATCAATTGGAAAACTTCAAATTCAGAGTGTGAGTCATACAATTCCTTCAAATTATTCAAGGCATCATAATCATTTGAGAATGGTGAAATATGGCGACTCACCTCTTCATTTACAAATGCTGCAATCAACACACAGGCCTTGTTGTTCTTGTTTTCCCAAATGGTGATCTCTTTGTTTGAGGTGGGATTTGCAGGTGCATTGTCTCCTTATCCTTCACAAATTCCTCAACACAAATCATTAAAGATGAGAGTTTGTTTAATATTCCTCTACCATTCAGGATAGTTCTCTTTTCCCTAAGAAACTACTCCAACAATAGATATCAATGAATGCATTTTAAATATGTGTACTCTATTGCAAATATAAAAATTTACACTTGTGGTTGTAAAAAAACTATAATTCTGATATATATATATATATATATATATATATGAGGGGAGGGCTTATATGGGGAAAATATTTGTTAATAGGAGCATAGTTATTATAACCAGGAGTGGGAGGCAGGTTTGGACCTATGGTATATAACAACAGTTATATATTATAACTGGGAGTGGAAGTAGAGGGGGAGGGTAACGATTGTACTATGTGAACGGGCACTAAGGGTTTGAGACTCAATGGCAATGTGTCGAGGGATCGGTGGGAGTCGATCCGATGGCAAGGTGTCGAGGGATCGGTGCTAAGGTGTCGAGGGACGGGTCAGAGTCGATCTTGTGGTAAGGTGTCGAGATGATGTGAGAGGATTCGACAATCAGTATGGACCGATTTGTATGCTGGTAGGAGTTGGGGAGTGATATGAGATGAGAGGGGTCAGAGTGTATTAACACATGTTGGAATCATTGGTATATCAAGGAACCAAAGGTATCCAAGCAACGCCAAGGCATAAGAGCACCATTATCAAAAGCCATGTAATACACCGCATACATGATAACGATAATATAGTCACAGTAATATTGCATCAATACCATTTAACGCAACCTCCAGCAACCATATCAATACCATTAACACATTCATTGAAAAAATCAGCATACCATTCACGCAGGAGAGGTTGTCTCTAGCTCTAATGCACCTCCGTTCTATTGTTCTCACATCTCCTCCAGGCATAAAATATACAATCTTCCAGCACCCTCATGATTTCAACATCTCCAAGAAGAAAACTCTAAATAGGAGCAAAGAATGTCAGTTCTGCAAAATAGGCAAAACAAGAGGGAGTTACAATGGAAGAAAAGATAAAAATGGAGATGGCTCTGATACCATGTCAAGCCAGGAGGTAACTCCACAAAATGTATTATATTTTTGCATTAAATTTGATCATAGATGTATACATTAAGGGAGAGACTCTTGGGCTTCATCTCCCAGTGTCTCTTCATATTCCAACTCTCCTTATTTTCTATTTACACTATTTTACATATTCACCCAATCCCAATGATTAGGTGTCAACATGATTAGTAGATGAAAGTTTAATGAATGTATGACCTAATATATGATCTTACAACTATTATGAGGAGGCATCAATCCTTCGTGACAAATATCAGGTAAGTATTAAGTCCCTATTCTCAAAAGTGTTTATATGACCTGTCGATTACATGTTCATGATGTGTTTGATGGAATGTTTGTCATAGGTATGCCTTGTCAGTTCAAGTACTTGTTTAAGTTTTGCATTAAAGGCCTTTCCATCTTGTTATTTATCCTTTTTTAGTGTTTCATCAATTTGCAGAGGCCTAAGTCCTGGCCCTGAAAAAATGACTCAAAATCCGGGGTCACTGGCACATAATTGCCTGGAAAATTCTGCAATCACATGGATGCAAGCTTGTACATGTGACTAGAGGGTTTCAACTGCATGGAGGGCTTGTAATCAGTGCGACCGGGGTTCTGGTTCATTCAAACAACAAGTTGTATTAGGGTTTGGACACCTGGAAGGGTTGGTTGGCTCCTGACGGTTCTATATCATCTGAGGAAGGTCAGAATGCTCTTGTCTTATCGGTTCCACTTCCTTAACTGTACTTGGGGATTTGAATCATATCATAGTAACTATTCATCACACGTTTACCCCGGTGGATTGGTTATCTTAGGTAAATGTGGGAGGAGGGTGTTACAGGGTTGTATCAGAGCATGGTTATGTTCTCATTGGGTGATGTATGGTTTCCCTTTCTCTTTGGATGAACGTGTTTTCATGTGTACCTGTCAATTGCATATGTGTTCATTACGCTTGTGGTCTATGTGTTTGTTATGTATGCATGGTAAGGGGCATTTTTTTCGTCATATTTTCATGGAGAAGTTGATGAGGTTGTTGTTGGGATATGTTCACTATGAATGCATGTCAGTGTTTATATGTATTTTTTATGCATATGTGTCCTCCATATGTTTGTTATGCATAGTACTTAGTCAGTGTTATAATTTTGGCATTATGCATGGTAAATAGGATAATGATTGAGATGATGACTATATATTGTTATGCTTATGATTGTATACATATTGCGCTAATATGGTTGATCTTGCAGTGAAGGTGGGAAAACTTACGACATATTGAGGTACGTTAGTTTGTTTATAATTTGGTTTAACTGACATGACATGCATTGCAAGAAGAGAAGATAAAATATGACTAGCAAGATGGTAGACTACAATTCATGAGATTCTCCCTATAGATCATATGAGCAACATGGTGATGGGTAATCCCCTCACATAGCAGACACTTTGAGAAGTTTGAAGGCAGAAATAAGAAATTTAAAACAATATAATGACTGAAACATTCGATCACAAGAGAGACTTTATAGGGAATAGGAGAATCAAGCAGAAGCTAATGCAATTATCCTTCAGAGCTTGTCAAAATTTCAGAGACAATGACCACTTAGAATCGGTCATGGGCATGAGGATAGGACTAATGGAGCATACGGTAGTAGGTCACATGGTGGACACGGGTTGGATAGAGATGATATCGTTGAAGATGGAAGATTCTTAGATGCACCTAATAGGAGAGGTAGTGGACATGGAATTTAGTCTAGTTATGGCTCAGACAAGTATCATGGTCATCATTATTATCATCCTTATAGGAGGAATGATAGGGGATATTTGTCGGATGAGTTCAAGAAAGAAAAGGCACCTACATTTGATGGAGAAATGAAGAAGTCATGTGATGCAGATTCATGGTTGCTTGGGATGAATAAGTTCTTTCAGTTGCATGGTTACTTAGAGAGCATGAAGGTCAGAATAGCTACCTTCAGTCTTAAAGGTAAAACATAAATTTGGTGGGAATATGTAAAGAATGTAAGAAACATTCAGGAAGAGGATTTGAATTGGAGTGAGTTTGAGAGAATTTTTCAGAAGAAGTATCTATCAGAGATATATTATGATGACAGGACATAGGAATTCTATGAGTTGAAGATGGTATCTATGACTGATGAGGAGTATACTAGAATTTTTTTTGGAGTTATTGAGGATGTAAAGGTCTTGAATAGGTACTTGGTTCTACCACATTTTCAGAACGTATTTCCCTCAAAGGTCTTAGATTTTCCACCTCAAAAGGAAGTGGAATTTTCTATTGATTTGGTACCAGGGGCAACACCAACATCAAAGGCACCATACAGGGTGAGCACACCAAAGTTAGTGGAACTGGAGTTTCAGTTGAATTAAATGCTTGATAAGTGGTGCATTAGGCCAAGTGTATCGTCGTGGGGTGCACCGGTATTGTTTGTGAAGAAGAAGGATGGTACTCTCAGGTTGTGCATTGATTATAGGCAGTTGAAAAAGGTGACCATTAAGAATAGGTATTAATTTTCGAGGATCAATGACTTGTTTGATCAATTGAAGGGAGCAACAATTTTCTTGAAGATTGATCTGAGATCATGATACCATTAGGTATGTATCAAAGAGGAGGACATCTATAAGATTTGTTTTCGGACCATGTATGGGCATTAAAAGTTTGTTGTAGTTCAATTTGTTTTGATAGTAGGTTAATAGGGAAATTATCACAAATTGCGTTTCCTATTACATCATTGCAGAGGAAAGGTAAAAAAATTGAATGGACAGAAGAATGTGCAACAAGTTTTGAGCAGTTGAAGTAGTTGTTGAAATATGCTCTAGTTCTAAACATTACAGATCCAGACAAATATTTTGTGGTATATACAGATGCTTTCAGGAGAGGACTTGGTGGAGTCGTGATGCAAGAAGGAAAGTTAGTATGCTATGAATCAAGGAAACTGAATGAGCACGAGCAAAACTATATAACACATGATCTTGAGTTGGCAACGATCATCCATGCATTGAATATGTGGAGACACAATGATCATCCATGCATTGAAGATGTGGAGACACTATCTTATTGACATGAGGTTTGTATTCATGATTGGTCATAATGGATTGGGATATCTATCTGACCAACCAAACCTAAATGTCAGACAAGCCATATGGTTGGCCACGATCAGTGAGTTTGAATTCGAGATCAAGTACATTAAGGGAAAGGAAATGGGGGTTGCAGATTCTCTTAGCAAGAGAGTGCAAGTAAATCATATAGCAATAATGAGTTCTTATGGGACAAATTTACAGGATTGAATATTATAGGCAGGTCAATAGGATGACAAGTATATAGAGCTTATGCATAGGTTACAATAGGGTATAGGTGATTATGATGTGGACTATCGTCTCACAACAGATGGTTTGGTCAAACTTAAGGAAAGGATATATGTGTCGAGAAACAGTGAGTTCAATATTCTTATCTCGAGGGAATTTCATGCTAATTCGTATTCAAGACACCTAGGATATCAGAAGACATTGACATCGGTGAAAAAGTTCTACTATTGGCTGAATCTAAAGAAGGAAGTGGTAGAGTTTGTGGTTAGATGTTTGGATTGTCAATAAGTAAAAGCATAATGTAAGCATCCACGTGGTTTACTACAATTGATTATGATTCCAGAGTGGAAATCAGAGGTCATTTCCATGGATTTCATTATAGGTTTGTCAAGGACATCTAGATAGCATGATTCTATCATGATTGTTGTGGACATGTTGACAAAGGTAGCACACTTCATTCCAGTGAATTCTACTTATTCATATAATGGTGTAGAAAAATTATTTATCAAATATATAGTTATGTTGCATGGTGTTACGAAGAATATTGCATCAGAAAAAAAATGTTGAGTTCACTTCCAAGTTTTGGAAAGAGTTATTTGCAAGTTTGGGTATAGAGTTGGCCTTCAATACAACTTATCATCTGTAGATAGATGGACAGAAAGAGAGGGTAAACAAGATTATGGAGGACATGTTTTGAATGTATGTCATGCATCATCAACGAAAGTGGGAAGAGTATCTCCCACTAGTTGAGTTTGCTTACAACAATGGGTATCAGGAGTCTCTAAGGATGAGTCTGTTTGAGGCACTTTGTGGGCGGAGTTGTAATACTCCTATCAGTTGGAGTGATCCAGTTAATCAGGTATTGATTGGATACGAAATTTTGGTAGATATGGAACAATAAATACATGTTATCAAGCAGAATTTAAAGGTAGCACAAGATAGAGAAAAGAGCTATGAAGATCAACACAGGTTCTCTAAAGAATTTCAAGTTGGGGAACATGTGTACATGCGCATCAAGCCCAAGAAGAGATCCTTAAGGATTGGGTCATGCGCAAAGTTCGAACCTCAGTATTGTGGACCTTTCAAGATTCTTGAGAGGATCATACTGGTGGCCTATCGACTTGCATTGCCTCTGACAGTGAAATTCCATGATGTTTTCCATGTTTCCATACTTAAAAGATATGTAAAGGATGTTGGTAATTTATTGATTGGTTTGTATTACGGGTGGAACTAGAAGGATAATTCCATTCGAAACTTCAGTTCATTTTGCATAGAAATATTCTCTTGCTCGAAAATCGAGCAAACAAGCAGGTTAAAGGGCAGTGGAAGCACTTTGGACCCGATGAAGCTACATGGGAGATGGTTGATCAAATGCGGGCTATGTATCCTTCTATATTCGTTAGTTGAGTGAATGTATTTTGGTATATGTTTTGGTATATGTAGATGTGCATGATGTATGTAAATACCGCATCAATTTGTGTTATAAATATCCAATAAGCGGTGTGGGTGTCATTTTGTTATGTTGTCATGTTGGTTTTCTTTTCAACAGGATGATCATTGTAAATACCGCAACGAGCCAAGTTATAAAGCTCCATGGGAAGTATGTTTTGTTTTTCAGTGGTCTTGTTGGTTGTAGATGTCATTGAACACTGAGGATAGAGTTACCCTAAGAGGGAGGGGTCTTTAACAACCCCGGGTTAAAAATCCATGTAATAAAGTTAATAAAATAAAATTTATAACTAAGGTCATGGGACACGTATTCCAAGTTAAAGTTGGGAAAAAAATCCCAGTGGGTATTCATTTCAATTTATTGTGGCTCTGGAAATTGGAAAAGGCAATGGAAAAATATTTGGCGGCAAAGTGGCCTTTATTTCCATTTATTTTTAAAATAATGGAAAATAGGAGAAAAGGAAGGTGAAAGGTCACAGGTTGCATATGAGGAGGAAAATGAAGGAAAATAATGGAAAATGAAGAAAAATAGAGGCCTCAATGATAAAAAGGCTTATGAGGATCAGTACACAACTTTTTTCCAGTGTTGGCTTTTTGTCATTTTTTGCTTGGAGCTCTCTCTTCTCTCTGTCACACATACTCTTGGACACTTATAGTTTTCATGGAGCACCCTTGGAGGAGTGTGGCATAAATTGGATTTGAAGCAAGAAGGAAAAGGAAAAGAAGGAAAGTGCAAGAGGACAGTGGGATCAACAATTACAACGGATTTTGCTTAAAGGTACAAAGTTACATGTATGATTTCCTTGCTAGTTTTGGCATGCATGTGGTTTCTTGGTTGTGAATTTTCATTAGCATGGAGGATTTCCTAGATTGATAGTGTTTTTTTCCCAGCCTTGCCATTTCCTGGATAGGCATGGTGTTGTGGGTTTACCTTTGTTTTTCTGGTTGGTGTTAATTTTCCTTATGGTTGTGGGTTGATTTATCAGTTCCCGAAAGCCTTGGTTGGAAAATTTTTTTGGAAGCCCTGTAATAGCTTGGGTTGAGTTACTAATCCTAGAAGCCTTGGTTGGACAAACACTCTGGAATCCCTTGGTGGGTTGTGTTACTAGTCATGGAATCTCTAGTTGGACAAATGCTCTGGAAGCCCAAAAACAACTGTGGGTTGAGTTACTAGTCCTAGAAGCCCTGGTTGGAACAAATGCTCTGAATCCCTGGACAACTTGGGTATAGGCCGATATAGTAATGGTTAGTGATGTCCGACCATGAGGTGGAATCACTGGTTGAGGGTTGACGTGGTTTGACCTCTGGAATCTTGGTTTGGTTATTCCATGAGATCCCACATTCATGCTTGGAATATGGCACGGGGGTGATTGCCTGAAAGAAAGACTTCGTTCAACCCAATCTATGGTAGGGTGGTACGTGAAAGTCCCTGACCTGGTTGCATTTTTCATATGTTAATAAGAGTCTTTTCCTCTTGTATTTTATGGGCAAATGTAATTGTTATTATGTGATATTAATGGTTGTTCTAGCATTGTTATTCTGCTAGTTATAAGCATGGTTTATGTCAGACTTTTTATGACTCTCATCATGCTTTGATTAGTAGATGAAATGTTAATAAATGTATGACCTAATAGATGATCTTGCAAGTATTATGAGGAGGCATCAAACCTTCTTGACAAATCTCAGATAAGTATGAAGTCCCTATGCTCATATCTGTTTATATGACCTATAAATTACATGTTCGTTTGATGGAATGTCTATCATGGATAGGCCTTGTCAATTCAATTCCTTATTCAAGTTTTGCATTAGAGGTCTTGTCATCTTGTTATTTATCCTTTCTGTGTTTCATCAAGTTTTGGGCAGAGGCCTGAATCCTAGCCCTAAAAAATTGGCTCAGAATCTGGGGTCGCTAGCACAGTACTACCTCGAAAATTCTGCAGTTGCAGGCTTGTGCATGCGACTGGAGAGTTTCAACCACATGGAGGGATTATCATCAGTGTGATTGGCGCTCTAGTTCAGTAAAACAACAAGTTGTCTTATGGGTTGGACACTTGGAATGGTTGGTTGGATCCTGAAGGTTCTATAGCATATGAGGAAGGTTATAATGGTCTTCTCTTATCGATTCCACTTCGTTACCTATACTTGGGGAGTTGAATCGTACCATAGTAACTCTTCATCACATGTTTACCCCAGTGGACTGGTTAGCTTGGGTAAATATGGGAGGAGGGTGTTACACCACAACTTGCAAAAGTTGTCATTTTTATGAACCAAAGCTCGTACTAGCTGACCCCTTATTATATATAGGTTCCCTTCGCTCCTCCTAATTAGTCATCCTGTGCTCAAAGTAGAATCTCTAAACTTGGAAAATACTTATCCATCAGTAAAGAACACTTCATACCCTATATCCTCCATGGCTACAACTATTAGAAGGTTCTTGGTCAATATATGAATGAAAAATACCTTTGTCACATCCAAAGGCTCCATTGACTCTAGCTAAAATTCTATAGTACCAATCCCCTTTACAACACACTTGACATTGTTTCCAAGCTCCACATGTAGCTTTGAGTATTTATTTGAAATATTGGTGAATAAATCATGTGATCCCATCATGTGATGAGAAGCACCACTGTTAATGAACCACAGACTCTTGTCTATGGTGCTATAAAGGATAATTACAAGTGAGAATTCCTTCTCGAATTTGTTGGAAAAATTTATAACCTATATATTTATTGAAGTTGCTACCTTAGTCGTCCCCTTGCATTGCTTCCTATTAGAACATTGTCCTGCATAGTGGCCAAATTTGTGACATGTAAAGCACTTGAATTTGATCATTCCCTTCTTCTATCCAGCTCCTAAGGTACTCTTCTCTCATGTTCGCTTCTTTCTGTTTCCCTTCCTTGCTTGACTAGTAAGGGCAAAGTTCTCACCATCACCTTTAGAGTGGAGAGACTCTTATCGAATCTCCTCTTGTATAAAGTTATCCACAACCTCTCCCAATAAGGTAGGTGCTTAAGTGATATGATCCCTTTGACAAAGGATTATAAATGTTTCAAAACATCATTTAGGGTTGTCCTCACCAACTCTACATTTGACACAACCTCCCCCATTGTAGCCAACTCATCTTATATCTATGTGATCGTGGTGAGATATGTAGCAATTCTACATGACTTGGACATCTTGTTGATTCTCAGCTTCTCCTTCAACATCAATATCCTATTTGCATTGTCACTTTAATATAAATTATTCAAATCCTCCCACGTTTCCTTAGCAGATTTATTTCTAAAAATATGAGGAATTACATCATCCTTCACCCCATCCAGAATTATTCTCCTAGATTTCACATCCTTTTGGTTATGGATGTCCAGTTTTGCAACATCAATAGGAGGGATCAATTGTTGATCTGCGAACACCCAGTCCATTCTATCATTGCAAACCTCAAAATCAATACTCAAAACCCCATAAAATATAATACTAGAAAAAAATAAGGGTTTTTCGCTATAAAAATTTATGACAACGATATTCACCTCATAGTTTTTAGTGCTTTGATACCATTTTAACTGTTAATACCAATTCTGATTTACTTCTCAATAATTAATTTATACCTAGAAAATATTTTACTCAATAAAATTCTGAAAAATGTTGGAAATTAAATATGCTAGTATTTTAAATTCAAAAATAAAATTCCAACATAAATAAAATAGGAAAATCAATCGTAGGAACAACAACAAAAATTCTTCCCAAACAAATTCTCCCTCACTTTATTAAATCTATAAATTAAGGCCTTGGCCCATAGAGAATACATGAAAAGTACATCATAATTAGAACGTAGAATTTTGACCTTTAGAGAAATTAAAGCCACTAGAATTTTTGACTGTAGACAAATTCAACCTTTTGAAAATTTAGCCCTAATAGAAAAACCTAGCTTCTTCTTGATCTAAAATTAACATTGAAGGTTTCATGTTAATTTTTTCAAGCTAGTTTATGTCTTATGGGAAATGGGTCAATATTGCAAAGCACACAAATTAAGTAAAATTTTGTAGAGTTTAACAGTGAAAAATAGACAACATGCATCATCACAAAAAAATAATTTGATGACGAAGTTCCCCCCTCCTAGGCTACATATTTGGGTCCAGCTTCCAATTTTGTCCCATTAAATTATATGCTCAAATGTGTGATTACATGAGCATGCAGTGCTCAAACTGATTTACAAAAAAACAAAAAACAAAAAAACTGACATTTTTTCCAGAACACCCAAAAACCCTTGTGTAGGCTCTTCTTGGGCTCAAAAAGGATGAAAAATGGCCAATATAGGCCTCCTTTTTCATTTCTCTGCTAATTTTTCTGCAAATGTGTCCCTTTGCCAAAACTAGAAACAAAATTCCTCTTTGGTGGATATGCAAGGAGATAATTTCGCAGTTGTAGGTGGCAAGTTTTCCCACGAAACTCATCATGTCGGGTGCAAATTTTTTGGATAGTTAACCAACCCCCGAGTTTGTTGTGTGGAAGGTAATGTGACTATGCAATGCGGGCCAGAGGCCACACGCCTACCGGCCCCGCTCCTAGTCATTTGGGTTTTAATATGGCTATGTGTTGGGGTGTGGGAAGGGTGCCACATGCCCCTCCCCTCCTCCTCCTCTCCCACTAGTGGTCACATAGAGTTAACAAAACCTTGGATCATGGCATGGGAAGGTGCCACACACCGCACCCTATTTGTTGAATACACAGTCATGTGTCCCCATAAA
The DNA here is from genome assembly GCA_034641835.2 of Pinus albicaulis. Lineage (NCBI taxonomy): Eukaryota > Viridiplantae > Streptophyta > Pinopsida > Pinales > Pinaceae > Pinus > Pinus albicaulis. The sequence goes on from CM076580.1 coordinate 347,050,047, forward strand.
ACTTGGGGTCGGGCCAGTCGAGCGAGCTTGCCATCCCCCCTCCCCCCGCAAACAGGTCCAACATAATTGTCTATCAAAAATTGTTTGACAATGTATTAACAAGAACCATCGTGGAGCAATGGTAGGGCATCAATTAAGTGTTTGTGAGGTCATGGGGTCAAACCTCGAGGATATCTATTGGTCAATCAACCGAAATTTTGGTGCCAAATACTAATCCACATGGCAGACTTCCATAAGGCCATGTGGCAACCTTTCATTGGGTCACGTGGTGGCATGTGGTTGGCCCCCAAACAAACTCACCTACTAATAGAAACATGCCACTTGTCCTCGTGGGATTCGCCCATCTGACCACCATACTGCCTATTTAGCCTTTTGACGTCAGTGCCATGCCATTGTACGATTTTCCTAGTCAACCCTGAAAGCTGACTTTTTTATTGTTTGCAAAAAACTTAAGAACACGATAACTTCCTCATACGATGTCGCATTGAGGCGATTCAAGCATCGTTGGAATCATAACAATGATATCTATTATCTGGTGCCAGTTTTGAGAGATTATGATCACTTTGATTCGAAGCATATTTTTTATCATTCGAACCATTCCTCCCCACTATAAGCTTTTGGACCACCAAAAGTTTGTTTTTAATCAACAAGTAAGTGAGGGTACAACTCCCACACTTTCGCGATATCAACCGACCTTTCTTCACTTAGATTGGTACCTTTGAGCCCCACTCGAAGATACTCCACATTTCCTTTGCATGAAGTCCTTATCCTTCTATCAGGAATTGAGTCTTCCTACAAATAATTTAAATATTCAGGAGAAAAATCTTCCATAAATTGAATGTGAACATTCTCTTCATGATCATCAATAATTAGAGGCTCATACATTCTCAAGTTTTCCACATTCACAACAAAATTAATTTGCATGTAAGTTGGCAAATTTAATTGGAAAGCATTGTTACCAATCTTCTCCAAGATTTTGAAAGGACCATATCTGATTAGCTTGAGATTTTTCCCTTCACCTTTTAGTCTTTCCTTGCTGATGTACAACCAAACTTGATCTCCCAATTGGAAATCATGATCAATCCGATGTCTGTCGTGTCTTGCCTTGTACTTGTATTTTCTTTTATCTAGTTGTTCTTATACTCTTTAATGTACTATCTGGATTTTTTCAATGAAATCCTTGGCTTTGTACACATCACTATGTCCATCTACTGCAATATCTTTACCAAATATGAAATCCAAAGGAGACTTTGGCAAATAACCCAAACAATATTTTGATGGAGATACTTGTGTAGATGGATGCCTGGCCCAATTGTAGGCATGATGGATGTAATTCAAATGCTCATCCCAAATTTTATGATTCTTACCACAATATCCTTGAACGAGATGCACTACTATTTTGTTCACTACTTTTGTCTGGCCATTGGTTTGTGGATGAAATGTAGTGCTCTTATTCAACTTGGTGTCCATGAGTTCCCATAAACTGGACCAAAACTTCCTGAAAGATCGAGAATCTTGATCATAAATAATAGAAGTGGGTAACCCAAAGTGAACCCATACATTTTGGAAGAGCATCTTTGTGGTCTGTTCAGTTGTAACTTGTTTCTTACATGGCATCAACACACACACATTTTGTTGAAACAATCCACAAAAAGTTATAGATAATCATGGCCTTTCCTAAACATTGGTAGTCCCCCAACAAAATCCATAGAAACACTTTCCCAAGGATGAGAAGGAATAGGAAGTGGGGTGTACAAACCCAATTTCCTATTGCTTGGCTTGCTAGTAGCACACATGTAATATCCTTTTACATATCTTGAAACCGTTTCATTCATGCGAGGCCAATAACAATGCCTGTGGATTCGAGCAACTATTTTTCCTAGACCAAAGTGACCAGCAATAAGAGAAGTGTTGGCTTCCTTTATGACATTCACTCTTTCACCCTCTGGAACATATAACTTGCCAAGATGATACAACAACTTTCTATGAACATGATAATCAAACTCTTCAACATGATTGCCTTGACTCAAAGTTTCATAAACATATTTAAAATATTCACCTTGAGCATATTGTTCAATGTAACTTTCATGCATGATTGAGTTATGCTTAAGAATGAAAAATGCATTAACAATAGGCATTGATAACATATCTTCAAATTTGTTGTATATACCTTTCTTATACCTTATTACCAAGTGATATTGATGTAGGAATCCCATCTACCTGAAATGTCTAGCTTGTTGTAGCTTGGTTTGTGATTGTAAACATTTCAAAGGTTGATGGTTAGTATGTATAATGGTTTATTTACCCATCAAATAATGCTTCCATTTCTTCAATCTCTGTACCAAAGAATACAACTCTTTATCATAATTTGGATAGTTAATTACTGCATTGGTAAAGGTTTCAGAATGATAACATATTGGCTTACCATGCTACATCAAAACTGCTCCCATAACATATTCGCTTGCAAGGGTTTTAATTTCAAATAGATCCTTAAAATCTAGAAGTGTTAGAACTCGTGATGTGTTGATTTTTGTTGAGAAATCCAAAGTGTGGCAAGATAATCGATTTCTCTTATTATGAAATTATATTGTGATGTTTTAATTATTATTATTATTTTGTTAGATTTATCTTTTCTTATCATCAACACTAATTCCAAACAAAAAATAGAAGATAACACGAGATGTAGACACGCAGCCAGGGAAAAACCCCACTCTAGGAGAAAACGTGGTCAATAGTTCTTCCTTCATTTGATTCAAAACAAGATGAGACGACCAAGACCCTCATAAATTAGACCCAAGACTTCCTCCGTCAAGTCATCCTTAATTGTTCTTCAATGTTTCGTTCTTCAGTCAGTCCTTGATACTTAGTTTTAGCAACAATATGATAACCCTTGACATACTTTGATATCATGCTCTAATCCTTCAATAAGGTTATGTTTCGGTCCTGTAGTTTTGAGCCAACCTTCTCATGTGACATCATACTTTGGTTCCAAACTGTAACCCTCCTTTAATCGCTGTCAAAAATTTGAATCCTTCACTGTGATTTTCACCGAACTTATTCCCATTCTATGGAATGATAGAAGTGTCTCACTGTGGTTTACACCAAAATTTATTTGAACTGTCTTGTTGAGGCTTGCACTTAACTTATACTTGTGATACTATTTTCTCTGAGATGTCTCGAATCCATCACTGCAGCTTCTACAAATTCCTCACTGAAATTTGTTTCTGTGGATTATGTCACTGTCCTGTGAAGCATAGTTACTTTTTTTCTAGACTGTGATATCATCAATCTTCCTTATTTGAAATTATGTGAACCAATTCTAAAAGATATGAATTTTCTCCTTTTCAATAGCACTAGAAAATTCTTTCTGAAATTTTTATCTGAACTTGTATTCTTGTCCTTTAAGCGAAGTCCTTACGCTTATATATATAGTTGTCTCCATGTGAAATAGGCCGACATGAGTTATTGAACAGTTGTTTCTCCATATAAGGTTAGACCAACTTGAGTACATTGAGGGAAACTAACTTGATGATGATTCTTTTTTAGGTTGATAGTAACGAGACTTTGATGGAGGAGTATTTGACCAAGCAAGAATTAACTTTGACTTAAATAAACAATCCTAAAGCCTACAATGGAGGCATGACCTAAGACAATTGACCCAAGCATGAAACTCATGCTTTAAAAAGTCAATTAAAATAATAATAATAAATTATTTTGCTTTCTTTTGACAAGTATATTTCGTTTTGACTCAAGTACAATTATGAAGACCAAACCTATTTACATTCTTCAACACTCCCTCTTAACTAGAGGGTATTCATATTTACATATAACCATAGCGGTACATGGAATATCTAAAAACACATAATCTACGAAGAATTTTAGGCATTGCAATCCCATGGACTAGATTCCTGACCAGGGCAATATATCTGAGGTCTCTCAATAGTTTAGGCACCACAATTCCACAAAATATATTCTTGACTAGGGAAATCTATCAGAGTGGGACTAAGATGGACTAAATCTTTCAAATTTTTCTTTGTAGCATGTCAGCCTTCTTCACACTTTGGACCTGACATCTTAATTATAATTCTATCCCACTCATGCTTCAATTCTATAGTCACATCATAACTCGGCTTATTTAGTTCTGTTGTGGCATCATCAATTCGGTCCTCTTTGATTAACAGAGCTATTTTAGTCCTTCGATTCTATAGTCTCAATATAGAAGTAATTAGGTTCTTCATTTTCTATGGTGGCAACACATACTCTCAGCCCTATGATAGTAGCCCAACATTTGATTCTGATGTAGCCCAATAATATGTTCATACTTCAACTTAAATGATGTTCAACCGAATTATTACTTCACTGTGATCCACAAAAATTCCTCTTTGAGATTATCAAACTTGATCTCTGAGATATATCGAACTTTTTTCTAGTTTTCAATTGCGTTGAACTTCTTATTTCTGAATTCATCTCAAAAGCTCACTTTGCCTTAATTCCAAAATCTTCTTGCTGATAAGGTGATCTTATTTTACCATAGCTCTAAAACCATATCAAGAAATCCAAAGTGTGGCAAGATAATCGATTTCTATTATTATGACATTATCTTGTGATGTTTTCATTACTATCATTATTTTGTTCAAATTATTTTTTCTTATCATTGAGACTAAATGCCAAACAACAAATATAAGATAACATGATATGTAGGCATGCAATCAGGGGAAAACCCCACTCTAGGGGAAAAACGGTTAATAATTCTTCCTTCAGTAAATTTAAAACAAGATGATACTACCAAGACCCTCTCAACTTAGACCCAATACTTCCTCCATCAAGTCATCCTTAATTTCTCTTCAATGTTTCGTTCTTCAATCAGTCCTTGATACTTCGTTTTATAAACAATATGATAACCCTTAAAATACTTTGATATCATGCTCCAATCCTTCAATAAGGTTATTTTTTGTTCCGATAGTTATGAGCCAACCTTCTTATGTGACAACATACTTTGGTTATGAACTTTAACCCTCCTTCACTTGTTGTCTAAGATCTGAATCCTTCACTGTGATTTTCACCAAACTTATTCCAATTCTCTGAAATGATCGAAGTGTCGCACTGTGGTTTACACTGAACTTGATTTGAGTTGTCTTGATGAGGCTTGCACTTAACTTAAACTTGTGATACTAGTTTCTTTGAGATGTCTCGAATCCATCACTAAAAATTGTACGAATTCCTCACTGAATTTTGTTTCGACAGATTATGTCACTGTCATGTGGAGCGTAGTTACATTTCTTCTAGTTTGTGATATCATTGATCTTCCTTCTCTGAAATTCTACGAACCCATTCTTAAAGATTCAAGTTGTCTCCTTTGCAATAGCACCGAAAACTTCTCTCTGTAATTTTTATCCGAACTTATCTCCTTTTCCTTTGAGTGAAGTCCTTATGCTTCTATATATAGTTGTCTCCATGTGAAATAGGCCGACATGAGTTCTTGAATAGTTGTGTCTCCATATAAGGTTAGGCCGACTTGAGTTCATTGAGGGAAGCTGACTTGATGATGATTCTTTTTTAGGCCAATAGTAAGGAGAATTTGATGGAGGAGTCTTTTGATCAAACAATAATTAACTTTGACTTAAATAAACAATCCTAAAGCCTACAATGGAGGCTTGACCTAAGACAATTTAACCAAGCATGAAACCCATGCTTTAACAAGTTAATCAAATTAATAATAAAAATTTATTTTGCTTTCTTTTGACAAATATATTTCATTTTGACTCAAGTACAATTATGAAGACCGAACGTAGTTACAGTCTTCAACAAATTTCTCTTTCAAAGTGTTGAAGGACTTATGTAGCTTGCCTCCCCACTGAAATTTCTATTTCACACTTGTCAAAGCATGTAATGGTGTTGCAATGAGTGAGAAGTTAGCGATAATTTTTCTCAAATATTGGGTTTCTCCCAAAAAAATCCTAACTTTTTCTTACATTGTTGGGTTTAGGCCAATTCAAAATAACATCAAATTTTGAGGGATCAATCTTCAATTCACTCCCTCCTACAATATGTCCCAAATAAACCAAAGAGTTTTTCCAAAATTCATATTTAGACATATTTAAATACAACTTTTCCTTTTTCAAGACATCTAAAACTTGTTTCTCATGCTCTTCATGAGTCTCACTGAAAATCAGAATATCATCTAAGTAGACTATGACAAAATAATCAAGGAATGATCGCAATACATCATTCATAACTCTCATGAACGATGTAGGTGCATTTCAAAGCCAAAATGACATAACTAACCATTCAAACAAACCTTGTTTTGTCTTGAAAGAAGTTTTCAAAATATCGTCTATGGTGATCCTTATCTGATGATAACCACTTTTCAAATCTATCTTAGTAAAGTAATCATATTCCTTTTACTCGTCTAGCAAATCATCTATGCGAGGAAAAGGACAACGATGCTTTACTGTGATCTTGTTCAAAGCTCATAAATCCACACACATGCACCATGTACCATCTTTCTTTGGAACCAAAACAATAGGAGACCCACAAGGAGATGTCCTAGGAAAAATAACCCCTTCGTTAAAAAACTCTTGAATTTGATTCTTGATATTTGCATTCTCCAAAACTGACATTCTATACATACCAATATTTGGAAGTATTGCATCGTGATGTAAGTGAATCTCATGTTGGATTCCTCTTTTAGGAGGAAACTCTTTAGGTTCCTAAAACATCTTATCATAAGTGTGAATAACTTCAACCAATTCATGCTTGAGTTTAGAATCAGATCCTATGAAAGCTTCAGATTCAACAATATCTTTAGCTTTAATCATCAACAACACACAATTATTAATAGCATTTACAAGTCTTTTCATCTAACAAACACTAACAAGAGATAAGTTTATTTTCTTGCTATGTGCTATAACAATATACTCAAATCCATATTCAAAAATATTATATTTGTTCTCGTGATGATAGAATATACCTTTTCGATCACACAAGTATGGACTCCCTAAAAAAATCTCACAAATATCAAATGGTACAACATCAAGCTCTACCTCATCTATAAAATTAGCAATGATGGCAAATTTGAGTTCACATTTTCTTGTGACTTGTAATTTGGCATAATCACATACTCAACCCAAAGGGTAACGTTTAGTATGAGATGTAGTTTCTAGATTAAGTTTCTTGAAAAAGTATTCAGAGATAAGATAGAGTTGGGATCCACTATCAAATAATGTATCAACTTTTGTATGTTTTGTAATGACCCTGATATGAAAAAGCTAACTTCTTTCTTTATCATTTTCATATTCTATAGGCTTAATAGAAGAACGAGTACTTGATTTAGAAGTTGTACCTTTCATTCCCATGGTTGTGATTTTGGTTTCATCGCCTTAATCAGATCCTAGATCTTGTTGAGTTGTAGCAATAGTCTTTCATTTCCCCTTGTTATTCAACTTATTTGGTCTCGTTCTCGATGTAATTTATAACAGTGGTCTTCATCATGGCCTTCTTTTTAACAATGTTTACAGGTAAGTTTATCTCCCTCTTTCTTGACATTAACATTCTTTTTTACTTTTCCTTTTAAATCCCCCTTTCCTTTGTCTCCATATTTTAAAGGTTTCTTACTAGTATCTCGAGGTACATTCTTGCTCTTGATTCTAAATGAGTTTCCTCAACACATACTTCATCTAGATTGGTGGGATTAAACATAAGTGTAGTACGTCTCAAATAACTATGTAATCAACCTATGTATTTAAGGAGAGTATATTGTGAAGACAAATAAACACCCAAGACTAAAGCTCTTCTTCTAAATTCTTGTGTGTAACTTTGGACACTCTAACCTTTTGCTTCTCTAAAAATTTCCCAATCCATAATTTCTTTTTGCATGTAAGCTAATGGATACAATTTCCTTCTTCATGCAATTCTAAAATCATTCCAAGAAGATATAATTTTACCACTTTTATTCAAATATTCTTGAGTTTTGGCCTCCCGCCAGATGAGGGTTGCACTTTCCAAACGAAAAGAAGCAAGCTGGATCTTAGTAACATCATCATCAATCTTTTGAATCCTGCAATATACTTCAATCTCACGAACCCAATTATCTAACTTTTTAGCATTTACTTCCACATTATACATAGGAAATTCAAACTTGACATCAATCTTAATCAAAGGAGACTTAACATTTCCTTTTGCAGATGGAGGACACTGCAAGGAAAATACCCTCTAGCATAGGTTATAAAGGAGGTTTTTAGTGTTATAAAATTGGCCAAAATTGTCAAAAAAAATTTGCTACAACATATGTTTTTGGTAACGGAGGTTTGGACAGAGCTTCTAATAGAACTTCAACACAACTAAAAAAAACTAGGCAGCCGGAGGTTTTTACGGATGTTTTTTCTCATCGGTGTGTGCATCGTGTGTGAAGGCACCGATGTGTTTTACCATGTACCTACCAGTACTGTAAATATACCAAGCACCAGGATGGAAAACAAATTTCGGAAGCCCTGGGGTGTTTAGCAACGTCCCGGTGCGTGTCACCCACAAAGATGCACCGGGCCAATGAAAGGTTCATGCACTAGTGCCGTTAAGGTGTAAAAGCGCACCAAGCTGTTAATTTATAAAAATGCATCGATATGTTAAAGGCAAACCATACCGGTGCATGCAACACCTATCCGACCGCCTGGGTGGTAGTCGTCGATAAAGCGCACTGAGCGTTCTAATTGGTATTGGTATTTGTGCAATGCCCATAGGTGGTAGAAACGGATCGGTGCGCAATATCATACAAACGCACCGGTGCGCAGTAACTAACACCCACTGGTGTTCATTTTATATTTTTTAGAAACATCAACTTGTGACAGTGAAATTATTGTGATTTTTTAAAATTCATTATTCATCAGAAGTCGACACATATCTTATAACAGTATTAAGTCAATTAAATTTTTATTAGTGAATTTGAATGTGATGTTTGGATTAAGTTGTTATATCATATCATCAGATTTCGCATCTCTTCATTATAATATTTAATCATCCATATATTTAATGAGTGGTGTAACATTTCACAGAGACAATGGAGAACACAATAGAATAAATTAAAACATATTTTATTATATATACATTGGTGAGAATAACGAAAATTGCAATATTAAATAATATACATCAACGTAAATCGAAAATAAATGTACCATAGCAAGAATTGACTCGTGAACTATATACATTCTTTAAAAACCAAATTTCATGTCATCTCTCAAAAATTCATTTGTTGGCATAATTCCATACTTTTTTTCCTCGAAGTTCTATACCCCATAACAAATCATAGATTTAATATAAAATATTTTTTTGTTCTATTAATTATAGACAGAGCTAACTAAAAAAAGATAGACACTTATAAATTCCACAATAAATTTATGATATGCCAAGATATACTGACAACCCATATTTAGCCCAATGTTAATCAATTCTTCCGATGGTTCTTCTTTGTATGTTAGCACATGTTTGAAGACATTCAATGATGAGTGTTGTAAAACAACTTAAAATATACAAAAATGAAATCTAGTTAAGTTGTTATAAGGAAGTAACAATTACTCACAAACATAGATATCAACCCTTTACTTCCTTGTCATCCTGTTTTATGTGTTGAATGGGTTCCATTTTCTTTTCTTTTCTGCAAGAAAATACTTGAAAATTAATATTTAATGCTAAATTGTTTATTTATGGTACCTAATCGAAAAATTCAATGATTACATATTACATTTGAAACACATTATTGTTGATATGGCTCCTCGTGCAATGCAATTATGTTCATTTCTTTGACCATCTCCTTGTACACATTTTTGGACATTCCTACTGCTGTATTTTTTATATCAGCTAATTCATCCTTTGAGATTTTCATAATCTTCCTGAAAATGTAACATGACAATAAACTATTTAATTTTTATATTGATATATGAAAATTAAATATAACAAAAGTGATATTTATAAATGATTGTTTTGTAGTAATATATACATATAATTCTAGAAAAACATTTAAAGGAATATTGCTTTTTCAATCCTTCTTTTTTGTTGTTGTACGTTTTTTCCATTAAAAGTCTGACATGTCTCATTGACCAATTCTCTGGAAACTCATCCTGTAGTTTAAATAAAATTTGGTTCTTGGAATCATTGGACTGATTTTTGTATTGTAAGTGGAAAGAACGTCTATACATTTGTTCCACTAGATCCCTCAAAGTTTTGTAAAAGTTTTCCCCCTTTCGTTAATCTCCAGCACCACTCCAGATGAGCTAAGGAGCAATTCATTTTCATTTGCATGTTCTATTTTTTTTCTTTTCTTAGAACGACATTCTTTTTCTTCGATATTTGTCCATGTAGAACATTAAACATATATGATTTAATAGATTATTTGAAACATGTTATCTAATATTTTAAAGTATATTATTAATGAAAATTCAAAAAATAAACTCATATTGGATCGATACTATTTTTTGATTCACCTGATTCATCCTTCTACAATTTTTCCATCAAAATTTTACGCTCTTCTGGTTTTAGATCAGAAATAATCTTATTGAGCTTCGTCATTTTGTGGCTCTACATGATACACACTAAACAATACATATTAGTTAAACTTACATATGGTTCAAAAATAATAAATTTTGTAAAGAATTTACAAAGAACTTGTCTTTTTTGCTTTTCTCGATGTGCTATCAGTATTTTTGATACTTGAACTCTTTTCAGCCATTACTTTATCAATATGAAACCTGTACCATTCATTAATATATGTTATAAATAAATAAAATACTTTTCAGGTAAAAAAAACAAAAAAAAATCAAGAAAACGGTGCACCTTTCGCAACGTACGCACCGAACGCGGTGCGGTAGGTTTTTATAAACGCACCGCTAATAGAGTAGAAACACCATACGATGCTCTTTTTCAACAAGGAGACCCAATGCGTTATATTAAAACCGGTGCATCGATTAACATAAACATAAATTAATAAAAAAATGTTTTTATCAAACAATGTTTTTTGTCAATATGCACCTGATGCGCTATACTACAATCACGCACCGATGCGCTATTTTAAACAATGCGCACCAATTTAAAAAATATGTTTTTAAAAAAATCATGCAAGGGTTGACATGGATTGGGATCCAACTCTACAAGTGGTCCCACGGGTTAGATGTCATATGCCTATATATATAGTAATACAAACCCTATAAATCTAAAATGAAAAGCTCTAATTGTGAAGTCACATAAACAAGAAGAAGCAAGTGTTTAACGTAAGAATGGATTTTTTTTGTTTTTTTTTCCCGAATTTTAATTAAATTTAAATAGGAATAGAGATTGTAAATGATTTTATTAGTAAAATGCACAGTAAAATTTAAATTTTTTACTATGCATGTATTAAATCTAACAGAAAATATAATTTTTTTATTATTATTAAAGTAAAATTTAACAATTTTACTATTCTACAGGGTTTTTGTGTGAATCACCAGATGTTTCAAATTTTCATTTTCTGAATAGTGTTGTTGTTCGAAAGTATTTTGCTGCTCCACAATGCTCTCGTGCTCTCTTTCTCTAGGTATGTCTCTCGTGCAAGTCCCTCCCTGAATTTTTTTGTAAAAATAATGAAATAATGAATAGCTTTTACTATTTAAAGAACCCTTTTATGAAATTAGATTTCCGAAAATAATTTTCCGCCCATTTTTCAATTTACCACTTTTTTTTCACTTCAAAAAAAAAATTTGCACTTTATTTTTTCTCGATATTCAATGCGTTTGTTAACTAATAGCATCGGTGCATCCGTTAATAAAACCGCATTGGTGCGGTTAATAGTACATTAACACGGATAACAATAAGTCCGTTTTTAGGGAACCGAAATTAATTTTAGGTATGTACACTAATTTTATTGTTGATTTTCTCAAATGCAGGGAGAAAATATCATAATTATATCAAATGGACAATTCTTCAAAATCCAACTCGCTCCATAATATTTCTCAAGGTCCATCGCGGAGTTCTCCCTATCCATCTCCACACGTAATTACTTCAGATTTTATTTATATTTTCATTATCTAATTGAATTTATTTATTTTATCAATGTCAATAAGTTGAATAAAATTAGTGTATACAAATTTGCAGGTTCATGCAGATTCAAAATCGAGTTGAGATGCACAAAATATTCAAATTGCTCCAAAACATCGGAAGCTCTTATCAGGAGCAGCATACCGCAAGGCATAGTTGGTAGATAAAAATGGACAATCGCTTCACCCCACCAATTGTAACATGCCATCTTCTAGCCCATTCCATGGGATAATGATGGTAATAATAATTGTTTGGTATAATGTAATTATTTCAACGTCAAACCAATTAATCATGCACTGACGTGCTTACTAATTGATATCATCGATTTTGTACTAATAATGTTCAAATATATTTTTTGAAATTATTAGGATTCTATTGATGATGACCAACCTACCTACCATCTTTTGTTCCACCCCACGACAATGTCAAATAGAGAGAAGGTTGAATTAAGAGAAAAACTCGAAGAGGAACGATACCAAGAATGGTTGAATCAACCACCTATTCAATTCCCACTATGTCTAGATTCACCAATTAGGATTGAATACAACAATAGTAGTTCTTCACAAGCTGGAAATGGAGGTAATCAAATAGAGGTTGGTATGGATGATTACTTAAGGGATACGACTGCCATGGAGATAATGTTGTTAGATGCATTCCAAAATAATGATCAGCTAGGGGATGATGCTCATATCATTGATACCTTTTTCGAAAGCCTTAAATTTGCTTCCACCACCCCTCTCTTTGGACATGAAGGTCAATTAAAGTCTACCCAGTTAGGAAAACGATGTTACTGTACAACTTGAAAGCAATTTTTGACTTGTCGAATGCATGTTTCTCTGAAATTTTGAAATAATTGACCATCAAGTCCCTTATATTTTTAGAAATATAATCACACAATGAACATTACAAATCGTCAATTTTTTGAACTTCAATAGTTATCAACATTAATGTACATTTAATATTGTCCATGACCAACTAAACGTTATTCAAAGATAAGGTTCTTTCAAGTGATAATGTCGTGCCCGGTAGCTGCGAAGAGGCAAATAAATTGTTGAAAATGTCGGATGTTGAGTACATATCATATCATGCATGTCCAAATGATTGTATTCTATATAGAGGAGAATATGTTGACAAAGATTTATGTCCAAAATTTGGGCATGACAGGTATGATAAATAAAAAAAGAAGGGTAAATCATGTGGTCCTCCTTTTAAGATATTGAGGCACATGCCTATAATCCCAAAGATTCAAAGGATCTTTCACTGCAAAGAATTAACTATGTTGCAGGGATGGAATGCCTCACACAGAAGTGAGTTGGGAGTTATGCGAATCCCAACATATTCAATAGCCATGAAGCATATAGAGGATACATGGCCCGAAAAATTCAAGGATGAAGTACGAATTCCATGACTCAGCATAGCCATGTATGGCGTCAACCCATATTCCCTCCAGAACACCAACTATTCTATTTGGCCTGTAGTAATGAACAATAAGAATATCCCCCCATGGTTGTCCATGAAGAATGAACATCTTATGTTGGCTCTCATAGTCCATAGTAGAATACAAGTGAATAATATGGATGTCTAATTACAACCACTAGTAGATGAATTGAAGGAATTATAGGATGGATAAATGTATATTATGTATCAAGACCCATTGAAGTAGAGAGGAGTTTTACATTGTATGGCATATGTTCTTACACGACACATGATTATCCAAGCTTAGGATTTTGCTCTGGTAAATCACATGTTTATTGATTTGTTTATATACGTAACAATATTATTTCACATATTAGTTATTTAATTCGTTGTAATTGTTCTGATCTTCATGATATTATTTAGTGTGGCATGCATATTGTATACAATAATTTTGCAGGTCTTGTAACAAAAGGGTATTATGGATGTAAATGTTTTGGACCTTCTCTGAAAACTAGATAGTCCAACGACCTACGAAAGCCAATGTATGACTGCTCCAGGGTATTCCTCCCAGAAGAACACCCTTATAGAAGAGAAAAATCCGCTTTCAATGGTGAATGAGAGAGAACCCAAAGGCCTGCAATAACGACACCAGCTAAATGGCTTAGAGCATATGGGAGAGAAAAGGAGAAGGATTTCATAGAAATGTTTATTTCAAATGGGGAGCCTATGTTCGATGATCCAAAATTATTTGACATATATGTTGAGAAATTTCCCATTGGGATGAAAAGGAAATCTATCTTTTATAACCTCCCATATTAGGAGAATCTTAAGATTACCCACTTATTAGATCCCATGCATATATTCAAAAATGTTTATCTTCTTTATGGAGGCACATATAATCGAAACAAAGTGACACATTGACTGTTAGGAAAGATCTTATTACTTCAAAAACTAAAAAGAAACATTGGCCAAGACGATTAGAAAGTACAGGATCAGAGGCAGTTATTCCCTCTAATTGGTATTTCAAAGAAGGTGATGTCCCATGGATTTAAAAAAAAAAAAAAAATGATCTTACTTTGGCAAAGGAAGTTATAATGGGTGTGAGGGTGCCATCTTCATATGGTTCTTCACTACGGAGTTGCTTCACCGTGGAAGACCATTTGTCGGGGTTGAAATTGCATGACCATTTGAATCTTCTAAGAGTACGTATAATGTCAAAAGCATGATTTTATTATTTGTTATATTAATAAATTTTATCCCATGCAGGGATAATAAATCATAACTAATTTTGTATATTATTGCATGTGTTTATAACTTTGCAGTGTCATCATCCTTGTTCGTGCGTGGGTGTGTGAAATATGAGTTACCCCAAGACCTAGGACGTAGCATATCTAAATTATTTGTATTTGTATGTTGGATCACATCAAAGGAGATTCATGTGGGTAGCATTCCACGGTGGCATTAAGAGATAGTTGATATTTTTTTTTATGTTTGAGAAGGAACTGCCGACAAGTTTCATGGACTTGCAGGTTCATATTCTAATCCACGTAGTAGATGTGGTTGAATTAGTTGGGGTGATTTCTTGTCGTTGGATGTTCCTCTTAGAGAGGTACATGAAGAAATTGAAAGGTTTTGTTCGACAACAAGCAAAACCCGAGGGGCCTATGGCAGAGGGGTACATATCGTATGAGTCTTTCTATTATGCCAGTGAGTAAATCAATCAAATTGACAATAGACCAGGTGCAGTGATTTGGGACGATGAAAGGGATGAAGACAAAAGGGAAGGGGAGCTTCTCCAAACGAATGGAAAAAGGTGCTTGATAAAGAGTAAGCGACTTATAATTTTTCGAATTTACACAAAGTAAATATTCACGTTGAACTTCGATATAATGTATATTTTGATCTCATATGTACTATATGTCGATTTTATTTCATCAGTGAATCCAAAAATTGAAGCAATCAATAAATTCGTTCTTTACAATTCCAAAATGACACAACCATGGGTCGCATTGTACGAACAAAAGAGGATGAAATGGGATAGTGACAGGAAAGAATTCAAACAGTTGAATGGTATAAGTGCGCCTTATCCCGATCATTTAAAAGAAAATATTCCAATTATATGCCCCAACAGTTGGGTTGCTGACCAAGTCAGAGAGAAATACGGTGCAACCGATCGTTACCCGCGTGCTGAAGAGGATGCGCTAAATGTAGGGATTGGGTGTAACAACTCGGTAATAATCTATTTATGTACATTTTAAACTTAATAATGCACCTTTGAAATGTAACATCTATATTTCATATTTTAACAGTTGGGTTATTATAAGACACATGAAACTATGATTTTTAACTTTTTTATAGGTACATTTGTTCCCATCTATATGGGAATATGGACACCATTTTCACACAGAAAATGTCGATGATGGACACATGACACAAGAATGTGGAGTGGAAGTCGAGTTTGATCAATCTAGTCGAGCTAGCCACCGTGATCAAAACCTAGAACTAGGGACGCTAGGTACGTCGGAAAGATGCAAGAGATCATTGAAGTGGACTTCTCTTCTTTCCAATGTGTTATTTTTAGGTGCAAGTGGTGGGACAACTTTGATCATAATAATGTAAGGGAAGATCGCGATAGTAGGCTGATATGTATCAACTCTAGAAAGATGTGGGATGAAGCTAAGGAGCCCTATGTTTTCCCTAAACACTGGAACCAGGTTTTCTTTTACCCAGATGTGTTGGATAGGGATTGGTGGTTCGTATTGAGACATGACCCTAGATCAAAACATATTTTTGAGAACAATAGTGTTATCATGCCAAGTGAGCTCGAAGATAATGAGGCTGATCATGAGAATAGAGAGTGATATGGTGCATGTGTTATTTCATCATTTATACTATCTAAGATGGGTTTTTATAAAGAAGATGACTTAACCTTATAACTAAGACTCTCTTTTTTGAAACATTATAATATGTATTTTGAATTAATTGGTTTGCATTGTGTTAATGTTAAAATCATTTCACTTGATAATTTGCAATTATGTTGATCTCTAAAATAATGCATTGTATCAAGTTCTTTTTTTATATGTCAATTCCTAAAATAATACAACTACTTGATTGCTTTAAATGTGTGTGAATGATATCTTCAAAATTTTAAAAAATGTATTAATGTATACTTTATTTTTGGTATGTAAGATCATAATAAAATAAAGATAATTTTAAACATGAATTTATCTGCATTATTTTCAACTTTATTATGTTACACAAATTCATATTATTCTAGATTTATTATTTTACAATTATTCATATCCATACAAGTTTACAATTTTACAATTATGGTAATTTAACAATATTTACGGTACACATTTTACTTACGGTAGTTATGGTTCAAAATTGACAATTAATTTACAATTTTACAATTTTATAAATTTACAAATTTACAAATTTTAATAAAATTGAATCAATACATCCAATTATAATTACAATTACAATTTTACAAATATTTTACATAAAATTACGATTAAAATTAGAAATAGAATTACAATTACAATTTTACATACAATTACAATTACAATCATTTTACAATACAATTACAATTATAATCACAATCACTATACATACAATTACAATTACAATTACACAATTTTACAATTACTAATACATAATATTTAATAAATATCATGATTTAATATTAAAAATAAACATAACGATCATGATAACCATCATGCAAACATCATATTCTAAAATACACATTCAAATTCACTAACATCATCTAATCATCGTGATCATGATCATCTAACAAAACACAAGCATTGTATAACATCATCACAACACAAACATCAAATATACATCTCATGTAAAATAACTGATATCACATACACATCTATCTGCAAGCACATTAAATGAACATATCTAACATGACCTAACAATATACACATCATGATGAACACCAACATATAAATTAAGTACATCAACGTGAAAATTAAATGCAAGCACCATATATATATATGTGTGTGTGTGTGTGTGTGTGTGTGTGTGTGTGAAATATCTGGTGGTACTACATCAATACTAGTACTAGTTAAGGCTTGCTCAGTTGATGGTGCAACCTCATGCTTAGATTGATGATATGTCTGATCCGAAAGTGCCTATTGATCAGATGGTTTAGTATGCGAAGGAACTGCTTGCTGATGAGTCGTCGATGGTGCAGCCTGCTCAGTGGATGGTGTGGCCTTCTCAGATGGACTTGCTTACTTAGGATCAGGTGCCTGCTCAATTGATGGTCGTGTCTGCTCAGGATTAGGTGCATGTTGAGATGGTGCAGATTTCTCAAAATATTTATGTTGATCAGGACTCGATGATGGTAGCTCATGATCTCTGACATGAGGTGAAGGAGGAGGAGGTGGAGTACCAGAATGATGATCACTCCCCTTATGATCATGCTCATAAGATGAGTTGATTTATTGTGCATCTTCACGATGCCTATCCCTCCTAACTGCTAGTACTCTGGAAGCTCCAACGATATGACGCATAAGGGTCATCATATCGCGGGTCATGTCTCTCTAGAGATCTGTGAGCCTATGATCAACCTGGATCTCTCTAATCATAGTAGGGCAGACTCCCTCATCAACCATGGGTCGACACAGTCGGTCGCCCAACTCCATCCTGAATCGGGTGTCCACCCTACGCCGCACCCCCGCAGGTAACTTCACCCGAGGATCAAGTCTGTCACCCTGATCCGCCGCCTCGCCATCTCCTTGTCATGATCTACATCTAGATCATCCAGTGGGGGTGGAATCATGTCCCCAACAAATGTGCCAATATCTACAAAATATATAGTACGTAAAAATAATTATACAATTTCATTAAACAATTTAATAAAAAAAAGCTAAAGAACGTGTTAGAATAAATTTTATTCTAATTAATTAATTAATATAATAAAATAAAACTATATTAATTTAAAGAAAACACTAATATTACCTCTCGCATCCGGTGGCTCATCCTGTGTGAAGAGGATGTTGGTACACCCTCGACAATCCAAACCTACGTACGGACATGACACCATCACGAAGGAGTGACCATCAATAATGGCTAGCAACTCTAGTGCATCAGTAGATATCCTGGCGGGATATTCGAACAAGCCCCTCTTGGGCATCATCTGTCCCCACATTTGGATCCGTACATGCAACATTCGCCTACGAGGTTGCCGAACAAAAGTAGGCCTCATCTCCAGAAACCTCTAAAAAAATAAACAAAATAAATTTGAAGAAAAATGGAAGGTCAACCTCCCACGTGCCTCAAAACGACATATATCTAATGTTGTACAAAAATGCTGCAAAAAAATCGCAAACCATCTCACAAGTCACGACGTCTAGAATAAATAATCAACATAGAATAAAAGCGGGCAACTAATGCGTCGCCCGCCACTAGTATAGTGTGCAATGGTCGTCAGTAGTAGTGATAGGCACCTCACCTCCTCTGGACCAAATGAAACAATGCGTAACTGACCTTCGAACACCTAAAAATCTACAGGAGAAAGTATATCATCCCTAATGTATCTCTGGGAGTACGCCAATTGACTCCCTGCTTCATAACCGATGGGGACATCTAGGAACTGGGGAAAATCCCGCCCTCTCCTAGATAGGCTACTAATAAAATAGATGTCATCCTCAGTGGGCTCGTACCGCTGGCGAGGACTGACCCGGAAAGACTTTCAGTGGGCATCCCACCTGTAGATTAGTTTTCCCAATAACCCACTGTGCCCCTACAGGGATGTAGCCTCCTCGTAGAACTTGAGGAGGCCTACCTCCCTTAGGAGAAACTAGGTGGGTGTCGTAATGGGGAGAAGGTACAAAAGTCTCTCCCTCTCATGTGCCTCCCACAGTTGAATCATGTTATAACGGTCCTCCATATGCTCTTGTTGTTCCCTTTCCTCTCTCGATTGACATCGCTAAATGATTCACATATTAAATACATTTTTTTATTAAATGAGAAATATATATATATATATATAGATTTTTTATTGAAGAAAAAAAACACTCGGTGTGCCCAAAAAAACAGTAACGCACCATTACTGGTGCTTGCTTATTTATCATGTACCACACCCGGTGCGCACGAAACATGTTTGCGCACCGCACAAACAAGATTATTTTTTTTGAGTCGTGCGTTGAACAAACCAACTGCCCAGGGTAGATAGTTTGGTCAACGCACCGCCTAACAGCAGTACATAACCAATGGTGCGGTCCTGTAAATGGCCGCACCATTCATTATGTACTACTATCGGGCGGTGCGTTGACCAAAATATCCGCCTCGGGGCAGTTAGTTTTGTCAACGCGCTGCTCTCCCGACATCATTACATAGTCAACAATGTGGTCCTATAAATGACTGCACCGCCGTGTTATTTTAAAAAAAAACTATCGTTGCGCGTTTTATCGATACTGCACTGAAACCCAGTGCGGTTTCCGTTAACATCGTTTGCGGTGCCGTTTGAAAATTTACAGGCAGCACCCTGAAGCCGAATGGCTCGAATGCATCGCGCGGATTTTTATTTTTATTTTTAAATGGTTAATTTTAAGTTAATTTGAAATTTTAATCCGCTAAAAGTTTTATTTATTGAGAAACAAGTAGATTACTTGTACATTTATGCATCGAGGAGGCATCTTTGCTAAGGAATTAAAAAATAAAAATAAATAAATAAATAAATTTGCCCACCATTTTTGAAAATTTGAAGTCCACACAGTGAGTAATGGACGACAACAATGCGAGAAATTGGAGCACCAATGGCAAGGCGCCTCATAGAAGATAAACTCACACCTGTGCTTGAGAGGTCTAGAGCACCGAACAAGTAAAAATGAGGTTTTTACGGCCGATAATTTTTCTTTTATTTTACCCTTTTTCAGTGCGCTCGATTTTGAGACGCACCCGACTGTTTTATCAATGGCGCACCACACATCGTTATGGTGCGCTGGATTATAAAGACGCACCGAGCCGGTTTATACATAGAGCACCGGTGCACTAGATTACTTAGACGCACCGGTCTGGTTTGTATAGAGAGCACGGTGTCTCGGTGTGCCAATTGATAGTAAAAACACACTGATACGTTTTATGATGAGAAACACACAGCAACAAAAACATCCGCAAAAACCTCATAAGGGGAATTTTGAGGTCTAAAATGGGCCTCCTAGGGAAATAATAAAATAACAGCTAAACCAATAAAATAATATTTATGAATTTGCAATTAACTTTTTGCACCAAAATCCATGTAACCATGATTAAATTCAATTCAAAAGTTGTATCAAAATAAAATTAATAAAAAAAATTGTATTGATGTGACTATAAATAAGAATGATATTTGTCCTTTGTACTTAAATAACTTAAAATAAAATATAAATATAAATTCCTAAATCATTAATTATAGAATATACTATTAATTAAAAAATATATTATTTAAATTATATAATAACATGTAGTTAAAAAAATATATGAAAATATAAAAATATATTGAAAATTGTGTAAATACATGAAGATTGTGTATGGATATGCATTGTTTTTTTCAAAAAATATGAAATGACAATAATAATATTTTATTCAAAAAGTGTGAAATGACATTTATTATAAGTACTTTACTTTATGACTTTAAAAGTACTTAGAGCACTACCATGGTTAACCATGAGTTTTTATCCACCATTGAGATTGTGACAAGTAAGTACCTTAACTCAAGCAATGCCACCTCAACCATTAGGGATGATGTCATCCCCTAAAATGTGATTGGTTCTCATAAAATGAATTTTGATTGTACATTTTCCTTAGGAGGCCCATTTTAGACCTCAAAATTACCCAAATGCCACCCGCCAACCTCCTCTAGTGACTGGTGAGCCTGGTATTGCACCAAGAGTGCTGCAACTCCCAGGGGCTGCCCTACTTTACTTTATCAACCCGGGGTTCATATAAACTTGGAGGTGAGACTGCTATATACACAGCAGATGCATTTTGCTCATGTTATCATCTTCTGCTTTACGAAGGGGTGTTATTTCTTAAACTATGATAAGAGCTGGAAAGTAAATTGATGGAAGGAACTGACAAATATGAAACTAACTTAAATTTCAGATAAGAAATGATAGAAAGGAAACTAATTTAATCTGCAAAAAGGAAATGACTGAAAATAAACTAAACTAAGTTGCACCTAGCTAGGCCAAACGGCTACATGCACCCTACTTATCCTCTAATCTATTTACCATGTTATCATGATTCTAACCATGTAACTATTCATAATAAACTAAACTTGGCAAAGTGTGGCTTGCAGTTTGGAGGAAAATGGGCTAAAGGTGCTAATGGAGGGCTCACCATATGAAACAAGGCTTAGAGGTGGAAAGAGGGGGTTTAAACCTTATTATAGTGCAAAAATGCTTTGGAGCGGAATGATTTGAAGAGTGTGATGGCGAAGTTACGATGGAGGGCTAGTAGTGTGATATGCGATATCGCAATTTCACAGGCTGGCGAAGAAGCGGTAGTACAGTTCGGAAGCGGGAGCGAAATGCAATCAGGCCAAATGTTGTGATCTGTGATATTGCAATATCACAATATCACGCGGTTGGAGGAGTGGCAGAAGTGTTGTTCGAGAACGAGTTGCGATATGCGATGAGTCGGATGACGTGGCGGTGGGACCGGTGGCAGAGCGCGATACTAATATCGCAATCAGCAGACAGGAGCGATAAGTGTTAACAAGGAGTGGATGGAGAGTGCGAAATGTGATTTGCGAAAAGGCCAAAGGTTGCGATCTATGATATGCGATATTGCAATATCGCATGGTTGGAGGAATGGTGGAAGTGTTGTTTGGGAATGAGCTGCAATATGCGATGTGTCGGATGATGTGGCGATGGGACCGGTGGCAGAGCGCGATACCAATATTGCAATTAGCAAACAGGAGCGGTAAGTGTTAACAAGGAGCGGATGGAGAGTGTGAAATGAAATTTGCGAAAAGGCGAGAGGGAGATGTGGTAAGTTAAGAGATAAGGAAAAGGATCGGGTTTTCCAATATTTTTGAATGATTTTATTAACAAGCGGCAAAGGTAAGGCACAAAGGAAATATCGTAATCGGGACTTGGAATGGGAGAGCATAAACAAAGACCTTGGACGATTTGTGATTTGCGATGGAGTGAAGTACGGTAGTGGGAATTTAGAGGAGCAAGGGCGGAGGTCGAATTCCAATGGTTTTCAAGCGTTTTGTGTTAAATAGGGTAAGGAAACCGTGACTAATAAAAACAAAGGAATAAAGTGGGTTGAATGGTTTAGGTGTTTTATGAATAAAAAGGTGGGTGCGGTAGTGAGAATAAGCAGGAAAAAGCAGAAATGGAGAGTAGTGCACAGATTGTGAAGACAGAGATGGAGAATGAAGTGGGGAGGCATCGCGGTGCTACTCTGGGGTTTTAACAATAATTCCTGCAATCAACATGTTAAATTATGCGCAAAGATACAGACAAATGTGAAAATATACAGTGCAAAGGAAGACTGAAAAATGGTACTACAACTCTACTTTTAATCTCAGAAACAGTAACAGAAATCAGTTTTTGGGTCTGTGGGAAGGTTCGCCCTCCTCGAGCTCTATTGACAGATATGAGAAGGGGGTCTTGATCCACAACTTTTTTGGTTTTTCTCCTCTATCCTATTACTCACAAGAAAATGAAACCTACAACAGCACACTGAAAGCAAAACTAAACATCAACTTGAAACATAAACGAAATTATCAGAAGAGAAACTAATGAAATGACAGAAAGCAGAGAACAAATACAACAGAGAGGCTGAGGCACATGGATTGGGCCCTAACCCACAAGCCTATCTCTCTGAAACTTAAATCAGTAAATTGAAATCAGCCTGCTCATTTCATAAAATAATAGCGTCATATATTTCTAAAAGTTTGATCATTGAGTAAAATAATAAAAATCTCAATAGCTTACAATAAAGTTCTGACCCTTCCTAGCTCTAGCTTTGCTCTATTTATTCTACAGGGCAGCAACCAATAGCTCCCTAGAAAATAGTGATTGATTCCACTTGACTCCAAGTAAACAAAGATTGAGTGCACTCCTCTTTGAGTTGCTTAGTTGCCTCTGGAATTCGAATTGTTGGAGAGAATCCTTGGGGATCCTTCGGTTGCCTTTGTAATTCGAATTGCTAGAGAGAATATTTGTGATCCTTTGGCTACCTTTGAGATTTAAGGTGGGTGGAAAATCCTCTTGTAATTTCTCCTTGCTATCTCCTCCAAGTCTTTATGATAAAATCCTTATAAAAATGCTAATAATTCATGATTTTCTGCACTCAACCTCGTATTAGGCACTCAAAGTATGTTATCCTTAATCACCACCTATACTAGCATCATAAACCAAATAATAATAAAAATTCAAGAAAAAAGGATCTAAGAAGGAAAAAAGGTGACCATTAACCCCTCCAAATATGTCTAATGATGGAGCTCATCATCACCCCCCTACTGAATGGTTGCTCATCCTCTGAGTAACTAATCCTCCTCCTGCATTTCCTTCAAGGCTTTGACAGCCCCCTTGATTTCCTGAGGAAGAAGTGCAGGAGTTTCCCCAAGGGGGTAATAACCATTATTATTTTCTGCATTCTCCCATTCTCTATCTTGTGCATCTGTGTCCTTTTCATCATTCAGCCCCAATAGCAAATGTGGGTTGAGCTTTAGTCCCAACCATTGGATATTTTTTGCCTACATATCCCTCTTGTATAATGGTGCCCTTTCCAACGCACCCCTCAGTTTTTATGGAGTATGGTACTCCATGTTCTTGAGGTTGTGAGGGAGGTTGTTCCATCTCCTATGGCTGGCCATAATGCACTCATCTTCCATTTGCCTAGAAACATCATCAAAGTGGCATATTACTTGTGTTTGAGTCTGAAGGTAGCTTCAACTAGTGCAGGGTCCCTTTCAATCTCTCGGCGGTTAAGGATGACTCCTCTTGAGCTGAGCAATTATGGTCTAATATATAAGGGTTCTCTATTTATTCTTCCCATGACCCTCCATATATCTTTTGCTCTAGTTTCCTCATTCGTCATCCAAGATGCTAGATCCATTAGCTGCATATCCCCCATTGTGGAATTGGGGTCCCAAGTATCCAAATTTTTCACCACAAGGTTATTCACATAAAACTCTACCATTTTTTCCTGATCAACCATGTTAGCTTGCTTGTAGAAATCCATGAATTGCCTATAATCTTGGAAAGGTAGTGATCCATAAGAAGCTAGAGTTTTGATTTGAAATAGGATCTATTGCTCCTTGAGGTACATAGCATATGAGTTAGAAGGGAACCTGTGTTGAAGGGCTTCTATGCATAAGTCTGCCATGGTGGCTACTGGCTGCCCTTTTTGCTGCAATTTCTCCTTCAGTGCTACATTCTCTGATTGTGCCTTTTGCAGCTGCTCCTTCATAAAAGTTTCTTTGATTCTTTCCTCGTCCCTTGGTGATTCTTCAATGATAATCGGGCTCATCGAAGGAGTTTTTGTCTCTCTCTGACTTATCCTCTGACTCTTGTCAGCTCTGAAATACATAGAGGTTTTCCTTTTTCTCTTTGTGCTCAGAGGAGCTAAGGTGGAAACTACCTCTTTGTCTTGAGGGGATGTGGTGTTGTGTTGTGAGTCTGCTTCTTGCTCACTTTCTGCTACCTCTACGACTTCTATTGCCATCTCTTCTATTTTTCCTTGGCCCTTTATCTCTTCCTCTTCTTCTTCTGGTTCTTCTTGTTCCTCTTCTGGTTCTTCTTCTTCCTCTGCTGGTTCTTCTTCTTCTCTAAGGCTAGAAGTGGAATTATTCCTTGTTTGGGTTGGTTGCTATAAAAGCTTCCCTGGTCATATTTATGAAAGTGGACCAGGCCATGGGTAGGGTGACGTTGTTCTGCTGCTACTGTTGCATGCTGTCCCAAAATACGTGGCTAAAGCTCACTGTTGCTGTGCTACGGGCTTCCATCGGTCTCTCTCCCTTTAAAAATTTTCAATTCACTGGTTTGGATGAGACGGTCCCTCTTTATTATTAGGTTGCATAGATAATTCTTTTTTTTTAAGTGCTTATGTAACACGGGTCAGCTCCAGTTTATGTTGTAGACAGTTGGACCCTCTTCTTGTTAACTGGATGATACTGCGTGTCTCCTCCTCTCGTCCTCCTCCACTCCAACTGATTTAATTTTTTGCTGGCCCAGGTGGCATGTACTTCGGGTTTTTCCAGTCATACTTCACGGTGGTGGCCAAGTTAACTAGCCACATTTCTTCCTCTAAAATTCTTAGTCTGCAAATTTAATTATTTCCAACCATTATGAATACATAGCGAGGGGTGAGGGGTTATACCTGAGCTTACCATTTGTTGTCAAGGCATTTGCAGGAGCTGGAATTTGCAGACAAACCTCTTATATGTTGCGTTCTTCCTTATTTTCCTATTTTCTGAGTGAGAAGCTTGCTGAATGAGAAACTCTTTGAGTGAGCTGCTGATATTTCTTGTTGTTTCTTCACATTGTAGATTCTGCGTGTGGGGGTACTCCAGATGCCATGGGTGGCACTCTTTCTTTCCTAGGATCTGCTTTATCAGCTCCTCTCTTTGTTTTTTCTTGTTGTTCATGAACAGATTTTTGCACTGTAGGAATTCCCTTATGTCTATAGCAGTCTGTATTTTTATTTCCTTGCTACATTTTGTTCAAGAATGGAGGAATGTGGTGTATGGAGGTGATGCAGGAAGTTATGAAAATGAATGGAGTGATTGATTGGATGGATGGTAAACTAGAAGGGAAAATAAGAGGAATACTTCCTTATATTTCCAGAAAAAATTAATAACCTGAAAAACAACAAACATAGAAAACACAAAGATGCAGATGTATTTTTTTTTCTTTTTTTTCTTTTTTGAAAGAAATTGGGCTGCCTCCATGGACGTGTTAAACCCACAAACTTGCCTTGGGCGCCTCAGAGAGGTTTTCACCCATGGATCTTTATTCTCTTTTTCTTTTCTTTTTTTCTTTTTTTTAGAGCAAGTGAGATGCCTCCATCGAGGTTTTCAACCCACAAGCTTGCCTTGGGTGCCTCAGAGAGGTTTTCACACATGGATATTTATTCTTTTTTCTCTCTTTTTTTTAGGAGGTGTGGGAAACTATGGAGTTTCCCATCACATACACCTCTCTGCTTATTGAATTTATGAACTCTACCCTTGACAAAAGCTTCTTGTAAATTTTAAGTCTGTGATCATTGACAAGCAAGAGGATTCCTTCCTCATCTATGGTTCTGATTTGAACTGCGCCATTATCAAAACATTTTTACACTATGTAAGGTCCCAACCATCTTGTCATCAGCTTGCCTTTGAAATATTTAAACCTTGAATCATACAACAACACCCAATCTCCTTCTTGGAAGGTCTTTTATTTAATGTTCTTGTCATGCCAGACCTTCCTTTACAGTTGAACTACCTCCGTGTGAAGAAGTGCTTTCATTCTGAACTCATCCAATCCATTTAGTTGAAGCAACCTCTTTTTTTAAGCATTTGATAGATCTAGATTTAATTTAGATGCCATTCTTAAATTATTGAATTCAAACTCAATTGAAAGTAGAGCCTTCTTACCACAAACTATTTCATAAGGAGTGAATCATGTTGTTGTCTTTCAAGTAGTGTTGTATGCCCAAGTAGCTTCTACCAATCTATCTGCCCAATATTTTCTGCTACTGCTCACACTTTGGTGAGGATTCTCTCTAAAGCTCTGTTATTTACTTCTACTTGTCCATTCTCCTGAGGGTGATAGGCAGTAGAAGTTCTATTCTTAACCTTGTGCTTTCTCAAAATATTCTTAATGAGGTGAGAGGTGAATTGTGCTTCTTGATCAGTGAATATTTCTCTGGGTACCAAAACTTATAAAACACATTTTCCCTCGTAAATTCTCCTACTTTATCCTCGGTTGCTACCTTCACTGCTTTTGTTTCAACCCACTTTGTCAAGTAATCAGTGCAGACTATGATATACTTCTTTTGTCCGGATGGTGGATCAATATGTCCAACAAATTCCATGCCCCACTTTTCAAATGGCTCAAGAGCCACCTGAGGGTGCAAAGGCATCTCATCCCTTTGTGTGGGTTTCCCCATCGTTTGGCACTAGTCACACCTGCTAGTGTATCTTATGGAATCTTGGTGAAGGGTAGGCCAATAGTATCCTTCCTGCAAAACTTTGTAAGTAGTTCTCTTTGCAGCAAAGTGGCCTCCACATGGGTTGTCATGACATGCATAGAGGATATCAAAAAATTCTTCCTCCCTCACACATCTCCTTAGTATTTGGTTAGGGCCTAGCTTGAAAAGGTTTCACCCAATCCTTGTGAAAGAGGCGCTTTTTCTAATGATTCTGCTCCTCTCCCTGAATGAAAAATTAGGAGGGAGTCTCCCAGCAACCAACTAGTTGGCTATATCAACAAACCATGGTGAGAGTGTTGATATAGAAAAGAGATGCACATCTAGCAGCTGGTCATCCACCATTCCTTCTTCACCTATAGGGAGAGCTAACCTGGACAAAAAATCTGCAACAACACTCTCCTTTCCAGGTTTATCAACAATAGTCAAATCGAATTGTTGCAAAAGTAACAACCATCTAATTATCCTAGCATTAACATCTAGTTTTTTCATTAAATACTTGATCGTTGCATGGTCAGTGTGAACAAAGGTCTGATATCCAGTTACACAATGCCTGAATTTGTTCAAATCATGGACAATGGCTAAAATCTCCTTCTCAGTAACAGTATAATTCATCTCAGCCTTGGACAAGTTCTTGCTGATGAAATAAATGGCATAAGGGATTTTGTCCTCTAATTGTCCTAATGCTGCCCCTACAGCTTTGTCGGATGCATCAGTGTGGATGTGGAAAGGCAGAGTCCAATTTGGACCTCGGAGGATGGGGGCGATAGTCAAATTTTCCTTAATGAGCTCGAAAGCCTCTTGACAAGGACCAGAACAAATAAACTCAAAATCTTTGGCCAATAACCCAAATAATGGTGAAGCCATCTTGCTAAAATCTTTGATGAATCTTCTATAGTAACCAGCTAAGCCTAAGAAACTCCTCACATCTTTATGCTTTTGAGAAGTATCAGGTCCCTGTAATTTGTCAGATTGGCAAGACCAAATAGCCAAGGTTAACATCAAACCAACTTTGGAGCACTAGGACCTAGCCTTCCTAGACTCAGAGAGGGCTCTCTCTATATTTATGTAAAATATGTAACTTGTTTGATTGGTTTTAGGGTTTTGATTTTTAGGCTAGTTATATTGATAGGGTTTGTTTGTTTGTTTTTTTGGTTGGGTAGGTTGTCAAGAAGAACAGATAGAGTAAGAGAAAATCAAACCATTGGGCTATTGGGTCTGTGAAAGACTTAAAAAGGACAACAATGAATCAAGGGTGTTTCATAGGGAAAGTTAACAAGGCCAAATGGATCTAAATAGGTTTAGTGAGTGTGAAATGAACATTAAGCTATGAATTTAGTAGGTTTAAGGGGCAGTTAAGAATCCTTTAACATACTAGAACAAGAAAATCCTTTAATATTACTATGCTTGAGAAAGAACCAAAGTGCAGGGCACACCATAGACCTCTTTGACCAAACCCTAGTAAGTAACCTTCAAGACAACAATCCAGTAATCATAGAGAGCAGTTAAGAATTCTCTAATCATGACTTTTAGAAAAGAGAACATTTGATATAATTAGTTCAGTGAAACTAAAGAGCATTTAAGAATTCTTTAATTAAACTTAGCAGAGGAAAACATAAAGATAAAGGATGCAGACAGAAATAGGGTGCCAAGATAGCATATCCTACTCTAAAATTTATGTTCTTCTATCAGAGAAAGGATGAAACAATATGAAAACTGAAGGAAACAAATACTGAATTAGAACAACATCACCATTAACCAGGTTCATGAATCCCATGAATATGATTGCTCCATTGATGCTCAATCCAAAGTAATCACAACACTTTAAAGCCAATTTCTTCAATAAACTCAAAGTCTATATCATATTGAGTTCAATAATCAACCAAAAACTACAATGAGGCCCTCATGCAGTATTTAACTTGCAAATGAGGAGACAAACCCTAGCTAGGGTTTCAAAATGTCATTAATTACACATTTAATTCATTTTGTCCTATGAGACCATGCAAGGCCCAAGGCACAAATATCCCAACCTCATTCATGACAAAAATAAATCCTAACATAACTTCCCAACTAATTTTAGAGATATTTTTCTATTAATCCATCAAAATATATTTTTCATTAACTCCTTGTGTGTTTTTTTGACTTTCAGGCAAGGGCGCAGCGCCAAATCTGGAAAGAATTCCTCTTTTGCAGCTGAGATTTGGAGGCCTTCTCGGAGTCTAAATGAGCTCCACGATAGCTCATTAGAAATCATGTCCTGTCTAGTTCCAAAATATGCCTTTATTTTCCAATTTCGTGCCCATTTGCCTAGTCAAAAACCCATTCTCCCAAGACTGCTCAGGGCGCAGCACCAGTGCTGAAAAATAGGGCAGAAAGGTGATTTTTAGGTGGTTTTTGGCACTTTTGGAGGACCATTTTTTCTCCAAATGGGGTGAAATTTTCTATGGGTGACGTCCTTGCCATGAGGATCATGAAAATGTAAACCTTTCCTCAATTAAGTGCCCCAAAAAAGAGCGCAATGCCAGTGGCGCTGCACGTTTGGCCCTTTTTTTGCTGGCCAAACAGTCAAAAACTCAAAAATGAAAAAAGATGCCAAAAATAGATTTTGTCTTGCTGATCATGTTTGGGAGGCTTGGAGAGATACATCAACAAGGATGTTAATCTTTTCCTTCTCCTTTTTCTTGGCTATGGCTTTAAGTCTTGAGGAAAATTGTTCATTCAATGTAAGCTCATTAGCAAGCTCAACCTCCATTTTCCTCTCTAGTTCTAGAGCTCTTTTTCTTGGAAATTTTTCTTCTAACTCATTGGTTTCAACATAACTTTCATAGGCCTCATCAAGAAATTACTTTTCCTTTTTTTATTCTCTTTTTTCCTTGAGAATTTGAATCTCCATGATGGCCTGCTTCGTCTTGAGTTGTTCATTTTCCCGCTCATAGTATGCAATGATAAACTTATACCTCTCTAAGTTGGTCTAAAGCTCATTTATTTAGGCATCCTTCTGCTTGAAAAACATTTTTGAGGCCTCATCATCATGCTCGCCATCTAAATTAACAAGGTCAAATTCAATCTTTGTCTCATGGAGGTCATCCTCATCATGAATGGCTGCCTCATGTACATCTTCTTCGGCCATCTTTTGTTTTCCCTTATGATCATGCCTCTTTGGCATTTGTGCCTCCATACCACTGTCTTCACCCTCAGACATTGTAAACCTGGTTTTGGAAACCCTAGGGCTAGTGTGAAATGAGATGAAGGAAGGGTATGAAATGGCAGTTTTGGCAAATGAATGGAATGAGTGAGAATGAAGGTAATGGATGTTGTGACAAGCAAGATGAATGGCAGCCCTCAAGCAATGTAACTTCCCTTGTTATGACTATTTTTTCTTCAAGGAGGATGAAGTAAGCATGAAACAATGATCTCTAGCCAAAGCTTAGGGTTTCTCGTAGGGTTTCATTTATATTGACTTAGAAGTGATCAAATGGCATCAAAATAGGGTTCATGTGATGTACTTACCCCCATAAATGTTTGGAGGACCTTTGGAAAATACTTAGAAGAAATTTGGAGTGATTTGAGTGGTTGGAGGACTTAGAAACCTTTCCTGTCTAAGGGCACAGTGGCACTGCTGAGGGCGCAACGCTAGTTTCAGAGCGCACATGGCCAGTTTCTAAGGGCACATCACCTTTTTTGTAGAGGGAATTTGTAGACCTTCTCGATGTCCAAATTGGGCCCATGATAGCTCATTGGAAATATTATCCTGTCTACTTTCCAAATATACCTTTTTTTTGCTGATTGGAGTTGATTTGACCTGAGAAAAGTTGATTCTCCCAAGACTGGTCGAAAAGAACTAAATGATGGTGCAGAAATGCAGAGTGCTGGTGCATGCAACTTTTGGAGGCCTTCCTCAACTCCAAATTGAGCTCATGATAGCTCATTGGAAAGATATTCCAGTCTAGTTGTCATTTGACTCATCAAGCAAGTCATTTGGACACTCCAGCGATGAAAAAACTGATTTTTAAAAGGTCACTCTAGAAGTGCGGCAATTCTCCCGTGACACCTGTATTTTTGACATTGCTCTAAAACCATGACACCTCTGTAAAATCTGAAGAAGTTTTTTCTTCTTGGACCTATGATGGAAAAAACCTCTCTCATTTTTTTCAAATTCATCTCTGTTTAGTCAGAAACATAATTTGAAGCAAAATTGGCCCTGTGTGTGGCAAATGATCTGTCCTTTGGAATGACTTCTTGGAAAATGATGGAGGCATGATAAGTTCTTTTGACAACTTTTGGATTTAATAACATAGTAGAATCTTCAAAATATTCTGTATTTTTCACCATAAATCTCAACTTACCTTTTCCACCTCTTTTGGCCACTTTCTTCAAAACCCTAGGTGTCTGAAACTCTTTTATAACAATCATCAGTGTTGTCTTCTAAGTTATCTATAGCCCTTTCAAGTTCATTCATTTTTGTCCAGTTCACCTCACCTTTTTCCATATTTCATCAATCTCTTCAGATAGACCTTCTTCATGTTTGGCTGTTTGGCCTTGTGTGTTTCCTCCATGTCGTTCTCTTGCAAGTGATCATTGTTTTGGCACTCAGCTGGACCATCAAGCTCATAACCCTAGTCATCTACAAGAACAAGTGTTTCCTCTTTTCCTTGTTGTAAGTTGTTTTCATTCAGGAGTAGATAGTTTACCTCATTCGTACCTTATGTTGATAGAACTTTCAACACTCCTGCAGAAGTGCCAAACTTTGTCCATTTTCATCACTTGTAGACTTTGTACTGAGAAGATAATCTTCCTTAGAAGTTTTAGGTCCTTCTTGAACAACCATGTCTTGACATTCTATTACATATGAGATAGATTCTAGCAAAGGAAAAATAGTGCCTAAAACATCAAATGATGACCTAAAACCATGTGAAAAACCCTAATGACCTAAGGGAGGGTCCTTTGACCTGATTTTGACTAAAATTTGGCTTAGGGATATTCAAGTGAAAACAAAGTATATGTTATAGCTTATCATGCCCAAAGGGACATTGGAATGAATCATCGCTAGGAAACCCTAGATGGAAGATAGAGTCTATTTGATAGGGGCAAATAAGGCAATGAAGTATCAGTTAGGAAAAGAGGATGAAAATGAGAAGTAGGAGCCCATAATGAGTCTTTCAGGAGCAATACTGTGACCTTGAGATGGCAAACTTGATAAAATAGAAGAAATAGGTTTATAGGGATAATGAAGGTAGTGAGATTTTTGAAACTCACAATATTCAAGGAATGTTGTTTTCAGAAAACTAGAACCATCCTATAGTCATCTAAAGATAGTAAAAAATATTGATGACTAACAAGAAGTAGGTACCCTTTCGATGATAGTGATTTTGTTTGGGTCTGCCTATATTCCTGCTTGGGGTGCGGAGTGTCCTAATACAACTCCTGCTTTCTTCAGGAATTCACACTTTTATGGGCTCAAGGAGAGATGCATCTCAATGCACCTTCTTAGTACTTTACCCAAATTGGAGAGAGCTTCCTGGAAGTCATCCCTGTATGGTGTGAAATCATCCATGTAGATTTCAATAGATTCATGGACTAACTCAGAAAATATGCTCAAGACAGCTCTTTGGAAGGTAGATGGGGCATTGCACAACCAAAAGGGTAGGACTCTATAATCGAAGGTACCCCAAGGGCAGGTGAAAGTAGTCTTATCCTGGTCTTCAGGGATGATTTTAATCTGATTCTATTATAGGTCAATTTGGGCACCATTACCAATGACCTGGTTAACTGGGCATCATCTCCAAGACCAATGATTAAGGGCCTATCATTCCCTATCATTTTAGTTGCTACATGCCCTAAGACAAAGAACAAGACAAATCATTCAAAGACTTTCATCTGCAAAGGTTTCCAAGATTTGAAGTTTATAATATATCATGTAAGAGCTCATTAACACTGCCTCTAAAGGGACTAAGTGTGTTGCATATGCAGGTAGCCCCATGCAACGCTGCTCTGCAAAGCACTTCCCGACATTCACAGGTGTGTTGGTCACATTGGGAGCGAAATTCTCATTGTTCTGGAATCTCCACTTGGCCAGTGCCTTCTAGAAGAGTTCACATGTGTCAAGCTTCGAATACAAGTGTCCATTTTACATCTACAAGATTGGGAACATGTATTTCCTATTATTGGAAAGTCATTGATTATAAAACTACCTTCAACTCCTCTATAAATTGAGCATAGATCTTAGTGTTTGAGAAGGAAGAATTTGAGTAGAGAAATGCTGGTGGAATTTCAATTGAGAAGAAGATTTGTGTAACAGTTGCTGGAGAGATTTATACTATGATGAGGTTGGGATGTTGCTAGAGATGGTCACTTCAAATCAGTCACTAGGTTGTAACCTCCCCTTCTATCATTAATAAAGAGTACAACTTACCTTTCCCTATATGCATTTGTATTGGCTTTGATTTTCCATATTGCAAGATCTTAGTTGATGTATATGGTTTATGCTTTAATGATTTAGCAAAATAACCTGAATAGACATCTGAATTATTGCTATCTTCTGTTGTTTAGTGTTCATTCTTGGAGGAAATATTTTGCACAACCGACTGGAATTTGAAGCTACAATGGAAGCGACAGAAGGAATCATTTAGAAGCGCTTGGATTCCAAGTAAGCCTTTGATCCATTGTGTGTCTGTTCTTAGTTAGGAAAAGTAGTCGTATAGTCTTTAACCTGTTGTTCTAGATTAGCACTTGTCTACGGAAGCGTGTTTTATCCGTAATCCAAAATTCTGTCCAACAAATTGGCGACTCCGCTAGGGAAAATTTATCTTTGTCCTAGGTGTTTTAGCCTCTGATTTGCTCTGTTTATTCACCCAATAGTTGTCACTCACAAATATTAAACCTTTTGAAACCCAAATTTGCAAAATAAATGTGTTAAACAGCTGTGTTTTTCCTTATACACTGCGCCCAACGCACTCTTGTATAGGACACATTGCTTTGCATAGCACTATCTCCCTTTTAGGCCTGCATTGCAAAGCATTGTCTCTCCTTAGAGACTGTGTTGCCTCCTGAAACCATCCAGATTCCCTTGAATTTTTCTTTGCAATTTGAATCAATTTGTTTTTTGTTGTGTTTTGAAAAGTTTGAACCTCATATTGACCAATGAATCTATCTAAATCTTCCTAATTTGAAAGAAAATTTGTTCAATGTTTGTTTTAAGCGTTTTTCTTTATCATTGAAGAATTGATTTCAAAGTATTTTCATTATCACATTAGATCCATTTGCTTTTGAAAAAGGAAACTGTCATAAATTATTCGTTTCTTGATAGGAGAATTTGTTGTTAAATTCCTCATTTTTCCTTCAAAAGAGAAATTTTTGTTTGTATTCTTCATTTCTCGAAAGTAAAAGGCATTTGTTTTTGTCGATTTAGTGCACTTAGTTTCTTTTCTGCATTCATAAAATTAAAGGAACTAAAAATAAAAACTTGCATTTGCATGTAGTGGTTTGTGTGTTTTGCAAAAGGAACAATTACGAAATCTACATTTAGTTTGTGTTCATTGATTTGTTTGCTCGCAAATTGTTTGCTCTTTCCCTCTAGTAGCTAGGATTTTCATTGAAAAAACTAAAAGTGAAAGACTGTTTATCATTCTTAGTTTGCATTTTAGGAATTTCCAATAAATCATCACGGTGAACCTTTGAAAGGAAAATTTTAAAACAAGATCAACATAAAATTTATCTCAATTTACCTAACAAAGCATTGGAACCATAACGATAAAATTTAGAAGGTCTAGGCTAGAGACGTGTTCCGGCGTCGTAAAACATAGCAGCTGTCGTTAACTTGTCTACGATACATTCTGAGTGTGATACCTCACTCCACGTATGTAAGTATATCGTAGCTCATCCACGTACTTTCGGGTATATCGGGCTGTGTTACAGTACGATAAGTATAAAGGAGTGCTCTCACTGTGTGGTTTCGCATCAGCCAGCGGTAATACAGACTTGGGCCTCCACGTGCCTTTGTGTATATTTGGGAGGACAAATTTTAGGTGTTATCCATCCATAGTGAACTGAGTCAGCCACCTTGTAAATTTTGATACACTGAACACAGCATTCGGGGAGATTGCCTGCCCGTACTTCTTGGTTCGTCAAGAGGTATTCTGTAGTTCACAGTTTCTTGGTAAACCCTTTTGCCTAGCATTACCCTTTTATTTTATTTTTATTTTTTTGGTTAAAATAAATCAGTAATCGTGGAAGAACAAAATCCTTTCTCTCGTCATTCGCGTAGTTTAGCTTTAAAACCACCTTTACCACAAAAAGTTACTTCTGGTAGACGAAGGTGATCACGATCTGTCGAATCAAGTACAATCTGTACCTCTAGTGAAACATCATCTTCCCACAAACCAAAGTTAGCTCAAGTTGTTTCTTCACATCCTAGTTCGTCTATTGTTGTCGAAACAGAGTCTTCACAGCTACTCGTGGTCACGATCCATCCAATAAGTGAGACCATACCTCCTGGACCCGACATTTTTCAACCACAAATTGATCTAGATCCTATCTCTTCTTTGCTAGAACCTCTGAATTTAGAAGTCGAACAACCGGAAGTTGTTCCTACCTTGGTCATCCCACAAATTTCTGTAGCCATTGAAACTCCTATATCACACAGTCAACCACCTGAAATATACTTTGGGCCTAACGGTGAAATACTTCCACCAGGTTTAATTGCGATTGAAGAAATCCCACAAGACGAGACAACTTTAACTCCAACCCATTTTGGGGAGGACCTGTACCTATACGAGTCTTTTCCTCAATCGTTTCCATCTGCTTTTATTGATCCTGTTGCCATTCAAACTCCCGTCGATATTAAAGGGTATACCTTTGGTCAAGCAACCATGCCTGAACCAAAATCTTTGGTTGGGAAAGTTGTTCCAATTACGTCAGCTCCTGCCCTCGCTACTCCGTCGATGTTTACAACTTCACTTGAGTCATATTTTCATGGAGGCCCTATGGTCACATCAGGTTATAAATAATTATCCAGAATTTAATCTGATGCATCTTCAAAACCATGGTCTTTACCAATGTCATCATCTAGTATTTTAACTGGTAATCCTATTGTTAGTACTGAACAGCTTGATTCTTTATACACATCATCAGGAGAATATCAAGCCGGTCCTTCTGGGTCTATTCCTTTAAGTACCATATCAACTAGACTCCCAGCATTTGGAGAACAATATTTTATGTCTTATTATCCTCCTCATGCTGGGGGGCAACCTTTGGTCACCCAATATGACAGTACTCTGTCACTTTTTGGTCAACCTAATGTTGAAATGAATGTTTGTCAATGGCAGCCCACTTTGCCTATCCAACCACAAATAGTTGTACACTCTTATCAACCAGTTCAACATGTTACACCCACCTCATTACCACTTGTTAATACATCTTCAACCCTGTTACAAAATCAAAATTTTGTACACCAACCTTATCAAGCGGGTCCTTACTCTCGATACCATCAAATTTTGAGTCCACAGACTCCAAATCCTTCGATTAAATTTACAACAACCTGTATCCGGAATCATTTATTCACAAGTTGTTTTACCATTTTATGGGATGTCACAAATGCAACATGGTTATACATATCAACCGAATCCAAGTTATAATAATTTGGGTTATAATATTGGTGGATAGACCCCTTGGCAACCTCAGGCGCAAATGCCTCAAACTCCATTTCAACAAGTATCATATCCAGTTTTTGGTCAACAGAATCCTCAAGCATTTGCTTTTCAAAACAACCCCTATCTAGGTTACCAGTAGCAGATTCCTTATGATGGTGCTCAAAGGCCTATTGCTCAAGCAATTCCACCTTACCCTGGCTATGCTCAACCTGACCTTAATAGACAGTTGTCTTTTGTTGTAACTTTAGAGTTACTAGATTTAAATCGATTAACCAATGATCCAATCAACTATGCTCCTTGGTGGCCGATGATACCCCACAAATTACCCTCAGATATTCCTAAGTTCAATGGAAACCCTAGAGAAGATCCGTCGACTCATGTCATGACTTATCAATTATGGTGTTCATGTAACTCCTTGAATGATGATTCTGTTCGACTATGTATTTTCCAGAGTACGCTCACAGGTCTGGCTGCAAAATGGTACATTGAGTTACCTAGAGCTTCTTTTGATAATTTCACTGCCCTAGCTACTGTCTTTTTGACTCATTTCCAGTTACCTATCAGATATGAAACTATAATGGAACTCTTGAACAATTTTAAACTGACTAATGCTACTCACATCTCTGATCATATTCATGAGTGGCTCCGACGTCATATAATGGTTAAGACATTTTTTCCAGATCAGCTCTTTGCTGAATGGTTCATTAAGTCCCTGTTACCATCTATAACTAGGGATGTGGCTAAGGGTGGCATCTTCACAGAAGAGCAAGTTATTGCTCGTGCCCAATATTTAGACTTGATTTACACTCAATCTAGCATGCTCTATGAAAAAATTCCTAATGCGCCGAGATCTAATTTCAATGTCCCTCCTCAATTAAAGGACTCTCATGCCGGAGACGACTTGATAGGCACTGCAAGCACACACCACGCTACTGCAACTAATCCTGCTCCTACTTCCGAAATAATGTTGTGTCATTTAACAAAGGCAAAGATGACAAGAAACCCGGAAGTAAGAAAAATGGGAAATCAAAGAAAAAACAAACTTCTAACCCGCAGGAAAGATCATCGGATCAACCATCTAGACCTCTAAAACCTCGTTATCCATGCATAATCTGTAATGAGGAACATTTTTTTAGGGATTGTCCTCACCGCACTAAATTCTCAAAAATAATTAAGACTTCTCATGCGTCAGCTGTGTTGACAGACCCATTTCCAAATCCGGACACTAATTTGGTTGCTACGGATCCAACTCCTAGTTCCCAAGTGTTAATGTTATCTGTCACAAAACCTTCAACAGATATTTTGATGTCAACGCATAATAAAGATTATGGCAGTCAGGCCACTGATCAACCTACTACCTCGACTACGAATCCATCTACAGAATTAGTACTGCCTACTACTATTCCTGAATTGACAATCAAGCCACCAAAGGGAGTAATTCACAAATCGACATATAATCCTCGAGCAAGAGCTGCACAAAATTATAATATAGTTGAGTATTTGGCTCAATCCCCTTCAACTATGTTTGCTCTTGAGGTATTACAAAATTGTCCCTCCCAAAAATAGGATTTATTGTCGGCCATTGGTGGAATTGATCCGATTGATTCTAATCTTATCGTCTTTAATCATACGGGCTATGTGCCGCAACTACCAGCAGAATTGGCATTCTCCATACAAGTAAATGTTCTCAATCACCTTGTTCATCGCACTATTATTGATGAGGGAGCATCTACATGCATTATGTCTCTAAATTGTTGGAAGTCACTTGGCTCGTCGCGCTTATCACAATCATCAATGACGTTGAAGGATTTTGATGGACGAACATATAAACCTTGTGGTATTATTAATAACCTGCATGTTGAACTAGCGGGAAAAACAGTGAATATTGATGTTGAAGTTGTTGACAGACCACTTGACTACAATATTTTACTTGGAAGGCCATGGGTATATGCAATGACTGCAATTTTTTCTACATACTTTAGAATGATTGTCTTTCCACATAAAGGTACAAACAGTCATTAATCAGCTATCTTTCTTTGCCTCCGCTTCGCAAGCAACTGGAAGCGTTATGTTTGTTAACATACCCCTACTAGAACTTCAGAACATTGGTGTAGGACTTTTAAAGGATTCCACTCTCATGGGAACCTTTGCATTACCGGCACCTATGACGTCGGCAGAAATTCCAAGTATAGAGACCTGCTACATGATCTCTTCCACTCTATCTAGATTAAGGGAGAGTATGGGTGATTCTGATATTTCTACATTGGATGAATTTTTACCGCCCAGCCCTATTGAGCTGGCATAGCAATCAATCTATCTGGCTTGGGTGGAAAATCTGAAATCAGCGTCGCCGAGTGTTTGGGTTAATCGTTCCTTAGATTTTGGTACTCCATCTAATCCATTTCCTCAATGTTTTTGACAGATGAAAATACTCTCGAAGCTATGATGTTAAAGGAGAACCATGGGAAAATTATCATCATCGTTCCCATCTTCCTGATTATGAAGAAAACTATCTTAGTGAACTATATCACCCATCAATCAAAAATTTCTTTTCGAATTATTTACCTATTAATGCAATCGATTCTGAGTGAAATCTGTCAAATATTGAAGAAACCATTTCTATCGATATTTCGACCAAACCTGGCGTTGTAGAAAATATTCATGTTGGTGTATCTTGTTCTCCATCAGAACTCGAATCATATCGCTCTCTATTTCGTGAATTTCGTGATGTATTTGCTTGGTCTTATGAGGAAATTCTAGGCATAGATACTAGTATAGTTGAACACACTATTAATATGTATCGTGATGTCAAACTGGTGCATCAACGACTTCATCCTGTTCATCCAAAGAAAGCCACTGCCATCAAAGCAGAAGTTGAAAAAATTTTGCGTGCTGGTTTCCTGTTCCGCTGACTGAGTGGGTTTCCAATATCATTCCTGTCATGAAAAAACAAGGAACCATTAGAGTGTGTGTCAATTATTGGGACGTCAACATTGCTTGTCCAAAAGACAACTATCCTACTCCCTTTATCGACTAGATTATTGACGATTGTGCTGGATGCGAAATATTTTCGTTTATGGATGGATTTTCCAGCTACAATCAAATCAATATCCACCCAGATGATCAACATAAGACAACATTCATTTTTCCTTGGGGCACATTCGCTTATAGGAAACTTCCATTTGGTTTAAAGAACGTTGGGGCAGCTTTTCAGAGAGCGATGGATTATGCTTTCAATGACATCAAGCACATTTTTCAACCATATCTAGATGATTTACCAGTGCATTCATGAAATCGGACTGATCACTCGATGCATTTGAGAGCCATTTTCTTACGTTGTCGACACTACAAAATATGCCTCAATCCACATAAATGTGTGTTTTGTGTTGGTTTTGGTCATTTGCTTGGATTTGTAGTCTTAAAAGAAGGAATTTGAATAGACCCATTGAAGGTTCAGGCCATTCTTGATTTGCCTGCGCCATCAAATTTACTTCAGATATAGAAACTTCAAGGAAAGGCTAACTTCCTAAGAACGTTCATTCCAAACTACGCCAAAATGGCTAAAGGATTTACTCGACTCTTGAAAAATGGGGTTCCCTTACATTGGGAACAAGTTGTGCAAGCTTCTTTTGATGCTGTCAAGGATAATCTTGTCTGAGCATCATTAATGTATCCCCCTAATTATCAAAATGATTATTTCCTATATATCTCCACGACTGAAATGACCATTGCTATGGTATTGGTCCAAGTAGAAGATGGTATTGAACATCTGATCTATTATTTCAGTCGTAATCTCAATGATACGGAAGTTAAGTACTCATACGTAGAAAAGATTGCCTTGGCCGTTGTTCAAACTATCCAAAGATTTCGCCATTATATCCTGCTCCGAAAAACCACTATCATTTTGGATTGCAACCCCGTGACTTATATCTTATCACGTCAATTGCTGGGGGGCAAATATTCAAAATGGATTGTCATTTTGCAGGAATTTGATTTGGAATTCATCAAATCCAAGTCAAAGAAGTATTTAGTTTTATCTGAGCTTCTCTGTGACCTTCCCTCTAATAGTACTGCAACTACGTCGAAACCATCAATTCCTGACGATTCTATGTTTCTGATCGGATCATTTGATCCTTGGTATGGGGATTTCATCATTTATCTCCAAACTCAAACTTTTTGACCTAATACCTCTCACTCTGAACAGCGACGTATTCGATACCAAACCAAAGATTATCTGATCGTCAGCGATACACTTTGTCGTCGTGGTGTCGATACAATTTTAAGGAGGTGCCTCACTTATGAGGAGGACGAAAAAGTGTTAAATGATTGTCATGCTAGGGCTTGTGGTGGACATTTATCTAGATATGCTACCACGCAGAAGATACTCC
Organism: Pinus albicaulis; assembly: GCA_034641835.2. Taxonomy (NCBI): domain Eukaryota; kingdom Viridiplantae; phylum Streptophyta; class Pinopsida; order Pinales; family Pinaceae; genus Pinus; species Pinus albicaulis. The sequence continues at coordinate 347,091,697 of CM076580.1, forward strand.
ACACCGGTTACTTTTTGCCTACTATTTTTCGATATTGCATCCTTGCGATCAGAAGTTGTCATGCGTGCCAGATTTTTTATCATAAAATATGCAAATCGCTTGCGCCAATGCATCATGTTGTCTCTATGGGACCATTTTCAAAATGGGGTATTGACTTCATGACCTGTAACCCTTGTTTGTCCAGGGGGCATGGTTATATTATTGTCGCAGTTGACTATTTTACCAAATGGGCCGAAGAGATGCCTACATTCAACAACACGGGACAAACAACTGCATTGTTTTTATTTAATCATGTTATTGCACGGCTTGGGGTCCCATGGGCTATATTTACAAATCATGGGAAGAATTTTTGCAACCATATGATGTCTGAATTGATTGCCAAGTTAGGATTGTCACATGATAATTCTACTCCTTATTATCCACAATCAAATGAACAAGTTAAAGATATCAAAAAGATTCTTAAACGTATGCTTCAACGAATGATAGGAGTTCGTAAAAGGAACTGGCATTTGATCCTATACTCTGCCTTGTGGGAGTATTGAACCTTGGTGAGAAACGTGACTGGATTTACTCCTTTTAAATTGGTGTATGGTCTAGAATCTATCTTGCATATCCAATGTGAAATACCATTGTTAAAACTCGCAATAGACTTGTTACCTGACACCTCAGAAGAAGAAGCGCATCTCCTTAACCTCATCCATCTTGATGAAACGCGTCGTGAAGCCCTATTGGCCAATGAAGCGCATAAGACACGTATAAACGCGCAATGCAACAAAAATTTCCAGCCTCGCATTTTTTTCAAAGGGCGACTTGGTCCTTCTTTATGATCAAGAAGCTGATGTAATAGGTACATGGAAATTTGAGCCATTATGGCATGGCCCCTATATTGTCAAAAGAGTTTTTACTAAGGATGCTTATGAGTTGGTTGATTACGATGGAATTCCGTTGGCACAACCTAGAAATGGGTTGTATCTGAAACATTACTATGCTTAATCATGAGCGTAGTAATTTTTTGTATTATATATATACATATATATATATATATATGTTGTTGATTTGCATTCACTATCTTAATTGGTTTTTAGAGTTTTCTTGACGTTAGTAATCCGCTTTACATTTCATCACAGATGTCTGGATCTTTGGAACCATTTGTTGGATATGTTGATGGTGCTAGTCGTAGTAAGCATAATCTATCTTCTGTAGCGTGGGCCATTTTCGCTCTCAACGGTGAGTTAGTGAGTTTTCAAGGGATTTTTATCGGTAGATCGACAAAAAATATTGTTGAGTATAGCGCGTTGATCGAACTTCTCTCTAATGCCATTTCATTTGGTATTAACCACCTAATCATAAGGTTAGACTCACAACTTATGGTATTACAACTTACTAGTGTTTATATTGTTAGAAATCCAACACTTCATAGATTGTTCCTAAGAGTTCGACTTTTGGAAAGACATTTTGTTTTTATTCAATATCAACACATTTCTAGAAATTTGAACACATTGACTGATTCATTAGCTAATCAAGTTTTAGACATACATTTGCAAAATATGTAAGGAAAATATTCACATCATTGAATAGGATTGCATAATAAACATAGGAAAAACTATGAAATCATATAGATATATAGTTATAGGTTTTTACAAAATTTGTGCTCAAAACACATTGGTCATCTGACCTCAAAATGTATGCAAAATGTCACAATTAAACTAGTGGTGCTCGTGGTAACATGTTATAGATCTAGCTATCCTACGGAGTAACCGCATCCAATGGTTAGGAACCCCAATAGTGTGTCGCTACAGTCGCATGGGTAACTCTTCCATTTGGAAATCTTGAAGGTCAACCCCTCTATGTGCTGTCGAAGCTCAGCCAGAGTCTCAGCCATATCAAGATCCTGAAGGACTACTCTCTAGACAACCCTCTCTACTGGCGCATATTCTTCGCGCTCTGGTTCCTCTACTGGTTGAACATGACCAACATCTGCATTACATCAAACATCTAGTTTAGTCTTGGGAAAACATAAAAAAAAATAAAAAAAACATTGTATAAACCTTAGGAAAATAAAAAAACATGGTCAAAACATTCTTACCTATTGCACCCCACTGAGCGCCTTCTGGTAATGCTAAATCTAGATCTCCTCGGAAATCAACACCTGCGTATGCATACTCATCGATGGCAATGATCTGTCACCGGAACCAGGCAAAGAATGCAGTAGAGAACAAAACAGTCGATTGGTCTGCATGCCCATCCATGATTTCTACCCATATCTGCATCCAAGGATCTCTAGGGCTAGCTATATCCAGTGTCACATGTTGTGGCTGCATTAGTGGAATATGTTCTAAATCGATGGATATAAGGATTGCACCATAAATTAAATTCTTCTTCCTTCCTCCCTTTGCTTTGTTCAGTTGTTCCTTTATCTGAGAAAGAACAGCTTCAGACCAGTTGAAGATTGTTGGCTCTAAGTACTCTAGCACGTACTGCATATACGATCTATTCGCTAGATGTAGTGTAACGGTGCCAGCAATTTTAGCGATCGTGAAAAGGATAGTTCTCAAAGTCAAATCTCTAGCATCCCAGATGTTTATCTTTCCATCTTTGCTTGGCTCTGCCCCTAGATAGCAATACTGCAGAATATAATCTCTCACTGTCCCTCCTCCAACGATAGACCCTGAGAGTGAAATAGGCAAGCCTCTCCTCGACAAACCTGTGAGAAATTATACATCCTCAACTGTTATGGGAACCACTTAGTTCTTAATATGAAATGCCTCAATAGCTGGATCCCACGCTCAAACTAAGAACTCCAAGAGTTCTATTTGTTGCCTCATTCTCGACAATTTGAAGTACTTAAGCAGTCCACAATATCTTAGGGCTCTTCCTGTACCCGGATCATTTAGGGCAATCATATCATGTTCTTCATGTTCTCTTTCCCTCCATGTAATCGTCATTGTAATCTGATGGAAACCTGAAATACAACCATAAGATCCATTAGATTCCATTCATTGCAAAAAACTAGGCAAATTTTGAGCATAATCTGAAAATAAAAAATTTATACTGCTCCCAACGCACTCCCTAACAAGAGATAGTGCATTGCATGTGCAAGTAGCCTTCACTATACTTTCTATGCAACGCAGGTTTTGACATTCAGGGGTACGTTGTGCTCTTTTTGGGCAGAATTTACCCTAGGGGGCTTAAAACCCTGAAAATTTGCAGGAATTGGAAATGAAATGAATACTAAAGGAAAGAGGAGGTTCATGGCACTAACCTGGATCAAATGGAAATGAAATCCATCCACAGAAACGATCACAATCAACAGTTGGAGTTCGGGGGCAAAATCATCTTCAGAGCTCCAAAATGCAAATGGTAACTATGGAATGGTAAAAATGAATTGTAAAACTGCTTTTAATAGTCATTTAATTATTTGCAAGTTAAATTTATTTATATGACTATAGTTTTATTATGTTTTTATCATGAAACAAGTATATTTTATCCATTTGGTGTTGTTCTGAACAGGATATACAACTGATGAACAAATTAGTCGTGCAGATTTAGTTCAAAGAATGACTTGACCATAAAGCATACTTTTTCTCCTTATTTTTCGAGCTTTGTTAAAAACGAAAAAGGATTTGAAGCACACTTTTATCTCTTTTTCAAGCTTTGATAACAGCGAAAAAGGAACCACTGGAGTCTTCTTTCAACTCTTTTCAGATTCCGATAATGTGAAAAGATTGCCGAGCACTTGTCTTTTCGAGCTCGTAAAAGTAAATGAATAGATATCTACTTAGTATAAGTTTAACCCTTTTCCGAATTGAGATAGATTATTTACGAAAAAGGAATACCTTGGTTAAACATGACCAAAGAGGTTCTCTCAGATATTATTTTACACTTTTTCGGATCTGAGTGACAAATTTACGAAAAAGTGATTATGGAGTTTTCTTTCGTCCTCTTTTTCAAACTCTCTAAATATGAAAAAGGATCGGGCTATCATTGTCGTTAAGCTCGTTAAAACACAAAATAGTGACGGGCTTGTCAATCGTGGAAAGAATCGAGTTTCATTCATCGCTAGACTCGTTAAATTATTAAATAGTGATACTTTATTCTCCCGATGGGTTGAATTATAGATCAAGAAAATGTTATCCTCCTCAAGCTTGTTAAAAAATAAAGAGGTACTGGTCGACAAGTAATAGGAAAATTTGGGAAAAACAGGCAAGAATTCTTGCCAAGCGCAAGTCGCTCCTGAACATGACACTTCCTTCACTCCATGTCCGTGACTGTTTGGGTTGGGTAATATTCTTGACGGTTCATTCATACATATGGTTCATCACACCTTCACTTCGGTTTTGGGTCAATGTTGCCAACTCATCTCAATGTCACCGATATGTTCAAGAGAAGCCATTCAGTGAATACTCATCCTTCTGCAATACTCATAAACCTTCATTTTCATGACTGTCATCCCTGAAAATTGCTATATCATCATACCTTTGTCTCTGAAATCGGTAACTCCTGTTTCGCAATAAGGTGAATTCTTGTCAATGACAAATCAATATCCAGGAAGTTCACTTAGAAACATCAGATTCCAGTACCATGAGGCTTGTTACAGCATCTACAAGATCCTCGCTTCCAGACCTTTGATCAAAATATTTTGTTTGGCATTCGACATCAAATCATCTATTCACGCCTTACGAAATGTACTGCAGTACCTTGAGGGCCATTGACATTAATGGTGGTTCTCTCACATTTGTTAACAACTCACATCATTGGCTGGTAATCAAACGATGTCTTTCCATGTTCGACTACAAATCATATATTCGCATGGCTAGATTTGTACCCAAATGATCGAGTGAACGAGATAAGAAGACCCCGGATCTAGTTTCATCCATCTGGGTTGCGATTTCAGGATTTTTGTACACATCATTTGTACGGTGACCTTACATACAGATTGTCATCCAAACATGGGCCTATATCTGTAGGCATGTCTACATTGGGCAACATTCCAATGAAGACAACTTTCTGAATTATGTACATGTTATTAGATTGTTTATGTGTTGAACATGGGAATGCCTACCCTAAGAAATTATGATCAAAGAGGATATATCATGATGTAATGTATTGTAATATTGATGCAGGTGACCACTCCGCTTCATCTCCAACCCATCACAATGTAAAGCATCTCAATCAAATGTTATTATTATTATTTTTACTTCATGCTTTAGGGGGAAATTGTTATAGGTCAACTTGGGCAACATTCCCAATGACCTGGTTAACTGGGCATCATCTCCAGGACCAATGATTAAGGGCCTATCATTCCCTATAATTTTAGTTGCTACATGCCCTAAGACAAAGAACAAGACAAATCATTCAAAGACTTTCATCTGCAAAGGTTTCCAAGATTTGAAGTTTATAATATATCATGTAAGAGCTCATCAACACTGCCTCTAAAGGGACTAAGTGTGTTTCATATGCAGGTATCCCCATGCAAGGTTGCTTTGCAAAGCACTTCTTGACATTCATAGGTGTGTTGGTCACATTGGGAGCGAAATTCTGATTGTTCCAGAATCTCCACTTGGCCAGTGCCTTCTAGAAGAGTTCACATGTCAAGCTTCAAATCCCAGTCTCCATTTTACATATACAATATTGGGAACATGTCTTGCCTATTATTAGAAATTCATTGATTGTAAAACTACCTTCAGCTCCTCTATAAATTGAGCACAGATCTTAGTGTTTGAGAAGGAAGAATTTGAGTAGAGAAATGTTGGTGGAATTTCAATTAAGAAGAAGATTTGTGAAACAGCTGCTGGAGAGATTTATACTGTGATGAGGTTGGGATGCTGCTGGAGATGGTCACTCCAAATCATTCACTAGGTTGTAACCTCCCCTTATATCATTAATAAAGAGTACAACTTACTTTTCCCTATATGCATCTGTATTGGCTTTGATTTTCCATATTGCAAGATCTTAGTTGATGTATATGGTTTATGCTTTACTGATTTAGAAAACTAACTTGAATAGACATATTTATTATTGCTATCTTCTGTTGTTTAGTGTTCATTCTTACAGGAAATATTTTTCACAGCCGGCTGGAATTTGAAGCTACAACGGAAGAAACAGAATGAATTATTTGGAAGCGCTTGGATTCCAAGTAAGCCTCTAATCCATTCTGTGTGTATCTTCTTAGTTAGGAAAAGTAGTCGTTTAGTCTTTAACCTGTTGTTCAAGATTATCACCTATCTAGGGAAGCGTGTTTTATCCGTAATCCACAATTCTATCCAACGAATTGTACCCACTGAACCCATCTAAGAAGGAAAAGAACTTCTTCCCCCAAAGGCCATCCGGGACTTGGTCTATAAAGGGCAAATGGAAATGGTCTTTCTTGGTGGCTTTGTTAAGTTCTGATAGTCAACAAAAATTTGCCAATTCCCATTATTCTTTGGGACTAGGACAAGAGGAGATACCCACTCACTGTCGGATATAGGATATATGAACCCTCCATCTAATATTTTCTGCAATTCTTCTTTGACTATGTCCTTTAGAGTTGGGTTCATCCTTATTTGGGGTTGTCTCACAGGCTTGCATCATTCTTTGATGTAAATATGATGTTTTCACACTGAATGATGCACTCCTTTCATGTCCTTGTGATCCCAACAAATTCATCTAGATTCTCTTTCAAAAACTAGCATAGTTGCTTCTCGTCTTCATTCGAGAGGTTTGGGTTGATTTTCAGAGATCTGGATGGGCCAAACTCAATAGCCTTGGTGGATGCAGAGGTTGAATCAACTAAGTGCACTTCCATCCAAGGTTGGATTTCAGACTCTTTGACTAAGGTTTCGAGAGGAATGCTAGTAGAGGACTGGTTTTGAATGGCATGGTCAATGAGTTCATCTTCATCAAGCTACCCCCATCTAAGAATAACATCAATGGTACACCTAGGGGCAGTGTTATATAACTCATCTTCTTCATCCTCCAACCATATAGGGAGATCATGATCAATGGAAGGTTGGGTTGGATGATATAACACTAGTTGTTTAGACAAAGGCCCATTTTTTATAGTCATGTTTTTGGCTCGACAACTAATATAAGCATTTCCAGTGACTAAACAAGGTCTCCCTAAGATGAGAGGATGACCATTAAACTTGGTTTTTGGTTGCAGGACCAAGAAATATGTAGGATAATCCCAAGAGTCAATGGTAACCATAACATCCTCAACAATTCCTTCCGGAGTTACTGTGGACCGATCTACAAGTTACAGGACTATTGTGGTTTTCCTCAAAGTTCCTTGGACATTAAGTTTCAACATAGTTTCGTTGGTCATGACATTGATGGCAACCCCTAGATCAATCAGAGTGTTGGGGAATATGACACCATCTATATGCACATCAACAGCTGGACTACCAAGGTCTAGGTACTTTGGAAATATCACCCTCCCCATCATTAGGTCAGACACTTGTCCTACCATATTTAAGGTGGGGGTATCTCTCTTCCTTCTCCCAGGTTTCTTGAATAACTTTTCTTTGATGAGCCTATTGTAGATAGGGACATCTTTAATGGCCTGGAGAAGTGGTATATTTACACACAATTTTTCCAATTCTCCCAAGAGTTGAGTCTCCTCTAGGGTGTGCTGACAATGGTGGATCAAGTGCTCAGGAAAAGGAGGTTGTTGGATCTGAGTGTTACCTTATTCCTTTTCCTCCTCAACCTCTACAAGTGGAGATGGAGAATGGTTGTCTGGGAGTAATCTTCCCGACCTAAGATTAACCTCCTGTATCTCCACAGCATAAGATGGATAGGATTTTTCTCCACTGGGAGCTTGTTGTGCCTGTCCGTTGTTCAAGTTCGGATTGGGTTGTGCAGGTATTTGAGGTAACCTAGGTGGAGAAGCATGAATAAGATGAGGTTTAGGTTGGGGTGGAGGCATTAGAGTAGGTGGTTTATTTTGTTTAGGGCTCCACCCTTGGGATGGATTGTTCCACTGAGGTTGTTGTCGAACATACTATTGGAATGGTTGGTTAACTGGTTGAGGATGATATTAAGGGTTGTAAGGAAAAGTAAGAGGTGTAGACCAGGATGGGGGAGTGGGGGTGTACCAAGGTAGCATGGTTTCTCTCTGATTTTTGTGATAATAAGAGTAAGGTGCATTTTGTACCTTACGAGACAATCCCTTGGCTGTGATAAGGAATATGTGCTTAAGACATTATATAATTATGTCACAGAAATATTGGTCTTTGTTTAATCACCTCCAAATATTTATCATTAAACCCTCAAAAATCAAATACAACGAATTTTCCACAATGCTATTATCTGCTGATATAGAATTAAATGATCAAAAGAACATGAAAGAAAGAAGCCCAAACTAATATGTTGTTGTACAGGATCTATCGCCTCAAACTTTAGAATAATTATAAGAAAAGGAACAGTTAAAATGAAGGAGCGCCTATTAAGGGTTTTAACTCTTATTTACACACGTAAAAAGAGACCTGCAGCTTCATTAATTCATTTTATTCAGAGACAAAAAACACACCATGTAAACTAGAAGACAAATCAATATCGGCAAATGCCAGAAGCTTGCTTTTAATTCCTTAATAATTTGAAATCTGAATACAAAAATTGTTGTCTGGAGGTCCAAAAACTCAAAACCCATCCCCTATTCTTGCCTCTGCTTTTACATCTGCCATCTAATCTGACTTCCTAACTACTACGATCAGGTTTAAAACTGATTCTTGAAGTAGTTTAGGAAATTTTGGAATTAATTAAATTTACAAAATAACTGTTTTAATATTATATATATAATATATAATATAAAACCAAAATAGAACCTCACCCTTTTGCAAGTTAAAGAAGGATGAATATTACATTTTGGGTCCTACTATTATACTCGTATGCATTATTGACAAAATCACACATGGTTTTGAAAACCAATTACTGCCTATGGAAACAACTGTAGCAGTTTCTTGAGATGAGGCTGAGTGATGTCGCATTGCATTGTAGTCGTCGATTTGTGAATAATGGTTTAAGCCAAACCATTCTACGAGGACACTATCTCAAATAAGCTCTTAGAATTTTGTGATGCTGCAAAACCATAGGATTTGGGTCGGATGATCCAAGTCGTTGATTTTGTTAGCCATCAATTAAATTTTGTCATAACTGATGATGGCTAAAACAGGTCTATTAGTCTTCAAGAAACAAGTTTTAAGCAAAATTGTAAGTTCTTGAAGCCTTACTGTGTACCTTGTCCAAAAAATCCACCTCTTTGATATCTTCACTTCAAAACCTTCAAAGAAAGCCCTGCTGTTATAAAAGAGACTGTTTTCAGACCCATTTTCCATCATTTTTTTCCTCTTATTTTCCTAAAAAATCCCCTTTAAACCTGATAAAATCCTTTTTATTAAGGTTTCAATCCTTTTTTCCCCCTATCGAAAACACCAAAAATCCTAAAAAACCTTCATTTTCAACTCAAAAACCTTCATTTTAAAAATATCATGCCTTAAGCCCCTTTCGCTTAGACCCTAGCCCCTTTTCTACCATGCGACCAGGCTCCGTGACCGAGCACTAAGCCCATTGGTGATCAAACATTACACTTTCCAAGTTCTCGCTTCCATTTTCCTTTTTCTTCCGATGGCTGATCCTCCGATGAGATCTGGACCGTCCATTGCCCAAGATCCGACGGCCATCGCCCTCCGCGCTCCGCTCTATCGGCCATCACATTTTCTTTTCCCATGGGCCATCGGCACATCGCAACTTCCTAATTCTCACCTCCCAAAACTCTTCTCTGTCGATTGCTGATCCTTTGAGTTAATCTCTGTCGTCCATTTCCCCGATCCAATGGCTCCCATTAATCCTCTCCTTTTCATTCCTCCCAATAGCCTTTCGCTACCCAACAAAATTGCTGACGTCATCCGTCGAGTCCCACCTTTCTTCCTCCCGCACATATTTTCTCCCTTCGCATTTGATCTCAGCCATTGATTTCCGAGATCTGACGATCCGAAACTGTTTTTACACCCGGTCCACCAAAATGATTTAACACTCTGTATCAACGCGAAATGGGTAGTTTTTGGATGATACGTGTCATCTTCTCGACCGTATCGCGTACATTGCGCCTATTACCACTTACCACCTTTATCACGTGCGAATACCATTGGTGGTATTTCCAGCTCTTATCATTAGTGCAGTCCATACTTCATGACCTAGTTTCTATTGCCCTTCCGCACTGCCCTTTCGCCCTCTGTCGAGCCCTCTGAAGCAGTGATAGCCTCATTCGTAGGTTTTTTATAATATTTTGATGGTTTTTTGCAGGTTTTAATGGCACATAAGCCATAAAAGTTGTCCCACAGTCACTAAAGGTGACAAAGGCCAAGGATGATGATCCCAGACCTAATCAATATAGAGAGAGGAACATAGAGGGTAAAATTCCAGGTTATAATCAATATGTGATGAATATTGATTACTTAGCAAGACCCTCCAACGCAGGCCACCTTTGAAGAACTTACGAAATCTCTTAAACCGCTTTGAATTTTTAAACAATTCTCGCAATAAAGTTAATTGGGCATGTTTTGAAAAAAAACCCAGATCGTGGAATTTTAAAATTTTCTTTTTTTTGCCCATATATATATATATATATATATATATATATATATATATATATATATATATATAAAGCACATTAACCTCATCATCCACGACACTCATAGCTAGTGTATCATTCGGAGATGCTAAGTTAGTTGTTTCCATCTGCCAACTTGCAAAAGGCTTTCTAAGTTCAGTCAATTCAAATAATAGCTCGAGATGTTTCTCCTTCTTTTCCTTCTCCTCAATTATAATCTCATAGATTTGGGCTCCCTTTTATTGATATGCTCAGACTTTTTCCACCTCCATGAAGACTCGAACTTTCATGCTTGTACCTTTTAATTTGCTGGCACATTGAGCCATGAAACATATCCAAGACATGAGACGAAGAGAATCGTTGAGAAACATGTGTTGAGCTTGTGGTTATCTTCTTGAACATGTTCCAGTTCTTCTTAAATTTTAATAACTGTTTCTCAACAACCTTGAATTACTCAGAACCTCTCTTGGATTTTAGCTCAGTCAAATTATGCTACAAAAGTGCACCTCGCATACCTTGTTGATATGGTCTAGGGCCTTGAGGCCTTCTCTGGTTGATGAAACATAGTTGCTCTGGCATTGCTTCCCCACCTTGATATACAGCCTTAAGTTCAGGTAAGGAGGGACACTTGTTTGTGGCATGATTCTCTTCACAGACTAAGCAAGCCTCTATGACATTCAATGGACATTCATTTCTTTGGTGCTTCCTGGTACATCTAGGACAAAATATAACCAAGGCTATTTTTGCTTCCTCCTGCTTCCTCTTGACCTGCATGGTGTCCATTTTCAAAGCAAGGGTGTGCAGCATGTCACTCTTGAAGTCCTCCAACATATTCCCAATCTCATGTTTGATGGAGGTGGAAGAGGAAGGGGTATTGTATGTACTTTGGCTAGCTCTACCCTTCTTCCTAAATGCCCTATAATGGTTCTGAAAGACAGTTTTGATTGTTTCATAAGGTTTTTGGTAGATATCTCCTCTTGATAGCGTATTCAAGGTTTCTATCATCTCTTCTCTGATCCCTTGAAGAAGTACAAGTTTAAGTGAGTTAGGATCAAGAGTACAGTTGGCTCTCTTATATTTCAATTGAAACCTCTCTTCATAGTCCTCTAAGGATTCATCCGGCCCTAGTGTCATCCTTACTTTCCTTGGACCTACAGTTGTCTTTTTATTTGTTGCTGGAGGTCTCTTCCATCTGTGCCCAGGTAATGATGTTATCCCCAGGCAGACCCATGAACCAGTGCAAGGTTGCATCCTTAAGGGTGGATGGGAATAGCTTCAACTTCTGATCATCAGAGGTGTAGTCATAAGTCCTAGAAGCAACAAAAAATTCAAACATGAATGTTTTAGGGTCCTCAGACGTAAGTTCATGAAAGTGTGGAAGAGTTGAGGGGCTACTGTTTTTCATTCTAGTCTCCCCATTTGCCTCTCTTATGGGAAATGCTCTCTGGAGCTTGACCATATTTATGATAGGTGAAGCAGGTCCTTCTTCTTCCCCAATAGGATCCTCAAAATATTCAGAAAGCTCTCCTATAGGGGGTTTAATCTCACTTCCACTGAAGAAGAGTGAAAGGTAGCTAGGAGGTGATGTGGGGGTTTTAGGTAAGATTTGTCTTTGAGTATTCCTACTCCTACGAGGCATTAAATTAGATCTTTTTGTATTTTTTTCAATATTTTTGAAATGACACGAAAATAAAAGAAAGCATAAAATAATTCTAAAACAAAATCAAAATATTTATTAGACACCTCCCCATCAATGGCGCCAAAAAGTGGTGAGCCCTGGTATTGCACCAAGGGTGATGCAACTCCCAGGGGTTTCCCTACTTTACCTTATCAACCCGGGGTTCGTACAAACTTGGAGGTGATAGTGCTATATGCACAACAGATGCATTATGCTCATGTTATCCTCTTCTGCTTTACGAAGGGGTTCTATTTCTTAAACTATGATGAGAACTGGAAAGTACATTGCTGGAAGGAACTGATGGGAATGAAACTAACTTAAATTGCAGAAAGGAAATGACAGAAAGGAAACTAATTTAATATTCAAAAATGAAATGACTAAAAAAAAAAAAAACACTAAACTAAGTTGCACCTAGCTAGGCCAATTAGCTACACACACCCTACTTATCCTTTGATCTATTTACCATGCTATCATACTTCTAACCATGCAACTATTCATGATAAACTAAACTTGAAAAAGTGTGGCTTGCATTTTGGAGGAAAACGGGCTAAAGGTGCTAATGGAGGGTTCACCACATGAAACAAGGCTTAGAGGTGGAAAGAGGGGGTTTAAACCTTATTAAAACTTTATTATAGCGCAAAAATGCTTTGGAGCGGAATGATTTGAAAAGTGTGATGGAAGAGTTGCAATGGAGGGCTAGCAGTGTGATATGTGATATGTGATATCACAATATCACAATATCACAATATCTAAGCTAGCGGAGAAGCGAGAGTACAGTTCGGGAGCGAGAGAGAAATGCGATTATGATTAGGCCAAAGGTTGTGATCTGCGATATGCGATATCACAATATTGCGCAGTTGGAGGAGTTGTGGAAGTTTTGTTCGAGAACGAGCTGTGATATGCGATGAGTCAAATGACATGGCAGTGGGACCGGTGGCGGAGTGTGATACCAATTTTGCAATCGAAAGACAAGAGCGGTAAGTGTTAACAAGGAGCGGATGGAGAGCGTGAAATGTGATTTACGAAAAGGCCAAAGGTTGTGATATGCGATATCGCAATATCGTGCGGTTAGAGGAGTGGAGTGAGTGTTGTTAGGGAATGAGCTGTGATATATGATGAGTCAGATGACGTGATGGTGGCAGCAGTGGCGGAGCGCGATACCAACTTTGCAATCGGAAGACAAGAGCGGTAAGTGTTAACAAGGAGCAGATGGAGAGCGTGAAATGTGATTTGCAAAAAGGCCAAAGGTTGCGATATGCAATATCGCAATATTGCGCGGTTAGAGGAGTGGCGTAAGTGTTGTTCGGGAATGAGTTGTGATATACGATGAGTCAGATGACGTGACGGCGGCAGCGGTGGCGGAGCACGATACCAATATCGCAATCGGTAGACGGGAGCAGTAAGTGTTAACAAGGAGCGGATGGAGAGTGCGAAATGCAATTTGCGAAAAGGCGAGAGGGAGATGCGGTAAGTTAAGAGGTAAGGAAAAGGATCATGTTTTCAAATTTTTTTGAATGATTTTATTAACAATAAGAAAAGGTAAGGCACAAAGGAAATATCACAATCGGGACTTGGAATGGGAGAGCATAAACAAATACCTTGGATGATTTGTGATTTGTGATGGAGAAAAGTACGGTAGCAGGAAGTTCGAGGAGCAAGGGGGAAGGTTGAATTCCAATGGTTTTCAAGAGTTTTGCATTAAAAAGGGTAAGGAAACCGTGACTAATAAAAACAAAGGAATAAGGCAGGCTGAATGGTTTAAGTGTTTTTATGAATAAAAATGTGGGTGCAGCAGTGAGAATAAACGGGAAAAAGCGAAAATGGAGGGTATGATAATAGTGCACATATTGTGAAGACAGAGATGGAGAATGAAGCGGGGAGGCACCACGGAGCTGCTCTGGGGTTTTAATAATAATTCCTGCAATCAACCTGCTAACTTATGCTCAAAGAAACAGACAAATACATAAAAATACAGTGCAAAGGAAGACTGAAAAATGGTAATGCAACTCTACTTTTAGTCTCAGAAACAGTGAACAGAAATCAGTTTTTGAGTCTCTGGGAAGGTTCGACCTCCTTGAGCTCTATTGACAGATATGAGAAGGGGGTCTTGATCCACAATTTTTTTTGGTTTTTCTCCTCTATTCTATTACTCACAAGAAAGTGAAACCTACAACAGCACACTAAAAACAACAACTTGAAACATAAACGAAATTATCATAAGCGGAACTAGTGAAATGACAGAAATCATAGAACAAACACAGCAGAGAGGTTGAGGCACATGGATTGGGCCCTAACCCACAAGCCTAGCTCTCTGAAACTTAAATCAATAAAATGAAATCAGTCTACTCATTTCATAAAAGAATAGCCTCATACATTTATGAAAGTTTGATCACTGAGTAAAATAATAAAAAGCTCAATAGCTTGCAACAAAGTTTCGATCCTTCCTAGCTCTAGCTTTGCTCTATTTATTCTACAGGGTAGCTACCAACAGCTCCCTAGAAAATAGTGATTGAGTCCACTTGACTCCAAGTAAACAAATATTGAGTGCAATCCTCTTTGAGTTGCTTGGTTGCCTCTGGAATTCGAATCGCTGGAGAGAATCCTTGGGGATCCTTTGCTTGCCTTTGGAATTCCAATTGCTGGAGAGAATATTTGGGATCCTTTGGCTACCTTTGAGAGTTAAGGAGGGTGGAGAATCCTCCTATAATTTCACCTTGTTGTCTCCTCCAAGTCTTTATGATAAAATCCTTATAAAAATGCTAATAATTCATGATTTTCTGCACTCAACCTCAGATTAGGCACTCAGAGTATGTTAGCCTTAATCACTACCTATACTAGCATCATAAAACCAAATAATAATAAAAATGAAAGAAAAAGAGATCTAAGAAGGAAAAAACGTGACCATTGACCCCTCCAAATATGTCTAATGATGGAGCTCATCAGTGACCTCTGCTACAAACGTATATCTAGGCTATTTTTATAAGGTCTTCCTAAAAAACATCCGCTAGAGGGTCTTTTCCTTGTAGTGGGAGGAGTAGATCTATGAGATGAAGGAGGTGAAGAAGGAGGTGAGTATGGAGGTATAGATGGAAGTGAAGGAGGAGGTGGAGGTGGAGGCTTGCTCCCATCACCACCATTACCTTTTGAATCATTAGAACTTTCTCCTTGCAACCTTGTTATCCACTCATTGTACACCACTTTCACCATCCCATACATATCATAGAAAGCCTTTCTAAAAGCTCTCTCATCCTTAGACATTAGCTCCTATCCTTCTTCATGTGCCATGATTGATGGATTTTGTGAAGTTTTTGACCTCCTTGAACCAATTTGAGGGTTTGGTTCCCAAAGCATTCCTTCTCCCCTTCTCAATTTAGACCTTATAATCATTCAATAAAATCACTAGCAAAAATTATCAAACCTCCACAACAACCATGCTCTTATACCGAACTGATCTGAAATTATAATTTAAGGTTTCATGTTAATTTTTGGATGCTAGTTTATGTCTGATGGGCAATGGATAGATATTGCAAAAGCATACAAATTAAGTTAAATTTTTCATATTTTAACAGTGAAAAATAGACAACATGCAACATCATAAAACAACAATTTGATGACGGAGTTCACCCCTCCTAGGCTACATCTTTGGGTTTAGCTTCCAATTTTGGCCCTTTAAATGATATACTCAAATGTGTGATTATGTTAACATACAATGCTCAAATTGCAAAAATAATACTATCATTTTGTCCAAAACACCCAAAAACCTTTTTTAGGCTCTTCTTGGGCTCAAAAAGGCTGAAAATGGCCAAGTTAGGCCTCCTTCTTCATTTCTCTGCTAATTGTTCTGCAAATTTGTCCCTTTGTCAAAACTGGCAATGAAATTCCTCTTTAGCAGATATGGAAGGCGACAATTTCACAACTGTAGGTGGTGGGTTCGACCATGAAACCAGTTGTGTCAAGGGAAATTTTTTGAACAATTACATGACCCTCGAGTTGGTTGTATGGCAGGTAATCTAACCATGGAGCGTGACGAAAAGGCCATGTGCCCGCTGACTGCGCTCCTGGTCATTTGGGTTTTAATGTGACTATGGGTTGGGGCGCAGGTAGGGCACCAAACAGCCCGCCCCTCCTCTCCCGCCAGTGGTCACGTAGAGTTAAAAAAACCTTGGGTCGGGGCGTGGAAAAGTGACATGTACCCCCCCTCTCCACTGAACAAATAGACACGTATCACCATAAAACTCAGGGTTGGGCCGGTCGGGCGAGCCCACCGTACCCCCACCCCTAAAAAAAAAACTACTCCAACGTAACTATTTATCGATAACCATTTGACTATGTATTAACAAGAACCGTCATGGCGCAATGATAGGGCCTTCGTTATGTGTTTGTGAGGTTGTGGGGTCAAACCCTGGGGAGATATGTCAGTCAATCAACCAAAAATTTGGTGTCAAATACTAAGCCATGTGGAAACCTTCCATAGGGCCACGTGGTAGTCTTTCATTGGGCCACGTGGTGGCCTGTGGTTGGGCCTAAGACAAAATCATCCATCAAAATAAACATGACACTTGTCCTCATAGGATTGGCCCGTCTAACCATCGTACTACCTAGTCAACATGCTGATGTCAGCGCCACATCATCATATAGTCTACCCAATCATCCCTGCAAGTTGAATTTTTTGTTGTTTGCCAAAATATTCAGACCAAAATAACTTCCTCGTGCAATTTTGGATTGAGGCGATTCAAGTGTCGTTGGAATCAAAACGAAAAGATCTACGATTTGGCACTGGTTTCAGGAGATTTTGAGCACTTTGATTTTTTAGCATATTTTTTATCCCCTGGATCACTTCTCCACCTATATGACCCTTCGTACACTAGGAAATCCAACCTCTTAACAATTTCGACCTCCTTTAATAAGTCAACCTCCTTCACCTCAAGCTTCGCACCCTTGAATTTCACTCTAAAAATTTCCTTGTTGCACACCTTTCCCTTCTCTTGAGTCTTTGAGTCTCTTGCTCCTCAAGAAAATTGCTCTCTTAATCAAAATATGTAGTTCACCTCTCCCTTATACTTATTTTATAATTTCATTAAGCCAAATCCATAACCCTAACATCCTAAGTGATCAATGGCTAGGATTGGATCCTAAGCCTCACTTGAGATCAACGGTAGAGATTAGATCTAAGTCACTTAAACAATTAAATTATTTATCCCTAAAAACTTGGCTTAATGGTCGACGTTACTTAATTAAATAATTAATGCAATTTTCCTTAGTTAAATTTAAGAAAGAAATCATAATAATCACTACTCCCCATGAGAAAGCACCTAAAGATGCAATATGACGTCTTTAACATGCTAGACACAAAGCCTATCATAGAAGCACCTTTTTTATCTATGAACATCAACATTTATTTGGATCCACATGAATATGGCAGGCATTTGGATCATGATACTCAACCATTCACTATTGGGTATCATAATTTGGGATCCAACATGCATTTGAATATGGGATGCAGGTTTGCAGGTGAGCTTCATGTATTTATTTAGCTTACAAAGAGAACTTCTACATGGGACATTAATTTCTTGAGCTACTTCAACATGGAACTCACACTTATACAAGGGACTGAAGTTTAGGGTGGAGCTTATCGAATTACTTTAGCATGGTGGATAACACTTGTATATGGGACCTTATATCCATAGCCTACATTATCATTATGATTGACACTCATCCATGGGACCTCGGTTTATGTTTACATTTCCTCACTACAAGCACTTATGGCAATGCATTTCTAATATGGGTGGAAGCTGAGGATCCTCCCTAGGGATGTAATGGAGGGTTGAAGGACCTATTAGAGTGAAATATTGAAGGTTGATTAATGTAATGTGGACTAGCTCCACCACATTTGATATTATTAAATAAGTCCCATTATGGTAGTTAGCATTGCATAAATGTAACACAACCTCATTAAAGAAGGTCCACTTGGTAGTTAGGACATTTTTATGATTTTTGTTCTCTTATTAGATATGAATAAGGAAGGGGTATTCCTTGTGGATATGTTTGGAAGAATATTGAATTTGGAGCTCAGTTCATGAATAAGTCACCCTACCTTGAGAGGCAAGTGTGTAAGAGTGGATTCCTTCCATAAAAGGATCATTTAAAGGTTTTTGTTATCAAGGAAGTGTGAAGCATTATTGATATCTCTTTTGTGATTCAATTTCTTAGGTCAAGGACCATAATAGGCAAACTTTAATGAGAAACTTTTAAAATTACGTATTGTAGTCCTGAACAATGCATATTTTAACTTAAATTTTGTACTTACTCAATTGAAATTTTCTCGTAACATATGAGAAAAAACTTCTCTTTGAGTTTGAAACTGTAATATCCCAGGTAAAAATTCCATGTAATAAATTTAATAAAGGAAAAATAATAACCAAGGTCATGGGAAATGTATTCCAAGCTTAATTTTAAGAAAAACATCTTAGTGTTTGTGTTCATTTGGTTTATTATGGCTAAGGAAATTGGAAAAGGCAATGGAAAAGGTTTTGGAAAGGAAAAATGACATTTTTTGGTAATTTATTTATGAAAGTAATGGAAATTAGGAGAAAAGGAAGGTGAAAAGTCACAGGTTGCATGTGAGGAGGAAAATGAAGAAAAAGTAATGAAAATTGAAGAAAAATATAGGTCTCATTAATAAAAAGGCTTCTCAGGATCAATTGGTACCTTTTTTCAGTTCAGTTTCGGAGCTCTCTCTCTTTACTCTCTCTTTCTATCTCACTCTTGGACACTTAGAATTTTCTTGGAGCACTTTACCATTAGATCAAGGAAAAAACAAAGAAGGCAAAGGGAAGCGCAGATCAAGCAAGGAATAGTAGAATCAAGCAGCCAATTCGGAATTTCTTGCAAGTATTGATTTACATGTGTGATTTCCTTGCTAGATTTGGCATGCATGTGTGGTTTTGGTTCTCTTGTTTCCATTAGCATGGGTTTTTCCAGGTGTGATAACGTTCTTCATCCTTGCCTTTCCATTTTCAGATAGCCATAGTGTGGTGGGTTCTCTTTTATTTGGTTGAGATGGATTGTTGGATGGACTCGAAGATGAGTGGGGTGCTCTAAGGATTATTCACAAGGCCTAGGAATCTTGGGATGGGATACGCGATAAATCTTGGTTGTGAACACCTTGATTGAGCCTAGGAATCCCGGGCTGGGATACACGATAAAGATCAGAGGTGAATACCCTTGATTGAGCCTAGGAATCCCAGGATGGGATACATGGTAAATCTCAGAGAGGAATACCCTTGATTGGTCCTAAGAATCCCTTGAACGATGATGGTAGGATACACGGTAAATCCCAAAGGGTGAATACCTCGTAGGCATAGGAATCCCTTGACTAGTAATGGAAGGATACACGATAAATATGATAGGTTGAGACAGACAAATTCCTCATGGTTTAGGTGGAGATATCTGGAGGCATCTGTTAGCACAGCAATTTTTCAAAGTTTGGTCACTATTGTAGTTGTGTCTTTGATCCTCTCTTATCTCTTAACCTATGATTGAAGGTCCTAGAGGGTTAAAATGTATTAGTTTTTTATCATTTTTAAACCAAAAACCAAAGTCGAGCGCTCAAATTCCATTTAAATCTACTTTAAACCCTCCAAATTCAATTATGTTATTCTTTGTTATCTCACCGTCAAGTTCCTTTGCTACGCTCCTGTAGTGTTTAAACACTTCAAAATTCCTTTGTTACACTCCTGTAGTGTTTAAACACTTAAAAAATCCTTTTTTACGCTTTGGGCCACTTTATTTATTTATCGCTTTTCCACTTTAAAACCATTAATAGGACCTACTTCACGCAAATTGCAAATTCTCGGTGCATTCACTTACTTCTGCCTCCTTAATTCCCGATTGTGATAACAATGGGACCTGCTTACCGCCACGTCATACCGCACTATCATATTGCTTTGTGGACCCACCTTACCTTATTTCGCAATCGCCATTTCACAATCCCTTTGTTATCATGTGTTTCCACTTCCAAAAAACCCCTGATGCGATTGGTAGGACCCACCTTACCACCACGTCACTTCTCTTATCACATATCACAAATCCTATTGCCAACTATCCATGTTGCCCCCTCCAATTGTGAAATACGATAATCCTCTGATTGTGAAATGCGAAAATTCTCGAATCCCCGATATGCGATAAGCTTCAATCCCCTATTTGTGATAACCCCTCCGCCTTGCGATTGCAATACCCCAATGTGATATATCGCATTGCAATTCCGCCCCGATAATGTATTCACTCCACTCCACTCTCTGATTGCGATTGTGATGTATTTTAATGCACTTACTCCTCCCGCTTATTATTATTCCACTTAATAGTTTCTCCTGCTTATTTTTCCATTCCCACACCTTTCGCTTACTTTCCATTCCCACGCTTCACTTCACTCCCCTCCACTCTCATCCCGACACGTGGCCAGTATCAACACGCTTTCGAAAGCATAGGCAGGATTTCAAAGGCAGTTATAGGTTTTTCATAAATTTCTGGCAGCACTTGTTTTAAAATATTTTGATATCTATCATAAAATATAACAACACCTCCTCAAAGCTCGAAGACAGATCCCTTATATTGGTCAGGGTATTTATTGTTATTCAAATATTGAAGACCAGTTAAAATAAGAGGTGTTTCTCACCTGAAAGGTGCTTATCTTCTAGTTGGTTACTCCTTTTAGTTAGCTGCTCCTTGTTAGGTCCCTATATTACTAGTTTAGTCCCTTATTATTATTAGTGTAGCCCCCTTATTGTTATTGTTGTACCCCTGTAACCCCAATATTGCTATTATTGTCCCCTTACATTATTATTGTTAGGTCGGGTAGGATTATATTGTGACCCCATGGATTCTATATATAGAAGGAGGTTTTGTCATTTGTATCATCCAATAATTGTTCATTTATGTAATGTATTGGAGGTTTCCCCCTCGAACTGGCTAATTTCTAAGGCATTGATCTCTCTTTTATTCTATTTTTGGAGCTGGTTTCATAACATTTGGTATCAGAGCTTTGGATTCTAGGGTTTCGCTGCTCCAAACATGTCATCGTGGAATTTTCGTTATAATTTTTTTTCTACAAAGGTTTAGAAGCTGAAATTTTTACAAAGAAAATCCGAAATCCTGAGAAACATCATGTAAAAATTTTAGATCTTGGTTCGCAATATTTCATAGATATGATCTATGTAAGTTAGGGTTTATTCAGGCTCTCGAATTTCACCTAAATAGGTCATCATGGAATTTTCGGTATAAATATTTTTCTATGAAGGTTTAGAAGCTGAAATTTTTACAGAGGGGAGCCAAAATCCTAAGGCACTTCGTGTAAAAATTTTAGATTTCGGTTCGGAATATTTTTTTAGATATGATCTGTGGAAGTTAGGGTTTTTTCAAGCTCCTAAATTTCATCTCAAAGAGGTGACTGTGGGAAAATCATCATAACTCTCTCTCTAAGAATAGGATTGGAATTTTGTAAAAAGTGGTTGTAAGGACATAGATTGTAGTTTTATGTGTATCAATTTGAGAGTCGAATGAGGAAATAGTGACATGTGTCACAGCATACAAGTTTGCTCTACTGAACCAGTCCATAATTAGGTCATTGTGGGAGATTGGGCATAAATTTTCCTTGAAGAATCCAAATCAGGTCAGACTTGTGGCATTTGAAAGAAGATTCAGAGGGCTACTAAAGGACCAAATTTTAGATATTTAAGATCCTAAATCACAGAGATAATTCAGTTTCAATATCGAGCTCCTCAAAAGCAAGAAAAAGGTGTGTATTTTTTTTCCGAATTGCATAAGTCTTGTTTGAAGAATTAGTTTGAATTGATTCCAAGTGCATATTGTAGAATAGATATCAATATTAGGTTCTAAAATTCCCCCTAAAAAGAATTCAACACCCATTAAGCCTTTGGAAGGCTCTACTATGACTCATGAAGATGAAGAAGTGCAACATGACATATCAAAATTACAATAGCAAATGCACCAAATTTTGCTCTCGCAAAGAGCAACAAAAAATGAAATGGAAGTTTTGAAGAAAGGTGTGGAAGCTAAGATGGATGGTTTGAAGAAAGGTCTGGAAACTAATATAGATGGCATGGAAGATGGCATGGAAGCTAAGATAGATGAAAAAATGGAAAACATGAAGAATGATCTAAAAGAAAACATGGAAGGTTTGACAAAGTTGATACAAGAAATGTTTCCTAATGGCAAAAATATAGTAGAGGAAACTCATGATGAGAAAAAAATAAATGTTAATCGTGACTTCATAAACTCTAATTTTGGATGGAAGACCCACCATATTGCAAAGATCGATATGAGGAAGTTTGATGGCAAGGATCCTGTAACATTGATACTAAATTTGGAGCAATATTTTGATCTCAATAATGTGCAAAACACACAAAAGGTACCCTTGCAACTTTATATTTAGAACAAAATAAATTTGTATGGTATCGATGGCTTTTCTCCCATAAAAAAATTGTCACTTGGTCAATTTTTACGGAGGAAATGATAGCACATTATGAGGATACAAAGAACAACACCTTTTTTATCCAATTGATAAATCTCAAACAAAAGGGTTGAGTGGTGGAGCACATTGGGGACTTCCAAAAATTGAATATAAGGGTGACTGATATTCCATAGGAAGACGGGATTGATGTCTTCATAGGGACTTTAAAGGATAACATCCAACACGAAGTTCGCGTTTGGGAACATGATTGATTGGACAAGGCATTCAGGCTAGCAAGAAAATTTGAATGTAAAATTATGGCAACAAGGAAGCCTCTCACTCGCATATATAAAGATGGAAGTGCTGCTACTCCTAGACTTCCACAACCTACAAGTTTGACACCACAACAATTGGAAGAAAAAATAGCAAAAGGTCTTTGCTACAGTTGTGATAGCAAATACACTAAAGGTCATAAGTGCGTTGAGAAGAAATTATTTTACATAGATTGTGAAGAGGAGGAAGCAAAATGAACAAGAATCTTCAAAAGAAGAGGATATACACCAGGAACCAACCCTAGAAGAAGAAGAAAATGAGTCTAACCATATCGTGTAATGCATTGGTAGGAATTACCACTACTCAAACTCTCAATATAGAAGGACATATCAAGAAGAAAAAGGTAATAGTGTCGATTGATTCGGGTGGTACCCATAATTTTATTCATTGTAAGGTAGACAAAGAATTGAATTGTGTAATATTCCAAAATTTGCAAGCAGCAAATTGGAATATTAATTTTTGCTTATATCATCTAGGAGGTGAATAAAATGGGTAAAAGGCCCATGAGTAGGAATAAAATCCGTTGAGTAGGAATAAAATCTGTCATAGTGTGAAAGGGATCTATGGAGTAGCTTAATTTTTCACCTTCCAGTGTGAAAAGGGGAAATTGCATGAGGACAAGGTCAAGTTTGACCAAGTCAACAGCACTGCCTAAGAGGGTGTGGCTTGCTTGGGAAGACAACGCAGTTTGAGAGGGAGAAAGATTATTTGTGGAAGAAACCCTAATGTGTGGGGTCCAGGGCAAAGAGACATTCACTTGCATAAAAGGAGGAAGAGGCAGCCATACTGAGACATGTTTGAGAATTTGATTATTGGTCTTGTAGACTATTTGCAGTCTCCGGCTATTTAGTTGAGTTGCAGTGCTGTTTAGGACGAGGGATTCCTGTTTAGGAATTATTATCCTTCTTGAGAGGCCTCCTGGAGGATTGCACTTCATTTCTCCACATCTAGGCTCAAGGCAAAAGCCATTCCTTCAGCTACAACGTTATCTCTGCTCAAGTGTAACGTTGTGTTGCAGGGTGTTGCAGTGGAGGGGTTCCACAACACCATTCCTTGTCTCATCTTTTAGTGGAGGGCGTTTCTAGTCCTCGGGAAGGTTAGTAAGGAATATTTTTGAGCTGATTTTCATATCTTGGCATCAGGCCAAGAATCTCCCATCATCAACAGCACAGTCCCTTCACTAGATTGTGTTATTTCGGTGAGTACCTGTAGTGAGGGTTTGCACCATCATCTTGGAGGGAAAGATTTCCAGTACTGTGTCATCCATTCGAGGAGGTTTGCTTCAGATTGGTGATCATATTCATCCATCTCCTTCTATTTCAGTTTTTTTTTGCAGCTGCTACCCTGCAACTCCGACATTTCTGCAGATTTGTCATTTGTACATGTATTGTAGCCAATCCTTCTAAGGATTGTTGTATCATTGTTGTATTAGTGTTTTCAGGGGTTAAGAGCTTGCTCCCCCACTTTTCTTGAGCTGATATTTTCATATCATTATATTATCATTTTGTATCTTGCAGTGTGTCCATTAAACTGCGCTGATATAGCCTTGTGTAAACTCTGTGTAGCAGTGGTCTTCAGTTCTTGTACATGTTCAGTTGAGGCTCTCATTGCCTAGCTTGAGTGATCGATTCCTCAAAGAATTGTACTCTTTTACTGCAATATTATACATTGGTTGGATATTTACATCTTCATGTCCCCAGGCTTATAATAATAACGTTGTCATTCCATTGTATGTTCATAAATCATTGCAGTCCCTTCACCGGGAATTTTCTGAAGACAACTAGGTGTGGGAGATCTGTTTAACCCACCTAGAGGGATTTATTTTGAGCCACCTCTTGGATTTCAGTCTTAGATACATTGATCAAAGGGATCCAGGTCTTGATTTCAAATCCTGTAGCAGCCATTATTGGAAAATGCGTTTTCCAATAATGCCTTGCTAGCTGTTCCAAATTTGGGATATTACAGTGGTATCAGAGCAACTTTCTTGGCTCGGCCTGTGAGTCTCAGCCAGAGAGATCAGAATATTGAAGAGGATGGGTTTTATCTCATCATATTTCAGATCCATGAAGAACCTTCCCAAGGAGGATAAGCATAAATAAGAGGAAGGACCCTGCACTTCCTATTCTCATCTAGAAGGAAACAAAGAGATAAGCAAGGAAAAGACTCCATCTTTTGGAGAAGAAAAAGGGGATAAGCTTACAAAGATTCTTCCTAAATCTGTACATAATATTCATGGATATTTCAAGAAGATCAGGAGGGAGATGTATGAATAATCCCCAAGAGAGTTTGAATCTAAATCAAACTCTAGATTAACATATGAGGAGTGTGAGAAAGCAACTACACACCCTAATAAACAGTGCAGTCACATGCCCAAGATTGCCAAAAGAGGGATGGGAAAAGGAGAATAGGTTGCTAGGAGGGAAACTCTTAGTGATTTCCCGAAGAAGTATGAGTCTCAAACTCAAAAATTCCGAGATCATCTCAGTTTTTCAGAGTTTTGCAAAATCAAGGTGAAGGGAAGAGAGTAGCAGGATAGATTTCTTCTATCTACCTTTGAAGGTTCACCTACATGTTTAGCCAAGGCTTGGGTGGAGGAGTTAGAGACCTTCTTGCAGCAGCACCAAATTCTTGAAGATGAAGCCATCAAAGTTGCAGTGCTTCATTTGAGAGGTAAGGCCTTTTCCTGGTGGATCTTTGAATCCTTTTCTTTGAGAAATGCAAACATTGCATCTTATGCAAATTTCACTAAGGCATTAGTGAAAAGGTTTGATAGATGGATTCATGAGACAAACATGGTGGAGCTAAACAAGGGAACTCAAACAAAACCCTTGCATAAAAATGCAATTCCACTTCATAAAACCATGGAGGAGGCTGAAAACTTGCACCATACCTTGCCGGGAGGAAGACTTCCATCTCACACCTTTGAGCAAGGAAGCATGGAGATCTCTTTTTCAAAAAGGGATCCAATAATTGGGAGGTTGCCCATTCATGTTGCAGAGATTAAGGGCAACAGTGCTGTCTCATCTAGAGATTATCTAGTACCTCATGCAGAGGAAGGAGGAGCTCTTGCTCCAAGTAGAGGGATTCTTGCATCTTTGCAAGGAAGTCCCCATGATCTCATGTGTGGAGATCGAGTCACAACTCATGTGCCATTGTTGAGGAGTTGTGGAACCATGGAGACACAAGGAGAAGGTAGGGAGGAGAACCAGTATCATGAGATGAGAGGTACACATTCCTATCCACTTCAGGAGGTTGATGCACCTGACGAGAATACTGGATTGCGCAGTGATGGCATGAACAGATTTTTTCATTCATATATGCAGTCATCCCTTGATGACGATGTCTCATTGCATGAAGACATTTTTCCGAGGAAACCACTGGATCAGCAGAGGAGGATGGATGCTTCACCAGTTGAGGCACCACTCGGTGATTTTAGATGAGTGGGAACCTTGGGAGAGCTTGATACAGTGCTAGGAGTCTTGGGTAGACTCAAGGAGAGACGGAGCATTATCTCAAAATCATCATTACCCACTTCCACTTCAGATTTTGCGATGTGGCGGAAGTAGCAGGGGAAGGATAGCAGCCTTCCAACTTGCATCTTTGGCATGGGAGATGTCAAAGAAGAGGATGACCATATGTCAGATGTTCTTCATGAGAGATCATCAGCGCTGTCACTATGGAGGATAGATCCATATTGGAACTCCCAACTGTTGGTGGAGTATTCCAAGGATCTTCATACTTGTAGGATATTGGATGGCCAGTTGCATTTGGAGGAGTATTCATTCAGAGATGGGGTCATCTTCTATCATGGTAGGATCTTCTTATCTGGAGCTTCCAAGCTCAAGGAGAAGTTGCTACAAGCAGCTTAGGAGGATTTCTTTTTCAGCCCCACTTGTTCTATGAGAGCATACCACACCATCATGGAGGGGTATTTTTGGGAGGGTTTTGAGGAGGAGATATATCAGCATATGATTAGATGCATGGATCATATAGAGATGGAGGAGTTAGCACAACCACCTCTATTCTCTTTTAGGATGAGAGGGGACTCATTATGAGCCACTCCCTTTGTATGAGCAGAATGTATGGTAAGGGTATTCACTATTGTTTACATGATTATTTGTATAATGTATATATGCATCCCTTAACCATACATGTGCAGGGTGATGCTCCAAGGAGGAGCATTCTTTTTTCTAGACCTCATGGTTTAGTTGAGGCCATAATCATGATTGATGGCCAATCCCTAGGAGGATTTGGGGAAGATAGATATTATGGAGGACATGCTTATTGTACACCTTGCATTATTCACTTCCTCCATACTTATGAGGAGATTGGAGCAGCAGGCAAGTGGTTGAGAAGCCACTCATTTTATCAGTCTCTATTGCAGTTGAGGGTCAAGCTGCGTTGGTTGCACTTGAGGGACCATTTTCCTTCTCATTTGTTGCATATGGCAGCAAGTATGATTCTCATTTTTTCTCCCTATGGTTCTATTGTTTCTGCTTCATGAGGAGCATGCTTGGGAGAAAGACAAAGACACATTAGGTGAATGTGTCCCTTGAGGGAGAATCCTCCCACACTTTTTGCACTACATGTTCTAAGGGGAGCATGGGAGATGGTATGGCCACTAGATCAACACATTTTTTTCCATATGAGGTGAGCCATATGATGGATATGATGCCATATGATGATGACTTCCAACTCATCATATATGGGGATATTTGGGCTAGCATGATTTGCAGCGTTCGAGGAGAGGTCTTTGGAGATCTAGTCCTCATCTTGCCACTTGAGGGAAACCTTATTGCAGCCCAGGATCAGCAGACACTCTACACTTATATTAAGTGGAGAGGAGGACAACGTGGGGTAGACTATTTTGTCTACCATGTGCAGATTTTCATCCCACCTACTTTTCCGGAGCCAAAGGTGGAGGACAGTTTTCAGGAGTTGCCTAGTTGGGAGGTGACTCATTTTGCATGGCTAATAGCTTGGGGATGGAGGGTCCATATGGGAAAGGTAGTTCCCATTATATTTCAGATCCCATTCCTCGAGGGGACCTCTAGACATCACTTCGCTATCCTCTTGAGTATTTCACCTTTACATGATGATGGCTTGATAGTTGACTTGCATGCTAAGGAGGGGCAATGTGGAGACTTGATTGATGAGATAGCATCACTTCACTTGGAGGAGATCATCATACATGGATGCTACTGGGAGAGGAGGATAAAATAACTCAGTCTATCCTTGCACTTGCTTGAGGACAAGCAATCTTTGAGAGGGGAGGACTGTAATATTCCAAAATTTGCAAGCAGCAAATTGGAATATTATTTTTTGCTTATATCATCTAGGAGGTGAATAAAATGGGTAAAATGCCCATGATTAGGAACAAAATCCCTCATAGTGTGAAATGGATCTATGGATTAGCTTAATTTTGCACCTTGTAGTGTGAAAAGGGGAAATTGCATTAGGACAAGGTCAAGTTTGACCAAGTCAACAATGCTGCCTAAGAGGGTGTGGCTTGCTTGGGAAGACAACACAGTTTGAGAGGGAGAAATATTATTTTTTGAAGAAACCCTAATGTGTGGGGTCCAGGGCAAAGAGACATTCACTTGCATAAAAGGAGGAAGAGGCAGCCATACTGAGACATGTTTGAGAATTTGATTATTGGTCTTGTAGACTATTTGCAGTCTCCAGTTGTTTAGCTGAGTTGCAGTGCTGTTTAGCACGAGGTATTCCTGTTTAGGAATTATTATCCTTCTTGAGAGTCCTCTTGGAGGATTGCACTTCATTTCTCCACATCTAGGCTCAAGGCCAATTCCATTCCTTCAGTTACAGTGTTATCTCTGCTCAAGTGTAACATCGTGTTGCAGGGTGTTGCTGTGGAGGGGTTCCACAACACCATTCCTTGTCTCATCTTTCAGAGGAGGGAGCTTCTAGTCCTCGATAAGGTTAGTAAGGAAGGTTTCTGAGCTTATTTTCATATCTTGGCATCAGGCCAAGCATCTCCCATCATCAACAACGCAGTCCCTTCTCTAGACTACGTTATTTCAGTGAGTACCTGCAGTGAGGGTTTGCACCATCATCTTGGAGGGAAATATTTCTAGTACTAGGATCAGCCTTGTACTCGAGAAATCCATTGGAGGAGGTTTGCTTCAGATTGGTGATCATATTCAGCCATCTCCTTCTATTTCAGTTTTGTGTTGCAACTGCTACCCTGCAACTCCGACATTTCTGCAGATTTTCCATTTGTACATGTATTGCAGCCAATCCTTCTAAGGATTGTTGTATCATTGTTGTATTAGTGTTTTCAGGGGTTGAGAGCTTTCTCCCCCACTTTTCTCAAGCTGATATTTTCATATCATTATATTATCATTTTGTATCTTGCAGTGTCTCCATTAAACTGCATTGATATAGCCTTGTGTAAACTCTGTGTAGCAGTGGTCTTCAGTTCTTGTACATGTTTTGTTGAGGCTCTCATTGCTTAGCTTGAGTGATCGATTCCTCAAAGCATTGTACTCTTTTACTACTATATTATACACTGGTTGGCTATTTACATATTCATGTCCTCAGGCTTATAATAATAATGTTGTCATTCCATTGTATGTTCATACATCGTTGCAGTCCCTTCACCGGGCATTTTTTGAAGACAACTAGGTGTAGGAGATCTGTTTAACCCACCTAGAGGGATTTATTTTGAGCCACCTCTTGGATTTCAGTCTTAGATACATTGATCTAAGGGATCCAAGTCTTGGTTTCAAATCTTATAGCAGCAATTATTGGAAAATTCGTTTTCCAGTCATGCCTTGCTAGCTGTTCCAAATTTGGGATATTACAGTGGTATCAGAGCAACTTTCTTGGTTCAGCCTGTGAGTCTCAGCCAGAGACATCAGAATATTGAAGAGGATGGGTTTTATCTCATCATATTTCAGATCCATGAAGAACCTCCCCAAGGAGGATAAGCAGAAAGAAGAGGAAGGACCCTACACTTCCTATTCTCATCTAGAAGGAAACAAAGAGATAAGTAGGAAAAAGACTCCATCTTTTGGAGAATAAAAAGGGGATAAGCTTACAAAGCTTCTTCCTAAATCTGTACATAATATTCATGGAGATTTCAAGAAGATCAGGAGGGAGATGTATGAATAATCCCTAAGAGAGTTTGAATCTAAACCAAACTCTAGATTGACATATGAGGAGTGTGAGCAAGCAGCTACACACCCTAATACACAGCGCAGTCACATGCCCAGGATTTCCAGAAGAGAGATGGGAAAAGGAGAAGAGGTTGCTAGGAGGGAAACTCTTAGTGATTTCCTGAAGGAGTATGAGTCTCAAAATCATAAATTCCGATATCATCTCAGTTTTTCAGAGTTTTGCAAGATCAAGGTGAAGGGAAGAGAGCAGCAAGATAGATTTCTTTTATCTACCTTTGAAGGTTCACCTACATGTTCAGCCAAGGCTTGGGTGGAGGAGTTAGAGACCTTCTTGCAGCAGCACCAAATTCTTGAAGATGAAGCCATCAGAGTTACAGCGCTGCATTTGAGAGGTAAGGCCTTTGCCTGGTGGATCTTTGAATCCTTTTCTTTGAAAGATGCACTCTTGAGGACTCACAAATTGTGTGGTGTGTGTATTGTTTTCCCTTATATTTTTACATACTTTATCTGTCTTTCCAGATTTATCATAAAAGTTCTATCTTATGTTTTTATTAGACTTGTGAACCTCCAAGACATATGGATCTATTTTTGTAAGTCTTGTTCCAAGCTTTCGTGATTCAGTATGAATTTAAGATTGTTCATAAGCATTCCTTGAGGTGGAATTAAATCTTGTTTCATGTTTTTATAATTCTTTTGATCTAGCATGCATGTTCATATGATTTTTCCATTCTTGATTCATCAAGCATTCTTGATTCATGAGGTCATGTTAGTCATAAGCGTTCCTTGTAATGGGATTCTTAAATGTAAAGTGAGATTCTTGTAAGTATTTTAAAAGCATTATTTCAATATACATTTTAGATATAGAATTTGTGTTACCCTTTCCTCTTAGTAGTGGGCTTCTATTTTACATATTCATTATTTGTCTTCCATTCTTCTAACCATCAGGCTACAAGCTTGAACTTGCTACCACATCATGCACCAGTGCCCTCATATGCGTGAGAGATTCTTATCTGCTCAAAACTCATTTCAATGTGTATGAGTTTCAACCAATTTCCAAAAAACTCAAATCAAATTACAATAAAATCCCTTGAGATTAAGATGTGTCTCGTTAGGCATTTGTCACAATCCAAGTGTTGATTCCAGCGCTAACATATTTTGGTGCATCTGCCAGGAGATGAAGGTCTTGAAACGAAGTATTCTCCCGAGTCTTTTTTTTTTTATTGTTGATGATCAATTCTTGATGGTGAATAAGAATTGGCGACTTGAAGAAGATTGTGATATTTCACCTGGCGACTCCATGAAATAGAATCCAGTGGCGGCTCCATAGTTTCAGAACGTTGAAAGCCTTTGCTGCCATCTTATCTCAAAGGTTTTATACTTTAAATTTTTCGGCATGCCCTCATGAAAATATTTGTGTTTTCCCTTGATGGAGATGCACGCAAATGGTTTTGGTCCTTACCTGCTTGTACTATTTCTTCTTTAAGGGAGTTTCATGAAATGTTTCATCATTATTGTAAATGTCTATATTCATATGAGTTATTGCTTGATAATTGCTGCGAAGAATTTGAGTGTTATGTTCAGAATGATAAAGCAGATTCTTCTAGCAATGTTATGGAAAAAATTTATGAAGACTTTGAAAAAGGTATGGATCGAGATCGGATTCATACAGATCCAATTCTTCCTAGTACTCAGGCTGAGGAATCTGATGAGCATGATGTTCTTCCTTTGGAACCTAATATATTGCTTCCATTTAGTTCTATTGGTTTAATTTCCTCTAACGATTTTTTTGTCCAAGAAAGTAATCAACAACTTAAAGAAGGTTCTGTTTCCCTTAAATGTAATGAAACATATGCAGTTAAAGAGCTGTTGAAAGGAGGACAAGAGCAGCCTAGTTTTATTGACATAGAATATTTTAAACAACAATAGCTTGGTCTTTTGGATTAGCTAGACATTCCTCATATGTTTCATGATCCGATTGCTGATTGGATGGATTCATTTTCAGTAGGGGTCTCCAATATAGAAGCAGTTGAAATGACACACATGGTTTATAGCAGTAAATACAGGTTTCCACTTTGTTTTTTACTGCATATATTATATCCCTTGTGGATATTTTCAAACAGTTACATGTAAAATTATCTCTCTACTGGTCAAATGATTTTATGGTTGCATTGGAAGTCAAGTTATACTTGATTAGGAAATTTTTCAGCTGATTAGAAGTAGGAGGATGAATAAGCTCGCCACTTGAGCATTTATTTTCAGTTTTAAATTGCAGTTTGATTTCCGTATTTCAGCCGTGTT
Organism: Pinus albicaulis; assembly: GCA_034641835.2. Lineage (NCBI taxonomy): Eukaryota > Viridiplantae > Streptophyta > Pinopsida > Pinales > Pinaceae > Pinus > Pinus albicaulis. The sequence goes on from CM076580.1 coordinate 347,124,204, forward strand.
GAAATAAGTTGCAGAAGATTTAAATCTAACTTATGACTCCATTACCCAATGGCTAGGCATGCTAGTATTTTTGAGTTAATGATCATAATTGTTGGTTGGAGAAATAAGGGTTGGACAAGGCACCATAACTATGGTCCTTGAAGCCTCACAGGGAGGACTTCATCCCCAATAGGAGCCATTGTTAGCATCGCAATTTTCCAAAGTATGGTCACTATTGTAGTTGTGCCTAGTCAGGAACATGTCACAATCCAAGTGTTGATTCCAACACTAATAGCATCCATGCTTGTTTAGGGCCTAGTGATTCGATGGAGATTGCGATAAAGCCTAGTTTCTTTGATGAGGGCTCGGGCCTATTGATTTGATGGATTACGGTAAAGCCTAAGGAAGCCCTGGTTGGTTTTGTTGTGAGTCCCACATTCATGCTTTGGATATGGCACGAGGGTGGTTGGCTGAAAGAAATATTTGATTCAACGCAATCTATGGTCAGGTGGTTCGTGGAAGTCCCAGACTTGGTTGGCTTATGAATTTATTAATAATATCTCCTTCTCCTTGGTGTTTCATGTGTAAATGTATTGGTTCATATGTGGTTTTTATGGTTGTCATATCCTTGTTATTTTTGTTGGTTATCTATTGGTTATGAGTATGTTTTATGAAAAACTTGATATATGGATCTCATCATGTTTTGATTAGCAAATGAATGAACAATGAATATATGACCTAATAGGTGATAATGTAGCTATTGTGATAAGGCATCAATGCTTATTTATGAATCTAAGATAAGTATGAGACCTTTGTACCCATGCGCTCATATATGTTTTTATGACTTGTATATTACATATTTGTGACATGTCTGACGAGATGCATGTCATGGCTAGTAGGGGTAAGATCAAGTACTTGTACCAATGATTACGTTAGTAGCTTTATTCCATTTTTATTTATCATTTATGAATGTTCCATGATGTTCTGAGCAGTAGCCTGAAACGTAGCCCTAAAAGAGTGGCTCAGAATTCGAGGTCGTTGGCTCATAACTACCTGGAAAAGTCTACGTCACTGGCATGCCTTTTTACGAGAGCGTTTAGAAGGCCTCAATCGCATGCATGGTTTGTCATGGGAGCAGCTGAGGGTCCAGAACAGTAAAATTTCAAAATAACCTAGGGGTTGGTCACCTGAAAGGGTTGGCTGGCTCCTAAAAGATCATATTGTTTTGGTTTTGTCGGTTCCACTTCCTGAACTGTACATGGGGAGTTAAATCACATCATAGTAGCCTCTCATCACATGTTTACCCCAGCGGACCAGTTAACTTGGGTAAATGTGGGAGGAGGGTGTTACAAAGTGGTATCAGAGCATGGTTCACCCCTTATACTAGATGGGCAGTGTGTTGATCATGCATGCATGTTGGTTGCATATGTCTTCTTTATGCTTGTGGTCTATGTGTTTGTTTCAAATGCATGGTGATGGTCATGGTTGTAGTTGTGTCACCATGTGAAAGTTGATGGTGCTCATGTTGGATGTGTTTATCATGAGTACATTTAGGTTATGCATTGGTGGTGCATGTCAATGTTTATTGTTATGCATATGTTGACATGGTGATAGTTGTCGTGCATGAGGTCACGGTATGTGGTCGGTATGGTCATGCATTGCTAACTGGATAATTGTTGAAATGATTTTCATATACTGTTATGATTATGATTATACATGTATCGTGTTAATTTGGTTGATCTTGTAGATGAGATATCCTCCCCTAAACTATACCGAGGTATGTTGATTATGTTATGTTTTGTTTTAAGCTGACATGGTATACTTGTAGGAAAGATATCAAAGATGATTATCAAGATGGTAGAATACAATTCATGATATTATCCCTATGGATCCGATGAGCAGCATGGTGATAGGTACTCTCCTGGTATAACAGACACATTGAGAAGCTTGAAGGGAGAAATAAGAAGTTGCAAGGAAGATAATGATAGGATCATTCAGGCACGGGAGAAACAAGCAAAAGTCAATGGAGTAACCCTTCATAGTTTTTCATAATTGCATAGACAAGGACCACTTTGGATCAACCATGGGGATGAGGATAGGACTAATGGGGCATATGGAAATATATCTCATAGGGGACAATTGTCAGATAGGGATGAAACGATCAAAGATGACAGACTCTTGGATAATCCGGATAGGATATGTGATGGACATAGCTTCTATTCTAGTTATGGTTTTGACAGGCAATATGATCGTCATTGTTATCATCCTTTCAGGAGGATTGACAGAGGATATTTTGCAGATGAGTTCAAGAAAGCTAAGCCACCTACCTTTGATGGAGATTTGAAGAAGTAGGAGGATGCAGAGGCATGGTTACTTGATATGAAGAAGTTCTTTGAGTTGAATCAGAACACAGAGAATATGAAGGTCAGAATAACTATCTTCAGCCTCAAAGGGAAAGAAAACATCTGGTGGGAAGATGTGAAATGGTTTATAGAAATCACAAAAAAAGAGTTGATTTGGCGTGAATTCAATAGACTTTTCAGAAAGAAATACTTGTTAGAGAGGTACCACGACTTCAAAGCGAAGGAATTCTATGAGATAAATATGGGATCAATGACAGATGAGGAGTAAACAACCAATTTTATAGATCTATTGAGGTATGTATCATATCTTAAAAATTAAAAAGTCAAATTTTAGAGATTTTTCAGTGGATTTCCATTAGAATTTAGAGATTGTTTTGAGCATGACGAGCCTCGATTGCTTGAGGAAGTCATTGGGAAATTGAAACATTGTTATGAGAAGTCAAAGCATAAGACATAATCGCAGCAAGGTTGGAAAGGGAAAGATAAAGCTAAAGGTAAATGGCAGTAAAAAAGAACAAGACCTCATGACGTAGAAAAGAAATAAAATGTTGCACCTTACAAGAATTTCAATGTATTTAGACGGGGACATGGGTCACAACATGGAGGGCAGTAGAATAGAGGTGATAGTATGGGACCATTGTAGTGTTATTTATGTGGCAAGGAGCATCTTAACAGGGATTGTCCACAAAATTAGGGTGGTTTTTAGCCAATCTAATGTCTTAAATTGATTAACATAAATCATCAACCAAGGTTCGTAATCTGATGAATTGTGGTGCACTATATATGCTTAGTTAACCTTCTTCTTACTTTGTTGTGTATGTTTTTATGTTTGTTTTGAGGGGTTTTGTTCTTTATGTCTAAAGGTTAATTTTAAGAAATGAGAACTATGAAATGAATCAATTGAATTTAATGAAATTTAAATGTTAAAACTAATTTTGAAAGAAGGAATAAAAGGAAGTATTCTTTAACTATTATAATTTGCATAAAATTGAATCAAATTTTAAATGGTTAGAATCTGATCTAAAGACAGAGTATATATTCTAATGACTTTGAGCTTTTGGAAATCAAAGTTAATTGTAATATATATTAATTTAGTTCTACTCCATGGATTGAAATATGAATCTTATGACTAAGAATGGAAATGACAATTCTAATCTAAATGAAAGAAGGTTCAAAGGAAAAACAACTATTGTATGACCAACTACTCAATCATTCAATATGGAAGTATGACAGAGTCACCCTCTTGACATGATTTACAAGCAATTTATTACACATTAGTTTAAAGATTTAGTCTAATAAATCATTTAAATAACATGTAAAGGAAAGCTCAATTACTGTATATTTTAAATACTCAAGCATTCAATATGGAATTATGACAGAGTCACACTCTTGAAATGATTTACAAGCATCTAATTATACATTTAATTGAGGATCTGATCTAGGAAAGAAATGTAAAGGCATGTAAAGGAAAACTCAATTACTGTATATTTTAAATACTCAAGCATCCAATTTGGAAGAATGAAAAAGTCATCTTCTTGGCATGATTTACAAGCATCTAATTATAGATCTAATTGAGGATCTGATCTAGGAAAGCAGCGTAAAAGCATGTAAAGAAACTAAGACAATTATATGCTCTAATGCCCCAAACATAATCCAATTTGGAAAATATAAGAATCTACTTTCTTGAGATGTTCTAGGTAAGCAAAATATTATACATTCATTCTAAAACTAATACTAAAAAAGCATTCATAAATTTAATCTATTAAATGATAAACAATTTAATCTAAAGAACAACTGCAAATCAATATAAACCTAACTTGTGAATTGACAAAACAAAGTTAATGAAATTAAACTAAAACAACTAATGAAAACCTCCTCCTGTGCAGGGGCCCTTTGCGACAAAATGGTTGAGATCCTCGCAGACTATACGTGCATTAAGAAGAAACTAGAACTACGAACACGGTCTTCATATTATGAAAAAGGACAAAGTCTCAAATCACACACAACATTTACAAAAAATTAAGACCGTCTTCGGTCTTCAAACAGCCGGTATTTTAACAAAATTAAATGTAATTGTAAGGAGCTAATTCCACCTAAATGCAATGATTACAACTGAAACATAGAAGCAAATTCTAAGTGGTTAACTCTCAATTTTCTACGTCAAAGAAAATCGAGATTTCTTCGTTCTTGGATCATGTCCTTTGACCGTAATTTGACCACGATCATAGGCACCTTTTTTCTATTGAATACGACCAGGTGGACAGGACGAGATCCATATTTAGATCATTCTGAAGATGCCCATGTGACTCGTTCCTTTATTCGCTTCTCATAACCTATTAAACCATAAAAGTAGCTGCGAAAACAATAATTAGCTGCAAAATAGGATGCATTTTGTAGCTGAATTACAAAAATCCATTCAAATAACAAGAACATCAAAATATAACATATAGATCATTCAAATGCATTCTCTGAGATAAAACATGTCATTTATAATTGATTGGAGTTTATGGATTTATGAAAAGGTAAGGAAAAGTGATGAGAAAGGACAATTATGAGGTTCAACATACCCCCACTAAGAAGCCATTGCATGTCCTCATGAAATTTATCAAAATTGTGAACTTTCCTTCTCCTATTGCATTTGTTCAGACACTTCTGCTAATACATCCAGTTTTCTATTATTGCTTTTCATTGAGATGACTGCCATCCTGGGCTTCCTCATAAGGATTTTGTATTTGAGATTGATGATTTTCCTGTTCAATGATTTGTTCTTTCTTTTTAACTTTTTGTTCTTTTGTACCACAGTCCCAAATGCAGGATGGCATTATCACTAATGACTTTCTATAATTGGTTATACTTCTTTAAAGCTTCATTCTCCTATTTAATATGCCTATTCAATAACTCTAGCTCATAGATTTTTTGTTTAAGGATGTTAACCAGAGGTTCTTATGGATTGATAGGCAGTTCTGGATTCACTGTTGCATTCATTTTCTCCAATGACTCTATATAGTCATATGTCTCTTGCTCTGTTGGGTCTATGCTTGGAGATCTTATGTTGGGACTGCCTTCAAAATTATGTATAGGAGAATTTACAGGGCTATGTGGAGTAGAGACATTGATGGGTGATAGCACTGGAGGTTCTTTCTCTAAATTCATAAACTTTGTTTCATGTGATGGTGTCTTCTTCACTAACCCTCAGAGTCTAGAGCTTCTCCTCGACTTTAGAGGGTTTAAGTTTTCTTCACTTGTAACCTTGCTCTTCTTTTCTGTTTTACCTCATGTATTAACTCTACCCTGCTTCTTTTTTTTCATCAACTCTGCAAGGGTAAGTTCCTCTTCATTTTGTTGTAGTGGAGGTGAAGGTCTGACTTCAATGCTTGTATCAATCTTCTTTCTTCTACTTTTCATAGTCTTGTCTTCCATAGGTTGCTTTGGCTCATCTTGGAAATGGTTTATGATCAGAAAATTCTCCCAAGAATCTCCTATATTTTTCAAATGGAATTCAAGAATTATTTTGTACCAACCCATGACGGTGCATAGTGTTGTCTATAAACTAAATTCTCTTATGTACATTTGTAGACATTATTTTTAAGCTATTGAGTAAAAAGAAAGGAAGATTTATTTCACCATCCTCCAAAAATTTCAACACAAACATGCAACCAAATATGCCTTCACAAGTGATAAACTTTTGCAAAATTAAAAGCATGTTTCTCCATTTGTTCTTGAGTGTTGAGCTAGGGATGCCCTTTTTGTAAACAGAAGTATCCATCATACCTGGATTTTTGAGGATAACTCTCCATGCTTCACTGTGAAATTCTTTGTTTTTGAACCATCTTTTGCCAACCCTTGGGAGCTTTGTAGCTTCAACTATGAATTCCTCAGTCACTGAAAATTTTATGTCTTTAATTTTGACTTCCGTTATATCAAAAGACCTTGCAAAAGACTTGGTGATCTCTTTGTGAAAACCATCAAATTTCTATATAAACTTGAGACAATTAGCCTGCAACATCTCTTTGATTTGAGGATAAACCTCCATGTATTTAGCTCCAACTAGTTTAGTCATGACTATCAAACCCATGTCTTCTGTCGTGAAGAGTGTAGCCTTCATAATTGTCCTTCTCTGTATGAAGTGAATTGGGTTGTGGGTCTGGTGAAGGAAGTCGAGGGTTTGTAGGGAAATATGAATGAAATGGATACTTGATGGGGTCTTAAGAAACGTAGATGAATAGATTATGGCAATAGGACATGATCGTTTAATCATAAATGGGGGATTCCGTTATAGGCCATTATGAAATATGATGCAGATGATGTGGCCGATCTATGACATGATGTGAGTCCAAATCAAATCAAATGATGACATATTGAGGCAGCATGTGATCATCTACATTATACATGCTAATGTTTTAACCTTGTTATTTAAATAAATTTATGTAACTTACCTTTAAAACTAACCTTTTGTTGTTATTTCCTTGGTGTTTATTCTTCAGGTATCCTTTAGCAAATGGTCTTCAAATGGAGTTCTCAATTTCCTGTGCTCAATATTCTTGCTTCAATAGGCTGTAAAAATGTGACAGAGCTGCAGAATGTGGTATTAGCTATAGAATGGAATGTTAGCTGCATAATGGAATGACAGCTGCAGAATGGAAGTAGTCTTGTACTACTTTTTATTGAAATAAAAAGAAAGGGAACAAAGATTTTTGGGATTTTTAGAAATGGAATGGAAAATACAAGATGTCAGAACTCTAATTTTCATCCTATATTTCATGTATAAGGATGCCAATCATTGATTGGTTTTCACACTTATACAATTATTATTATTATTTTATTTTCTTTTATTTTTATTTTTCTTAAGATATGAAAAACAAAAAGACTAAGTTAGGGAAGAAGAAGGATTCTTCTTCACTAACTTCATATTAGTATTATCTTGGAAAAATTTGATAAACTCTTCTTTTGAAATTAGCTTATGATATACTTTTAACCGATGTCCATTCACAAGAAGAGGTACATTTTCTTCATCAATTGTCCTTATCCCGACTGCTCCATTGTCAAAGAATTTTTCAATCTCAGAGGGCCCAAGCCAATGAGTCTGAAACTCTCCTTGAAAGTCTTTGAACTTTGAATCGAACAAAAGTACCCAATCCCCTGCTTGAAATTTTTTCTCCTTTATATATTTGTCATGCCATTTGGACCTTTGTTGCTGGACTAGACTAGTTCTTTGAACTGCATCTTGCCTGATTTCATCAAGCTCGTTAAGTTGCTCCAATCTATGCTTCTGGGCTTCTAATAAGTCAAGCCCCAATTGGACTGCCATCTTGAAGGTTTGGATATGAAATTCTATAAGAAATAGGATTTGCTTCCCATAAACAAGTTCATAGGGAGTATGTCCTGTTGTATTCCTCCATGTGGTCCAGTAGGCCCATAAGGCTTCAGGAAGCCTTTCTGTGTAGATGTACAGTCTTAGTGAGAATTCCTTCGATCACTTTATTAATAGACTCCACTTGACCATTTTCTTGTGGATGATAAGGAGTGGATTTTCTATGATTTTTATTGTAGTTCTCCACAAGCTTCTCCACCAACTTGGATGTAAAATGGGATCCCCAATCTGTCACAATTTTTCTTGGGACACCAAAATGAGTGAAGATATCCTCAAAAAAAAATTTAACTACAGTATTTTCATTAGCTAAATAATTTGCTTTAGCCTCTACCCATTTAGTGACATAATCAGTACATACCATAATATATTTCTTTTGATTAGATGGTGGATTGATTGGTCCAACAAAATCCAGCACCCATTTTTCAAATGGTTCAATGAGTACCTAAGGTTGTAATGGAATTTCATCTGTAGGAACAGGTTTCCCCATTGTTTGAAAGTTGTCACACCTTTTTACATGCTCTCTGGTATCTTTAAATATGGATGGCCAAAAATATCCTAAATGAAGGATTTTATAGGTTGTTCTCTTATCAGCAAAGTGTCCACCACATGGTTCATCATGACATGCCTTGAGAATCTCAAGCATTTCATCTTCTCGAACACACCTTCTAATGATGAGATTTGGACCTGTTTTATACAATTCATCATTAACCCATGAATTAAATGCACTTGTTTGAATAATTATTCTTTTATCTCTAGGAAACAAGTGTAAAGGTAACTTTCCAGTGACTAAGTAATTAGAAATACCTGCAAACCAAGGGGTTTTAGTAGTTATTGCAAAAAGATATTCATCAGGAAAATTATCCTCTACTGGAGTATCATTTTTGACATTTTGAATTCTAGACAATAAATCAACAACTGTGTTTTTTTTTCCACGTAAATCTAGAATAGTGATATTGAATTCTTGTAGGAGCAATAACCATATTATGACTTTTCCATTAGTAATATATTTATTCATTAAATATCTAATTGCAGAATGAACTGTATGAATAAAGGTTTCATAGCCGGTGATATAATGTCTAAATTTAGTGATAGCATGAACAACAGCTAGGAATTCTTTTTCAATTACAGTGTAATTTAATTCAACATGAGTCAAATTTTTTCTTGTGTAATAGATGGCATAGCGGATCAAATATTTTTGTCCTAATACAGCTCCTAAAGTTGTATCTGAAGCATCCGTTGAAATGTGAAAAGGTAGTGTCCAATTTGAATCTCTTAAGATGGGTGCTTCAGAATTTTTTGTTTTTAAAGTTTCAAATGCCAATTGGAAGTCAGGATTCCAACTGAATTCACAATCTTTGGTAAGAAATTTGAAGAGTGGGGATGTTATCTTAGTGAAATTTTCTATAAATATTCTATAATATCCTGTGAATCCTAGAAAAATTCTAACATCATTTTGACAACTTGGAATTGATAATTTGGAGATGGCTTCAACTTTAGATGAATCAACTTTAATTCCATCTCATAAAATGTGATGTCCTTAAACAATTCCTTCAGTAAACATCATAAAACATTTTTCATGACTTAATGAAAGATTTGCTTCTTTACATCTTTTAAGAACATTTTCCAATTTTTCTAAAGATTCTTCAAATGAATTCCTGTAAACTGTAAAATCATCCATATATATCTCCACACAATCATGTATTAGATCCAAAAAAATTCCTAGTACTACCCTTTGGAATGTTGCAGGTGCATTGCACAATCCAAAAGGAAGTACTCGGTAGGCATAGGTTCCCCATGGACAGGTGAATGTGGTTTTATCTTAGTCTTCAAGTGCTACTTGAATCTGATTGTAACCACTAAAACCATCCAAAAAGGAGAAATACTTCTTTCCTGCTAATGTATCCAATACTTGATCTATAAAAGGTAAAGGAAAATGATCTTTTAGGGTAGCTTTATTCAACTCTCGATAGTCAATGCATACCCTCCACTTACCATTATTTTTAGGTACAATCACTAAGGGAGAAACCCACTGACTATCTAAAATTGGGTAAATGAAGTTTACATTCAACAATTTTTGAAATTCTTCTTTCACAATTTCCCTAAGATTTGGATTCATCCTTCTTCGAGGTTGTTTCATAGGTTTACAATTTTACTCAATGTCGATGTGGTGTATGCAAGACTTAGGACTAATTCCTTTCATGTTAGTGTATTCCCATGCATATGCAGAAGAATGTTGTTGTAATGTTTTGATTAACTTTTCATGTTGTAATCTTTCCAAGTTTTTGTTTATGTTTAAAGATTTTCCCGGAAATATTTCAACTGTAGAGTTACCAAACTCTTACATAGAGTATAGAGACATCTGCCAAGATGAAAAATATTCAATATTGCATTGTTCTTGAAAATGATCATGTTCATATTCTGAAGATGATTCAAAGTTTTCTATTGAACTTAAGATTTGACTATCTTCACTAATGCTTGAAATAGTAAAGAGAAGTTGTATATTATTGTCATCATCAATCCATTCTTCATTTTCTAATTCTTTGATTGTTTTTGTTGGAGGATATAGAGTGAATTTCTTTGTTGAATTACCATCAGAGATATACATGTCACCATATCTACAACTAATGAAAGCATCAATTGTATCCAACCAAGCTCTTCCTAATATTAGTGGATGTCCTCCTAGATTGTTCTTGGGGGTTAAAATCATAAAATCGACCGGATACTCCCAAGAGTCTAAGGATACTAAAATTTTGTCTAATACACCATCTGGCCTGATTACTGATATGTCTACTAATTGAAGTAATGGAGGTGTATACTGAAGATTTGGAAGCTTGAGTTGTTCCATGGTTTGTTTGCTCATGATGTTTATAGCTGCTCTTGGATCAATCAATTTATTTGGAATTTCAATACCATTGATATGTGTTTTAACAACTGGACTTCCTGGATCTAAATATTTTTGTATGGCAATTTTTCCTACTAGTTGAATTCTTTTTATTTCTTTTACTTTTTTTCCTGGTTTCTTCATGCTCAACTCTCTTATTGTTTTGGCTAGAATTGGAATTTCTTTAATGGCTTTCAGCAAAGGAATTTTGATATAGACATTTTTCAATTCATCTAGAAAATCATAATTGGGCAACATTATATGTTTTTATACCCCTCTATCAACTTGTAATCTTTCAGGAAAAGGAGGGTTAGAAATAGATACTGATGGTTGCTCTATGATAGGAGTTGAGTTTGTTGGTTCTTTTTGTTTTTCATTTTCAGAATTTTGGTTTTGAAGAGATGTTCCCTCTTCAAAACTTTTATTTGGATGTAGAGAAACTTCTTCAAAATTATCCTGTTCTTGAATAACAACATAAGGCTTTTTCCTCTCTAATATTCTACCAGATCTAAGTTGAACATCATTAAGATCTAGTGGAGTAATCATGTAAGTTGGAAATTGTTGTCCTTCTATAATGTAATCTTTTTGAGGATTTTTATTATTGGGGTGTGGAAATGGTTGGGCAGGTAGTTGATTTGGTATTTGTGGAAATGGTAATGAAATTTGTGGATTTTGGTTTAGGAGTTGGGGTTGTTGATTCTGTTGAGGAATTTGTTGGGGAGAATAGTTTGGATACGATGGAGGATATTGGTAGTATTGATAATATATACCATAGGGATTTTTCATTCCTTGTGCCCAAGGTTGAGGTTAAGACCAAGGTTGTTGCCAATAATTCCAATTATTTGGTGGGGGCTGAGTATACATTTGGTTGTTAAAACCTTGAGTTTGTGGCCCCTGCCATGGTCTTCTAAAGACAAAGAAAAGAGGTTCTACTGGATTTGAAATTACTTCTTCTTGAAAAACAACCTTAAGACCTGGAATTGAAGGGAAACTCTTTGTTTCATGATGATATGAAAAAATCACACAGGTCTCTATGACTTTTACATCAAGAGTACATTCTCTTAAAACATGCTTCTTTCTGCATTTAGGACAGAAAATAGCTAAGGCATCAGTTTCGAATTTCTGCTTGTTTTGTAATTTAAGCGTGTCTATTTGTTCATTAAGACTCCCTAAAATATCTATTTTAAATTCATCAAGCATATTTCCAATTTCTGCCCTACTTACTGTTCCAGTTGCAGATTTATTCACTCTAGCAAGAGAATGATCTCTTAGATTTTTCCCAATTTTTTAATTTCCTCTTGAGAGATGAATACATAATTCAACAATTTCAGGTATTGTGAGTTGAGAGATATCTCCCTTCCCCATCATGTTGAGAATTTCTATCCACTCATCTCTAATGGCTTTTAACAAAAGATCTTTTAAAGTATCTTGATCTAAGTTATCCATTTTAGCTCTTTTTATGTTATAACTGAATCTTTCAATTAGATCCTCCAGATTCTCATCCTCTCTTTACATCATCTGGAATACTTCATCCTTCCGATTAATAGGTATGCAATAATCCAAATATCTTTCCAAAAATGCTCTTTTCATGTCATTCCATGTCCTAATAGACTGTGTGCCTAAACCCATGAACCATTTTAAAGCTGCTCCTTTCAGTGTTGCAGTAAATAGCTTTATTTTTCGAGATTCTTGTAAGTAATCATAAGATCTACACAAAACTTCAAATTCAAACAAAAAGGTTTCAGGATCTTCACTCTTTAATCCATGGAAATTTGGAAGAATGGAAGGTGAAATATTTTTCATTTTGGCATTTGTATCCCCATTAATGATAGGAATTCCAAAAGAATTATCATTTTCCCTATTTCTTTTGTTTTCTTCACCTCCTCTTTCTCCTCATCTATTCCCTCTACCTTGTCCTTCACCTCTTCCTCCTCCAAACAATAAATTTTCTCCATTTAAAATTTCCCCTTCTCCTTCTCCTTCTCCTGCCATTGTAGATTCCTTAGAGCTAATATAAGGTTCTAACTGTAAAGTGAATTGATCTTCCTCTAGTTCTTCTATCAATGGGATATTGAAGAAAGGTTCTTCTTCTTCTTCCCCACTAGGAATTTCTAACTCTTCAGCTAGAATGTGTTCTCCTGTAGAGGTGAAAAATGTTACCCCTTCTGTTGGAGATCTAGGATCGTCTTCCTCTAAGACATCCTCAGTGGATGAAGTAGGAGATCCTCTTGATTGGATTTATAACCTTAAGACTTTAGGAAGTCTATGTCTAGTGAAGTATGGAATATCAGTTTGAGATGGTGGTGTATCACTGCGTGGTCTAGGTGGAGTGAGTGGTGTTGTTGGAATTAAACTCCCACCTCTAGCTATGAATCTACCCCTAAAATCTCTTTCTCTACGCATATCATTTTTTAGATGTAAGAAATGAGGTTACCTAATTACACTTCCCCAGCAACGGCGCCAAAATGTTTAGCCAATTTACTGTATTAAATTACTTAACATAAATCATCAACCGAGGTTCGTAATCTGATGAAGTGTGGTGCACTATATATGCTTAGTTAACCTTATTCTTACTTCGTTGTGTATGTTTTTATGTTTGTTTTGAGGGGTTTTGTTCTTTATGTTTAAAGGTTAATTTTAAGAAATGAGAACTATGAAATGAATCAACTGAATCTAATGAAATTTAAATGTTAAAACTAATTTTGAAAGAAGGAATAAAAGGAAGTATTCTTTAACTATTATAATTTGCATAAAAATGAATCAAACTTTAAATGGTTAGAATATGATCTAAAGACATAGTATCTATTCTAATGACTTTGAGTTTTTGGAAATTAAAGTTAATTCTAATATATGTTAATTTAGTTTTACTCCATGGATTGAAATATGAATCTTATGACTAAGAATTGAAATGACAATGCTAATCTAAATGAAAATAGATTCAAAGGAAAAACAACTATTGTATGATCAACTGCTCAATCATTCAATGTGGAAGTATGACAGAGTCACCCTCTTGACATGGTTTACAAGCAATTTATTACACTTTAGTTTAAAGATTTAATATAAGAAATCATTTAAATAACATGTAAAGGAAATCTCAATCACTGTATATTTTAAATACTCAAGCATTCAATATGGAAGTATGACAAAGTCACCCTCTTGACATGATTTACAAGCATCTAATTATACATTTAATTGAGGATATGATCTAAGGAAGCAATGTAAAGGCATGTAAAGAAAAACTCAATTACTGTATATTTTAAATACTCAAGCATCCAATTTGGAAGAATGACAAAGTCATCTTCTTGGCATGATTTACAAGTATCTAATTATACATCTAATTGAGGATCTGATATAGGAAACAGTGTAAAATCATGTAGAGAAACTAAGACAATTGTATGCTCTAATGCCTCAAACATAATCAAATTTGGAAAATAGAAGAATCTACTTTCTTGAGATGTTCTAGGTAAGAAAAATATTATACAGTCATTCTAAAACTAATACCAAGAAAGAATTCATAAATTTAATCTATGAAATGATAAACAATTTAATCTAAGGAACAGTTGCAAAGCAATATAAAGCTAACTTATGAATTGACAAAACAGAGCTAATGAAATTAAACTAAAACAAATAATGAAAACCTCCTCCTGTGGAGGGTCCCTCTGCGACAGAATAGGTTGAGATCCTAGCAGACTATATGCGCATTAAGAAGAAACTGGAGCCACGAACACAGTCTTCGTATTATGAAAGAGGATAGAGCCTCAAAGCACACACAGCGTTTACAAAAAATTAAGACTGTCTTCGGTCTTCAAACAACCAATCTTTAAACAAAATTAAATGTAACTGTCAGGAGCTAATTCCACCTATAGATGGCGATTACAACTGAAACATAGAAGCAAATTTTAAGCGGTTAACTCTCGATTTGCTAGGTCATGGAAAATCGAGAGTTCTTCATTCTCAGATCACGTCCTTTGACCACGATCATATGCACCTTTTTTTGTTGAATTCGACCAGGTGGATAGGACGAGATTCATATGTGGATCATTCTGAAGATGCCCATGTGACTTGTTCCCTTATTCGCTCCTCAAAACCTATCAAACCATAAAAGTAGTTGTGGAAACAACAATTAGTTGCAGAAAAGGATGCATTCTCTAGCTGAGTTACAAAAATCCATTCAAATAAAAAGAACATCAAAATATAACATAGAGATCATTCAAATGCATTCTCTGAGATAAAACATGTCATTTATCATTGATTGAAGTTTATAGATTTATGAAAAGGTAAGGAAAAGCGAAGAGAAAGGATGTCAGAGAAAGGACAATTCTAAGGTTCAACAGGTGGTAGGCCTCAGATCTATAGTGCACAAGAGGCGCAAAATGTTGGGGATGTTGGGCAAAGAATTCCTTGTATCTATGCAACATTGGATAACATGCAGGAATATAACTTGGCATCTATTATCGAGATGGATGGTAATATTTTTGATCAAGTTGTTTCTATTTTGATTGACCCTGGATCTGATTATTGTTATATTGACCCTGATTTGGTGGATAATTGTGGTTTGAGAAAATAAGTTCATGCAGATTCTTGGTTTTTGCAGTTCACTACAGGTACAAAGAAGAGAGTTCATCATCGGGTAAGAGCTTGTGCATTTGAGTTGAATGGCATGCCTACATCAACACATTTGAACGTATTGTCATTGGGCTCATATAGTATGCTTTTGGGTATGGACTAGTTGTATCTTCACAAAACTAAGTTGGATTGTTATGATAATGAGATTGAGTGTTTGGATGAAAATGGAGAACATAGAATCTTTTAGGGTAAGAAGAAGGCAACATTAGTTATAATGGATACAACTATGCAGGCAAAGTGCAGTTGCAAAAAAGGGTGTTTATTATTTTGCAGTGCACATTTCTAGTGGTAAAGGTAAGGAGGATGAGGATGTGAAGGTATTAGGTAGGTACCCGATCTTGCAACAGTTTCAGGATGTGTTTCCAGCATAGGTTTTAGAATTTCCGCCTCATAGAGAAGTAGAATTTTCCATTGAGATGGTACCAGGGGCAGCACTAACATCAAAGACATCGTACAGGATGAGCACTCCAAAGTTAGTAGAGCTGAAGTTACAGTTGAAGGAAATGCTTGAAAAGGGATACATTAATCCAAGTGTATCACCATGGGGTGCACCAGTGTTGTTTGTAAAGAATAAGGATTGTACTCTCGGGCTATGCATTAATTACACGCAGTTGAACAAGGTAACAATCAAGAACAGATATCCATTGTCGAGGATTGATGACTTGTTTGATCAGTTGAAGGGAGCAACAATGTTCTCGAAGATTGATCTGAGATTAGGATATCATCAGGTACGCATTAAGGTAGAGGATATCTACAAGACAAATTTTCGGACCAAGTATGAGCATCATGATTTTTTTTTAGTTCCGTTTGGTTTGACTAATGCTCCAACTACCTTTATGTGCTTGATGGATAGTGTGTTGCGTCCTTATCTGGATAATTTTGTTATTGTATTCAATGATGACATCTTGATATAGCCTAAGAATGAGGAAGAGCATGTCGAACACTTAGAAACAATGTTGAGATTGTTGAGAGAACATCAGTTGTATGCTAAGCTTAGTAAATGTATCTTTTTTCATAAAAGGGTACATTACTTGGGACATATAGTTTCCAAGGAAGGTATATTAGTGGATCCAGAAAATCTAAGGGCTATCATGGAGTGGGAAGCTCCTAGAAATGTGGATGAGGTAATATCATTCATGGGACTAGTAGGTTAGTACAGGAGGTTCATCAGGAACTTCTCTCGAATTGCATATCCTATTACGTGACTGCAAAAGCAAGGTAATAAATTTGAATGGACAGAAAATGTGCAGCAAGTTTTCAACAATTGAAGCAGCTGTTGATGAATGCTCCAGTGTTAAATATTGTAGATCCGAATATATAGTTTGTGGTGTGTACATATGCTTGTAAGGGAGGACTTGGTGGAATCCTTATGCAGGAAGGACATATATTGTGTTATGATTCACATAAAATGAACGAGCACGAGCAGAATTATCCGACACGTGATCTTGAGTTGGCAACAATAATCCATGCATTGAAGATGTGGAGGCACTATATTCTTGGTAGGAGGTTTGTATTGATGGGCGATCAATGTGGATTGAGATACCTATTTGACCAACAAAGTCTGAATTACAGGGAAGCTAGATGGTTTCCCATGATTAGTGAGTTGACTTTGAGATTAGATACATCAAGGTTAAAGGGAACAGGGTTGTAGATGCTCTTAGCAAGAGGATACAAGTGAATCATATAGCAGCTATGAGTTCTTATGAGATATATTTACAGGATTATATCCTACAAGCACGACAATAAGATGACAGGTACATGGAGTTTATGCACAAGTTACAATAGGGTACAAGTGATCAATATGTGGATTATCACCTTACAACAGATGGCTTGATTGGATTTAGGGATAGGATATATGTGTCGAACGACAATGAGATCAAGAAGACTATCTTGCAAGAGTTTCATGCAAAACCATGTTCAGGTCACCCAGGATACCAGAAGACATTGAAAACAATCAAGAAGTTTTATCATTGGCCAAATCTGAAGAAGGAAGTGGCAGATTTTGTGGCTAGGTGCTTGGACTGTCTGCAAGTAAAAGAATAATGTAAACATCTAGGTGGACTACTATAGTCAATTCTGATTCCAGAGTAGAAGTGGGAGTTCATTTCCATGGATTTCATCATAGGTTTGTCGAAAAAATATAGACAACATGATTCTATTATGGTTGTGGTGGATAGGTTCACAAAGGTAGCACACTTCATTCAAGTGAAATCTACGTATTTAGCTAGCGATGTAGCACATGTCTTCATCAGAGATGTAGTGAGGTTGCATGGTGTTCCAAGGAATATCGTATCAGATAGGGATGATAAGCTCCCTTACACGTTTTGGAAGGAGTTGTTTGTAGATTTGGGGATAGAGTTGGACTTCAACATAGCTTATCATCCACATACAGGTGGACAAACAGAGAGGGTCAATAAGATACTAGAGAACATGTTGAGGATGTATGTGATGCATCATTAGAGGATATGGGATGAGTACCTTACGTTGGTTGAGTTTGCTTATAATAAAGGTTATCATGAGTCACCAAGGATGAGTCTGTTTGAGGCACTCTATGGGCGCATTTGTAATACACCCATCAGTTGGAGTGATCCAGTGAATAGGGTGTTGATAGGACCAGATATGTTGGTAGAGATGGAATAGGAAATGCAGGTAATCAAGAAGAATCTAAAGGAAACACATGACAGGCAGAAAATTTATGCATATTGGAATAAGATGTTTTAGGAATTTCAGGTTGAGGAACAGGTGTAATTGCGCATTAATCCCAAGAAAATCTCCTTGAGAATTGGGTCATGTGCCAAGTTGGCACCTCAGTTTTGTGGACATTTCAATATTCTTGAAAGGATCGAAACAGTAGTCTATCAAATTTCACTTCCTCCGACAATGAAATTCCATGATGTTTTCCATGTGTCATTGCTTGAAAAGTATGTTAAAGATGTTGATCGTGTGATAGATAGGTTGATATTGCGAGTGGAGGCAAAATGAGAATTCCAGCCGAAACCTCAGTGTATTTTGCAGAGAAATATGCTCACGCTCTAGAACCGAGAAATCGAGCAGGTTAAAGTACATTGGAAGCACTTTGGGCCCGATGAAGCTACATGGGAGATGGCGGATCAGCTGCAGGATATGTATCCTTATCTATTCACTAGTTAAGCAAATGTTTTTGGCATATGTTTTGGTATATGCACTATAAGGAAAAGACCCTCTAGCGGATGTTCTTAAGGAACCCCACAGAAAAATACCCCATACATCCGTTTCTAGTGGAGGTTACTAGAGGAGGTTAGTGGGTGGAGGGTTTTGCGGATGTTTTCCTCTCGGTGCGCTTATCATTAAACATCGCCCCGGTGCAGAGGAACCGAGAAAGCACTGGTGCGAACCAAAACATTGGCACACCGGACACTGTGCACTCCATACACACCTGCTCGATGCATCGTATTACTCTATAGCACCGATGCATCACAACTCTTCCACGCCGGTACATTATAAAACACTACGCCAAAACCGAAACCACTCGGTGCGGTAGAAAGAAATCGCACCGATGCATTATAATACATCGCGCCAAAACACAAACCGACCAGTGCTTTTATAAGAAACAGAATTGGTGTGCTTATAAACCACGTGCACTGGTAAAGGGCTAAAAAAAAAAAAAAAAAAAAAGAAGAAGAAGAAGAAAAAAACCCGGATTTTTTAGTTTTCCAGTGGTCTTGAACTCTCAATTACCGATGCGCGCCCTACCATAGAACGCACCGGTGTGCACGAAAACATTTTTACACCGGACAGCGTGCGCGACGTACACACACGTCCGGGGCGTCCTTTTACTGTAACGCACCAGTGCTTCAGCACACTTCCGCGCCGGTGCATCTAAAACACCACGCAAAAAAAATACACGTGTCGGTGCGTTCTTATCCAAGAGCACTAGTGTGCCTATAAACCACACACGCCGGAATAGCGTTACAAAAATAAAATAAAAATAAAAAAAAATAAAAATTAAGGCCAAAAAACCGATGCTTTACGATTATTCTGCACCGGTGCTTTACGCATATTCCACGCCGGTGCATCATCAAAATTTCGTGCCAAAACTTAAACGTCCCAGTGCGGTGTTAGGGCACCACCCTGGTGCATTATAAAGAACGCGCAAAATTTGACACAGCCCAGTGCGGTTGTAGGTAAGCGTACTAGTGCGCCTATAAAACCCCGCACACCGGAACAGGGTTAAAAAAATAAAAATAATAAAATAAATAAATCTCATTTTTCACTTTCCTCAGTGCTCCAAAGCTCTCAAGCACCAGTGCCATTTCCCCTTGTGTGAGCCGCCCTGACATCGGTGTTGAACAGTATGACATGATTCACCAATGGAAGCCCGAGAGAGGGAGAGAGATGCATACCCTCACCTTATTACTGCAGATGCCCAGGTGATCCTTAGGCAGGTAGGCCTCCTCAAGTTCTATGAGGAAGCTACTTCTCTAAAGGCCCATACTGTGTTTTTGAGATATCTTATCCGCGGGTGGAATGCCCACCGACAAGTTTTCCAAGTTGGTCCTGACCAGTGGTACACACCCACTGAGGAGGATATTTATTTTATTACAGGACTATCGAGGGGAGGGGTGTATTTTCCCTCATTCCCAGATGTGCCAGCTGGTTGTGTAGTAGGAAGTCAGTTAGTTTACTCCCAGAGATACATTGGAGCACATGTATTGTCTCCTTCAGAGTTTCAGGTATCTGGAGGTTAGTTACGTATATGTTCTTTTAGTAGATAGGACGTGCAGTGCCTCTCCCTTATCATTTCGACCATTTCGCACAACACCAGTGACGGGAAACGCATTAGTTGCTCGCTTTTATATTATGTTGATTATTTAGTACAGTGGCCACAACTTGTCAGGTGGTCTGCCATTTTTTGCGGCAGTTTTGTATGGCCTTAGATAGATGTCGTGCTCATGCACAAGGGAGGGTCAAATTCCCTTTTGCTTTAGATATGTTTATTTTTTGAGAGGTTTCCAGAGGTGAGACCTAGTTTTGTTTGATAGCCTCGTAGGCCGATGTTTGAGGCCCAGATGCATATGTGGGGGCAGATGATGCCCAAGAGGGGAGACCCTTTGTTTCCAACCAGGATATCACATGATTCACTAGACTTACTAGCCAGTGTTGACGGGCTGCATCCCTTCATTATGGTCCCATGTCCTTATGTTGGCTTAGATTAGCGAGGGTGTCCCAACATCCTCTTCACAGCTGATGAGCCGCTAGATGATAGAGGTAATATTACTGTTTTATTTATATTTATTCTAACATGTTCTTTAACTTGTTTTTATTAAATTGTGGAATGAAATTGTCTAATTATTGTTGTGTACTTGTGTATATTTTGCAGACATTGGCTCTTTTGATGGACAGGAGATGTTGGGTCCACCACATGATCTAGGTGTGGATCCTGATGAGGATGAGGCCAGTGCTACAGAGAGACATGCTCTTGCTCATGGTGCACTGGTGCTGCCTTTTGCTAGGCGTGGTCGACCTGAGACTAGATATAGGATGGAGTTGGGCAACCAACTCTGTGCATTGATTGTTGATGCGGGCATCAAACTCGCTCATTACAGAGACATACAGGCTGATGCTAGGTTGTTACGGATGTGGAGAGGCATGTCGTGTGACATGTACAGCCTGATGCGGCATGTCGTAGGAGCTAAGACAACTATTACGCGACTAAGGAGGATTTTCCGTAGTTATAGGCATAGTCAGGCTGCAACACATGATGAACAGTCCGCGAGCAGCGACTCGCATGCATCTCATGATCGTTCACCTCGCGGCGCGCCTGATGAGCATGAGGCTCCACTGGCAGCATCTGACAGTCATCATGGAGATGAGGCTGGACCATCGGCCACATCCAGACAGCAGCCTGCAACATCCACCAGTACTAGTCATGATCATGAGAAAGCTGGACCATCGACCGCCGAGGTTGCACTATTAACTTAGCAGGCCTCCACTACTATTGCTCATATTGATGTTGTACTACCACCAGCGGATGCATCCATCAGTACTAGTGATCATGATCATGAGCAGGCTCGACCATCGACTGTCGAGGCTGCACTCAACTTTACTAAGCAGGCATCCACTTGTACTACTATTGATGTTATTATACTACCACCAACACCTGATCCATGACATTTATATTGCAGCTATATATTTTTAACATTATTCAGTTATATATGTATATATATATGGTCCATGTATTTTATGTTCGTGTTGCAGTTGTACTTAATTTTCATGTTGGTGATCATCATGATGTGGCGCATATTGTTAGGTCATGTTAGATATGTTCATTTAATGTTTAGCTTGCAGATAGATGTGTATATGTGATAGCATGAGTTATTTGACATATTGAGATGTATATTTGATGTTTGTGTTGTGATGATCTTAATATATAATGTTAATTTGATGTTTGAATGTGTTTATTAGTCGAATATGATGTTTGTACGATGGTTATCATGATCATGATGATGTTTATTAATTAATTTAATATTATTAAATGACCATGATATTTATTAAATATTATGTCGTGAATGTAATTGTAATTTAAATTTTAATTCTATGTAAAATTGTAAAATTTTATTTGTATTTGTACTAATTGTAATTTTAAGTGTAATTGTATGTAAAATATTTATTAATGTAAAATTTTAATTGTAATTGTAATATTTAATTTATTCTGAAATGATTGTAATTGTATATATGAAAAATTGTAAAATTGTAATTGTAATTTTAATTGAATTGTATGTAAAATATTTATAAAATTTTAATTGTAACTGTAAATGTAATTCTATGTAAAATTCTAAAATTGTATTTGTAATTGTAATTTTAATTGAATTGTATGTAAAATATTTGTAAAATTGTAATTGTAATTGTAAATGTAATTCTATGTAAAATTGTAAATGTAATTGTATGTAAAATTAAAATTGTAATTCTAATTTTAAACGTAATTCATGTATGTGAAATTAATGTAAAATTGTAATTTTAATTTTAATTCTAATTCTAATTGTACTTTTAATTGTAATTGTATGTAAAATATTTGTAAAATTTTAATACTATTAATGTGAAATGATTTTATTAAAATATTAAAATTTGTAAATTTGCAAATAATTGTAAAATAACAAATCTAGAATAATACGAATTTTTGTAACATAATAAAGTTTAGGAAATAATGAAAATAAATTCATGTACTTTATAATTATCATTATTTTATTATGATCTTACATACAAAAAAAAGAACTTTATACAGTCCGGTGTGCTTATCATCCTAATACGCACAGGTGCATCATATCGGTGTGTCAAAACTCTGCCGCACCGATAACGAATAAACGCAAATAAAAAAACGCAACTCTATTTTCTTTAAGTGAAAATAATAATAATAATAATAATAAATAAATAAATAAAAATTGAAAAATGGGTGACAAAATATTTTCGAAAATCTAATTTCATAAATTGATTCTTTAAATACTAAACACTTTTCATTATTTCACTATTTTTGCTAAAATTTTCAGCCAGATATTTGCAGGAGACAGACCTGGAGCAAGAGAGCAAGAGGGCACTATGGAGCAGTGACATACGTTCGAACAGAAGTATTTAGACAATCAGAAACAAAACCTCTGATGATTCAAAACCTATATCATAAAATTTGAAACCATTTTGCGATTAAATTTGATTTTTTTTTACTTTTTTTTTTTTTTTCTGCAGTTTTTTACTTCCTTTTGTTTTCTGCAGTTTTATCCATTTTTACCCTAAACCCTTCATTTTTGTTTTTGCCCTTTCTTCTCCCTATTTATGTGATTTCAGAATTATGGTTTTTTATTTTAGATTGACGTTCAACCCATGGGACGACTTGCATAGTCGAATCCCAATCCATTCGGCCATTGTGTGAATTTTTGAAAAAATGGTTTTTTATTTATCGGTGCGCCCTGCGTACACTATCGCACCGGTGCGCTGTATTATACAGCGCACCGCACAAGTACTCTAGTAAAAAATATTTATTTATTTAATTTTTTTTATTTTTATTTTTTCTAAATCCATGCGCTAAATCTGAAATAGGGCATCGGTGCTCCATTTAACTAGGAAAGCACCATACGGTGTATTACACCGTTTTTGCGGTGCGTTTATAATACCAAACGCACCGTACATTGTATTATATTGTTTTGGCGGTGCGTTGTTAATATCCCCACGCACTAGCTGCGGTGTGGACCTCATGAAAGGCGCACTGGTGTCTTGAGATTTATTTTCTACTTAAAAAGTTGAGAATTTATTTATAAATATATTAATGAATGATATGGTATAGGTTTCAAATTGATAAAGAAATGTCTCATAAGAGATCAAGTAACAAAAATACTGTTAACACATCAAGAAAGGCAAAAAAGACAAGTTCTTTGTAAATTATTTATAAAAAATATTATTTTTTGAACTATATGTAACTTTAACTAATATGTATTGTTCACTGTGTATCATGCAAAGCCACAAAATGACGAAGCTCGATATGATTATTTTTTATCTAGGACCAGAAGAGCATAAAAGTTTAATGGAAAAATGCAAAAGGATGAATCAAGTGAATGAAGAAATACTATCGATCCAATATGAGTTTCTTTTTTTAATTATCATTAATAATATACTTAAAATTATTAGATAACATGTGTCAAACAATCTACTAATTCACATATGTTTAATGTTCTACAGGGACCAACAACTCAAAAAAGGAATGTTGTTCAAAGAAAAGAAAAGAAAAAATAGAACTTGCAAATGAAAATCAATTGCTCCTTAGCTTATCTGGAGTGGTGCGGGAAGTTAACGAAAGGGGGAAAAACTTTTACAAAAGTTTGAGGGATCTAGTGGAACGAATGTATAGACGTTCTTTCCAACAACAACAACGTGCTTCAAATGTAATATGTAATCATTGAATTTTTTTATCACTAGGTACAATAAATAAATAATTTAGCATTAAATATTAATTTTCAAGAAATTTCTTGCAGAAAAGAAAAGAAAATGGAACCCATTCAGCACATAAAACAAGACGACAAGGAAGAAAATGGTAACATCTCTAAGTTTGTGAGTAATTGTTACTTCCTTATAACAACTTAACTAGATTTCATTTTTGTATTTTTTAATTTGTTTTACAAAAATCATCATTGAATGTCTTCAAACAAGTGCTAACATACAAAGAATAACCATCAAACGAATTGATTGAAATTGGGTTAAATGTGGGTTGTGAGTATATGTTGGCATATCATAATTTAATTGTGGAATTTGTAAGCATCTAACGATCTTGTTTTACTTAGCTCCATCTATAATTAATAGAACAAAAACATCTTTTATATTAAATATATTATTTTTTATGGGGTATAAAACTTGCAGGAAACAAAATATGGAACTCTGCCAACATATGAAATTTTGAAAGGTGGCATGGTACATGGTTTTGAAATAATGTGTATAGTTTATGAGTCAATTGTTGCTATGGTACGTCATTTTTCTTTTCGATTTACATTGATATATATTATTTAATATTGCAATTTTCATTATTCTTACCAATTTATATACACTCATTTCAGTTTATTTTTATGTTTGTAGATGGAAGGTGAATAAGAAGAAAACAATCAACGGCGTGAACACAACATTCCAAAAAATAACCCAAGTCATGGAAGTAGCTCTAGTAGTGACAGCAGTTCAAGCGAAGAATGATGATCACTATGTTTGGATATCAAAACAAGGCATTTTATTTTTTGAAATCAGACATTTTGTTTAATGTAATGGACATAGTGTCCCAATTGAAAGACAAAGGGATACGAATATTAACTGTCCCATTTTGTATGATAAACACTGTCTTATTCATATATATATTATCTATAATCATAAAATATGTTTTAATTTATTCTATTGTATTCTCCATTGTCGTTCTCAAATTCACTAATAAAAATTTAATTCATATGAATATTGTTATAAGATATATATGTGTCGACTTTTGATGAATAATGAATTTTAAAAACCACAATAATTCTAATATGATATAACAAATTAATCCAAACAACACATTCAAATGCATTAATAAAAATGTAATTAATATGAATATTGTTATAAGATGTGTCGACTTTTGATGAATAATGAATTTAAAACAATAACAATAATTGGACTGTCACAGGTCAATGTTTCTAAAAAAAACAAAATGAAAACTGGTGCGTGTTAGTAACTGTTAACCGGTGCGTTTATGATCTATGGGCACTGCACAAATACTGATACCAATTATGAATATCGGTGCATTTGTGTGATACTGTGTACCGGGGCGTTTATGTATCTATAAGCACTGGTACATTTGTATGATCCATGTGCACCGTACGAATACCGATACCAATTATAAATCTCGATGCCTTTTTGTGATATGGAGCACTGGTGCATCATAAAGGTATACGCACCGGTGCGTTGATACGACCTATGAACACCGCTCAAATCCCAAGACCAATTAGAACGGCCTCGTGCGTTGTATCACCAACACTACGCCTGGCACATTCTCCCTAGACTGCCCCGGGGCCTTCTTAATGTACACACCGGTGCGTTAAAGGCAAAGTAGCGCACCAATGAAAAAACATCCGTAATAACCTCCGGATGCCCATTTTTTTTTAGTTGTGTTTAATTTCCGTTAGAAACTCTGCCAAAACCTCCGTGCCCAGAAACGGATGTGGTAGGATATGTTTTTTTGACAATTTTGGCCAATTTTATAACACTAAAAACCTCCTTTATAACCTCCGCTAGAGGGTCTTTTCCTTGTAGTGATGTATATATGTATATGGATGTGAAAATCACCATGAGATGTGTTATAAAGATGCAATAAGCAATATGAGTGTTATGTAGTTATGGTTTTCATGTTGTTATGTTGTCGTGCTATTTTGCTTCTCAACAAGTTGATCATTATAAATACTGCAACAAGCTAACTTATAACGATCCATGGGAGATATGTTTTGGTCTTCAGTGGTTTGATGGTTGTATGTAAAAAAATCCACATAGATTTAACTGATCTTGTAATATGCTAAAAAAATACTTGAATCTATTCTACAAATTGCGGAAACCAATTACAATCGCATAATCACATGAACAAGAAAGAGAGAATTTTAATCTCACAACACAAAGATTTATCCAGGGAAAGCCTCAGCTAAAAACCATTCTATTTGTATATTGCATAAGTCAATGAATATGAAACAATACAATGCTTCTCTCAGGATTCAGATGTCTTTGCACTATCTTTGTCTATCTCACACTATCCTGGGTTATCTTGGTTCAATACTTAATGAATTTCTTGCCTCTGGATGCCATGCCTTGCTTGTGCAATACCTAGAGAAATTGGCCCCTATTAATTAGGAAAGAGTTCTTACATTAATATTTATCTGGGGAAAGCCTCATCTCCACTATAATAAATGGAAGCCCCTACTAATATTCTCTTCTTGAGGTTACTCCCTGTAATTAGAGAAACATTTAATCTTCGACAAGTCCTTCTTCTTGCCTACCTCACCATAATATGATTTGGAATGGGGCTCCTTTCCTTCCCTTTATTTTCCTTTCCTCCCAAGGAACAATTATCATAATCATCAGTCTTTCATGAGAATCCATCTCTAGTATTCCGTCGAATCTCTTATTGTACCAAGTTGGACCACAATAGCTTCCACCCTGGTAGCTTCTCCCTCCCATTCACCGAATCGTGGAAGTTGTTCTAGCTCTTACGAAGGCATAGAAGTGATAGGCTCACCAGATCATCCTCAACAACTGTAACACCAACACTTCCAATCTCATCTCAACATTGAGTGAACTTTGTCAAGTATTTTGGTATTGTGTTTCCCTTCTCCATCTTGATTTTTCTGAGCTTTTCCTTCAGTGCCTGCTTCTTGTGGTCAGTATTATTCTAAAATAAATATATTAAAGCCTTCCACATCCTTTCCATGCAAGTTTGAGATAATATGATCTCTAACTCCTTCTAACAAAATCCTTCTTGCCATGCATCAAGATTTTGAGCATCTGTTGTTGCGGGCATGGGAATATCATTGTCTTTGAACTCCTTCATTCAGTTGTCTTCCAACATTGCTTCCATCATGTCCTTCCAAGCTATGTAATTAGAACTACCCTCAAGGGCATATTCGAGTCTCGATCCACATAAAGACATCCTAACACTGATGCTAGTCTTGAAGAGTAGATCTGCAAATTTGATTCACTTGCTAAAAACAAACTCGATTCACCTACTCCACTATTAATTAGGAAAGAGTGCTTACATTAAGATTAATATGGGGAAACCCTCAGCTCCATTATAAGTAATGGAATCCCATAGTAATATTCTCTTCTTGAGGTTTGACCCTATAATTAGAGAAACATTTAATCTTCGACAAGTCCTTCTTCTTGTCTGCCTGTTTTGGCTTCAAAATGTCATACAAATATCACTCATTACCATACATTTTTCACCTATGCTTCTATTATATCACTCATTATTCACGACCATGTCACTTCATGTTCCCTATTGTTCACCATTAATGGGTCTCATTTATATCTTCCAAATATTATTTATTTTTAAGCATTTTTAAGAGAAATTCTTGATTAAATATTAGAAAATAATATATTTTACTTGATATATGGAAAGTGGATTGTTTTGTGGATTTTAAGTTTTGTTAGATGTTCTAATATTGGAAAGAGTCTTATTTGAAAGTGTTCTTGTAAGAGAACCATAAGACCTCATACAATTATTAGATTTAGGTTTGTTTCATTTTAGCTTCTAAGATTTTGTTAGATGTTCTAATATCGGAGGAGATCGTAAAATTCATGTGTTCTTGTAAGAGAACCTTAGGATCTTGACGAATGTTAGATTTTTGTTTGTTTAATTGTTGGAAGAGATCTTGACGAATGTGTTCTTGTAAGGGAACTTTAAGATCTCGGACAAATTAGGAATCTTAGTTGTTGGAAGAGATCTTGATGAATGTGTTCTTGTAAGAGAACCAAAATATCTCGAACAAATTATAAATCTTTCTAGATCTATATATTTTAGATAAGTACTTCTAAGTTTACCTTCCTGGGTTGACATTAAATTGAACTCTGATTGACATCATCAATTGGAACCACACATTTTGGTGCTGTTTCCGGGGAAGTGCAACTAGAAGGATTTAGTAATTAATTTATGCATTTGTTTTTAATGGACTAATTTGTGGAACTTGGTGACAGCAGATTCATAAAGGAGTTCAAAGTTTGGAGCATTTTTATTTTCGCACATAGTTAATTGAAAATCAGTTTTTATTTTAAACCCCCCATTTCTCATTAATCCATCTACGGATGAAGAATTTGACAATGATAAACAGGTACTTCTTGGAGAGCAAGAACAATAATGAAGACTGGTTTCAAAAGAACCTTGCGCCAACTCCAAGAATAAGATAGGCTACTCACATCCTTACAAACAATCAGGTAAAAATTTTAAATCTTGATGTGAGAATTTTTGAATTTTTAATCCGTATATGGCTTCACTGGAAGCATTCTTTTACTTAGGAAATAAATAAATCTTTCAAACAAGTTAGATAGAATAAATTAGGAAAATAAAACGAGCTCGTTATCATTAGAAGTCGTTATCAATAGAAGTCATTAGAAGTCGTTCTCATTAGAAGTTTTTAGTCTTATTTTCAAATAAATAAAAATCATCATGAATAAATTAAAAGAGCTGCTTCATCTTCGCATTTCTATGTCTTGTTTCTGTATCACGGGTAAGCCAGGAGCTTGATTATCAGAAAGCTTTGTCTTCAGAGAGTCTAAATGCCCCCGCGACATTGCAGAAAGAGTATAGGCAATGCGAGGTTTTGTTGCAAATCTTGATTGTGTTTATTTTCCATCCACGCTAACCTGCAGAAATAAAATTAATTCAAGAAATTAGTATGCTCTCTTCCTGCGCTTCGAGCGATCAGGAAGATTGGCAAATTTATTGAATTATTTTAAATAAAAATACTTTTTGCTGGAAAATTGATCTGCGATACGACAATAAAGAATTTGTGAATGAGCGAAAAATCATCTTTAAAAAAATTTAGACAAAACTTTGTTTTTTGTTTTTTGTTTTTTTGTTTTTTTTTTTTCAAGTTTAAAAAAATAATAAGATATTTGTGAGGCGTTCACACAACGAGGTTCTGCGAGTTATGGGCGGAGGCAGCTCGGCCTACGGCGCCGTCTTGGAGGAGCTTTGTTCCTTTGTTGGATATTACGTGCGGCGGGTTTCGGGATCTATCTGGCGGCGCTTTGTTCGGAGTCTCGCGGCGGGTGGTCGGCCCCGGTTTCCGCTGGTGGCGCGCCTTGGTCATTTTCGGCGGCGCATTGGCTCTCGGCCTCTGTCTTCTTGGTTTTGCAGGGGTCCCTTTCACCCCTTTGCTTATTTTCTTTTGAGGCGGCCTGTGGAGTATGGAATGAACGTTGGAAGCGGTGAGTGCTCGCCCTCCCTGAGCGAAGGGGTCGCAGTATCAATGGAGTTGACTCCTCCGCCTCCCCCCTCTGATGAAGAGGCTTTTCGCACCCTTCTGAGCACTCTGCCTAAGAAGAAAACTTCCGAAGCTGCGAAGTTTGTGAAGCATAAGGAAGACATCCCCGAGATCTCGCTTCCTCCGGAGGGCCCGATCAAGGTAGCCCTTTCTTTGGCTGAGCGAGCTTTGGTTGGCCAGTTTACTGGGCTCTGGCCCTCTCCCAAAACCACAGAGAGCTGGGTCGCTAGGAATTGGGCTCCGTTGATTAAAAACAAAGTCACCTCGTATTTTCTCGGGAAGGGATTTTTTCTGTTTGAATTCTCTGACAAGGAGGACAAGGACCTGATATTCCGGACGGCCCCTATTTCATGGGCCCTCAGGGGCTGTATCTCAACAAGTGGACGCCAGATTTTGATCCAACAGTTGACGTCCCCATTGCCGTCCCAGTGTGGGTAAGGCTTCCAAATCTGCCTGTTCATTGCTGGAATTGGGAATCCTTCAAACATATCGGCAACTCTTTAGGTAAATTCATTGACCGAGCAAACAACAAAGAGCAATACGATTGTGCTAGAATTTGTGTGGAAGTCGACTTGGAGGTAGGTTTACCCGAAGCAATAAAGATCAGAGTTGGAAGTTGGACACATCTTCAAATGTTGGACTATGAGCAGCTTCCGTTCAAGTGCAGGAAGTGCCATGTCTATGGCCACTTTGCTAGAAGCTGTCCGAAGAATAGTGAAGTGGAGAAAGGCAAGGAGGATGGTTGGACCCAGGTCAAAAGGACAAAAACTGCCCATAAAGCCCCTAGAACAGGCAATCCAAATGGTAAATCTCCCCAGACAGCATCTGGGCCCCAAACCCAAACCACAGTGGAACAAGGAAATAAATATGCTCAGTTAAGCTCAATAATAGAAGACATCCAAGAACCAGAGATGCAGAAGGAAGGTTCGCACCACAAAGAGCCCCTCTCGGGACCACAACAAGATGAAGGTAATGCAGATAGAGCAAAAGAAATATTCATAGAAGAGACCGAGGATGTGCAAGGTTCGGAGGACTCAGAAGAAGAAGGCGAAATAGGAGACTCTCAAACTTCGGCAAGAAGATCATTGAGAGGCCGGAAATCTACTCGGGAAAAAAGAGAGCAGGAGACCTATAAAGACAAACTCCATGGAAGTCAACCAACTCTTGAGAAACTCCTGGGAAAAACACCAAAGTCGACCAGAAATCAGTCCCAGAGCTCTAAAGGAGCTCATCAATCCAAAAGCAAGTGATGAAGATCATCCCCTGGAACTGCAGGGGTATGGGGAGCAGAACAAAGGAAGAAGCTATAAGAAGTTTGTTAAGAACAGAATCTCCTGATATACTCCTCATCCAGGAGACTAAAATGGAGGACAATATCTTCCTCGATATCGGTAAGAAACTGTGGAAGAAAAGCGATGGTCAAGCTGTCTCAGCTCGAGGTGCATCAGGTGGACTGGGTACCATGTGGAATGCTGAAAAATTCTCAAGGGTCAAAGAAATTACCAACACCCATTGGCTGTTCTTAAAACTACAACACGTGGAATCTGATTTGACTCTCTCCCTTTTTAACGTATATGTACCAGTAAGCGCAGGAGAAAAAAAGAACTGCTGGGACTCCATTAGAAGTCTGGCAGATTCGGAAGAGTTAACAAATATCATCATTGCAGGGGATCTGAATCTAACTTTATCTATGGCGGAAAAGCGAGGAGGAAGCATTGTGAGGGATCAGGCGCGGGAATGGGTCGAGGATCTGCTGCAAGATTGGGACATGATAGACATGAAGCCTTCGTCTGGTAAGTATACCTGGTCCAACAAAAGACTTGATCCGGGCCATATTGCAGCAAGGTTAGACAGATTTTTCATACAAAGTTCATTTCTTCTTCTTGGTCTAGAATATAGAATGCATATTCTCCCTTGCTGTGTTTCCGATCACCGTCCCATAAAACTTGATTTGCTGGCACATCTGGATCAAGGCCCCATTCCATTTAAGTTCAGCCCTCAGTGGGTCAAGGAATAGTCCTTCTTGAATTTAATAAAAGATTGCTGGAAGCACCCAGTCAAAGGCTCTGCGTTCTTTTTTTGGGAGGAGAAACTTAGAAGATTCAAAGCAGCGCTAAAAGCTTGGGTTAAAACCTTACCTAACCCTGCAGTGGAAAGAAAAAAGATTCAGGAATGCCTCGAGATGCATCATCTGGCCACGGAACATGTAGAGATTACTAAAGAAATTCTAGATAAGGAGGCTGAGCTACAACAGAAGCTCCTAAAGGCTAGTTTGACAGAGGAAGATTACTGGAGAATGAAATCTCGCAGTCTCTGGCTAAAGGCGGGCGATAGAAACACATCCTTTTTTCATAAGCAAGCCCAAGCCTGAAAATGCCTAAATTCCATCTCAGAAATTAAGGTTGAATCTATCAAGCATAGAGACATCCGAAGTATAAAAAATGTTGCCTTCATTCACTTCAAAAATCTCTATAGCGAAGAGGAGGACTTGGGTCACGCCCCTAATTTAGTGAATGAGGTGCCCTGCCTAATAACCGACAGAAAGAACCATTTCTTGGAAGCAGAGATTTCTAATAAAGAAATAAAAAACACCCTCTTCGCTATGGAACCGGACAAGGCCCCGGGCCCTGACGGTTTCACTGCCAGATTCCTGCAGGCTTGTTGGCAGATTGTGGAGAAAGATTTATGTAGAATGGTTCGGAAATCTCAAGAGTGTCAGAAATTAGGGGGAAGCACCAACTCGGCTTTCCTTGCCCTCATTCCCAAGGAGAAAGGCGCCAACACCTTCAGCAGATTTCGTCCTATCTCCCTTTGTAATATCGGCTACAAGCTAATTACCAAAGTGATTGCCAACAGATTAAAAGCCATTCTTCCAGACATAATCCCAGAGAATCAGGGAGGTTTTATATAGGGAAGACAGATAGTGGATAACTTCATTCTGGTCCAAGAAGCCGTCCACTCTAGTATGGTGCGCAAAGAGAAAGGCATGGTTGTCAAGTTAGATCTGGAAAACGCCTTCGACAGAGTGAGGCATAGTTTCCTGATAAATGTCCTGCGTAAATTTGGGTTTGGCACTAAATTTATCAACTGGATAAAGGCTTGTATTAGCGAGCCTTGGATTGCCCCATTGGTGAATGGGAGAGCCACTGATTTCTTCAAAGCATCTCGTGGGCTGAGACAAGGGTGCCCACTCTCCCCGCTGCTCTTTGTCCTACAAGCATCAGTCCTCAGTTTCCTTTTGAATAAAAAACAGCAGGATCATG
Organism: Pinus albicaulis; assembly: GCA_034641835.2. Classification (NCBI taxonomy): domain Eukaryota; kingdom Viridiplantae; phylum Streptophyta; class Pinopsida; order Pinales; family Pinaceae; genus Pinus; species Pinus albicaulis. The sequence goes on from CM076580.1 coordinate 347,157,185, forward strand.
AGATTATGGGGTTGAGCATTGCGAGGGGAGTCAAAAACATTAACCATGCGTTGTTCGCGGATGATTCCCTTTTGCTAGGTGCTGCTACAGTATCTTCTGCTAAAAGATTCAAAGATGTGATTGATGATTACTGTGAAGTCTCAGGAAGCAGCCTCAATAAAAGAAAATGCAATATTTACTGTTGGAATATCCCTGTCAGCACGCTCCAGGCCATTTCCTGTTGCTTAGATTTTGCTGCCTCTTCGACATGGTCTTCTTTCAAGTATTTGGGTCTTCCTATCTTTCAAAAAGGCGCAATTATTGGTTACCCCTGCTAGAAAAGTTAAAATCCAAGATAAATTCCTGGGGATTCAGTTGGCTTAACCTGGCTGGCAAGACAGTGCTTATAAAAGCAGTTTTAAGCAGCCTCCTCATTTACCAATCTGCTGTTATGATGGCTCTAGTGGGCATTATGAAGAAAATGGAGGCTCATATAAAAAATTTCTTCTGGAAAGGCGGGAAAGCTAATGAAAAGAAAATCCCATTAATCAGCTGGGACACAATATCCATGCCCAGATTGGAAGGTGGTTTGAGCTTCAAGAATTTTGATAAGCAAAACATTGTGTTGGGCGCAAAGATGCTTTGGAGGATAATCGCCCCAAACCCGGGCTGGGCCCAACTTGCATTATGGAAAAAATACTTCCGGGGGCAGAGGAAACAGTGCCTGGACAATCCTAAATCAACCTCTGGCTCGATGATCGATAAGCTCTGTGCAAAATCCATCTCCTTAATCAATCAGCACGCGCACTGGATCCCTGGAAATGGCAAGCGCATTAGGATTTGGGAGGATCGCATCATGGGTTGCGATCCCTTGGCTGAAGATCGATCTCTGGTCTTGCTGAAAGAGTGGATGTCCAGAGCAGGCTTCAATATGCTATGGGATATTTCTAATTGGGAGGATGGTGTCTGGCATAGTTGGAAAATGATTGAGGTGCCTCAGAATTTGTCCAAGGAGTATGCAGACTTCTTGGCATCATTAAAAGGAAAGGCTCCTTTGAACAATAGGAAACTGGATTCCCGTGGCTGGGGGACTTCTCCAGGGCGTTATTCTGTCTCGCAGGGGTATCGACAACTCTCTGCCCACCCTCACGTCCCACCTGATTCGAATCCTTGGAAAGGGATTTTGTTCCAGACCTCAATCCCTAAAATCGACTCCTTCTGCTGGCTCCTCTGTCACCAGCGCATCTTGACTAAGGATCGACTGCAGAAAAGAGGCTTTCATGGCCCCTCCCGGTGCACGTTGTGTGGAGAAAACGCAGAAACTGCTGCGCACATTATGCTCAACTGTAAATTCGTTGCAGGTATTTGGAAAGAAGCCACAAGTCATTGGAATTCAGACTTCATTCTTCCTAGTCGCATTCCTGAATTGTTTTCGAATTGGATGCATTCTTATCCAGGAGGCATTACTCGGAATGCCCACATAAAAGTCGTCTGGTGCACTCTCCCTAAACTAATTTGTTGGCAAACTTGGTTAGAACGAAACCAAAGGATTTTCAGGGATAAGAAGAGTGACTATAAGATTGTTTGGGTCAAAGTTAAAACCCTGTTAAAGGACTATCTTGGAAAACAGCTTGATGGTGCGGATCTGAGTGATCAAGACGCTGCATGGAGCGCTACTCTAGATCTCCAGTTCTCTGAAATAACCAGACCTCCCGTGGCTCTAAAAGATTGGCAAATTCGTCTTAATGCTACAGATTTCTTGGCCTTTTGCACAAAGCAGGCGCAGAACATTATTTTCTTCGACGGAGTTGCAAAAGGAAATCCGGGCAGATCAGGAGCAGGTGGTGTTGTTAAAAACGCTGCTGGCAGTATCGATCATAGATATGCCTGGGGAGTGGGCTTTAATACCAACATCCAAGCGGAAGCCCTGGCCCTTTTCCAAGGTCTCAAGCTTCTTAAGGTCCTCGGTATCAACGTTGCAGTTGTAATAGGAGACTCGCAGTCTATCATAAACTCCATTGTTGACAACAATTCCCCTTCAGACTTAAGATTGTCCAAACTGATAAGCAGAATACGAATCCTCTCGAAATCTTTCCGGAACTTGAAATTCTATCATGTCAAAAGGGAGAACAATAAAGAAGCGGACCTCGAAGCCAATAAAGCAGCTCTTCTCCCTCTCGGAACTCTTCTCAGAGATGGAGAAGATGGATGGGATCCCATCCCTTAACTGTTTATTATTATGTTCTATTGTTTAATTTTGGAGCAGTTTGTCTGCACTTTTAAATTGGGGAAGATAGATATGTTGGATCAAAGTGTAAAAATCTTTGGTGTAGAAAAGGGAAAACTCTTTTGGTCACAGACGAGAGATAAATTTGAACGTGCCTAGCATTTTGTTACCCGATTTTAGGCATTTAGGCCAAAATGGAATATAACCTCTATCGTTTAGGCAAAAAAATAATAATAATAATAATAATAAAATAATAAATAAAAATAAAAAATTCCCACATGATCTCTCTCTCTCTCTCTCTCTCTCTCTCTCTATATATATATATATATATTATTATTAAAAATTCTTTTTGAAAAACTAACCATTTTTTTAGAGATAGGTTAAAATTCATTTTATTTTTTTTAGATTAAAAAAGAAAACAATCACAAAACACAAATAAAATCGAATCAAATAAAAAATACAAGATAAAAACAAACCATAAAAGTTAACGCATTAATACAATATTCAAACCTTATGACGCTTATAATTGGTGAGCTTTCTTTACGTAGAAGTTTAAAATTCCTCCCAAATATTCAAATAATGGCATGGGAGAAGTAATGACACAACCAATCTAATCGATAGTTGTTTGGGTCAATTTAGTGTGTCCTAAATTTCTACATTAATTTTTCAATCTGGGATTCGTACGCTGACGAAGTGTGGCGCACTATATGTGCAAGATAGCCTATCTCTTACTTTTTGTCGTTTTTGGGTTTTTTATTTATCTTGGTTGGGTTCCTAATGTGAGATGGAAATTATAAAAGACAAGTATGGATATAAATGTTCAAGGCAATGATGTCCTTTATAATGATTTCCCAAACTTCAAACTTCAAAAGGATTTTTAAATATACAATGACAAAACTAATTCCTAAAAGAAAATGAAAATGTGCCACTATACTAGTCAAACAAACAGTGAACTATTGATCATGAAACTCATTACCCTTGCTGTTGTCTAAATACAAAAGAAAGTGTGCTCAAAGAAATCCAAGAAATGCAAGCAAAGTAAAGCTAAAATCAAATTACATCAACTCATATTCTGACCCCTCACCATTAGTCTCGCTATGGCTTTCGGAGGTAATCATAAACAACTTGAGCAATCTGATATCTAATTTGTAGAAAAATAAACTAATATAAAATTACACACTCATACTTCAATCCCTCACCATTAGTCTCGCTATGGCTTTCGGAGGTAACTGATAATGACATGAGCAATTTAATATCTAACTTGCAGAAAAATAAACTAACATCAAACTACACACTCATACTTCAATCCCTCACCATTAGTCTCGCTATGGCTTTCGGAGGTAACTGATAATGACATGAGCAATTTAATATCTAACTTTGCAGAAAAAATAATCTAATATCAAACTACACACTCATACTTCAATCCCTCACCATTAGTCTCGCTATGGCTTTCGGAGGTAACTGATAATGACATGAGTAATTTAATATCTAATCTAACTAGTAAAGCAAATGTACAAAACTGAAATGAATAAAACAGTGCTGAAATTAAAAGCTAAGAAAAATAAATCAGCAGAAGAACAACATTGATTCCATGTCATTAGTCATTGCAAAACTATGTGCAAATGCCTGGGCTGCCTACTATAATCTGAAACAAAGACACTGATCAGTTAACAGCAATATAAAGCATGAAAAATTATGAACAGAAATAAAACGTTAATACCATAAGAGATGTAATATATACACGTGAATGATTATGGCATAATGAACGTAAGGAAATAAAGCATGAAACTATACAACAATACACAAAACCTCGGCGTGTGCAGGGGCCCTCTGCACAATCCTCGGGCAACAGCTATCAACCACGAATTATACTTATGAACATAGTCTTCTCATATATTCAAAATGTAGTCATAACAAAGAAATAATGTCACGGCACAGTGGCTTTCTTTTCAACAAAAAATACATTACAGCAGCTAACTACTATGCGTATGAGAACGCATTATTTATAACAGAGGATGACATAACTAATTTCCTACATTCTGCGCTGATACAAGACACGTGAACAACCACGTCCAGAAATCTAGCATTATGGCTGCCGTGAAGATTAAATCTATGGAGAGTGGTCGTTGAATTCGGCTTATGGAGCAGTTCACAGGTGTTGATATGTCCCCTGCGATTTAGGAACGGCCACGCAAGTCTTCACGTGATGAAAAACAAAGTTCTGTCATTGTGGAACTCTTCGGTTGACCACCACTTGGCTACCTTTGACCACAGCCTTCTTAGGTGAATTCGACTGAGCCAATAGGACTCGATCCATGTCCATGTCATTTCCAACTTGCCCATGTGGCTCGATTTTCCTGAAGACACCTGCAATATAGACTTTAACAAAATGGCTGCGGAAAGTGACAAGATTCCGCAGCTCAATGAGCAATAATCTAATTCAAACAGCAGACACAAAACATACTTAAAAACCACTTTAAATTCTCTTTTATGATTAATATGCAATGATTTTGATGACTTAGGAGGTCTAGGTAAATGGAAAAATTCTAGAAAGGTGTATAGGAAAGATGCAGATTTGAGACTCAACATACCCCCACTGTGAAGGTGTTGCATGTCCCCATGCAACCAAAATTTTGATCATCCTTCTTCAATTCATATGCCTTGATACCTCTGCCAGTACATCCAGTCCTCTTCTCCTCTTCCTTGGTACTGCTAACATCCTGGGCTTCTTCATCAAGCATCTGTATTTGAGATTAATTAGTGCTCTAATTATCTTCTGGCATTTCTTCTTCAGTTTCCTGTTCTTTTTCTGCCACAGCCCCAGATGTAGCATAGTATTGTCATGAATGATCTTGTCCAATTTGTTTTGTTCCTTTAATGCTTCGTTTTCATTTTTAATATGTCTATTTAAAACCTCCAACTCAAAGACTTCTTGTTTCAACGATTGGACTAGAGCTTCTTGTGCTGTGTGAGGATGAGTGGATGAAGCGTTGGGACCCGTGGTTGTTCTTTCTAAGGATTCTATGTAGTCATACACCTCTTGTTGCTTTGGATCTATCTCGGGTGTTGTTTTTCTTGGGCTGTCCCCAAAATGCTGTGGAGGAGAATTGACTTCAAAATCTGGCTGAAAAGGACTCATGTCAACATCTTGAGGACTAGTTTCGACATTTGGCTGAGAATGAGATGGACTACGGCCAGCTGGAGTTTGTTCAGGTGTTCCTTCTCCCAAATTAATAAAATGGGGTTCTTTTGTTTGTACTTTTCTCCACTTTCCTTTAAGCCTGTTGCTTATTCTTACACGCTGTGGGCTATTGTCTTTTTCTTTTCCTTTCTTTTTAGCCATAGCTGACTGTTCCTGAAGGTGAACTATTCTTTCAGACAATACTTGATGATCTTCTTCTGAGGAAGGGGTTTGATACACAACTTCAATGCTTCTTTTCTCTTTTGATTTTGTTGGCTTTTTACCCTCAGTCTTTTCCTTCCTCCTTTTAGATAGTCTTTCTTCTTCATTAGTTCTTTCAACTATGTTAGTAGGAGGGCTTTGAGTTTTATCACCTGTTCTATTTCTCCTACTTCTTTTTGGTGTACTGCTCTCAGGGGTTTCTTGGGGTTCTTCAAAGAAATTTCTAATTAAAAACAGTTCCCAGGTGTCCTTTTTCTCTTTTAACTGTTTTTCGATCAAGATTTTCACAAGACCATGGTGATACAAATGTGGTTCTATGTCCCCCAGATGCTTTTGGATGGTTACAGACATCTTTTTCAAACTGTTTAGTAAAAAGTATGGCAGATTGAGGGTTTGGTTGTCTAGGAAATTCATCAACAATCGGGTGTGATACATGTACATTGATCCAAAACGTCCTTCACAGGTGATAAAATTTTGAATAACCAACAGTAAACTGGCCCACTCTTCTTTTAAAGCATGAACAGGAATTCCCTTTTTGAAAATGGTGACATCCATACCTGGGTTACGTAGGATTACTCTCCAGGCTTCCTCGCCAATGCTCTTGTTCTTGAACCAGCGTTCTCCTTCTTGAGGGAGTTCTGTAGCAGCTGCTATGGATGCCTCAGTCACTGTAAATTTGAGGTCCCCAATTTCCACCTCCAGACCGTTGAAAGACCTCGCAAAAGCTTTTGTTACCTCCTTATTGTAGCCTTTAAACTTTTGAATAAACCGAAGCCATTTTGCCTTTTTCAATATGTCTTTGACTTGTGGGTATCCTTCCATAAATTTGGGTCCCTCTGGTTCTATCCTCAACAACCGACCCATCCTTCTTTCTGTTCTTTAAAACTCGTCTGCGTGAGGAGGGTTTAACGGAGGTAAGACAGCTGAATTAGCGGAAATGAACAGGGTTTATGAAGGAGACCAGTGACTGTAAGCGGATATCAGAGAATAGGTACACGGAATGAAGCGGAACAGAGAACAAAATGGGGTGAAGGCTTATGTGAGCACGGTGGAAATGCAGCCATGAGGTCAATAGAACAGTAGGGGGAGTAAAGTGCATCCGGCAGTATTTAAAATTGGGTGGTTGTAGAGTAGACTGTGCGGCTGAGAGAAGCCGTAGTCAAATCAACCACGTTCCATAATTACAGGTGGAGTATCAAAGTATAGCCGAACACGAGTGAAGACTGGAGGCTTGATTATGAGGCCGTTTAAAAATGAATGCAAGGATTGTGGGGGAATCGTATAGAGATCATGGAACGATTATGGAGTTATCAACGCAATCATTGCATATAATGGAGCTATGGTTTATAACTATGTAAAAATGTGCTTGAATGCCATTTGAAATAAATTTTTACTCATACCTTGGAATTCTTGCCATTTTTTATTGGTCTTCAATCAGTTGCTCCTCATTGATGTCTTTGAATGCCCCATGTCTTCATAATATGTCTTCATACCTGCATTTGATTTCATGATTGTTGAACTAACATCTGACTGTGAATTTTTGAAAAACAGAGTGGTAGCTGCAGAAACTGCTTCTGGCTGCGGAAACTGGTGTCAGCTGCGGAAACTGACACATCAATTATTTGGGTGAATGGAAATAGATGGATGATAACTGACTGAATGAAAATGGTCATGAAAGAAAATTTTTATTGGTGAAATGAAATGAAATAGATGAAATGAAGTGAAATGAAATGAAGTGGAGTGGAATGAAGTGGAATGAAGTGGAATGAAATGGAGTGGGTTGTCATAAAACTTGTGAAATGAGAGAGAGAGAGAATTTTTTTTTGGAAAATATAGGGTGTCAGGTGTTCCTGATTTTCACCCTACATTTTCTGTATAAGACTGCCAATCAGTGATTGGTTTTCAGGCTTATACAAATTTTTTTTTTTTTTTTTAAAAACTAAAAAGAACAAAGGCTAGGTTGGTGGAGAAGAAGGATTCTTCTTCACCAACCTTATTGCAGAATTATCTTGAAACATTTTGACAAATTCCTCTTTTGAGAGTGGCTTATGATAGATCTTTAATCTGTGGCCATTCACAATAAGAGGAGTTTGAGATTCATCATTGAGATTCATCAATAGTCTTGATTCTTACCGCTCCATTGCTAAAGATCTTGTCAATCTCATATGGCCCAAGCCAATGAGTCTGAAATTTTCCTTTAAAATCTTTAAACTTGGAATCAAATAGCAATGCCCAATCTCCTTCTTGAAACTTCTTCTCTTTGATGTATTTGTCATGCCATTTAGCTCTTTGATATTGAACTAGATAAGTTCTTAGAATTGCCTCTTATCTGATCTCATCTAGCTCATTCAACTACTCCATTCTATGCTTTTGGGCTTCTGATAGATCCATCCCCAACTGAACTGCCATCTTGAAGGTTTTGACTTGGAACTCAATGGGGAGCAGGACTTCTTTCCCATAAACAAGTTCATAGGGAGAATGTTCTGTTGTATTTCTCCATGTAGTTCTGTAGGCCCACAAGGCTTCAGGAAGCCTTTCTGCCCAATCTCTTCTATGTAGATGAACAGTTTTGGTGATGATACTTTCAAGAAATTTGTTTGTGGACTCCACTTGACCATTTTCTTGTGGATGGTAAGGAGTAGATCTTATGTGCTTGATTTTGTATTCTTCCATCAACTTCTCCACCAAATTGGATGTGAATTGGCTCCCCTGATCTGTCACAATTTCTCTTAGAACACCAAAGCGAGTAAAAATATCCTCATAAAGAAAATGAACAACTGAATTTTCAGTAGCAGATACTAATGCTTTGGCTTCTACCCATTTAGTAACATAATCGGTACAAACCAATATATACTTCTTTTGCTTAGATGGTGGATTAATAGGTCCAATGAAATCTAAAGCCCATTTTTCAAAGGGTTCAATGAGTACCTGTGTTTGCAATGGCATTTCATTTTAAAGGGTAGGTTTCCCTACTCTTTGGCAGCTGTCACACCTTTTGACATATTGTTTTGCATCTTTGAAGAGGGAAGGCCAATAATATCCTAAAGAGAGGATTTTATAGGTTGTCCTTTTGTCAGCAAAGTGTCCGCCGCATGGTTCATCATGACATGCCTTGAGGATATCAGACATTTCATCTTCCCTGACACATCTTCTGATCACAAGATCTGGCCCTGTTTTAAACAATTCGTTAGAAATCCATGAATATTTTGAACTCTCCTGAATAATCTTTATTTTTTCACTTGGAAACAAATGTGAAGGCAGTTTCCCTGTAACCAAATAGTTAGCAATATCTGCATACCAAGGAGTCTTAATAGTTACTGCAAACAAGTATTCATCGGGAAACTTATCCTCTACAAGAGAATCTTCTTTAGTATTCTGAATCCTAGACAAGAAATTAGCTACTGTATTTTGTTTCCCTGGTCTATCCAACACAGTAATATTGAATTCTTCCAAAAGTAAGAGCCATCTTGTCACTCTGCCATTAGTAACAGGTTTGTTCATTAAATATCTAATTGCAGAATGGTCAGTATGAATAAAAGTTTCATAGCCTGTTATATAATGTCTAAACTTATTGATTGCATGAACAACGGCTAAAAACTCTTTTTCAGTCACAGTATAGTTTAACTCTGTGGGAGTCAAATTTTTACTAGTATAATAAATGGCATAAGGAACTAAATCTTTTTGACCCAACACAGCTCCTAGAGCTGTATCTGAAGCATCTGTAGAAATATGGAAAGGGAGTTTCCAATTTGGTCCTCTCAAGATAGGTGCTTCAGATATTCTTGTTTTCAAAGTTTCAAAGGCTGATTGACAATCGGGATCCCATTTGAATTCACAGTCTTTTGTAAGCAGTTTGAAGAGTGGAGATGCTATTTTAGTGAATTTTTCTATAAATATTCTATAGTATCCAGTAAATCCTAGAAAACTTCTAACATCTCTTTGACAATTTGGAATAGGAAACTTGGAGATGACTTCAACTTTTGATCTATCAACCTTAATCCCATCTCCTGAAATATGATGCCCCAAAACAATACCTTCGGTAAACATCATAAAGCATTTTTCATGGCTTAATGAAAGGTTTCTTTCTTTACATCTTATAAGAACTTTTTCCAAATTTTCTAATGCCTCTTCAAATGAATTACCATAAGCTGTAAAATCATCCATATAAACCTCTACACAATCATGGATTAGATCGGAAAAAATTCCTAGTACTTCTCTTTGGAATGTTGCAGGTGCATTACATAACCCAAAAGGAAGCACTCGGTAGGCAAAATTTCCCCATGGACAAGTAAATGTGGTCTTATCTTGATCTTCAGGTGCTACCTGAATTTGATTATAGCCGCTAAAACCATCCAAAAATGAAAAGTACTTTTTACCTGCTAATGTATCTAATACCTGATCAATAAAAGGCAAAGGAAAGTGATCCTTTAAAGTTGCTTTGTTCAATTCCATGTAATCAATGCATACCCTCCATTTACCATTCTTTTTAGGTACTATAACCAAAGGAGAAACCCATCGGCTATCTGAAATTGGATAAATGAAGTTTACATTGAGTAGTTTTGGAGCTCTTCTTTCACTATCTCCCTAAGGTTTGGATTCATCCTTCTTTGAGGTTGTCTGATTGGTCTACTGTTTTCCTCAATATAGATATGATGGATGCAAGTCTTAGGATCAATACCTTTCATATCAATATACTCCCATGCAAATGCAGTAGAATGTTTTTGCAAGATTTTGGTTAGTTCTTCCTGTTGTGACTTTTCCAAATTTTTGTTGATATTTAATGTTTTTCCTGGAAAAATATCAATGGTAGAACTACCGAACTCTTCCATAGAGTAAAGAGACATTTGTCTTGATGATAAATATTCTATGTCAGATTCCAACTGAAATTGTGTGGGGTCATATTCTGAAGATGTCTCAAAATTTTCTAATGTGTTCGGAATTTGACTATCCTCACTGATTTCAGAAATGGTAAAGACAGGTTGTATAATGTCCTCATCATCGACCCATTCATTGTCTCCTACTTCTGTGATTGCTTTTGCTGGAGGATACAAATTGAATTTCTTTGTCGAATTACCATTAGAAATGTACATATCCCCATATCTACAACTAATGAAAGCATCAGCTATGGCTAAGCAAAGTCTTCCTAAGATAAGTGGGTGCCCTCCTAGATTACTCTTGGGAGTCAAAATCATAAAATCTACTGGATATTCCCAAGAATCTAAGGAGACTGAAATATCTTCTAATACACCATCTGGTTTAATAATTGATCGATCTGCAAGTTGCGGTAAAGTAGGTGTAAAAAGAAGGTTAGGAAGTTTTAGCTGGTCCATAGTCTGTCTACTCATAATGTTGATAGTAGCCCCTAAGTCAATCAATGTGTTTGGAATTTCTATCCCATTTATATGTGTCTTGACAATTGGACTTCCTGGATCTACATACTTCTGCATGGTAATTTTTCCCATCATGATATTTGCAATTTTTCCTACCAGGTGGATTCTTCTTGTGTCTTTTAGTTTCCTCCCTGGTCTTTTGAGACTCAACTCCTTTATTGTTTTTGCTAGAATAGGAATCTCTCGAATGGCTTGTAGCAAGGGAATCTTGATACAAACATTCTTTAATTCATCTAGAAAATCATATTTAGGCAACAAGATTTGTTTTTCCACCCCTTTATCAATTTGTAATCTTTCAGGGAAAGAAGGTGTGGATGAAGATGCAGGTTGCTCAACTATAGGAGTTGTGGGGGTTAACTTTTCTTTCTCTTTTTGAATGTTTGAGTTTTGAAGAGATGCTTCCTTAGAACCCTTATTGACTTTAAGAGAGTCCTCCTTAGAGGTATCTTGCTCTTGGACATCTATAGAAGGTTTTTCTAAAACTCTACCAGACCTGAGTTGTACATCATTGAGAGGAACAATCATATAGGTAGGAAATTATTGTCCTTCTATCATGTAAGTATTCTGAGGATTTTTATTGTTAGGATTTGGCAATGGCTGAGCTGGAAGTTGATTTGTCTTTTGTTGGAATGGAAGCATGAGTTGAGGATTTGGATTTTTTTGAGAAGGTTGTTGTTGTGGAAATGGAAATGAAAGTTGTGGATTTGGGTTTGGAAGTTGTGGAGCTTGTTGATTTTGAAAATATGGAGGATATTGATAAAATTGAGCAAATCTCCCATAAGGATTTTGCATACCTTGTACCCATGATTGATATGAATTTTGAGGTTGGGGCCAAGGTTGTTGCCAAGAATTCCAATTTGGTGGGGGTTGAAAATTCATAGGGTTGTTAACCCCTTGAGTTTGTTGCCCCTGCCAAGGTCTTCTTGCAACAAAACAGAGAGATTCTACCGAATTTGGATCTTCTTGAAAGACAGCTTTGAGTCCAGGAATTGAAGGACAATCCTTGGTCTCATGATTCTCTGAGCAAATCATACATGTTTCTACAACTTTTTCATCCAAGGGACATTCCCTTAAAGCATGTTTCTTCCTACATTTCGGACAAAAGATGGCTAAAGCATCTGTTTTTGCTTTCTGCTTGTTTTGGATTTTAAGGGTGTCTAGTTGTTCACTAAGGCTCCCTAAAATATCAGTTTTGAACTCATCAAGCATGTTACCAATCTCTGCCCTACTTACTGATCCAGTTGCAGATTTGTTAGCCCTAATAAGAGAAGGATCCCTAGGCCCTTTTCCTGTTTTAGATTTCCCCCTTGAGAGATGGACACATAGTTCTGTTATGTCACGAAGTGGAAGTTGAGAAATGTCTCCTTTCCCCATCATGTTTAAAATATCTATCCATTCATCTCTGATGGCTTTTAATATAAGGGCTTTCAAATTTTCATCATCTAAGTTGCTCATTTTTGCTCTTTTTAAGTTGTATTGAAATCTTTCAAGTAAATCCTCCAAATTTTCATCTTCTTTTTGCACCATTTTGAATACCTCATCCTTGTGATTAGTGGGCATGCAATAGTCCAGGTATCTATCCAAAAATGTTTGTTTCATATCATTCCAAGTCCTAATAGATTGGGTGACTAATCCCATGAACCATTTCAAAGCGGCTCCCTTCAATGTTGAAAGAAACAGTTTGAGTTTTTGAGAGTCTTCCATATAGTCATAGGTTCGGCACACGACTTCAAACTCAAACAAAAATGTTTCAGGATCCTCACTTCGCAATCCATAAAAGTTGGGGAGGACAGATGGTGAGATGTTTTTCATCGTTGTATGAGTTTCCTCATCAACTATAGGGAATCCAAACGAGTTGTGTCCTTCCCTATTTCTTCCATTATTACCTTCACCTCCACCATTGTTGTCTCCATTGTTTCCTCCTCCTCTACCTCTACCTCTACCTCTGAATCCATCTATTATTTCCTTTGCCATGATAGTTTCTTTAAAGTCCTCAAATTCCTTTGGTTCTTCTATCAAGGGAGGATGAGAGGGAGTTTCTTCCTTTTCTTCTTCAGGTGATTCTACTTCTTTGATTACAATATACTCTCCTGTAGAAGTAAAGAAAGGGTCTTTTTCTAAATGAGATTTGGTAGGTGGTATAGGAGAATCCTCTAATTCAGATGCTCCTTGAATTCCAAGAATCTTAAGGCTAGGGGTAGATGGTGGTGAATCTTGTCTATGCCTTGAAGAAGATGGAGTTGTGAAAATCAAACTCTTGGCTCTAGCTATAAACCTTCCCCTAGAATCTCTTGCTCTATGCATGTCATTTTTATTTTTTAAGTTGGGCTAATAATTCTCTTTCTGATCTTCCAGGTCACACTAGGTGCAAGAAGAGAGCATACTTAAGAAATTATCGAACCAATAACTCTCTTTTCTGATCCTCCAGATCACACTAGGTGCAAGAGGAGAGCATACTTCAAGAAGTTATCAAGTTTTCCCTTCTTTTTATATATATTTTTTAAGAAATTGGCTACCTAGTTACACTTCCCCGGCAACGACGCCAAAATGTTTGGTCAATTTAGTGTGTCCTAAATTGCTACATTAATTTGTCAATCCGGGATTCGTAAGCTGACGAAGTGTGGCGCACTATATGTGCAAGATAACTTATCTCTTACTTTTTGTCGTTTTTGGGTTTTTTATTTATCTTGGGGGTTTTTATCTTGGTTGGTTTCCTAATGTGAGATGGAAATTCTAAAAGACAAGTATGGATATAAATGTTCAAGGAAATGATGTCCTTTATAATTATTTCCCAAACTTCAAACTTCAAAAGGGTTTTAAAACATGCAATGACAAAATTAATTCCTAAAAGAAAATGAAAATGTGCCACTATACTAGTCAAACAAATAGTGAACTATTGATCATGAAACCCATTACCCTTGCTGCTGTCTAAATATAAAAGAAACTGTGCTCAAAGAAATCCAAGAATTGCAAGCAAAGTAAAGCTAAAATCAAATTACATCAACTCATATTCTGACCCCTCACCATTAGTCTCGCTATGGCTTTCGGAGGTAATCATAAACAACTTGAGCAATCCGATATCTAATTTGCAGAAAAATAAACTAATATCAAATTACACACTCATACTTCAATCCCTCACCATTAGTCTCGCTATGGCTTTCGGAGGTAACTGATAATGATATGAGCAATTTAATATCTAACTTGCAGAAAAATAAACTAATATCAAACTACACACTCATACTTCAATCCCTCACCATTAGTCTCGCTATGGCTTTCGGAGGTAATTGATAATGACATGAGCAATTTAATATCCAACTTGCAGAAAAATAAACTAATATCAAACTACACACTCATACTTCAATCCCTCACCATTAGTCTCGCTATGGCTTTCGGAGGTAACTGATAATGACATGAGTAATTTAATATCTAATCTAACTAGTAAAGCAAATGTACAAAACTGAAATGAATAAAACAGTGCTGAATTAAAAGCTAAGAAAAATAAATCAGCAGAAGAACAACATTGATTCCATGTCATTAGTCATTGCAAAACTATGTGAAAATGCCCGGGCTGCCTACTATAATCTGAAACAAAGACACTGATCAGTTAACAACAATATAAAGCATGAAAAATTATGAACAAAAATAAAACATTAATACCATAAGAGATATAATATATACACGTGAATGATTATGGCATAATGAATGTAAGGAAATAAAGCATGAAACTATACAGCAATACACAAAACCTCGGCGTGTGCAGGGGCCCTCTGCACAATCCTCGGGCAACAGCTATCAACCACAAATTATACTTATGAACAGAGTCTTCTCATATATTTAAAACACAGTCATAACAGGAAAATAATGTCACGGCATGAAGGCCTTTTCTTAGCAAATTACATTACAAGAATGAATCTTTATGCAAAGATGAGGTCCATTATTTATAACAGAGGATGACATAACTAATTTCCTACATTCTGCGCTGATAGAAGACACGTGAACAACCACGTCCAGAAATCTAGCATTATGGTTGCCGTGAAGATTAAATCTATGGAGAGTGGCCGTTGGATTCGTTTGTGATACCATAAAAAGCATACATGTCTCTCGTGATTTATAAATGGTCACGCAAGTCTTCACGTGGTGAAAAACAGAGTTCTGTCACCGTGGGACTCTTCGGTTGACCACCACTTGACTACCTTTGACCACAACCTTCGTAGGTGAATTCGACTGAACCAATAGGACTCGATCCATGTCCATGTCATTTCCAACTTGCCCATGTGGCTTGATTTGGTTCAAGACACCTTTCAGAAGGTAGACTTTAACAAATGGCTACTAGTTATAAGAAAAGTGAAAGTGATAAGATTCCACTAATGAGAAAAATCTAATTCAGCTCACAGATATACAAAATATAGTTAAAAACTACTTAAATGTTTTTAAGATTATTATAAGTTTAGTGTTGATGACTTAGGGAGGTCCAGTAAATGGAAAAGTCTAGAAAGGTAGCAGGAGATGCAGATTTGAGACTCAAACAACAATCACTTAATGCTCAGGAATGAAGAAAACAAAAAAGAAGGGACTAAAGGAGATCGATGCCTCTCCACCTGCGCTTAACCCAAAACAAGCTCGCAAGAACCAAATTTTTCCAGAATTGAATCTCAAACTTAAAATTGGAGCTCAATATTAAATTATTAACTTTATTGCTATCACTGGTTCCCATAATTGCAGAAGTTCAGCATTGCTAAAACATTGGGATTCGTGACAGTGTCTTCAACTTCACAAACTCAACGTTGCAGCAAACGAAGAGATCTGGCTTACGATTTTTGGCTTACATGACCTATCCAGAGATAATCTGCATGACAACAGAATTTGGAAGTGACTCACGTGTAAGAGGTGAAGAAAAAAAAGCTTATGGTGATAATATTTGTACTTTTCATTAACCTCCAGCAGAAAATGCAGAACATGTTGCTACCCTGCAAGCTACCTGGGATTTTCCGCAGAAAACTGCCAAGTTGTCGCAGGAAATCAGGAGCATTCAATAGAGTCAGTTCGGTTATAACTGCATTTCTAAAATTAGGCGAAGTTTCCACCTCCCCATGGCTATTCCTAAAATGCACAAAATTTAACACCAAGATAGACTATATATGAAGGTTTCATCGTTCCCATAGTCAGCAAAGGTTTCATCGATCCCGATTTTAAAGAGCTCCAGGGGTTTCCTGAGATCATATATTTTATTTATGATATCACACTTTATCAACTGAACTCCTCAACAAAAACTGAGGCATATATTTTAGGATTAAGATATACATATCGAATTCGTTGGATTATTAATCTCCACATCCTCCTCCATTCGCAGTCAACGCAGTTTGGGGTATGGATGGTGGTAATCGCGGGGATCATTGGTAGAGCTTTCTGGGACGAGAATTTGATGATTTTTGAAAAGCCTGAGCCGGGCTTTGAAAATTTTGCATTTTTAGAGGGTGTTGGGAATTCATTTCCTATATAAACTTCAAAAACCTTTCAGGGTTTGAATGAAACTTTTCAATGGCTCAAGTAGTAGAATACCGGTACAAGAAAATGCCTATAATTACTCGTACCTATCTCACAATTTCGATCCTCACTATTGTTGGATGCTCCCTCGAGATAATATCGGCTTACGACCTCTATTTAAATCCCACTTTGGTCGTGAAGCAGTACGAGTTCTAGAGTTTGATCAAAAATTTCTTCTTCTTCGGGAAAATGGATTTGGACTTTCTATTCCACATGTTTTTCCTGGCCCGGTACTGCAAACTCCTTGAGAAGAACTCCTTCTGGGGAAGGACTGCAGACTCCTTCTATATGTTGTTATTTGGAGAAACTATGCTAACTGCAATCGTTTTAACAGGCGGCATGATCCCATATCTTTCAGAGTTTTTTTCCAAAATCTTATTTCTTAGAAACTCTTTGATGTTTATGATGGTTTACGTGTGGATTAAACGCAATCCTTTTTTTCATATGAGTTTCCTTGATATTTTCACATTTACTACACCATACTTACCGTGGATACTTCTTGGATTCTCTGTACTTGTTGGGAGCAGCCCCTGGGTTGATCTATTGGGAATGGTTGCTGGTCATGCATACTATTTTCTGGAAGATGTTTATCCTATTAAAGATGTATATACTATGGTCTTAGGCTTCTAAAAACTCCTTCGTTCATCAAATTTGGTCTCTACTACAACTAAGCCACTGGAGATTAAAGAGTTGCCGAAAAGGAGTAAACTGCAAAGAGTCACTGGGCCAAGGCCGGAGCTGGTCCGAGAAAGCGTAAGGTATCAGGTTATAGTACGCTACCTCCTATTGACTTACGCCTATCCATTATCATACCCCATATCCATGGATGCTGGGAATTAACGTTGATTAAATTGCTAGGATAGCGAAATATCAATTGGAAACATAACACATGAGAAATCTCTTAGCTTGGCGTTACACCAGACAATGGAGAAGGTCAATCAATGAAGTAAGGAGAAGATATTTATTCAACACAGTGACTTTGTGGGCAATATAATATTTTCATTTGAAAGCTTGATTTATTTTATTCAACACAGTTGCAACCTGCATTCGAGAAAAACATAACCGTCGGCATTGACAGAATCGCTTTGGTCTTCGATTTTGAGCCACATTCAGTCGTTCCTGTTGGACTTCTGGCCCTCTGAAACCATCTTGATTTTATGCCTTTTCCCAATATCAAGGCAACTATATTTGGCTCTACAACAACAAATATCCAGGTATAAAGATTGGGTATTACGTGTTGCATGCAGGTTTTTCTGCAAAGGGAGAATCCAAAAGAAAAAATAATGGAGGGGATGCATTTGCGGTTCAAGAACAATCATGGCGGCCTTTATTACCCAACCTAGAATATATTAAATTTACTGTTTCACCAGAAATAATACAGTTACATTATTTTCTGATATGATCACATTTTGGGCTCATTTTCTCACTATATTTCATTGAAAGTTTATATTTGTATGCAGAAAATTTAATGATGATTTATTTTGAGCTAAAACAATAGGTAAACAGAGGAGGAACGATGAAACTATTACAAAATACAATGTAGGAAAGAACCATGGACAAGTTGATGATAACAACCAGATGGGCAAAGCACAGAATATCATGACACGATGAAACTTTCGACGAGGAGTAACAATTAGTTTTCTTCCTGAATTTTTATTTTTATTTTTATTTGATGCATCTGTTTTAACATCTTGCAATTTTTAAATGATGCAGATTTTGGAAAATACAAGATCGACGACAACATGTGAAATTCGATATCATCGACGCAAATCATGAAACAATTTCAACTATGGTCAGGATTTGCATAATTGCGACAAAATTTATATAAGAAGGGAATTAATTATACTGATTTCATATTCTAAAATGGATTTATAAAAAAATAATAGAATTGGGCTAACTTATACATTCGATTTTATTTAAATCTGTTTCATTGGTGTTTAATTTTTTCATAAACAAACCAAGTAGAAATTGATCACTTTTTCTTGGATATATTTATGTTTTGTGAATGCCAAGTTTTTGCAGGTTTGCGTTAATCAAATGATCATTCAAGGAGTCTAATTTGTCGACAATTGGACTTCCAACAGATCAATTTTATGATGAATCATGTGAATAAGTCCATATTCATTACAACCAATCTTTTCCTCCCTTTTTAAAATTGTAAATCCCAATGAGTCCTCAATGCAAACCAAAATATATTTTTCCTAGCAAGTTTCAATCATGCAGTCAAATCTACTTCTTTTCATTCACCCTTAACCCACAAAATAAAACCAGGAAGCTCACTTATTTTCATTCTCATTTTCCTTGTCATTTCCTTTCGCTTTCATTTCTGCCAATAAAACCCTGCTTCTATGTATATCATTGAGTCAAAGTCCTAGAATCTAATTATCTTTGTAAAAACACCTAGAGGCTTGCATGCCTTAATAGCAAGTACTCTTGCCAACTAAAAATGGGAGTACATTAAAATCCCTTGTTCATTGGATCTTGTAGGTGACTCAACCACAACAAACTTATTCGTACCTACAAATATGTGTTAGGCATCTTGACTCCCATTGGAATCAATGGTGGGAGCTCTCGTGTTGGCTAGTGGCATTCATTAATGGCCACTAAGTCAACAAATTCTTACTATGTTCGACACCAGCACATTTAATCACATAGTAAGATTTGTGCCATCGACCGTTGAAGACTTGAAGACCCATATTTTGTAGCAGATGAAGCAGATTTCCGTTCATTTCTTTTTCAGCTTGTCATGACTTGAGGACAAGTCAATAAATAAGGTTGGGGGGAGGAAAATGTAACTTCTATATTTTGTATACCTTCCAAGCCTTATACATTTTCAGCCATATTCAGCCGACTCATCAGATTCATCAGACTATCCAGCAGCAGATACGACAATACAGATCCATCTTTCATCCACAACTTGCAGAAGAAGCTTCAGATCAGAATTGCAGCAACTAAACATGCATGATTCATCCACTTCTGTAGGTAAGTAAGGTATGATGTTTTCTAACCTTTAATCTTGAAATTATTTTTAGATGCTAAAATGATGATATTTGGAAAATATTCCACTATTTCACTATTCCCTTTCTCATTAAAAATTGCCAAAAACCATCAGTTGGGGGTTGGGGGTTGGGGGGGGGGGGGATTTCACACTTCATTTTTTCTCTCATTCATATTACATCTTAACCCACATAGTCTTCCCACAATAAAAACTACTACAAAATGATGAGCATATTAAATGACTTCTTAAAATGATTGATCTCAACAAAGTAAATAATGATTGTAACACAAGAACCAATCATTCAAAGATGTAAATGCTTTGCAAAAATAAAAGTTATCAAAAGATGTGCAAAGTTAAAAGGAAGTCCATGATTGAAAGATGGTTGTTACACAAGAACCAAACATCTTGTAAAAGGAAGCTCATCTAAGAATCAAATCAAATAAGTCATTGTAGTAGCTTGCATGAGGACATGCAAGAGCTTCAGTTGGGGGGTATGTTGGGCTTCAAAATGTCATACAAATATCACTCATTACCATACATTTTTCACCTATGCTTCCATTATATCACTCATTATTCACCACCATGTCACTTCATTTTTCCTATTGTTCACCATTAATGGGTCTCATTTATATCTTCCAAATATTATTTATTTTTAAGCATTTTTAAGAGAAATTCTTGATTAAATATTAGAAAATAATATATTTTACTTCATATATGGAAAGTGGATTGTTTTTGTGACATGTGTAGGTGCCAAGGAAGCTTCCAAGATACCTTTATGTGGCCTTGAATGATCAAATTCGAATTTGATAAGATAAACCTCATGGAGAAGATCAAGGACAAAAGGGGGTTATGTGTCTAGATGGTTGAGAGATGTATGGAACTAAAGAGAGATTAGTGGATCATCATTATGAGTTTGTTACTCATCCCATTGTATAAATAGGAGTACAATCTCCTCCATTTGTAAGTTTTTGTAATCTTAGAATTTTGGAGTATGTAATCTTAGAAGCTTAGAGTTGTAATCTTAGAGTTGGTTTGTAATGGAGATTTTGAAATAAAGAATCATACTTTGATTTTGCCTCTACATCTGAGTCTCCTTTGAAGTGGTGTGCTTGTGGAGTTATGGAGGGCCCCCATGGCCTCACTTGCATGCTTATTTTAGGTATAATTAATTTATGTTTTTGTTTGATTTCATCTTTTAATTTTTGTTAGATGTTCTAATATTGAAAAGAGTCTTATTTGAAAGTGTTCTTGTAAGAGAACCATAAGACCTCATACAATTATTAGATTTAGGTTTGTTTCATTTCAGCTTCTAAGTTTTTGTTAGATGTTCTAATATTGGAGGAGATCCTAAAATTCATGTGTTCTTGTAAGAGAACCTTAGGATCTTGACGAATGTTAGATTTACGTTTGTTTAATTGTTGGAAGAGATCTTGACGAATGTGTTCTTGTAAGGGAACTTTAAGATCTCGGACAAATTAGGAATCTTATTTGTTGGAAGAGATCTTGATGAATGTGTTCTTGTAAGAGAACCAAAAGATCTCGGACAAATTAGAAATATTTCTAGATCTATATATTTTAGATAAGTAATTCTAAGTTTACCTTCTCGGGTTGACATTAAATGAACTCTGATTGACATCATCAATTAGAACCAAACACTGCCTGACCAAAATATTATTTGGAATAGGACACCTTCCCTTTCCCTTTCTTTTCTTTTCCAGCCAAGGCACAATTATTGTTGTCACTAATCTTTGATGAGGATCCATCTCTGGTATTTCGTCGAATCGCTTCTTGTACCAAGTCGAACCACAACCGCTCCCACTCTAGTAGCTTCTCCCTCCAATTCATCGAATCCTGGTAGTTGTGCGAGCTCTTGGGAAGTTCTAGAAGTGCTAGGATCACCAAATAATCCTCAACAACTGTAACACCAACACTTCAACACTCATCTCGACATTGAGTGAACTTCGTCAAGTATTTTGGTATTGTGTCGCCCTTCTCCATATTGATTTTTCTAAGCTTATCCTTCAGTGCCAACTTCCTGTGGTCACTGTTGTTCTGAAAAAAATCTGTTAAGGCCTTCCACATAGCATATGGAGTTTCATTTCCATGGAGGTTCGAAACAATATGATCTCGAACTCCTTCTAACAGAATCCTTCTCGCCTTTGCTACATTCTTCTTCCATGCATCAATATTTTGAGCATTTGTTGTTGCAGGCCTGGGAATATCACTGTATATGAACTCCTTTAGCCTGTTGTCTTCCAACGCTGCTTCCATCCTATCCTTCCAAGCTATGCAATTAAATTACCATGAAGGGAATATTCGAGTCTCGATCACAGAAAGACATATTGATCCTATTGTTGTTCCTGAAGAGTGGATTTTCAAACTCGATTCACATACTCAAAACAAACTCATTTTATTCTCTTCTATAGTGATTCCTTTTTCAATACCATGTATAAAATCCATATAGATTCATATGATATTGTAATATGCTAAAACAAAATACTTGAATCTATTCTAAAAATTGTGGAAACCAATTTTGATCGCATAATCACATGAACAAGAAAGAGAAATAATTTCAATCTCACAACACAAATATTTATATGGGGAAAGCCTCAACTAAAAATCCCGCTATTTGTATATTGCATAAGTCAAATAATATGAAACAATACAATGCTTCTCTCAGGCTTGAGAGCTCTCTGCACTATCTTTGTTTGTCTCACACTATCCTGGGCTAGCTTGGTTCAATACAACCAATTTCTTGCCTCTGGATGCCCTGCCTTACTTGCGCAATCCCTAGGGAAATTGAGCCCCTATTAATTAGTAAATTCCCAATTAATGTTTGCACAATACATCTAAGGAATTTTATTAACTCCATTCACCACCTGCACAATTTTTTAATTATACAACAAACATTACACTTCCCTTTAACTCCAATCTCAACTGGGTCTTTCTCAGAACTAACATGCATCAACTATTTATAGTGAGTTATTAGTTACTTGATTTATCACTGCATGTGACTTAAATCACATTTAAGTCACTTGACCTCTCACTAGTTCCTCCATTAGTTAGAACTAGTTAAACTGATTTCAACTCAAGTAATTAAGTTAAATAATTACAACTCAAAATAAACTGTAACTGGACCCCCTAAAACTTAGAGAGAACTCTACATGCCTCTAGTTTGATCCTCAACTCGAATTGATTGAGCTAACTAAGTCTTCCTGACTTAGTTAACTTGTACAAGCTGTCATGTGATGTGGAATTACAATTTCCTTCTAATTTAATTAAGCGAAAATTAAATTAGAAACCTCTTCTTTTTGCCATTTTCAACACTCCCTCTCAACAAGAAAGGGATTGTTTGCTACACTGATCCTGCCTTTGTGGAACTCGTATTTGCCTCTTGACAGTGCCTTCCTCAAGATTTATGCATCCTGCTCCTGTGTAGGAATGTACTCTAATGAAATATTCCTCCTCTGCACCTAATTTATAAGATGATGGTACCAGATATCAATATTCTACCTTTCCTGAAAAACTTGACTAACTGAGATTTTGATGCAACTCCAGTTATCACAATAAATCATCGTCGGATCCATCTGTTGACCAAACAACCCAACAAGTATCTTCCTCATCTAGATGGCCTTGCAAGTTTCTTGACTAGAAGCCATGTACACTGCCTCTGCTAAACTGAGTACAGTTGATCTTTGCTTCTTGTTGTACCAGGAAACTGTTGTTGAACCAATACTGAAGATACCCCCTGATGTGCTCTTCCTGTCGGATGGACTTCCTTCCAATCTACATTTGTGAAGCCTTGAAGCTTCACTCCCTCTATCCGCCTGTACCATAGCCCAAACGGAGTGGTGCCTCTAAGGTATCTCAACACATGTTTTTCTGCCTTCCAATAGAGCTTGGTAGGCTTAACCATAGCTTGAATAAGTTGGTTAACCACATAACATATGTTTGGTCATGTGTTCACCAAGTACATGAGTGAACCCACTAGCTTCATGTAGACGGTAGCTTCTACCATTTTGTCTGAAGTGGCATCTTCCTTCCTCCAATCCCTTGCTATAGGAGTCTCCATAGGTTTTCTGCTCCCCCTGTGAAACTTCTTCAGAATCTCGTTGGCATACTTTCCCTAAGATACAAATATATCCCCATCTCTTCTCCATATTTCAAATCCAAGGAAATAATGTAAGAGCCCCATATCCTTCATCTCAAATTCTCTTGCAATATCCTCTTTGCAAGACTTGATGAGATGCTCATCACCTGTTAGAATCAAGTCATTGAAATATAATACAATGATCAATAGTTTACCTCCTACCACAATATGGTAAAGGTTCACATCTGCTTCACTTTTGGTAAATCCCAACCTGGTGAAGTAGCTATCGATTATGGTGTACCAAGCACGGGGTGCTTGTTTCAGTCCATACAACGCTCGCTTGAGTCTACACACATGCAACTCTTTGTCAAAGATCTAAAAACCTTTCAGCTTCTAAATGTACACCTCCTCCTCAATCACACCATTGAGGAAGGTTGTCTTTACATCCATTTGATGTATCTGCTATCCCATCTGCGCTGAAAGTGAAAGGATATATCTGATTGATGAGTACCTTGCAACTAAACCAAAGGCCTCCGCGTAATCAATTCCCCCCACCCGAGAGAACCCTATGACTAGAAATCTAGCCTTGTGTTTCTCAAAACTCCCATCTGCTGCCTACTTCACCTTGTAGATCCACCTGGATCATACAACTAACTTTCCCTCTAGTCTTGGGACAGCTTCTCATGCATTATTTCTAATAATGGAGTCATATTCCTCAACCATGGCATCACCCCAAACTGGTTCTTGCACTACTTCCTCGAATTAGGATGCCTCAATCTATATAATCTTGCTCATAAGAGCCATGTATCCAGTGTATCTATCTAGGGACCTTCTCTTCCCGCGTTGTGATGTGGGTGCTCCCACATTCTCTCTAGCATCAAGCACCAACCTGTCAGCCTCTCTGGTGTGCTTCCTTTTGTCTCTATATGTCTTTGCATGATGGGTGCTTCCACTCTCTGTTCCTCTGCTTGTGGCTACTCAACATATTGAGTTTCTTCTTTTGGAGCTAAGAGCTCCTCAACTACATGCAACTGAAGCTCCCCCTCAAGGGAAATTCACACGATGTTCTCTTCATCAAATTTCGCATCTCTTCTGGCTATTTTCATTGTGTGAGATAGAAATTACACCCGATAGTTGTGAGGTGTATCGATATATCCCATAAATATTCCCAACTTAGATGTTGGCTCTAGATTTAACCTGGTATCTTTGGTTAAATGACAATAAACTGATGAACCAAAAAAATTATAGTGCGCCACATATGGTTTCTTACTTGAAAAATATTCCTATGGTGTACTCACCCCGAGAATCCGATGAGGATTTATGTTCTACACAAATATTGTTGTGTTTCATGATTTAGCCCACAACTGAAATGGTAGGCCTTGATCATATAACATCGCTCGTGATGCTCCCATAATAGTTTTGTTCTTGCTTTCTGCAACCCCATTCTATTGTGGGTTATGAGGTGTTATCAATTCTTGTCGAATTCCTTCTGAAGAACATAAGTTATTGAATTCATTTGAGACATATTCTCCATCATTGTCACTCCTGAGAGGTTTCACCTTCTTCCCTGTATTCCTCTCAACAAGTGCTTTGAACTCACAAAATTTTGAGAACGCTTGACCTTTTTTATGCATGAATAATATCCAACACTTGTGTGAAATATCATCTACAAAAATCACATAATACCTGTGTTTTGTTGTGGAGTTTGTCGAGAACGGTGCACACACATTTGAGTGAACTCTTTTAAGTATCACCTTCGCTCAACTATCCTTATCATGAAATGTGGCTATGGTGTACTTACCCAATGTATGCCATTTACATGTATCTCGCTTCTCAAGTGCACCCTTGGGAAGTCCTATAGAAATCTGTTGCATGATCTTCAAAGCGCCATGGTGTATATGGCCCAATCTTCTATGCCATAACTCACCGATGTCTCAGCTATGTACCTTCTCTACTTTCGTGCTCAATCCATCACAGTCTTCTACATCCAATTTGTAAAGTTTCTTTACCTGAACCCCAATCTTCTTCACCTGTCATGTGGCTTTGTGACGAAGGAACACATTTCCTTTGCTAAATATCACATCATAACCACGATCTTCTAGCACAGTAACTAAAACTAAATCATTCTTTAAACCAAGAACATGCATGACACCTTTTAATGTGAGACGAGTATTAGACTACCTCTGAACACTAACAGTACCTATGTCAGTCGCGCTAAACCTCCCTCTATCTCCCATCTTGATGTGCATCTAGAGATCCTTCTCCTCCAAGTTGCTGAAGAATTCTTTGTTGCCAGTCATAGTGAAATCCAACTTGAATTGTGAAGCAAGTGATTCACCTGCCGCTCCTCCTTAGGGATTCTTGTCAGCCTTCTTGTGTGGACACTTCGTGGCATAGTGTCCCAAATCATGACACTGAAAACATTTAATCTTCAACAAGTCCTTCTTCTTGCCTGCCTGACTAGAATCCCATTTGGAATGGGATGCCTTCCCTTTCCCTTTTTTTTTCCTTTCCAGCCAAGGCACAATTCTCCTCATCATCAGTCTTTGATGAGGTTCCATCTTTAGTATTCCACCGAATCTCTTCTTGTACCAAGTCAAACCACAATCGCTCCCACTCTGGTAGCTTCTCCCTCCCATTCATCAAATCTTGGTAGTTGTGCCAGCTCTTGGGAAGGCCTAGAAGTGATAGGATCACCAGATTATCCTCAAAAAAACTGTAACACCAACACTTCCAAGCTCATCTCGACATTCAGGGAACTTTGTCGAGTATTTTGGTATTGTGTCACCCTTCTCCATCTTGACTTTCCTGAGCTTTTCCTTCAACGCCAGCGTCTTGTGGTCACTACTATTCTGAAAAAAAAATATATGTTAAGGCCTTCCACATAGCATATGGAGCTGCTTTTCCATGGAGGTTTGAGATAATATGATCTCGAACTCATCCTAGCATAATCCTTCTCGCCTTTGCTACATTCTTCTTCCATGCATCAATATTTTGAGCATCTGTTGTTGCGAGCCTAGGAATATCACCAGCTATGAACTCCTTCAACCCATTGTCTTCCAACACTGCTTCCATCCTATCCTTCCAAGCTATGAAATTCAAACTACCCTCAAGGGAATATTCAAGTCTCAATCCATAGAAAGACATCCTGATCCTATTACTGGTCCTGAAGATTAGATCTGCAAATTCAATTCACTTGCTCAAAACAAACTCGATTCACCTGCTCCACTATTAATTAGGAAAGAGTGCTTCCATTAAGATTTATCTAGGGAAATCCTCAGCTCCACTATAAGCAATGAAATCCCCTAGTCATCTTCTCTTATTTAGGTTACTACATGTAAGTAGAGAAACATTTAATCTTCGACAAGTCCTTCTTCTTGCCCGGATGACTAGAATTTGATTTGGAATGGGACGCATTCCCTTTCCATTTCTTTTCCTTTCAAACCAAGGCACAATTATCCTCATCATCAGTATTTTATGAGGATCCATCTCTGGTATTCCACCGAATCTCTTCTTATACCAAGTCAAACCACAATCACTCCCACTCTGGTAGCTTCTCCCTCCCATTCACCGAATCTTGGTAGTTGTGCCACCTCTTGGGAAGGCCTAGAAATTCTAGGAGCACAAGATCATCCTCAACAACTGTAACACCAACACTTCCAAGCTCATCTCGACATTGAGTGAACTTCTTTAAGTATTTTGGTAATGTGTTGCCCTTCTCCATCTTGATTTTTCTGAGCTTGTCCTTCAGTGCCAACTTCCTGTGGTCTGTTCTGAAATGAATTTGTTAAGGCCTTCCAAATAGCATATGGAGTTTATTTTCCATGGATGTTCAAGACAATATGATCTCGAACTCCTAAAATAATCCTTCTCACCTTTGCTACATTCTTCTTCCACGCATCAAGAATTTTAGCATCTTTTGTTGCGGGCTTGGGAATATCATTGTCTATGAACTCCTTTATCCGGTTGTCTTTCAACACTGCTTCCATCATGTCCTTCCAAGATATGTAATTCAAACTACCCTCAAGGGAATATTTGAGTCTCAATCCATAGAAATACATCCTGATCCTGTTGCTGGTCGTGAAGAGTAGATCTGCAAATTTGATTCACCTGTTCAAAACAAACTCGTATTCTTCTCTTCTATAGTGATTTCAGCTTTGATACCATGTATAAAATCCACATAGATTCAATTGATCTTGTAACATGCTAAAACAAAATACTTGAATCTATTCTACAAATTTCGGAAAGAAATTACAATCACAAATCACATGAACAAGAAAGAGAAAGAATTTAAATCTCACAACACAAATTTTATCCAGGGAAAGCCTCGGGTAGAAACCCTACTATCTGTATATTTTATAAGTCAAATAATATGAAACAATACAATGATTTTCTCAGGATTGAGAGCTCTCTACACTATCTCTGCCTGTCTCACACTATCCTGGGCCAGCTTGATTCAATACTTAACCAATTTCTTGCCTTTGGATGTCTTGCCTTGCTTGCACAATCCCTAGCGAAATTGAGCCCTTATCAATTAGGAAATTCCCAATTAATGATTGTGCAATACATCTAAGGCCTTCTACTGACTCCATGCACCACTTGTAAAATTTTATAATTATACAACTTATAGTACACTTCCATTTAACTCCAATCTCAACTAGGTCTTCCTCATAACTGACATGCATCAACTATTTATAGAAAGTTATCAGTTATATGATAGATCAATACATGTGAATTAAATCATATTTAATTGACTTGACCTCTCACTAGTTCTCCCATCAGTTAGAACTAGTTAAATTGATTTTAACTCAAATAATTAAGTTAAATAATTACAACTCAAAATAAATTGTAGCTCAACCCCCTAAAACTTAAAGAGTACTCTACATGCCTCTAGTTTTACCCTCAATTCGAATTGACTGAGCTAATTAATTCTTCTTTACTTAGTTAACTCGTGCAAGTTGTCATTAGATGTGGAATTACAATTTCCTTCTAATTTAATTAAGGGTAAATTAAATTAGAAGCCTCTTCTTATTACCATTTTCAACACTCCCTCTCAACAAGAAAGGGATTGTCTGCTACCCTGATCATGCCTCTATGGAACTCAAATTTTCCTCTTGACAGTGCCTTCCTCAACATGTTTTCATCCTGCTCCTCTATAGGAATGTAATATAGTGACATAATCCTCCTATGCACACAATCTCTAAGATGGCGATACCAGATATCAATATGCTTGGACCTATCATGAAAAACTCGACTAATCAAGAATTTGATGCAACTCTGGTAATCACAATAAATCACCATCGGATCCATCTGCTGACCAAAAAAACCAGCAGGTATCTTCCTCATCCATATGGCCTCATGAGTTGCTTGTCTGACAACCATGTAACCTGCCTCTGTTGAACTAAGTGCAACTAATCTTTGCTTCCTGTTGTACAAGGAAACTATTGCTGACCCAATACTAAATATGCCACCTGATGTGCTCTTCTTGTCAGATGGACTCCCTGCCCAATTTGCATTTATGAAGCCTTCAATCTTCTCTCCCTCTGTCCACCTATACCATAGTCCAAACTGAGTGGTGCCTATGAGGTATCTCGACACATGTTTTCCTGCCTTCCAATAGAGCTTGGTAGGCTTAACCATAGCTTGACTAAGTTGGTTAACCACATAACATATGTATGGTCATGTGTTCACCAAGTAAATGAGTTAACCCACAAACTTCCTGTAGATGGTAGCTTCTACCACTTCACATGAAGTATCATCTTCCTTCCTCCAATACCTTGCTAGAGGAGTCTCCATTGGTTTGCTACTCTCCATGTGAAACTTCTTCAGAATCTCGTTGGCATACTTCCCTCGAGATACAAATAGTTGCCCGCATCTTTGCATATTTCTGACCCAAGGAAATAATCCAAGAGCCCCATATCCTTCATCTCAAATTATCTTGCAATATCCTCTTTGTAAAACTTGATGAGTTTCTCATCACTTGTCAAAATCCAGTCATCGACATATAGTACAATGATCCAATGATCAATGGTTTACCTTCTACCATAATATGGTAAAGGTTTGCATCTTCTTCACTTTATGTGAATCCCAACCCGGTGAAGTAGTTGTCGATCCTGGTGTACCAAGCATGAGGTGTTTATTTCAGTCCATACAGTGCTCTCTTGAGTCTGCACACATGTGACTCTCTGTCGAAGGCCTCAAAACCTTCAAGTTGTTTAATGTACACCTCTTCCTCAATCACTCCATTGAGGAAGGTTTTCTTTGCATCCATCTAATGTATTTTCCATCCCATCTGCCCTGAAAGTGAAAGGATAAATTTGAGTGACGAGTACCTTGCAACTGGACCCAAGGTCTCCTTGTAATCTATTCCCTCCATTAGAGAGAACCCTTTGGCCACAAATATGGCCTTGTGTTTCTCAACACTCTCATATATTGTATGTTTCACCTTATTGATCCACTTGGATCCTACAACTGAATTTCCCGCTATTCTCGGGACAACTTCCCATGCACTATTTCTGATAATAGAGTCATACTCCTCAACCATGGCATCAACCCAAACTGGTTGCTACAATTCTTCCTAAAATGAGGATGGCTCAATCTCTACATTCTCGCTCAAAAGAGCCATCTAGCCAGTGTATTTATCTGGTGACCTTCTCTATCTGCATTGTGAGGTGGGTGCTCCCACATTCTCTCTAGCATCAAGCACCAACCTGTTAGCCTCTCTGGTGCGCTTCCTTCCATATTTTGATGTCTCTGCATGAGTGGGTGCTTCCACTCTCTATTCCTCTGCTTTTGGTTGCTCCACATCTTGAGGTTCTACTTTTGGAGCTAAGAGCTCCTCAACTACATGCAATTGAAGCTCCCTCTCAAGGGAAATTCACATGGCCTTCTCTTCATCGAATTTCACATCTCTTCTTACCACTGTCATCTTGTGAGATGGAAAGTACACCCGATAGTTCTGAGGTGTATCGATGTACCCCACAAATATTCCCAACTCGATTGTTGGCTCTAGTTTTTCCAGACATCTTTTCTTACATGACAATAAAATAATGAACGAAAAGTGTTAAAGTGTGCCACATCTAGTTTCTTACCTGAAAAAGCTTCCTCTAGTGTACTCATATTGAGAATTCGACGAGGACTTCTATTCTACACAAATACTATTGCGTTGTATGCTTCAACCCACAAGTGAAACAGTAGGCGTTGATCATGCAACATCACTCATGTTTCTCCCACAATAGTTATGTTATTCCTTTTTGTAACCCCATTATGTTGTGGGTTATGAGGTGTTATCAATTCTTGTTGAATTCCTTCTTAAGCACAAAAGTTCTTGAATTAATTCGAGACATTCTCCACCATTTTCGCTCCTAAGAGCATTCACGTTCTGTTATACGGAAATGTGATCTACGGAAAAAAAATTACCTGAGTGTGGTGTTTATCACTTAGAACAACAGAGGAAAGAATAACTATTATTTTATCTAAAACAAGCAGATATACAGAAATGAGAAAGAGCCTACCTGTGATTATTTCACTTCTTCTTCTCCTTCTGTTGTTGTTGTCATTTCTCTCAATCCAACTCAAGATGCTACATCAATTCTTGCAAATACAAACAGAGAACAACAAACAACATGCAATATACATATATCTACTTATCTTACTCAAATCAAATCGATTAGATCTGAAATACATACATCATTCAAGAATACATTGCACAAGAAATAGAGATATATGTATGGGAAAATGAACAAAAATATTTATTAAAGAGTGGAAAGGGAGGATTACAATTGATGGATCGATTTGTTGTCAACTTGCTCCAGCTTCATTCCAGCCTCATCACATCTACATTATCCCAGCAGCATACCAGTACCTTCACTCTCTTATCAAATGAGAATCCAACATCATAACTTTACCAAAATTCTTCCCTCCCTGGCACTAGGATGAGTGCTCAATTTATAGGGAAACTAATGGTAGTTTCTCAATGAATGACTTTAGAATAATAGGCAAGACATGTTTCAAAGTTCAGAGGTGTTAGATGAACACTTGGAATTGAAGTTTGACACATATGGACTCTTCTATAAGGCACATGTGGAGATTCCTGGAACAATGAGAATTTCTATTTCAAGTGACCAATGCACTTTTGAATGTCGAGAAGTGAACTATAGTGCACCCTTGAAAGGAGGATCTGGCACTGCAACGTATTTAGTCCCTTGCAGAGGAGCGTTGGTGAGTCAGTAGGTCATATAACGTATACTTCAAACCTTGGAAATCTCACAATAGAAGTCATGAATGAAATGTCTTCACTTAGGGCATATAACAATTGATATTAAGGGGATGATAAACCCTATATCATTGATCCTGGGGATGATGTCCAGTTTGACCAGGTCTTGGGGTATGATGCCCAAATTGACCTATAATAGTTGCCCCTTAAAGCATGAAGTCAAAATAATAATAGTATTTGGATGAGATTCTTTGCGATGTGATGAGTAGGAACTGAAGTGGACAGTGAACTGCATCAATCCTGCAATACATTACATCATGATATATTTCTTCTTGATCACGAATTGTTGAGGGAGGCATTCCCATGCTCAGCACATAAACTATCTAATAACATGTACATAATTCAGAAAGTCTTCTACATTGAAATGTTTCCCAATATAGACATGCCTACATATATAGGCCCATGTTCGGATGACGATTTGTAAGGTCATCTTATAGATGATGTGTACAACAATCCCAAAATCACAACCCGGATGGATGAAACTAGAGGGGTCTTCTTATCTCGTTCACTCGATCGTTCAGGTACAATTCTAACCATTCGAATATATGATTTGAATTCAAACATGGGAAGACATCGCCTGATTACCAACCAATGATGTGATCCGTTAACAGACGCGATAAAACCACCATTGATGTTAATGGCTCTCAAGGTACTGCAATACAATTTGTAAGGCATGAATAGATGATTTGATTCTGAACGCTAAACAAAATCTTTCGGTCAAATTTCCGGAAGCGAGAAACTTGTCAATGATGTAACAAGCCTCAGGGTACTGGAAGATGTTTCTAAGTAAACTTCCTGGATGATGAGCTGATGTCGACAGGAAGCAACTTTATCACGAAACGAGAGTTACTGATTTCAGACAAAATTTGACTTAATATAGCAATGTTAAGGGATGAATGTCATGAAAATGAAGGTTTATGAGCATTGCAGAATGATGAGGATTCACTAGATGACTTCTCTTAAACATATCAGCGACACTGAAATTATTTGGCAGCATTGACCCAAAACTGAAGTGAAGGTATGAATGATCCATCAAGAAGATTACCCAACCCAAAAGTCACAATGATAGAGTGAAAATGTCATGTTCAAGAGCGACCTGCTACCATAAAGTGTTATGTTCACTTTCCCAAATTTTCCCTGGTCATTTGTCGACCAATACCTCCTTATTTTTTAACAAGCTTGAGGAGGATAACATATGCTTGATCTACAATTCAACCCTTCGGGCGAATGCATCGCTATTTAATAATTTAACGAGTCTAGCAATAAATGAAAATCGATTCTTGCCATGATCGACAAGTCCATCTCTATTTTATGTTTTAACGAGCCTAACGACAGTGACAACCCGGTCCTTTTTCATGTTTAGAGAGTTTGAAAAAGAGGACAAAAGAAAACGCCATGAGTCTTTTTTCGTAAATTTGTCGCTCGGGTCCGAAAAAGTGTAAAATGATACCTAAGAAAACCTCTTAGCCATGTTTGAATAAGGTTTTCCTTTTTCTTAAATAATATATCTCAGTCTGGAAAAGGGTTAAAATTATACTGAGTATATGTCGCTTCATTTACTTTTACGAGCTCGAAAAGACAAGTGCTCGACAATCTTTTCACATTATTGGAGTTGGAAAAGAGCTAAAAGAAGACTCCAGGGTGTTCCTTTTTCACAGTTATCGAAGATTGAAAAAGAGATAAAAGTGTGCTTCAATTCCTTTTTCATTTTTATCAAAGCTCAAAAAAAGAGGATAAAAGTATGCTTTGACCGACTTTCAATTTAATTTACGAGCACGAAAATACGAAAATAACTCAGCATTTTCATATGTTTTACCAGCATGAAAAATAGCAAAATAAGCTCGAGATTTTCATGAGTTTAACAAGTCTTGAAAATAATAACTGAAATGGACTCGTGATAGTTTTAAATGCCCCCTACAAGAGCACATGTCGAATGCCCCTTGCAAGAGCACATGCCCCCCAAGCTTCATTTCATTCACCTAAGTAGACTATTGGTTACTAACAGCTGGATGGAATGAAGGTTCATTGATGAGATCAAATGGAAGACTTGTCTTAATTAAGAGAGGATTTGTTTCATTTTTTAACGAGCTTAACAGAGGAAAAGAACTATTCTCATGGCCTTTTTCATTTATCGAGGTTGACACAGTAAAAGAACTATCCTCAACACCTCTTTCATTTTTTAATGAGGTTGACACAGTAAAAGAACTTTCCTCACGAATTTGTTTCATTTATCGAGGTTGACACAGTAAAAGAATTATCCTCAACACTTATTTAATTTTTTAACGAGGTTGACATAGTAAAAGAACTTTCCTCATGGTGCAGGCAAACCAGTGAGCATGCGCTGGAAAAGACATAGTTTAACAAAGTCATCATTTAAGGAGTTTTATGAGCACCACAAATGATAAGTCATAACATGCATTGATGGGTCTTCTCCAAGGTTTCCATTAAATTTAGGAATGTCAGAGGGTACAGTATTTGATGTTGACATAGCCATGGTCAAATGCCCAGCGAATACCCTATAGGATCTACGGGAACTTCAATTGAAACATGATCAAAAGAAGCAGTGTAAGTCAACCGAGGAATAGTCTCGTAAAGATAAGACCCTGGTCCAAAATGGGTTGGAGTTGAAGGGTGTGTTTCTTGTTGAGGTTCTTCCTCAATCGAAATCAAACTCGATGGAATAATTTCGTCATTAGGCCCAAGATATATTTCAGGTGGTTGATTGCGCGATATGGGACACTCAATGGCTACGATCGACTGTGGAATGACCGATACAGGAACAATTTTTTATTGTTCAACTTCAGGATATAGATGTTATGGTAAAAGAACGAAGGGATCCAGATCGGCTTGTAGTTGAACAACGTTGGGTTCGGGAGGTATGGTCTCACTGATTGGATGGATCGTGACCACATGTAGCTGTGAGGACTCTGTCTTGATAATAGTGGATAAACCAAGATTTATAGAAACAACTCGAGATGACTCTAGTATATATGATGATGATGATGTTGAACCAGAGGTACTGATAGTATTGGTTTCGGTAGAATGATGTCGCCTTTGTCGACCATAAATGGCTTCCGGTGGTAAAGGCAGTTTAAGTGCTATTCTACGCGAACGACGGGGAAAGGGTTAAACTTATCCCACGATGACTGATTGATTTTATTACAAAAACAAATAAAAATGAAAGGGTAATTCTAGGAAAAAGTTTTACCAAGTAATTATGACTTGCATAATACCTCCTTGCGAACCAAGAAGTACGGGCAGGCAATCTCCCCGAATTCTTTTTTCGGTGTATCACAAGTTACAAGGTGGGCGATTCGGTTACCTATGGATGGATAGAAAACTAAAGTTGTCCTCCCAAATATACCCAAAGGTAAGTGGAGGCCCAAGTCTGTATTAACATTGTCTAATGTGAAACCACACAATGAGAGCACCCCCTAATACTTTTCGTACTAGAACACTGCCCTGTATACCCAAAGGTACATGGACAAGCTCCGATATAATTACATACGTGGAGTGAGGTATCACACTCGGAATGTATCGCAGACAAGTTAGCGACAATTGTTATGTTTAACGACGTCGGAACACATCTCTAGCCTAGACCTTCTAAATGTTATCATTAATGTTCCAATGCTTTCTTAGGTTGATTGATGTAAATTTTATGTTGATCTTGTTTAAAATTTTGTCTTTGAGGTTCACAGCATGATGTAATGGAAATTCCTAAAAATGAAAACTAAATGATAAGCAAACTTTTCAATTTAGCTTTTTCAATGAAAACCCTAGCTACTAAGGGGAAAGAGAAATCGGTTTTTTAGCAAGCAACAAAGAGCACAAACTAAATGCAGTTTTTCTAACTTTTCCTATGCAACACAAACAAACTCTATATGCACATGCATGTTTTTTTATTTTTAGCTCCCTTTAATTATGAATGAATGAAAGGAAAACATATGCACAAATCAATCAAACAAGTGTTTTCTTATGAGAAATGAGGAATGAAACAACAATTTCTCTTAGGAAAATGAAAAATGGAACTACAATTTTCCTACAGGAAATGAGGAATGAAACAACAATATCCTTTCAAAAACATAATTTATCTAATGCAGAAATGAAATACTTTGAATTTGATTTTCCAATGAAAAATAAAAACACTAATGAAACATTGAAAAAAATTAATTTTCAAAGGAGGAAGAACAGGAAATTTTACTGGTCTCTAAGAGGTATCAGACATTTGAGAACACAACAAAAAAATGGCTGAAACTGAAAGCGATGACAAATTTTGATGGAGTTTGGTTGGTTGAGGGGGCAACGTAGTCTCTAAAGGGAGACAGTGCATTGCAGAGCACCCTTGAGTGGGAGACAGTGCACTGTAGTGCACTGTGTCTTGACCAACAATGCGTTGGGCGTAGCTAAGATTGAAAAATAAAGAAGCTAGGCACACTTCTAATGCAATTTGTTCATTTAGATGACTAATAACAGAAAGTAGATGCTACTGAAGAGGATAAACAGAGGCAAAAACACCAGGAATGATAGGATACTCCCCAGTGGAGTCACCAATTTGTTATACGGAATTGTGATCTACGGATAAACGAAATTACCCAAGTGTGGTGTCTATCACTTAGAATAACAGAGGAAAGAATAACTATTATTTTCTCTAAAAAAAGTAGATATACATAAATTAGAAAGAGCCTACTTGTGATTCTTTTGCTTCTCCTTCTCCTTCTATCGTTGTTGTCGTCGCTCTTAATCCAACTCAAGATGCTAGATCGATTCCTGCAAATACAAACAGAGAACAACAAACAACATGCAATATACAGATATCTACTTATATTACTCAAATCAAATCAATTAGATCTGAAATACATAGATCATTCAAGAATGCATTGCATAAGAAATAGATACATATGTATGGGAAAATGAACATCAATATTTATTAAAGAGTAAAAGGGGAATATTACAACCAATGGATCGATTTGTTGTCAACCTGCTCCAGCTTCATTCCAGCCTCATCACATCCAACATTATCCCAGCAGCATACCAGTACTTTCACTCTCTTATCAAATGAGAATCCAATAGCATAACTTTACCAAAATTCTTCCCTCCCTAGCACTAGGATGAGTGCTCAATTATAGGGAAATTGATGGTAGTTTCTCCATGAATGAATTTCTAATAATAGGCAAGACATGTTTCTAAGTTCAGAGGTGTTAGATGGACACTTGGATTCGAAGTTTGACACATATGGACTCTTCTAGAAGGCACTGGCCATGTGAAAATTCCCGGAACAATGAGAATTTCGCTCCCAGGTGACCAACACACTCTTGAATGTCCGAAAGTGCATTGCAGTGCACCCTTGAATGGAGGATCTAGCACTGCAACACAGTTAGTCCCTTGCAGAGGAGCGTTGGTGAGTCAGTAGGTCATATAACATATACTTAAAACCTTGGAAATCTCACAATAGAAGCCATGAATGAAATGTCTTCACTTAGGGCATATAGCAACTAATATTAAGTGGATGATAGACCCTATATCATTGGTCCTAGGGATGATGTCCAGTTTGACCAAGTCTTGGGGGATGATGCCCAAATTGACCTATAACACCTTCCTCCCTGTATCTTTCTCGATAATTGCTTTGAACTCACAAAATTATGAGAACTCCTGATCTTTCTTCTGCATGAAGAATATCCAACACTTATGTGAAAAATCATCTACATAAATCACACAATACCCATTTTTTTGTTGTGGAGGTTGTCGAGAACGGTCCACACACATCTGAGTGAACTCTTTCAAGGATCACCTTCACTCAACTATCCTTATCATGAAAGGTGGCTTTGGTGTACTTACCCAATGTACACCCTTTGCATGTATCTCGTTACTTAACTGCACCCTTAGGAAGTCCTGTAGAAATCTATTGCATGACCTTCAAACTTCCATTGTGTAGATGGCCCAATATTATATGCCATAACTCACTGATTTCTCATCTCTGCACCTTCTATGATTTTGTGCTCAAGGAATCATAATATTCTACATCCAATTTGTAGAGGTTCTTTACCCGAACCCCAATCTTCTTCACCTATCTCATAGCTTTGCGATGAAGGAATGCCTTTCCTTTTCTAAATATCACATCATAGCCACGGACTTCCAACATAGCAACTGAAATTAAATTCTTCTTTAAACTAGGAACATACATGGCATATTTTAATGTAAGAGGAGTACTAGACTCCCTCTTAAAGGTAAAAATAGTACCTATGTCGGTCACGCTATACCTCCTGTCATCTCCCATCTCAATGTGGATCTAGAGATCCTTCTCCTCCAAGTTACTGAAGAATTCTTTGTTGTCAGTCATATGGAATGAAGATCGACTATCTAGGTAGCACACATAACCCATCATCGATGACACAATGCATGCGATGAGAGTGAAATCCAACTCGAATTTTGAAGCAAGTGCTTCACCTGCCGCTCCTCCTAAGGGATTCTTGTCAGCCTTCTTGTGCAGACATTTTGTGGCATAGCGTCCTAGCTAATGACAGTGAAAACATTTGATCTTCGACAAGTCCTTATTCTTTCATGCCTAACCAGAATATGATTCAGAATGCGATGCATTCCCTTTCCCTTTCTTTGTCTTTCCATCCATGGCACAATTCTCCTCATCATCAGTCTATGATGAGGATCCATCTCTGGTATCCCGCCAAATCTCTTCTTGTACCAAGTCAGACCAAAATCGCTCCCACTTTGGTAGCTTCTCCCTCCCATTCATCAAGTCTTGGTAGTTTTTTCAGCTCTTGGGAAGGCCTAGAAGTGTTAGGCTCACCAGATCATCCTCGAAAACTGTAACACCAACACTTCCAAGCTCATCTCGACATTGAGTGAACTTCGTCATGTATTTTGGTATTGTGTCGCCCTTCTCCATTTTAATTTTTCTGAGCTTGTCGTTTAGCACCAACTTCCTGTGGTCATTATTGTTCTGAAACAAATCTGTTAAGGCCTTCCACATAGCATATGGAGTTTCCTTTCCATGGAGGTCAGAGACAATATGATATCGAACTCCTTCTAACATAATCCTTCTTTCCTTTGCTACATTCTTCTTCTATACATCAAGATTTTGAACATCTATTGTTGTGGGCCTAGGAATATTACTGTCTATGAACTCCTTCATCCCGTTGCCTTCCAGTAATGATTCCATCCTATCCTTCCAAGCTATGTAATTCAAACTACCCTCAAGGGCATATTCGAGTCTCAATCCACTGAAAGACATCATGATCATGTTGCTGGTCCTAAAGAGTAGATATGCAAATTCGATTCACCTGCTCAAAACAAACTTGTATTCTTCTTTTCTATAGTGATTCATGCTCCGATACCATGTAGAAAATCCACATAGATTCAACCAATATTGTAATATGCTAAAATAAAATACTTGAATTTATTCCACAAATTGTGGAAACCAATTACGATCGCATAATCACATGAAAAAGAAAGAGAAAGAATTTCAATATCACAACACAAAGATTTATCTGGGGAAAGCCTCAACTAAAAACCCCGCTATCTGTATATTGTATAAGTCAAAGAATATGAAAAAATACAATGCTTCTGTCAGGTTTGAGAGCCCTTTGCACTATCTCTGTCTATCTCACACTATCCTGGGCTAGTTTGGTTCAATACTTAACCAATTTATTGCCTCTGGATGCCCTGCCTTGCTTGCTCAATCCCTAGGGAAATTTAGACCCTATGAATTAGGAAATTCCCAATTAATGATTGTGAAATACATCTAAGGCCTTATGTTGACTTCATACAACACATGTACAATTTTCTAATTATACAACTGACAATACACTTCCCTTTAACTCTAATCTCAATTGGGTCTTCCTTAGAACTGACATGCATCACCTATTTATAGCGAATTATTTGTTATCTGATTGATCACTACATGTGAATTAAATCAAATTTAATTCACTTGACCTCTCACTAGTTCCTCCATCAGTTAGAGCTAGTTATACTAATTTTAACTCAAATAATTACAACTCAAAATAAATTGTAACTCGACCCCTTAAAACTTAGAGAGAACTCTACATGCCTCTAGTTTGACCCTCAACTTGAATTGATTGAGTTAACAAAGTCTTCCTGACTTCGTTAACTCATACAAGCTGTCATGTGATGTGGAATTACAATTTCCTTCTAATTTAATTAAGGGAAAATTAAATTAGAAGCCTTTTCTCGTTGCCATTTTCAACACTCCCTCTCAATCTTAAATGTTTAAATGTTGAAAGGGAGTGTTGAAAATGGCAACAAGAAGAGACTTCTAATTCAATTTCCCCTTAATTAAATTGGAAAGAAATTGTAATTCCATGTCACCTGACAACTTGTACGAGTTAGACTTAGTTACCTCAATCAATTCGAGTTGAGGGTCAAACTAGAGGCATGTAGAGTTATCTCTAAGTTTTAGGGGGTCCAGTTACAGTGTATTTTGAGTTGTAATTTTTTAACTTAATTATTCAAGTTAAAATCAGTTTAACTAGTTCTAACTAATGGAGGAACTATTGAGAGGTCAAGTGAATTAAATATGATTTAATTCACATGCAGTGATCAATCAGATAACTGATAATTTTCTATAAATAGCTTATGCATGTCAGTTTCGAGGAAGACCCAATTGAGATTGGAGTTAAAGGGAAGTGTACTATCAGTTGTATAATTAGAAAATTGTATAGGTGGTTCATGGAGTCAACATAAGGCCTTAAATGTATTGTGAAATCATTAATTGGGATTTTCCTAATTAATAGGGGCTCAATTTCCTTAGAGATTGCACAAGCAAGGAAGGGAATCCAAAGGCAAGAAATTGGTAAGTATTGAACTAAGCTAGCCCAGGATAGTGTGATATAGATAGAGATAGTGTAGAGAGCCCTCAATCCTGAGAGAAGCATTGTATTGTTTCATATTCTTTGACTCATGCAATATACAAATAGCAAGGTTTTTAGCTGAGGCTTTCCCGAGGTAAATCTTTGTGTTGTGAGATTGAAATTGTTTCTCTTTCTTGTTCATGTGATTATGCAACCGTAATTGGTTTCCGCAATTTGTAGAATAGATTCAAGTATTTTGTTTTAGCATATTACAAGATCAGTTGAATCTATGTACCACCTGTACAATTTTCTAATTATACAACTGATAATACACTTCCCTTTAACTCCAATCTCAACCCAGTCTTCCTCTAAACTGACATGCAACAAATATTTATAGCGAATTATTAGTTATCTGATTGATCACTGCATGTGAATTAAATCAAATTTAATTCAATGGACCTCTCACTATTTCCTCCATCAGTTATAACTAGTTAAATTGATTTTAACTCAAATAATTAAGTTGAATAATTAAAACTCAAAATAAATTGTAACTGGACCCCCTAAAACTTAGAGAGAACTCTACATGCCTCTAGTTTGACACTCAACTCGAATTGACTGAGCTAACTAAGTCTTCCTGACTTAGTTAACTCGCACAAGCTGTCATGCGATGTGGAGTTGCAATTTTCTTCTAATTGAAGTAAAAGGGAAAATTACATAAGAAGCCTCTTTTTGTTTCCAATGGAAGCACCCTTGGCTAATCTTCTCTAAATGATAGTGGTGATTACTAGGGAAAGAAGAGAAGATTACTCTAATGGACTTGTCAATTTTCTTGTTTCCAGTGTTTCTCTAATTAAATTTAAAGTGCAGTGGAAGCACTTTGGGCCCGATGAAGCTACATGGGAGATAGCGGATCAAATGTAGGCTATGTATCATTCCCTATTTGTTGGTTGAGAGAATGTTTTTGGCATATGTTTTGGTATATGTATATATGTATATAGATGTGAATATCGCCATGAGATGAGTTATAAAGCTCCAATAAGCGGTATGGGTGTTATGTTGTTATGGTTTTCATGTTGTTTTGCTTCTTAGCATGTTGATCATTATAAATACTGCAACGAGCTAATTTATAAAGCTCCATGGGAAATATGTTTTGATTTTCAGTGGTTTGATGGTTGTAGGTGTCATTGAACACCGAGAACGGTGTTCCCCCAAGGGGGAGGGTTTTGTAACAACTCTAGTAAAA
The DNA here is from genome assembly GCA_034641835.2 of Pinus albicaulis. Lineage (NCBI taxonomy): Eukaryota > Viridiplantae > Streptophyta > Pinopsida > Pinales > Pinaceae > Pinus > Pinus albicaulis. Next base: position 347,199,156 of record CM076580.1, read on the forward strand.
ATTCCATGTAATAAAGTCAATAAAGGCAAAAAAACCAAGGTCATCGGACACATATTCCAAGTTGAATGTTGGGAAAAACATCCTACTGTAATTTGGTTTATTATGGCTAAGGAAATTAGCAAAGGCAATGACAAAGGCTTTGGAAATGAAAAATGACATTTTTGGTAATTTGTTTGTGAAAATAATGGAAATTAGGAGAAAAGGAAGGTGAAAGGTCACAAGTTGCATGTGAGGAGGAAAATGAAGAAAAATAAAGGCCTCATTAATAAAAAGGCTTATAAGTATCAGTCGGTACTTTTTGTCATTTCAGTTTTGGAGCTCTCTCTCTTTACTCTCTCTCTCACATTCTTGGATACTCAGAGCTTTCTTTGAGCACTCCAACATTGGATCAAGGAAAAAGCAAAGAAGGCAAAGGGAAGCGAATATCAAGCAAGGAAGAGCATAATAAAGCGGCTACAATGGAATTTCTTAAATGTATCGATTTTCTTGTGTGATTTCCTTGCTAGATTTGGCATGCATGTGTGGATTTGGTTCTTTTGTTGTCATTGCCATGGGTTTTTATAGGTGTGACAGTGTTCTTCAGCCTTGCCTTGCCATTTCCAGATAGCCATAGTGTGGTGGGTTCTCTTGTATTTGATTGAGTTGTATTTCTGGATGGACTCAAATCCGAGTGGGGTGGTCTCAGGATTATTCACAAGACCTAGGAATCCCATGATGGGATACATGGTAAATCCTGGTCGTGAACATCTTGATTGAGCCTAGGAATCCCAGGATGGGAAACATAGTAAATATCAGAGGTGAATACCCTTGATTGTGCCTAGGAATCTCAGGATGGGATACACGGTAAAGCTCAAAGGGGAATACCCTTGATTGAGCCTAGGTATCCCTTGACCGGTGATGGCAAAATAAACGGTAAAGGCCAGAGGGTGGAGACCTCATAGGCCTAGGAATACTTTGACCGGTAATGGCAGGATACACGGTAAATCTAAGAGGTTGAGACAGATAAATTCCTCACAGTTTAGGTGGAGAGATCTGGAGGCATCCATGCTTGTTTAGGGCCTAGCGATCCACTGGGGATTGCAGTAAAGCTTGGTTGTATTTATAAGGGCTCGGGCCTAGTGATATGGTGGGGATTGCGGTAAAGCCCGAGGAAGCCCTGGTTCGTTTTGTTGTGAGTCCCACATTCATGCTTGGAAGATAGCACGGGGGAGATTGGCTGAAAGAAAGATTTAGTTCAGCTAAATCTAAGGTTGGGTGGTTCGTGGAAGTCCCAGACCTGGTTGGATTATGCATTCATTAATACAAGCTCCTTCTCATTGGTATTTCATGTGTAAATGTATTGGTTCATATGTGGTTTTTATGGTTGTCATATCATTTTTATTTATGTTGGTTATGAGTATGTTTTATGACATACTTGATGTATGGCTCTCAGCATGTTTTGATTAGAAAATGAATGAAAAATGAATATATGACCTATTAGATGATAATGTAGCTATTGTGATAAAGCATCAATGCTTCTTTATGGATCTTAGATAAGTATGAGACCCCTATGCTCAGATATGTTGTTGTGACCTATAGATTACACATTTGTGACATGTTTAATGAAATGCCTATCATGGCTAGTAAGGGTTAGATAAAGCACTTGTACCAATGATTGCATTAGTAGCCTTATTCAATTTTTATTTATTATTTATGAAGGTTTCATGAAGTTTTGTGCAGTGGCCTAAGACCCAGCCCTGAAAAAGTGGCTCATAATATGGTGTCGTTGGCTCAAAATTGCCTAGAAAAGTCCACAGTTGTTGGAATGCCTTACTATGGGAGCGACTAGAAAGCCTCAATCACATACATGGCTTTTCATGGGAGCAGCTGAGGATCCAGATTAATAAAATATCAAGTTACCTCAAGGGTTGGTCACCTGGAAGGGTTGATTGACTCTTGAAGGTTCTATAGCATGTATGAAAGGTCAGATTGGTTTGGTTTTGCGGTTCCACTTCCTTAACTGTACATGGGGAGTTGAATCACATCATAGTAGCCTCTCATCACATGTTTACCCCAATGAACCGGTTAAATTCGGTAAATGTGGGAGGAGGGTGTTACAAAAACTAGCATGCCCCATGTCTACATCATATCTTGGCCTTCACGAACCCTTTCTCTCCACCTCCCCCCTTGGTCGTTGCATGCCTTCCATGTCCTTTACACCTAGAGTACATATATTTCACTTTTAAAGGATTCTCCAATTTCTCATATTCAAAACAATGGTCCATGTCATTGATACGATATATCAAATGGTTTTCTTTTAAATTTCCATCATAATATATCAATGTAAACTCTTACAAGGTTTTTCTTGTTTTTGAGAAAACTTACCATTTGTCCTACATTATCTCATTCTTTTGTTGTATTTTCTTCGTAATGATTTGGTTTTGCTTCACTAATCTACATGTCCTTGATTATACATTATCCTCCAATTCCTCAATTATTATTTTCAATGTTTATAACTCTCTACAAACAATTGTTCTTCTTCCCGTGTGCACCATTTTCACTCCTCAAACATCTCTTTTTAAAATCTAATTCCTTCTTCTTAGAATTCCTTTTTTCACTCGTATTTAATCTCATTATGATACAAAATTGATTCAACAAAATTATGGAACTTCTTTCTTACTCCTCAATTTTGAATGACATATGATGTGTGCAAAACACTATATCCACACCTATTTAACTTAAGGTAATTTTGGAAGAAGAGTTCAACAACATCTTTATTCAATTTTTGACTAATAAAATACAATTGTAAAAATCTTCCTTATATGAATTCTAAAATTTTGACACTATCCATCCCCACCTTTTTTCTAGTATTCCCTTCTTTGATTTTTAATCCTTAATATTTCATAATCCCCTTGATTTTGACTTCCTACGTACTTTTAAACTTATGTTGTTTGTTCATCTTTCATCTTGTGGAGCGAACACTTTTGATCCCTTTTCTCTGTGTTGAACCACATACATCATGTACCACATATTTGATTTATGCCCTTTAAGTCATAATATTTATGTTGGTGAGTGTTAATCAAAAAATGTCGTGTGATGTATAATCCATAAGCACACATCATGCATTGTCTCCCTCATTTCATGTATTCCTCCACACCATGGCTAGATTATAATGTGATATTTAACCAACACACATGCATTGCCTTGAGTATTGATAGACACATATGATACTCTTGAATCACTTTCCCAAGTGATTAGAGAGTTGGTGCATACATAAGCATTATAAGTAGTGCAAACGTCAAACTAATAAGCGAAGTGCAATCGAGAAAGCAAAAGGAAGGAGATGTTACATGACATTTATTGACGTGAAGGCCTAGTCTCATTTATTGTGGTTGAAAAGAAAATTTGAAGTACTATCAATTGACGTGTTATCAAAGAAGTTGGACGATTGTCTAGCCTCCTCACACTTTTTGCTTTTTGGGTAAGGCTAGATAGAGCTTTATATTAAATAATAATAATAATAATAATAATAATAATAATAATTTAAATTAATTTTCGTTGCTACTGGTTTGTCACTTGGGAAACTATACTAATAGCATTAAAAAGTTTCTTTTGTCCATGCGATTGGGATATATGATATCCTTTCCTCAAAACTGATAAAAGGTCTAATGGAGTCTAAAATGATTCCACAAAATTGAATCCTATCTAGCTTTTGAATGACAACCTTGCTGCTTTTGAAACAAAAGAAAATACAAACAGGATGAGCTTCTAACTTGATAGAGAGTCCACCTATATGGTGGAAAATTATTAAGTGTCCTCCTCTAATCTCAGTAATTCCAAATCCAAAAATTTCTTTGTTATCATAGATACTTTATCATCAAGCTTCCAAGTTTGTCTCCAAACTTCATTAATGCATAGGAGAATTTCCTATTAGGTCTCTGAATTCTCCATGAGCATCTCTCCCATAATAGTTTTGAGCTGCCAATTGAAGTACATAATCCACATACGACGAGTCTTTCTTGTATGAATATTTCCAATTTTGGGAATCCAATTGCTTCTTCCTAAAATTTAACATTAGAGACGAACTTTCTCTCCACCCTAGCTTGTTCCTATGCTTGGTGAATTTCCCTGTGAATTTCAAAACGAATGCTGGCTATAAAGCTTGTACTATAGAACTTTGTTATAGATTGAGATTTTGGAAAAGGTGAGGGTTAAGGGCCACACCGACTCTTGTGTCTAGAGGGATGATGAACTTGAGGCATAGTGGAAAAGTGAAGGTTGAGGAAACGAGGGATAATAGGTATAAGCGATTAGGGATGCAACACTAGTCAACTTCCAATAAGGGCACCAAGATGAGAGAAAAAAAAAAAAAAAAGAGCCATAAAGGAGGGACATAGGGGGGATTCAATTAAACTTCCCTGTTATTAGTGACATAAATAGATACCACTGGCTAGCCAAGATCGCAATTAAAGGAAGAAAGACAGACTAGCTCATCCTTTAATGCAAAGGCTGAGAACCCAGTCTCAAGGAAAACCTTGCACCTAGAGGTAACCCGATTAATATAACAAAGACTAGATTTAACTAAAAATAGCAAAGAGAAAGTCCTATAGACAACAAAAACATTGAAAATAGAGTAAGGAGGAGTAAACACGAGAACCAACCTCTAGTGGAAATCTTTGCCTATTGCAATATGAGAGAAGCTTGCTGAAGAACGAGAAATTACCAATTATTTGAAGCAAAGAAATATTTCCAAGAAGTCAAGTTGCTTATCTTAACTCAAAACTTCCTCCTAAACCTCTTTCTCAACTTGATTTTGAAACACCTAAAAAAAATCACCTCACACTTTCCCTAAGAGCTAACAAGTTTTTGGTCTATAAAAAAAATTGAATACAAATAGAGCAATAACTCCAATTCTATGCATATTTCATTTCCCACATATTCCACAGACTATCATTTTCCATATTGATCTCCACCTTCTATGCCATGATTGTGGGATGTCACTGCTAATATTGGCACAAATGGTATTGAGCACTAAGGAAGCCATTGAAAAACTGATTTGAACACTAAGCATCGTGAAATCGATCATTAATGCACTTGCATGAATCATTGTCCTGTCCATTCGCCAAGTACGTGGGATGTTAAGTCCTCGATCCTCACTCCCTTGCATATTATCAATCATTGTCATTACTGTGTGACACCCCTCATAAGAATAACCTCCTTGCACATTATAGAAAAGCAAGAAGAAGGACTCTCAGGCATGTGGAGATATGGTGTTTTTCGAATCAAACCTAAAAGCTAGTGGGGGTTATGCCTCCACCATTCACCAATCAAACCTCAGTGGACAAAATAACGAAGATTTAAATCCAATTGAAAAGAAAAATATCAACAATTTTAACTTTTTAGTGCAAAATTTCAAATATATTTATCTATGCCTTTGCTAGTGGGGTAATCAACTATTGTCTTTTATGATTTTTCTTCTCAAAGTATGCCATTTTTAAGAAACATAAATAACGAAGTAACTGTACTGAAATAACTAAGTAGTTTAACAGTGAAACACAATCAAATATTATTAATAATGTTAAAAACAATGATTTAAAATTTTTTTATAAAAGTATTTTATCAGTAAAACACAATCAAATATTGTTAATAATATTAAAAATAATGATTTATAAAAGAAAAATTATATTTTTACCCAAAATTAAGCCCTTAAATCTAATTGAAATCTCCTTCTCAAACACCTTACATTTTTTTTTATAAATTCTCTACAATTCAAAAATACCTTGCATTTACGAATGCCTTTAGAACTATTTCCTTACTCTTACTAGGGGCCAAAAATGCCAATGACATTGGAAAAACTCTATAGAAATGAGAGTGCCTAAAACATAAGTAATGCAGGAGGAAAGTAGAAAATATATAGAACATTTAGAAAAATACCAACACTTTTGTAAAAAGTTTATAGTAATATATAAACCAGCAATCGCACCGTGGTGCAAAGGAACGCCGGTGAGTACTAATGGTGTATCTGGGTCTCACCGTCAAACGAAACCATTTTGCGTGGGCATGTGTCATAAGTTTACAAACATCTCTCGTAAAATTAAAGCAATAAAGAATTAAAAAAGGTTTGGAATATTAATTTTTTTTTAATAACAATAAAAGACAAGTTTTGTAGGGTTGTTTAGTCTTTATTATTGAAATTAAAAATTATGTCACAAGAAAAATTACATAAAAATTATAATGTATATTAGTTAATGTTAGCTAAATTAATAATAGTTAATAGGCAAATGGAATCATGCAATTTTTCTTTGGAAGGAACTAATAAATTGAAATGCTAAGTGGATAAATTAACTTGATCACATAGACTTGCATAAATTCTCGTTGGTAGTAACCACTAGTAAATACTCTTACATAAAAACGTAAATACTCTTACATAAAAACATAAATAATAACTTCTACTAAATATATTTATTTATATTTTATTTCTATCCATTTTTATGCCATAAAGCTTTATTATTTGAAAACAACTCCCCTAGCTGTTACTGTGTCCATGTTTGAGTCATTGGATCAAATGTTAGATGATTGAAATGTTTTAGGCCATTAGATCCACAAGTAAATAGTTTTTTCTATATTTTTTATAATGTTAGTGTTTTTTTTTCTTTTTTCTTTTTAAAAGATAAATAAAATGCAACAAGGGCCTTTTTTGAACTGGCAAGGTAGAATGTAAATAGTACTGAACTTCTTTCTCCCTTGGCTTTTCTAGATGATCTTTACCGTGCTCATAACAAGCTTAGAAAATTATTCTGCCCACATGCTCTAAAATTTCTAATTAATTTGAGCACTTTAAGATGCATTTACATTGTACTGATATCAAGACCGGTTCTGAGTAATATATTCTGAACAGATGCTCAGCTTACACAATTTTCACCAATGTCTATATCTGTGCAGTGGTCAAGACAAACTATAACCCAACATCTTGCGGATCTCTTGTCAATGCATCTAACAAGCGCTCACTATTTTGTATGCTGGCTGCGAAGTGTAGTGGTGTAAGGTCACCTGGAACTATCAGATTGGGAGGGAAAATGAAAGTTTTTGTTTGCAAATTCATGTTACTCGATGACGGCTCATAGTGGAGGAGCAAATCTATCATCTGTTTGCAATTTTTCTTCACTGCACTGTGCAATAAATTACTTTCAGGCAAGCTTTTGGATGACTATGGAGCTGAAGCTGCCTGCCCAGCATTCATTTCAAAAATATGTTCAAAAGCTTCTTCAGAAAAGCACACATGCCCTTTTCTACAGCATATATGAAAAGAAATTTGAAGCTATCATATGGAAATTGAAGAAATGAAGCATCCTCCACAACGTTTAGCTCCACTTGCTGCTCACTACTCTTTTCAAAGAGTCATCCCAACTCATTTAAGAAATTGATTTCTTCTTCCCTGGCTGATACTGCGCTGTAACCTTGAAAATGTTCTTGTGAACACTCAACTTTTAGGGAGCTTATTTTCTCATTGTAGAATTCATTTTCAATCTCAGATTCAAGGCTTTGCAGGTTTCTATAGATGGTAGGGTCTGCAACAATAACAGTAAAACAATTTCCCTTGAAACCATGCTCAACCTTTATAAAACAACGGTCCAGAACATTCGGCGCCCCCCCTCAAAATGTAAACTTCTGCACCCTATGATCAGTCGGTATGCTTTCTGAAGGTTTTTTATTTTTTATTTTTTCGGGAAGAACATCAATAGAGGTATACTTTTCTCTGTAAGCACAAAACATTCTCATGCTAGTAGTAGCCAAATTATGGCCTCTAAAAGTAATAGTGGTCTCTTGGCCAGCTACAGCAGCTCCAGGCTGAACAAAGTAAATTTCTGGAGCTCCCATGACCTCCAAGAGTTGCATAACCTAACTTTACCATCATTGGAAGAGGCTAATCTCTGCTCAGCTTGCACTAATACTCTGCCACAGTCACATCAACTTGAGTGTCTAACATATCATTTTTGTGTTTCAACATGACTTTCTGATATTACTTCTTGTTTTCTTAATATAGATTTGTTGGAAATGTTGTCATTGATGGAAAAGGACAGCAGAGAAGAACCGAGGGAAAGTACATTTACAGGTAACAGAGACAGCAAAAAGAGAAGTAAGGAGCAGCATTAGTCAAGAAGCAGAGGTATTTGATTTGAGAAACTGGTTCTGAGTGTGGGAACATATTATAGAAGGAACATTCGAGGTTCTGTGGCAAAAAGGAAACATGTATTGACAGCTGAAATTGTCTATGAAAGTATGAAAAGAGTGTTGAAAAGTTACCTCTTATGCACATACCATACTAGTAGAGGTCATTAAAGGAGTTATGTAAAAAGATTTGTAATTTGTAAGGAGTTTGAATAGCATCCAAACTAGAGGGTAGTGGCCTTCGTATTGAATATCTGGCCAACCATGAAATTGTAAGTGATTACTTTTGAGATGGATCACCTATATATATATATATATGGAGAATTGTTTATAGGTTCCATGTGTGACTTCATGTCTTCTTGGTCGAATTATATGTGGAATAGTTGAACTCTGAGAGTTAGTATGGATTCTGCGTTCTTGGTTGAATTAGTAATTCAGTGCAAGGTCTATATTTCTATGTTTAATAGCAAGTGCTCGTAGTCTGTGTAGAGGAGGACTATAAAATATCCCTCTCGCCCTTGAGAAATTGTGTGTGAAGGGTCGTGGAAATGCCCTGCATACAAGAAAGAATTCGGTGTTGTTGAGTAATTGTAACAAGGATTGATGCCAATGGTGTGATTTATAAACAATTCTGATGCGCTGAGGATATATGTTGTATCGTTCGAATTGAATGAAATAAGGCTTAGTATAGATATATGAAGATCCTTTGTTCCGAACTTAGATGTGTTGTATTGATTGAATAACTCTGAAATAAGGGTTCATTCGAGATTCTGCACATATATATCTGAAGGGTCGTATGGACTAAGGTCCTATCGATCGCCGGAAGGATCGATGTCACAAAAGGAGAGGCGGAACCATAGTTAAATGCGTAGTGTGAATGGAGCTATGTGTCATAACAGATGAAAGCACCGTGGTAAAATGTTGATGAACCAAGGGTCAACTTATAAAAGAACGAAATTGTGAGCAGAAGCGGAACCACGAGTGGAGTGAACAGTAAAGGCGGGTTTTCGTTTTTTATCGCACCGCCTTCGTAGGGTAAGCGGTATTCAAGAATTTTGAGCGATTCCATTGACTACCTAACACATGGCATACGGAGGGGTCCCAAAAACCGCTCTCATCGCGAGTTAACGGTCGTGCAAGTAACTCGAGCGATATTCGTCGGATCATATGGAGCAAGACGACGTGCTCTCCGCCGTCGGATGTGGAAGGTCGTTAGCGCTGGGCCCATGCATATACACATATGAAGGTCAAGTGCTGAGCACTATATATATATATCGAGCTGTTATGATTATGTGCATTTTAATCTATGTGACACTTGTTGATTACCATCAGATGGGGCGCGACGAGATTGCGACCGTCGAATGAAATGGTATGTATGCGTGGGTCCAATATTGCTTTATTGTTGGCAGTTGATTTGTAATCAAGTTGGGGCTGTATATATACACAGTGTGTGAATAATATGCGAAGGTTCATATGATATAGTTGGATGCCATGGTATTAATCCACTAATCCGAACATAGGAGATGTGATATATTACGGGGTTTGGTTTATGTGATATATTGCGAGGTTGGTTGAACCAAAACCAAGCTGTAAAATTGAATGTACAAGGTTTTTTAATGAATGCTGAGTCAATGTATGCAAGGGTATTCGAACATTGGCTGGTTTTTATTAAAAGAACATCGTATATGCTTGAGGGTTTATAACCTTATTAAAGGAAGGTTCCGCGCAGTATCGAAATTGTCAATTGAGATTATTGTGAGTTGCCAGAATTGTGGATTTGTATTGGAGGCAATTTTTTTTGGGATGCATTTTAAATGCACAGAGAAAGTTTAATGTGAGTTGATAATGCTGTGACCAAATACATCTATGTATTCAGATAATCATGTGTGAGAGCTCAATTTTGTGCAGGATTTGAATAGTGAATTCAAAATTCGGAAAGTGAAGTTAGCCTTCGATTAAGAAATGAAATTGATTATGGTTTGAACCATGAAATAAGAAAAGCTTCCACATGAAAATATTTCCATATTGTGAAGTTATTTGGGCCATGGATTTGTAAATCAGTTATACATATATATATATATATATATATATATATATATATATATATATATATAATCAACTGCAATAATAACGAAATAATAAAAATATGTATATATATATATACAGTCGGTACACAATTGCAGTGAACAGGTGAATATGCACAAGAATGAAAATGTGGGTTTGACAGGTATACACGCACATGTGCATAGAATTACAGTAAACAGAGGTATACAAGACAGTTGCATGACAGCGACAGAAAGGACAAAACCAGCAAGCCAGGGGCTGAGTGAAGCTTATATACTGTAACTGAAAATGTAATTTTTATTTTATTTTATATTGTTTGTGATGCAAAAGCAAGTATCCAAAGGAAAAGAAAAATCCCATTGTAATATTGAAATTTGTACATATTATTATATTTTTTTAATGAGTTGGACAAAGAAATGAGAAGACAGAAGCCAAAGAGTCATGGCTGTTCACTCCAAATTCCTTGTGAAATACAAACAATCATGTGAGGATCTCTATATATAATATCAACTTGATATGCATTAAAAAAAAAAGAAAAAAAAGAAAAGAAAAAGAGAGAGAGAGTAAGGATAGAGAATGCAGAGTATAGAAGATTGAGGCAGAGAAGATAAGGAAGAGAGGAGCAGAAAGAGATGCTACAGAACAGAGCCGATGCCTAAAGTAAATCAACAAACATTTATTTAGATAAATTGAGAGAGTTGGAGCTTCCCTATCAAGTTGAAGCTTGATAGCTGTCAGTTGTAGCTGACTGAGGTTGGAGCCTCCTGTAGGTTGGTGCCTGCAGAAAACAGTGGTGAGAGGGAGTTGGAGTTTGTCTTTGCATCACAACAATAATAAGATGTGGTTTTATCCCTTTATGGGTTTCCACTTACATCTGCTGTCTCTATATGTGTTGCTTATATGTTGATATGATCCAATCAATCTGTTTAATTTTTGCACTCACAATAAGGTTGATTTCACATTAACTTAATACTTGCTGCTACATTGTAATACTGTTCACATATTAAGCTGTAAATAAGTTTGAAAAAAAAACTATTGTCAAAGCTTGTGTTAAACTGATTCACTCCCCCCCCCCCTCCTCAGTTTAACCAAAGATTCAACAAGATTCCCTTCTTAGGCAAAATCTCAACTTATTAAGGAACCATAGATTCTGCCTTAGGTACATAATCAGTCAACAACTTAAACAAGTGCCTTGAGCACTCAAGACAAAGTTCATTTCCTGGTTCATTCTGTTTTCTTCTCAAAATACAATTAAAAATAAAAATAATAATACAATATAAAAACAGCCCATGGTATTGAACCATGGTATTCATGTGGAATGTAGTTTATTTAAAGAGGGAAATTAAGATGGCGTAGATCAATCTTAACTCTGGATCTAGAGGGATTATATGTCTTAATATGCAAACCTTTTTTAGAATAAAAAGAGAATTGATCCCTTTGATAAATAATATTGATCTAAACGAATTATTTAATAAAACTATTTTTAAATGTTTAAAACCATTATTCTTTTAAAATCTTACTTATTAAAATGTATCTATTTTTTCATACATTCAAATATACATAATTTTTCTTGTTCTATATTATTTTTGTTGTGACTATTTTATTATTCCAAAGATACATGGGTTTTTATTATTATTTATGTTACAACTGTTTTATTATTTATGAATAGTATTTCTTAACATATAGAAAATATGTGATTTTTTTTTTTAATTTCCCAATTATTCCATAGGACATGATTTATCTTGAGCAATAATGATGAATGTTCATAATTCTCATTTCTTAAATAACACTAAAATTACCTTTAATTACTTAACTCTAATAGTTTCTAACTACATAACAGTTTGTAACTACATACATACTCTTTCGGATTTTTTTTTGTTAATGAATATCAAATTTCTTCCATTCAAAAAAACTATATACATATCTTTAATTCCCTAATTGTAGCTAAAAAAAAATTACATGTTTTTTTATTTTATAATCATAAACAATTTTCATATTATATGATGTCAAACTTACTCAACTTTTTATTTTTTAAACAAAGTTTTTCACTACATAATTTTAGCTTTTATAATTTTTTTATTTTATTTTTCAATTCCAAACAAAACTTACAAAAGAAAAAACCCACTTAGTGCTTACTGTGGATTATAGTTTTACAAAATTGACACTATGTAATTAACAATAGAGTAAGTTGAGACAACCGTAAGGGGTTTTTTTGTAGAAGTTTTATCATAAACTTTCCCTGCATCCAATATATACTGTAGTTTTACAAAATTGACACTATGTAATTAACAATAGAGTAAGTTGAGACAACCGTAAGGGGTTTTTTTTAGAAGTTTTATCATAAGCTTTCTCTGCATCCAATATATATTGTAGAGTCTTCTGAAGAGAGAGTATATTCTAGTTTATAACCTGATCCACAATCAAAGAAAAAGGCTAGGGATTTCACAAGGTATTAGTTTATAACTTGATCCACAATCAAAGAAAATGGCTAGATATGTCACAAGTTATCATTCACACAATGATTTATTGACGCTCTCACTTGAAATGTATCCTATTAGATGCATGGTGGCCAGAGAGACTAAAAAATTCAAAAGAGATATCTCTTAGGACATCCATATTGTCTACAAAGCATCCAAATTTCCCATCTTATACAACAATTTATAACAATAACAGCTCAATTTACTCTCCAACTTTTGAAAACTCACCCATGTTGGGGAGATCACAGGGCAAAATCAAATGTTCTTGTGGTTTTTTTAAAGGGTTCATAAACAAAAAAAACAACAAGAAAGTCAATATTGTAGTATAATAACTAATTTTTGAATCATTGTGACAAACAAGACATCACATTAGCTCACAAAATATATCTAATGCTATAAGGATATGAGATGATAACAAATTTTTTAATCATGATAACTAGGTGACAACCAAAACTAAGTTGTAGCCACAAGAAAAAAAATCACAACGACTCACAGAATATATCCAAGGTTGCAATGAACCCCATACATAGTGATGGACCTCATGGGAATTTTAGTGCACATAGAACACCACCCTAAAAATTCTATACCTTAATTAATTTTAATAATCCAAGATGTTCAATTTTAGCGTTGAGGTGGTGTGTTAGAACGATAATGCTTCAAAGGGTATGAATAGACATCAATTCTTCTCACCCACAAACTATAAAAAGTGAGACTTGCATTTAGCAGTTTTACAAAATTTATTACACCATTTGATTGTTATGTTAAATATGTACCTACTAAAATAATTCTTTGTTTTTTAAAGGGTTCAGTAACAAAATAGACAACAAGAAATTTAATATTGTGGTATAATAGCTAATTTTTTAATCATTGTGAAGAACAAAACATCACATTATCTCACATAATATACCTAATTCTATAAGGATATCAGATGATTACAAGAGTTTTGAATCATGATAACTAGGTGACAACCAAAACTAAGTTGTAGCCACAAGAAAAAAATCACAACAACTCACAGAATATATCCAAGGTTGCAATGAACCCCATACATAATTATGGACCTCATGGGAATTTTAGTGCACATAGAACACCACCCTAAAAATTATATACTCTTGATCAATTTAGAATAATAATATGTTCAGAGCTGACAGAGGGTGGGTGCAGTAATAACAATATAAATGCCTTCTTAAAGGGTATGGGAATTTAAATACTCCACCCTTCCACCAAAGCTTTAAAAAGTGAGACTTGTAGATTATAGTTTTACAAAATTGACAGCATTTGATTAAGAATAAGTTACAAAAATTAAAAAGCAATAAGAGGAAGGTACATGAGGGCCATGGCAATTAATGTGATTCTTTGTACTATTTTTATTTAAAATAGTAATTTGTATTATAATTTTAAATGAATATTGTTAAATGTGTTGTACTATTTTTATTTAAAATAGTATTTTGTATTTATATTTCTTTAAATGAATATTGTTAAATGTGTTGTACTATTTTTATTTAAAATAATAATTTGTATTTGTATTTTTTAAATGAATATTGTTAAATGTGTAATTGAGTAAAATGTATTAAATTGATATTCTAATTTTTAAGATATTTATTTAAAAAATTCAAAGTATGGTGAGTTTTGTTTTATTAAGCTTTACTCTAGATGTGCAGAGAATGAGTCTATCTCAAGTCCCAAACAAGATTCTTATTTCTCTTCATATTCTAGCTCACACCTTGACACTCCTTCTCTCCTCCTCCTTGCACAAATTTAAACCATGAGGCACAAGGCAGTTGTTGCATATAGGAACATTTACATGTGATAAGAAAAATGTGATGCTCTATTGTAATTTTCTCTACAAAAGTGGTGGCGAATGTGCCCTAAATATTGAAAATTTCATGGTTAATGCAGTATAAGCCACAGATAAATTTACAGTCTTGTATACAAGACCAAGAAAGATATGCCCAGTATCCAACACCAAAGAGCAAGACATGTTCACCAATTCAACAATTGCTTCCAAATCTCTCTCAGTGCTAGAGTTTTTTTCTCTATAAATTTGTTTTTACTGCTCTTGAATTGATGAAAGCCATCGTTTTTTAATATAAAAGCATTTAGATCTGATAAGAAACGTGTGACAATGTATTATATTTTTCTCTACAAATGTGTTGGAGTTGTTTTCTCAATAAACTTGTTTTTGCTTATTGTAAGTGATGAAATCCATCGTCGTTGCATAAAGGAGCATTTATCTCTCATAAGAAAAGTGTGATACTCTGTTATAATTTTCTCTACAATTGTGTTGGAGTTGTTTTCTCAATAAACTTGTTTTTACTCCGCTTAAGTGATAAAAATTATCGTTATTGCATATAGGAGTATTTAGCTGTGATAAGAATTGTGTGATACTCTGTTATAATTTTCTCTACGAATGTGATGGAAAGTGTGTCATTAACGTTGGCAATTTCATGGTTAATTTAATATAAGATAAATAAAAAATCATTTCTTCTACACAAGATCAAGAAAGCTATGTCGAGTAGCCAACACCGCAGAACAAGACATGTTCGCCAACTCCATAAATGCTACCAAATCTCTCTCGGCGTTGGAGCTATTTTTTCAATCACCTTATTTTTACTGCTCTTGAAGTGATGAAAGCCACCTCTCCATACATTTTTTACTGTCTACACAAAGAACAAAAAAAAACCAACTTCATATCAGCGATACTGAAAAAACAAGAACATGGCAAACACGAGGGACATTAGTCTTAAAGAACAATGTGATATTTTGAATATTTTCAAAGATCATGAACGAAATAATACATAGGTGACTCAATAGGAATTGATCAAGATTAAATATGGAGGAAGTGCATCAAAACAACCTTTAATTTTGAAGGTAGAAAACCATGATCTATTTCTTTATTCATGAGGCATTCATGTTGGCATGATCATACAAGGTATTTAACTTAACTTCAACATGGGCCTCATGATTTGTAAGGCTCAAGGAAGTAGTATTGCATTAAGATTTCACTACCTACTTCCATGGAAGAAAATTTTGATTTTCATTCCTCCACGATGGCTCCTTTTCTGCAACATCTTATTTCTTCTAGGCTACTCTTTCCTATGCTATTTCCTTACGGCGTTTCTTTTGCAACATGTGGTGCAATTGCTAGTTTATGCAAAGACTTTGATAAATTATGGTGAAAAGTAACCCATGGTAAATACTTTATTTACTTCCTTCAAAACTTGGGAATAAAAAAACCACTACATAAAAATCTAAAAAGTTATCCACATGGCATTATCTTGGGCAGAGACTCCAATGAGGCCTTCAAGATATGGTCCAATCAAATGTTTGAAAATTAGTTTTTTAATAATATTGGAAAATAAAATAAATATTTATTCTTCAAAGTTAAACATTATAACTTGCATTGGTCAATGCTAATCTAATAGTGATCAACAAACAAATTGATAAAGGGTGAGGAGGGAAAAAGTCACACTAATAGGCTTATAATTTGAAATGTTTTTTTTTTTTTTTTTAAATTGTGAAAATGTATTTTTTTTTAACTTTCATATTTTTTTTTTTAATTATACATAGTGAAATTAAATGTCTTTTTAATTTTTATGATATATTTAATAAATTTTAAAAATAAATGTGGATTAATGCTTAATAATTATAATTTAATTTTGTCAGTTGGAGTTATGTTGTTTGTTAGGAGTAAGGAATGAGGCCTCCTCACCTAGGTTCAATTTTTGCGAGTGACATTATGGATATGATAATATTAACAATATGTGAATATACAAATATGGCGTAGTCCAACTTATATTTGAAATAGAAATATGGAGTAGTCCAATTTATATTCGAGTGCTCCAATAATACTCCAATAGTGTTGAATCTATTTATGCATTTAAAATACATTTTAAATAACAAAAGTCACATTTTTCTTGAAATTGTTTTGCCAAATTCAAATATATATATTTTTAAAATTTTATCTATAAATTAAACTACACCTATTGAATAATATAAAGTCATTTGAAATAAACTGGATTTGATATTAAATTTTGAAACACTTAATAAATAAATAAAATAAAGATATTAATCTCTATCAATTATATACATTTAACATTGAATATAAATTTATAATAAATTATATAAATTTAACATTGTATATAAATTTATAATAAAGAGAATTTTGGAAATGAAATAATCTTTAAATTTGAAAAAAGACAAAAGACAAAAGATAACTTTCTTCTTCTTCTTCTTCTTCTTCTTCTTTTTTAAATAAAAAATATAATTTTAAAACTTTTTTAATAATTGCTACAACGCAGTGTAAGGTACATGTGTAGATGTAATGTAAACATTTCACGTGTTGGAGTATAAGGCACATGTGTAGATGTAATGTGAGAAATGTAATGTAAGGAAACATTTGAAATGTATGAACACTCAAAAAAGAGGTGTGATAAATAAATAAAACTAGCAATTGCACCATATGTTGCAAAGGAAACACTGTAAAGCGGTAACATAGGAAAGTGTAGTATAGAGGAAATGCTCTCATATGAATCATGCTAGTAGGAAAGAGTAGTATAGAGGAAATGTTCTCACATGAATCATGCAGGATAGCTACAACTACAGAGTGAACAATAGGATTGAGCTATTCAATTCAACTATGTATGTTAATATTATTGCTGGAAAATGAGGTGGGCTATTCAGTTACATAATTTGGTTACAACTTTGAATGTTAATATCATTGTTAGAAAATGAGGTGTTTGATCAGTATAACCCTTTCTTCTCTATGAACCATAAGTATCGAAGTACCAAAAAATAGATTTTCAATGGGAAAAAAAAATATTACATCAAAACCATAGTAGCCCTAATAATAATTTACATAAGAGAATAATACTTGAATAAAAATGCCATGTTAAAAAATATAAATTCATTTAATTTTAAATTTATTACATATTAAGTTTCTCAAAATAGAATATTTTTCAATTTTTTTTTTTTTTAATCACCTCTAAGCTAAATTCCCAAAGGCTATACACATACTTTAAGTTTACACACAAGATATATGAATTGGGCTAATGTACCATACCAAATTAGCAATTCCAACTGAGGGGACAACAAGAACAATATCGATCGGAAATATTGTGAGAGCGCCTGCAACTGCAACTTAACCATGGAAATAATATGTAGTCAATTCTCTACCTTGTATCTGCTTTGTTATGCAGTTGTCACCTGTATAATTTCACGAGATCAATGATTCAAATGCTATAAGTTTATAGAAGATGAACTTTTATTATCAATATCTATCAATTTTTTGACATGGTATTAAGTTGCTTTACTAAAAAACTTGCATTGCCATGCATAAATGCATTCTTTTATAAATGATGAATTTGTAGAAATTTGAATAATAGCTGAATTATTCGCAGAGATTATCCTGATTACACACTATTTAAGCTTCATGCATAATACATAACCTCTTCTACAATTGATCATCAATTTGCGGAAATTAGAAGCAGTCGCATGCGCACATTAAAACATAATCAAGCACACATATAACACAGTGTGTAATGGGGAAAGCTATGGTAGCTTTAACTATACGTATATTATAATGATAGAGAACATGTAACAATACATAGCACAAGCTCCTCAGACTCTCGGCACTATACTACATGCTACACAAACTAGCTCAAGTTTTGAACGAGTCACGAGTTCAAAACTCTTCCATATGTCTGCACTGCCTCTCTTTGCAACGATCAGAGATGAGAATGAATGAGATCCAAGTTCGAATCCCCTTCGCTTATCTTGCATGATCCTCATTTAACAATCTCGATAAGTATTGTGCAAATCTCATGCACGGCTATAGTCACAACTGATAGTAGACTCACCCTTTCACCCACCTCTAACACTGGTCTCCACTGAACTGTCCATGCATTGCAGTTAACTGATGTGTTCTTTAGTTGATTTATGAGTTAATAATTAGTGAATTAATTAATAATTAATTCACACCACTCATCACTAGTGTATTTATTAGTTATACTAAATACAACTAGTTCAACTAAGTTAAACCGAACACAACTCCACCAACTGTCTCATCAACTCCACCAAACTCTGCCACATGAGTTCTAACTGAAGTCAACCATGCAATAGCTCAACTAACCCTTAGGAAAAGCGTATTTCCTTCTGTCAGTTGCATGTGCCACATCCAAGAATCAAACTGAAGTGCTCCAAGAGGATAAGATAATGTTTATAGTCCAAATATTATTAAGGGCTAATAATATTTTACTGTTCTATTTTTAGCCCGGCAGTCTAAAAAGAGATTCCGCCCAATGTCTAAAAATAGAGGTCCATCTATTTTTACCAACTTGACCAATCATCCATAAATAGCATCCTGCAACTCATAGACCATGATCCATATGTCTAAAAAATAGACATAGTCTAAAAATAGACTTTGCGCCAAAAATAGCCTGCGGGCCCACTTAGTGAAGGCGACTTCTTTTCACTAAGCTCCATCATCTTGTTGCATTTTCAACACTCCCTCTCAACAAGATATGGATTATCTGCAACCCCTATCATGCCTCTGTGGTATTTTAATTTTCTCCTGGTGAGCGCCTTCGTCAAGATATCAGCATCCTGATCCTTCGTGGGAATGTATGAAAGTAACATGATTCTCTGCTGCACACAATCTCTGATATGATGGTACCTGATGTCGATGTGTTTGGATCTATCATGAAATACTGGATTAGCTGAGAGTTTAATGCAACTCTGGTTATCACAATAAATCACGGTAGGCTCCAAGTGTGACCCGAACAACCCGACCAGGATCTTCCTCATCCATATGGCCTCGCATGTAGCCAAGCTTTCTGCCATATACTCAGCCTCTGCTGAACTGAGTGCCACGAATCTCTGCTTCCTGCTGTACCAAGAAACTGTTGTCGACCCGATACTGAAGATCCCTCCAGATGTGCTCTTTCTGTCCGTTGGGCTCCCTGCCCAATCTGCATCCGTGAAGCCACACAGCTTCACCTCATCCTCATGTCTGTACCACAAGCCATATCCCGATGTGCCTCTAAGATAACGCAATACATGCTTGCCTGCCTTCCAGAAGAGCTTGGTAGGCTTAACCATAGCTTGCGAAAGCTGGTTAACAGCATAACATATATCGGGTCGTGTATTGACCAGATACATAAGCAACCCCACCAACTGTCGATAAACAGTGGCATCCACTACCTCCGCTGAAGTAGCATCCTCCTTCCTCCAACCACCAGGAAGAGGAGTATCAACAGGCTTGCAGCCATGCATGTTGAACTTCTCCAGTATCTCCCGGGCATACTTACCCTGAGAAACAAATAGTCCACCACTGCGCTGCCAAATTTCCAATCCCAGGAAATAATGAAGGAGGCCCAAGTCCTTCATCTCAAACTCTTTTGCAAGATCCTCCTTGCATGAGAGTATCAACAGCTCATCACCTGTCAAAATCAAATCATCTACATAAAGTACAATGATCGAAAACTTACCCTCCACACACACACACACACAATTTTTGGTATAGGTTAAGATACGCTGCTACTCTTGGAGAATGAAAATCAGGTAAACAAGCATAATCCCATGTGTACCAAGCACGAGTGCTTGTTTCAACCCATACAACGCTCTCTTGAGTCTACACACATGTGCGACTCGAATGTGAAGATCTGCAAGGAAACCTTTGAGGTGATCTATGTGCACTCCTCCTCGATGACTCAGTTGAGGAGCAACGGTCTTCACATCCATCTGATGAATGTGCCACCCCATCTGCGCTGAGAGAGCAAGAATCGTCCGTATGAAAGAATACCTTGCGACATGTGCAAAGGTCTCCTGATAATCGATCCCCTCTATTTGAGAAAAGCCTCGGGCAACAAATCTTTCCTTGTACTTCTCCACACTCCCGTCAGCTGCTTTCTTCACTTTGTAGATCCATCTCGAACCTACCACTGATTTCCCTTCCGGCCTTGGGACAATCTCCCATGCACTGTTTCTGACAATCGAATCATACTCTTCCACCATGGCATCTGCCCATGCAGGGTCCTCCACAGCTTCCTCGAAAAAGAAAGGGATGAAAGCTTTATCACATTTCCATTTTGCGCACAAAACCATGTATCGATACATTAGAATCCGTGTTGTCTCTGCTCCCTTGCTGTTGTCTTTGTGCAGGTAGAACCTACAACCTTCTCTTGCATCTTGGTGATCGCTCGGCCCGCCGTGCGCTTGGCCCTTTGATGGTTGGCGCGCAGAGTGGTCTCTTCCACTCCGCCGTGAACCTCATCTTGTGGCTGATCCACATCTTGAGGCTCATCCTTAGGAACTAATAGCTCCTCATCTGCATGCAAGTGTGGCTCCCTCTCAAGCGAACAGTTCATGGCTTTCTCCTCTTGAAATTTGATATCCCGTCGCACAACAGTCTTGCGATTGTCTGGTAAATACACACAATAGTTGTGGCGTATCAGTGTACCCCACAAATATCCCAACCTCTGCGGTCGGCTCAAGCTTCTTCCTGGCATCCTTCGTCACATGAATGTAAACAGGTGAACCAAAAATCCTCAAATGGGAAATATCAGGCTTCTTACCAGAAAATGCCTCCTCGGGTGTACTCATGCCAAGTATCTTGTGAGGACAACGATTCTGCACATATACTGCAGTATTGCATGCCTCCGCCCACAAGTGAATGGGTAGGCCCCGATCATGCAACATCGCCCGTGCAACACCCACGATCGTTCTGTTCTTCCGCTCAGCAACCCCGTTCTGCTGTGGGTTATGGGGTGCCATGAGCTCTCTCCGAATCCCTTCTGCACTGCAAAAGTCCTTGAATTCAGCAGAGATGAATTCACCACCATTGTTGCTCCTAAGAGCCTTCACATGCTTTCCCGATTCCTTCTCAACCGGCGCCTTGAATTCACAGAACTTGAATATGTCTCGCTCTTCTTCTGCATGTAGAAGATCCAGCTTTTCAGGAATAATCATCAACAAAGAAGATCACACAGTACTTTGTGCTTTCTTTGATTGGTGTATTGAAAGGTCTGTGTATGAAATTCTCTCGAGATCGTCGTGGTCACTTTGACTATCTTCTCGTGAAAGGTGGCTTTCACAAATTTTTCCCCAAGGTACCCCCTTGCAACGTCATTGTACATGAAAGTGCCCTTAGGAAGCCCGATGAAAAATAGCTGCCGATGTCTTCAAAGCTCCATGGTGAAAGGTGGCCCAATCTCCCAGGTACTTGACCTGCACGCCATCATCGACTCACCACTCATGCACCCTTTTGCATGCCATTCTTTGCCAGCCATCTACTGCAATTGATAAGGTTTACCAACGGCACCGAACCTATATCTTCCAGGTTTCTCCGGTTGTCTTCTTGCGCGAAGGAAAGCCTTTCCTTTGTGAGAACAACATCATATCCCTTGTCTTCTAACATCATACACCGAATAAGATTCTTCTTCAATCTGGAACATGCATCACTTCCTTCAATACGAAAGGTTTACCAGACTCCCTCTCAAAGGAAATGGTACCGATACCGGTCGCACTGTATCTACCATCATCGACCATCTCGATGTGCACTCCAAGATCTTTCTCATCCAGATCAGTAAACAAATCTCGATCTCCTATCATGTGAAAAGACGCACCACTGTCCAGAAACCACACTGAACCCATCATACTTGAGACCAAGCATGCGATCAGCGAAAAATCCAGCTCAAACTGCGAGGCTAAGGCCTCTCCAGCTGCAGTTCCAACAGCCTGCTTATTTT
Organism: Pinus albicaulis; assembly: GCA_034641835.2. Taxonomy (NCBI): domain Eukaryota; kingdom Viridiplantae; phylum Streptophyta; class Pinopsida; order Pinales; family Pinaceae; genus Pinus; species Pinus albicaulis. Next base: position 347,221,588 of record CM076580.1, read on the forward strand.
TCTTCTTCTGCGGACAATTTGTGGCATAATGTCCGTGTTGGTGACAGTGAAAGCACTTCACCTTGGACATGTCCTGCTTCTTGCCTTTCGCACTAGAATGAGAAGCTTTCTTGCTCTTCCCCTTCTTTGCTTTGGCAGCCAAAGCACAATTTTATTCATCATAGGCCTTTGATGAAGATCCGTCCCTGGTACTCCGCCTTATCTCCTCTTGCACAAGATCCGACCAAAGTCGCTCCCATCCTGGCAATTTATCTCGACCATTGACAGAGTCTTGATAGGAATGCCAACTCTTCGGAAGACCAAGGAGAGCCAAGCTCACCAATTCCTCATCATCTACAGTTACCCCCGCACTTCCCAGCTCATCCCTGCATTGGATGAACTTCGTGAGGTACTTGGTCATACTGTCGCCTTTCTCCATCTTTATGTTCCTGAGTTTATCCTTGAGCGCCAACTTCCTCTGGTCGCTCTTGCTTTGAAATAAATCTGTCAAAGCTTTCCACATCAAGAATGGAGAAGCCTTACCATGAAGGCTGGACACTATGTGATCCTTCACACCTTCCAACAGAATCCTTCGACACTTTTTTGTCTTCTTTTGCCATGCGTCAAGTATGGAAACATCGCTAGAAGTAGGTTTTAGAACTTCTACATCTATGAAATCCTTCAACCCATTGTCCATCTAACACTTCTCCATCTGTCTCTCCATTTCCAATAATTAAGTGCCCTGAGAAATTTCGATATGACTCCGTTGAAAAGACATTTTAAATTGACACCAAGCTTGGCATTGTTACTGATTAATTCTGACTCAAAAACTCAGCTTCGATGTGAGGAAGCAAAGTATTTCTTACAGAGATGTTGTAGGGGAATTTATTGGATATATCACCTTTCAGAGAAAGGATGGATCCAGAGGCTACCTGGCCCGCTTACAGACTCTGTCTACCGAAATAAATTGTAATCACTGTAATAGATCCGATGATCAATTTTCGCTCTGATACCATGTAGAAATTTGAATAATAGCTAAATTATTCACCGAGATTATCCTGATTACACACTATTTAAGCTTCATGCATAATACATAACCTCTTCTACAATTGATCATCAATTTACGGAAATAGAAGCAGTCGCATGCGCACATTAAAACATAATCAAGCACACATATAACACAGTATGTAATGGGGAAAGCATACAGCTGAAAACCCCCAACTATCTGTATATTATAATGATAGAGAACATGTAACATTACATAGCACAAAGCTCCTCACAAGCTCTCAGCACTATCTCACATGCTACACACAAACTAGCTCGGATATGAACAAGTCACAAGTTCAAATCTCCTCCACTTGTCTGCCTGCCTCTACTGCGCAATCCAAGATGAATAATGATGAGATCCAAGTTCGAATCCCACTGGCTTGTACTGCGCAATCCTCATTGGCAATCTCAATCAATGTGTGTGCAAATCTCATGCACAGCTATAGTCACAACTGATAGTAGACTCATCCTTTCACCCACCTCTAACACTGGTCTCCACTGAACTGTCCATGCACTGCAGTTAACTGATGTATTCTTTAGTTGATTTATGAGTTAATAATTAGTGAATTAATTAATAATTAATTCACACCACTCATCACTAGTGTATTTATCAGTTAGACTAAATACAACTAGTTCAACTAAGTTAAGCCGAACACAACTCCACCAACTGTCTCATCAACTCCACCAAACTCTGCCACATGAGTTCTAACTGAAGTCAACCATGCAATAGCTCAACTAACCCTTAGGAAAAGTGTATTTCCTTCTGTCAGCTGCATGTGCCACATCTAAGCATCAAACTGAAGTGCTCCAAGAGGATAAGATAATGTTTATAGTCTAAATATTATTAAGGGTTAATAATATTTGACTGTTCTATTTTTAGCCCGGCAGTCTAAAAATAGAGTCCGCCCAATGTCTAAAAATAGAGGTCCATCTATTTTTACCAACTCGACCAATCATCCATAAATAGCATCCTGCAACTCATAGACCATGATCCATATGTCTAAAAATAGACTTTGCGCCAAAAATGGCCTGCGGGCCCACTTAGTGAAGGCGACTTCTTTTCACTAAGCTTCATCATCTTGTTGCATTTTCAACAGAATTGTTTGCTCATAGTGTTTTGCTTGGAAGCACACTGATATATCAATTTTTTTTGGGGTTTATAAAGCGTTCTTGTGGATCTAGTTAATCTCCCCGATATCGGTCATTATGATCATTTCATGAATTCTAGATTTTGTGTTGTGTGTATTGTGATTGGGAACAACAAAGTAAAATATGGCTGAACTCCATCCATGAATCCTAATCATCTCTCCAACAATCTGAATAATCAAACAACCATGCTAACAACCTGCATAATAAAATAGAAAAAATGATTTATTTAATTTTTTGTGATAAAATTATTTACATTGTTTATATATATAAACCATTAACATATGAACTAAAAATAGATACAATCATACTACTGAGTCCCATGTGCACATTAAGCATCTCTAAAGATACACCCCCAAACCAAAACAACAAGCAGCGTCATTAACATACATGCATTATTGCTATGCCCAAACCCAAATATAAATATGGCATGTCACTGATCTGTTATACATAAATACACAAATTTATTTAACCCATCCTGACCAAAACAGTCAAAATATCACAAAGGAAGTTGACCTTAACAAAACATTCCTTAAGAAAATGCATTGAAAGAATTACATTAAGATTTGCACTCGTTAGCATCCAATCCAATAAAAACACAAATATTCCAGGAAGGCATCGAGGAGACCACCACGGGAAAATAACACTTCAAATTTACCGTCGATATAGCTTGAGAAACCGTACCTCCGATTCCAGGAGGAGAATACCTCCCATCTGTTGTTCGACATGGATATTGAATCTGAGCAGATAGAAGCCGAGTTGTTTAAAATCCAGTTCCAAGTGCAACTCCATATCCAATTTCTTATACATTTGTTTACCTTGTTTCTCAAGCAAAGCTCGAAGCATCTATCTTCTAGCATAAAAAATTAATGCCATAATAGATTGAGATGTTAAAAAAAATTCAAACCATTCAACTACATTCTTTGGAAAGAGAAGTCGAAATAGAAATTAGTAGCAGGTCTCCATCCGTCGTTGCTGTGGTTGCTTCTGGTAACATTATCTTCTTTAACGTACTCGGCTTTACACTCATGCTGAAGCAACAATGATTTTCCCTTCATACAACCATGATCCGAAAGCAAGGCCTCCAGTTCCTGTTTTGTGATTACCACTTTAACTCTCAGAATACCGCTGCCATTCTGTAGACACTTACATGAAAAAGCTGGTCGAGTACTCGCACGCCTTTCTCTGCTAATTTTGCCATTATCGATGCTTGTGGCCTCTGGTAAAACGACGTCTTTGGAAAGAAAAGTCGAATTAGAAATAAGTAGCAGCCGATAAAGCTGCCTGAGAACCAACTTATTAACTAAAAAGATAATAGTATTTAATCCTAAGGTACACAATATTTTAATCGTCTAATATCAACATCAATGGTGTACAATAATACACGTAACAACTTATGGAAGTTTTTTTCAAATAAGGACGCTTTACCGCATAAATATAAATAGACCAGAGGTATGATTTTTTTTTTTTTTAATTTTTTTTTTCTTTTTCTTTCTGAAGGAAAAATCATAATTTTCATTATATGTGAAAATTACATGGTGTAGATGCATATGCATGTGCATATTTTATGACTGTAGTCACACAATATTGTTCTATCAAAAATCACCCAAGGGGTGTATAGATATATAAGTCAGAATATATACAATAATTTAAAACCGGTCATATTGTTCCCTAAAAATCTGTCAAAATTGTGCCTGTATCCCTCAAAATTTGTCAAAATATGTTTGGGCTAAATACGATGGGCCAAATACAGTGTTTATAAAAGAAGTATGGTAAATAAATAAATATAAAAGAGGTATACATAGGTATGGTAAATACATAAAAATATATCAAATATGATTAGAAATATACATCTAAGTATATACCAAGTCTATTGGCCAAATACCATGGTAAATAAAAAAAGTACAGTAAATAAATATAAATATAAATAAACGAGAGGTATGGTAAAAAATAAAACCTCTTTTTATATTTACTCCATACTCCCTTTTATATTTAAGAACACTAGAGATGATGTTTTATTTAGATGAAGCCTAAGGGCCAAATACCATAATATTAATATTAAAAGATTAATACTAATATTATTATTAATTATAATATTCATATTAATATATTATAATATTAATATTATTAAAATTAATAAATTTGGATACAGAAGTTTGTATTTGAGTACACTACATGCATTGACCAAATGTAAAAATAATGTTTAACATTTAAAATTTAATATAATTAATCTAATGTCAACCCTAATGAAAAATCACTTTTCTCTTTAAATATATAAATTTAACACAAATAAAGAACTGTATTTGTGAAGAAACATCTATGTGATAATGTAAAGAGTAAAATAATATTCATGTACGTGAGTGGAAAATAATATTTGTGGAAAAAGATTTCAGAAAAAGATATATTTTTAGCTTCTGCATTTCATACTCTACCCTTGTAGTTTTGAACCTATAACTTCTTAAAAAAAAACACATGCTCTTAATATCAAACCTACTCAAACTTATGACATATTTAAAGCACATAATCCTCCTCCCAAATACACTATAAACACATTCATACCGAAGAAGTTAATAGATGGTGTCATCCTCCTCCTTGGAAGAGATACTCTCCAAGTAGAGGATCTTCGTATTGAGATACCCCAAAATTTAAGTTAGGAAAGGGCTAACAAAGTGACGTCAGCATACAGTCCGTCGACAACGAGACTGAAAATTTATGCACCAATAAGACGGGAAAACGGCGCCGTCTCTAGGCGTCAGTTCCGTTAAGTTTTAGCTTTTAGATGAATAAATAAATGCAGTTAATATCCGTTTCGTTAAGGGAAGGGAGATATTTGGCAGTCAGTGGTCTGAGAAGTGATGGGAATTGTAAAGCAAAGCACACAGAGTAGTCCTCAACATCTTCTCCTGTGCATTTCATTCGAGCAAAGGTATTTGAATTGGCCATGGCGATAGACGAATTTCAGTTAAATTCCTTGAACGATCCGTGTATGGATTTCAGCTTCCTCAATGGCGGCCAAATTTGAAGCCAGGAAGATCCAAGTACTTGGTCCAACAAACCCTCCAGAGGCGGGGTTTTACCGGTCATTTTGGTGCGCTTTAGGGTCTGCGCCATTGAATTTTGTTTCTGCAGGTTTTGTTCTCATTAACCCTTAAAAATACCTACGTTCAAGCGCGCCCTGGAGTCAGGGATTGCGAAGATTCTATGTATTTATTGGATAATCACAGGCAAATAGAGGAAGACGGAGAGGAGAGGGACATAATTATGGAGGTTGTAACGAACGGCTTGCAGCCGCCGACGATGCACTCGGCGGCCCAGCAGCAGACGCAGATGATTTTGGCGGACAGCAGCGGGGAGGATCACGAGGTGAAGGCCCCGAAAAAGAGGGCTGAGACTTGGGTTCAGGAGGAAATCAAAGCTCTTATTGCCTTCAGGCGTGAGATGGACAGCCTATTTAATACTTCTAAGTCGAACAAGCATCTCTGGGAGCAAATTTCGCTGAAAATGAGGGAACGAGGGTTTGATAGGTCGCCTACTATGTGCACTGATAAATGGCGGAACTTGTTGAAAGAGTACAAGAAGGTAAAGCATCAGGACCGGGGCGGCGGATCTGCGAAGATGTCGTGTTACAAGGATTTGGAGGAATTACTGAGGGAGAGAGCCAAGAATGCGGCGTACAAGACCCCTCCGGCCGCAGCTGCTGCAAAGATGGACACTTACATTCATTTTTCGCCCAAAGGTATTGTAAAACTCTTTCTGCTTCCTCAACCTACGAACACATCAGAAAACAGGAAACACATATTTGTAGTAATAGTTCTCGTACATAAATATTTTTAGCTATAACTCTGGAACCAGGAAATTTCAGAACTGTGATGCTCCATAGAAACATCTTAAAAAGGTAACATGTACCATCTGTTTTTTTGATTAATTGACTCTTGTTTTTTATTAGATAGGGAGATAGATAGATTTTCATTGAAATGTCGAATGAGACCATAGGCCATATGGGACAAAAAAGTGGTTACAACTTGTGTGACTTGTAAACTGAGCACTGAAAAACAAGAAATGAACAAAAGAAATCATGCATGTAACCGCTAATACCTTAAATGATTGAAAACATCAACGAAGATCAAGAAGGAAACTGTGGTGGCCAGTTCCTGGTTACAATACAAAAATATTATAAAATTAACGGTTGCCTGCAGATACTAGTCTTGCAGTGGTCCCTACTTCGTCCTCTTGGAATGCTGTTTCCCAATCCTCAGTGCAGCTTTTGGCCCTTTTTCTAACGTGCGTGTAGGTTTTGCAATGAAGAAGGAAGTATTGGTCTGTCTCCATTTCGCTGTTCCCACATATTCCACAGAACCTCTCCTCCCACTGTTCTTGCTCCCATATTTTTGTTTCATACCGTGGCCCATGGAAGATGGCTCTAGTCGAACCATTGCATGTTTTTAATGCCATAATGTGTTTTCAGTTAGTCTTGAATTTTTATTTTTCCCTGCTTGTTGAAGTTTCATATGTAGTATTGTTATGCTGTAGCATGTTTGGATATGGTTTTTGAGTTCTTTTTTATTGGTCAGGCGGCTGTTCTCTTCTATGCCCTAGTGCCTAATCCAAATTCTACGCTGGAGGTCCCATGATTTCTTCCAACTTATCAACTCCCTCGGGGAAATTTTGGCCGGAAACCTCTTAATGTTCATGGCTGTCTTTTTCTTCCTATATAAAATCAGTTTTCTATGTGTCCCCAACTCTATTGGGTACAATCCTGATTCCACAAAGAGCTTCTTGTACGGGGTGCTGTTTTTCACTCTTAGGCTGTCCAGTTCATTATTAGGTGTTTTTGTATCCGTTCTCGCTGCTTCCATGTGGTTTTGGGTATACTTGGCCCCAAAACTTTGCAGCCATACAAGAGCACCAGTGCAATGAGGGTTTGGGTATACTTGGCCCCAAAACTTTGCAGCCATACAAGAGCACCAGTGCAATGAGGGTTTGGAAGAGGGAATGCTGCATCATGGAGACCCTTATCTCCATTGGCCTGCATCTATTTTGGTCTAGAAAAGAGATTTCCACTTCCCTGGAGTCTTTTCCTTGTGCACATATTTTAACTCAGTTTTTCGTTGAAATCTAGCTCGAAGTATTTGTACTCTTTGGTTACTTTTAGTTGTTCTCCTCAAAGTTAATTTGGATCAGTTCTTGTAGACAATGTAGCTCAAAAGAATTTCAAAGATAAATATAAAAACACACATGTTTAGTATTTTGGAGGACGAATGATGTGTTCATTTGATGTTTCTGCCAATGCTTATGTGCATATGTGCAACTGTAGAAGAAACAGTTGCGAAGGCCAAAGTTTTTGTGGAACTGTAGCAACCAGTTGGGAAGATGTCTTAGAGGACCAATAATAGAGGGCGTGTTTAATGCCTACGAGCAGTGATATTTGCATTCATAAATCATGATTCTCTCCAAGGTATTCTATCTCAGGAAAACCAAGGTGAATTAGGAAATTTCATAACTGAGAGGTTCAATGACAGAAATGAGATCTTAAAAACTCAACACCTCTGATCAATTTTCTGATTAAAATATGGTTAGTTAAATTCAGCCCCTAATTTTCATTCTCAGCGAAGAGGTCCTATAGACGAAGTAAGGTTTTAAAAGGCATATAAAGCAAGCATGCAAACAAATGACATGTACAATCAGGGAAATGTTACTGTCAACTGATGATGACGATGATGTTACTGTCCATTGATACCAACATTGATATGGGAACTTAACAAATAAGATTTAATTTTGTTTTATTTTGTCGCTTCTAAGATAAAAAAAAACTTGGAAATAATATTACTGAGTTTACTTTAGTTTTTATGTGTTAACACATTATAAATATCAGTGGTGTTACGAATGTTTTGAAAACAAGATCAAATCTTCACGTAGGATGCACATTCTGACGAGAAGATGTTTTTCATCTCCTACTTTGTTAGAATTGCAAATATATATTCTTGCTTCCTAGGATGTTGCAAGTCTTTTGTACCTCCTAATTTCAGTACGAAGGTCATTGGAGTTTGTTCTTATTTTTGCAATATTTATTTTCCTCTCAATGCTGGCAAGAATAGAGAGATAATTTCAATCTTTTAACTTGGGATCAATGGCTTCTTTTTTGTAAATGAACATTTTCTTATAGCTTGTTTAAATGTGCTATGATTTCGACCTTTTACGGTCATATAATTCTGACAATTTTTGCTCAAATCCGGCTATGAATTGCTAGAATTGCAGGTTTCAGTTGTTGAGATTACACAATATGGGTGCAGTGGGGGTTTTGAGGGCACTGAATCCGTTTTTGCAATAAAAATGCAAATCCAGTAACAAGAAATAGCAATTACAGCAATTTTTATACAGTAGAATTTTAGTGAGATTGCCAGAAAAAGTCCAAATCGTAGAACATTTAGACACATTCTTTTCTTATTCTCAATTTTCTTGTAGCAGCATGGTTTTTCTTTAAATTAGTTATGATAATACTGTTAATAGTGTTGATATTTTCAAAAGGGCATCCTCTTTTACTACCCCTAATAACAGAGCTAGGAAAGAAGCATCTCTAGCCCACCCTCTCTTTAGCTTTGAATGACTTTTGCTATTGGAAGTTGTGATAGGTAGCCTCTCTTTTTTCTTGTTAGCCAAGATATACATGTACAGTAGGTAACTTATCATACCCTTACCATGGGTGGGAGACCAACCTTTAAAAAGAAGGACAGGGTAGGGTGTGTATTGCGTTTAATAAGCTTTTTGTTTTTTTTGGTTTAAACCTAAAGAAACTACATTCCACAAAAAGTGGAAAGATATCGATGGATAGAGGAGAGAGTTGTTTCTCAAGATTCATTGAATCAGAAAGTCTTCAAAATAACGAAGTCGTAGAATAATTATCTTATTATTGTCGTAAACTAGAGTGCAAGTGTGAGATTTCCTTTTTAAGTTAGATATATAGATTAGGAATATATCAAAGTGCCAAAATTGCAAATTGCACAAAAGAGAGCTTTTGCTTTATTGCACCGTATGTAAATGTTAACTTTTAGTCAAATATTGGGTCAAGCATGTTCAATGAACGGCTTTAATCCAATGACCATTGCAAACATCAAATAATGCTCTTGTCTATTTTTCAAATCTTTCCAGAATTGAAATTCACGCATGTTATAAATATCGAAACCTTTGTAAGACAAGTGGTATTTGATGTTTTAGGATTGCAAATTTCTCATGTAGTATGGCACCATCCCCAAGAGGGGCCAATGAACCTACATGCACAAGTTTGATTAGGTTGACCTTAACAATTCCTTTTTTTCTTCTATGTGGTTCACAGACTCCAGAGATTGGTGACCGCTATGCCCATGGAATATTTGTACCAGGTAGATCCATTCGAAGGGATCACTTCATGTGGGCTCAACCATGAAGATTGAACCCCAAAGTGTCGAGATAATTGAACCCATGACCTCTCAATAGAAAAGGTGCTTTAACAATGGGGACTCGACCAATTGAGCTAACCCTCACGGCCGACCTAAACAATTTCCTTCTTTACAATAAATGAGAATAAGTGATCAAAGGATGCCTTTACCCATGATTACAAATATATTAATGATACATATGGTTGTGTTGAAGCCACTTGTGAAGATTACAACTATAATTTCAACACTCTCCTTACTTTAAACAAGGGGTAGAGAGAGAAAGCATTGCATCACAGGATTTACCTTATCCCCCTAATCTTTAACAAGGGAATTGTTAGATTTCTGCAAACCTAGTACTTGACACTTAAATTCCTAGCAGAATTGATCTACTGATTTAAATGCACAACTAGGTTCCTAACACAAAAAAAAGAATAAAAAAAAAAAAAAACAATACCAATCTCAATCTCGAAAATGACACATAAATTTTGCCCAATTCGAGTTCTTCATAAAGCTCTGAGCTTACTTGGGCTCCCTTCCCAGGAAAATGGCTCAATTGAGGAATATACAACATTGGATTTGATCTAGTTGTTCAATCCTCCTTTGTTGATTTGGATCTCCTTGTTTCCTCTTCCTCGAACCCAACATACTCCTTGAGAAGCCCCTCTCAATCTTGTGCTACTGTATTGTGTCTTCTCCTTCTCCGTAGCCTTACTTTATAACTTTTAATTATGCTAAATTCTTAACTTTAATCTCCAAAGTGATTGACGGTCGAGATTAGATCTTGCCTCATTTGAGATCAAGGGTTGAGATTAAAACATAATCACTAAAGTAATTCACTTTATTTTTCCTAAATTTACTTTAGCTCAATAAGCCAACATAATAATTATGTGCCTTTCCTAAGTCTAACTTAGGCTAAGTTACAATAACATCTCGTTCACACATGAGCAAGTGTTCTAAGGAGACAGTGGGTGACTTCTGCACACCTAAACACTTAGGCCAGTGTAGAAGTACTTGCCCAAGCTACACACATCAACACTCCCTCTTAGCAAGGGAGGTGCTTTTGCAACCTGAAACTGAATTTGATCCTGCATGTGCTGCTTTGGATGCTCCCTTTGAATTGGAAGCCTTTCGTGCCCTCTGGTCTAGAAATGTCCTTGAAATCCGACTGTCCTTAGCTTGGTCCCTAGAAGCCTCTTGCTCTCGAACATCTTCAAAGTTCATCTCGTACCAAGTGGCCTTCTTGACAAACTTGGAGGAATTTGTCCACTGCTACTGCCCTCTTGAAATTGAAGACTAACTCCCTATAAGTTGCACAACCTTCGGAGCTGCTTGCTCCTTGTTCCCGATCACTACTTTGCTTTGTGCATTTGCTCGAATAGGGTGGCCCTTTAGCCTATACATGTTTCTCTCTCTAACTCCCAAGATATTTCCCTCATCAAAGCTAGATTTGCTGAGTCTAATTAGTGCCTTCCCATTTTGAAAGAAACACAAAACACCTTCTTCTCCATCATGGAGATTGAGAGCAAACTCCACTCGAGTTCCGACACCTACAACATTTCCTTCACTTCCATCCTGCATCTTGACTCAAGTTGGAATATCACTGTTCCAACTCCTTTAACTTCATGTTTGGCAGCATCATCAAACTCCACATTCAATTCTGAGTCCACTTGGTTAGGTTGTTGAACTGATCTCGTGCTCTTGTTATTTGCCTAGTGGCTCCATTATCTCGCAGCGACACACTCACACACTCACTAGTAATGTTCCTGAGGTAAGGTAGGATATAAGTATGATTTTTGTCTCGAAATTACTAACAAACTCCTCTTGAGCTTCTGCTGACACAACTACAATTGGTTGTATGTCCTTTCCCCCTTTCTTCCTCTTTGGACACTGTGAGGCATGGTGTTCCATCTTATGACAGGCGAAACAATTGACCTTATTCAAGCCCTTCGTCTTTTTCGATTGTGAGGTTGAATCCTCACTCCCGTTGCTCGAATTTTTGCTCCTCATTGCTTGACTGGAAAGAACAAGGTTCTCATCATCCCCACCCACTCTTATGTTGTCCTGTAGACAAGGATTTCTCCGAGAGCTCCTTCTAGGTGAAGTCATCGCACAATTTGTTCCAATTTGGTAGATGTTCTCTTGCTAGAATGCCTGTTACAAAGGGAGCCCATGGTTTTGAGAACCCACTGAAGGCTATCCTTACAGGCTCATCATCTGTAAAGGCTATCCCAACAACTCTGAGCTCATCTCAAACTTTTTGAATCCTTGTGAGGTATGGCATCATGGTGTTTGAGTCAGTCATCTTGGTGTTCTTGAGCTTCGCCCTCAACACAATTTTCCAATTTTGATTGTCGCTCTGACATAAGCTCATCAAAGTGTTCCATATCTCAAAGGCACTATCCTTTCATTATGTGAGAGATTATCTGATCCTTAACACCATCTATGATGATACGCTTGACCTTCACATCTTTCAACTCGTGAGTAGCTAGAGATGTAGCATCTGAAGGAGATATAATCTTAGTAGTTGCAAATTCCCATATTTTGTTCTCCTTGGGAACCAACACGATCGTCTCCTTCTATGGGCTGAGGTTAGAGGCCCCATCCTACTTGTCCTCATGCTTCAGATCGATTGATGCCATCTAAAAATCAACTGAAAACTTCTACCACGCCTTGATTGGTACAGTCTCCCTCTCTCCCTCGAAGGGTTGGCCTTTGTCAATCATAGTGTCTTTGTAGTCGACAACTTGTTCTCTGGTTGTCGGTGGCTTGACTCTATTTCCTTGCTGCTTCAATTGGCCTACTTGACCTTGAAAACTACGGTTTGCTGTGTTGGTTGGTTGTACTTGTCTTTTCTTGTGGTGGATGGAGCGTCGTAACTTGGTAGCTTGTTCCCTGTGCCCGCGACTTGACTTACCCACTCAACTCACTTTCACATTACAACTCTGCCCTGGCATTAGTGAATAGCCCCGTTACCGTCCCTTGCATGGCTTGACTCTTGCTCACCCCTAGCTGCACTTCCCTGCTTGTGTCCACAGTCTTCGACCTATGTGTGTCTGACCTGCTTTGCCATTGAATCGACACCTTCTCCTCGCGTGGATGGTCGTCTCGAGTCCATCGTCGAGCCTATGCTGCCCTCCTGATTGGCCTTTTGCGTTTTATCTGATAGTTGTTCTTTTCTTACAACTGCCTCTACATGCTACCATGTGCTACTCTTGTTGGCCCGGTCCTTGTGGTCTGTGGCCATTGACCATTGTCTTGGCCGACAATTATCTGTGCCCCCAAAATCGATCATGTGCACTTCTCACTGCTTTGTGGTCCCCCGCCAATTGTTCCAACCTCTATTTCTTGGTTGTATGATGCAATTGGTTGAATGTGTTGTTTCCTCGACCTTGTGTTTCCTGGTTTGCTTGCGCCACCACCTGATTTTCCACTATGCTTGTTGAGTCAAATTATACATGTATAATTTGCCAATATAAATTGTCAACCCAGGAAGGTAAACTGATGAGATGCAGTGCACAGTATATGCAGGCTGATTACTGCAAGTGTTAATTAACTATACAAATAACAACTAATGCTTCTTTCCTGTGTCAATTTTATCGCTGCAAAGGCTATGGAGTGGCATATATCATCCCTCTATAGCACTTAAGATTGCTGATATTGACTGTGAAAAGATAAAGATCAAACAACCATCAACAACTCATGCTGCTTTCCTGCATCAATACTATTGTAGCAATGGTTATGGAGCGACATATGTCATCCCTCTCTAACACTTGTGTTCGCTGATACCGATGCATGAAAGATAAAAGGAATCAATCCCAATCAAGAATCAAACTTAAAAGCATGAATCCAAGCATTGGCCAAATGAAAAGAGCTCTTCAACATAAAATATTAATTCACTTAACCAATCTACATTTTACTGTAAGAAATACATAAAGGAAACACTAGCTGTTACAGGAAATTATTAATGCATAATTAAAACAGAAATAAACACACACTTTGCTGCAGGAGTTGTGAGCGAAGGGGGCCCTCCCTCACTCACAACTCCTTTAAAGATTAAAGAAGTTGCTCAGGAAAATAAACAGAACATAAACAATTTTATTAATCTGAAATAATAGTCGATTACAGTCTGATATCGTGCTCTGTAACAACACCTTCCAACCCAACCCAAGAACACTGAACCCTTGTATAAGAAAATTACATCCGAACTTATACATTTTTGGTAGCCCATATTTGGCTTTGAACAAAACAGATTACTAAACTAAGCCTACAACCAATAATACAGATACAGATTGACAAGGTAAACTGCTGTTGGGTCTAATCCATGACCGAAGGCATGGATTAGACCATTTTTGTTGCGCGGCTGAAACTGTTTGTCGATATCGCTGCAGGATTTTGAGGTGGTTGCAGGAAATCGGCGTATCTGTAGGAAATCCGGAACGACTGCAGGAGTCTTGGCTGTATGAGCTGTTTGTAGGATTGGCGAAACTGTTTGAATCTAACAAATCTGTGCATGAGTCCAAGGCTAGTTAGAGTAGAAATGCAATAATGACACAACCAGTGCAAAGAATGCTCGAAATTAGATAAAATGACACTTCTAATGTTGTTTCAATATACCTTAGCCTATGATACCCTTTTTAGCCAAAACTGGATGCAATAGCCAGACTAGGTATAATTAAAGGGCAAAAAGAGGTCAAAAATGGGGGAAACAAGGCTTAGTATAGGTGGCAAAAATAGGTAAAGTTTAGACTTAACAACGCTCTGCAGTTGATCTATCTTTTTGGCTGCCCTAATGGTCAGGTGGGCTAGTGTGTTTGTCGGCCACTCAACAACCACTTTGTAACTTTTATTTTATTTTATTTTAAATTTGCCCCTAAAAAATTTCACTTAAGGGCTACAACCGTTTGGTTGATTTAATTCGACCCCCTTCAAAAAATTTCTGTCTTATACGATTGTAGCTAAACTTGGCCCTAGCGATCTAGTATGAACTTGGCACTTGTGATTCAGATATTGGCACCCTTAAAAGTTTTAGCTCTGATACCATGTTAGATTTCTGCAATCCTAGCACTTGACACTTAAATTCCTAGCAAAAAAAATGTTCTACTAATTTAAATGCACTTTTAAGTTCCCAAGGCACCAAAAAAATCATCAAGAAGTAGACAGTACCAATCTCAGTCACAAAAATGACACAAATTTTGCCCAATTTGAGTTCTTCATTAAGCTTTGAACTTACTTAGGCTCCCTTCTTGGGAAAATTGCCCAACTAAGGAATATACAACATTGGATTTGAGCTAGTAGGTCAAAACCCTCCTTGGTTGATTTGGATCTCCTTGCTTCCCCTTCCTAGGACCCAACACACTCACTAAGAAGCCTCTCTCAATCTTGTGCCATCGTATTGTGCCTTCTCCTTCTCCTTAGCCTTGCTTTTATAACTTACATTGGGCTAAATCCCTAACTCTAATCTCCAAAGTGATTGACAATTGAGATTAGATCTCACCTCACTTGAGATCAAGGGTTGAGATTAAAACATAATCACTAAAGTAATTTACATTACTTTTCCTAAGTTTACTCTAGCTCAATAAACCATCATAACAATTATGTGCTTTTTCTAAGTCTAACTTAGGCTAAGTTACAATAGCAGCTCTTTCACACTTAAGCAAGTGTTTTAAGGAGACAATGGGCGACTTCTGTACACCTAGACATTTAGGCCTGTGTAGAAGTACTTGCTCAAGCTACAAACATCAACACAAACTGTGCCCCTAAACTCCATATCACTTGTTCAAGAATCCATGAGGATTGTTGACGACAAAAATCATGCTTTAGAGTGATTTTGGCAGAAAACTCCTTGAGCTTTATAAGAATATCAACATTAGAGGTGGAGGTGGAAAACTGTAATAATGATTAAAAGGACTTGAAAGAAACTCAACTATATCATTAATCGTGAAGACTCGAAGAGAGTGCCCTTAGGCATAAGCCTCTTGGCTCACCTAAAGGAAGATAAATTGATGTAGATGGGAAGTCATCATTGTCATTGAATAATGGAGTGAAATTGGTGGGAGTATTGACATTTGCATGATGAGGACTAGATTAACCACTGATAAGAATATCTTGAAGAAGTGAAGAGACTTTTACAATAGGAATGTTGGGGGTGTCATCAACAAAGTCCTAACGAGACACATGAGTCTACTTAGATATTGTAGGAGGAGTACTTGGGATAGTAATTGTAGAAGTAGGAAGAGGACCAATGTCAGACTATGATGTAGAAGGGTCCAATAAGACATGGTAGGAGTCATATAAAAGAGGACTTCTAGAGTGATGAGAAGAACCATGATTCATGGAAGCTTGTTGAGAACCATTTCATGAATCTTCTGAAAGAAGTAATGGTGGACCGTGAGTATAAGCTTCTTTAAAAGTAGCCTCTAAAGTTTCTGCCACATTGTGAGTGGTGGGATTATAGAGGCAGTAGCATTATCCTTGCAAAGCTTCATTGTTGCATTATCCTTCCACTAGGAGCTTGTGTCTATGCAAGAGATCCAAATTTTTGAAATTGGAAATAGAGGATTTGTTTCTAAATCATTTCTCATATAGAGTCATCCCTTTAACAACATGAGTAGAGATCCAATTGATGATATGGACTACGCAAGCAACTCCCTCCCACTAGATTGAAAACCTCATCTTTTTGGAGTGAAGCATGCAAAAAGCCATCTCCATGATAGCCATCTTTTTGTTCAACTGTTCCATGTTTGTTGTGGAGTATAAGGAACGGTTCTTGATGATATTTCCCCATTAGACACCTCCCATAGTGTTGAAAATGTTGGAAGATGTAACTAGTTTTGGTCTTCATAATTGTCATTGTACTCATGACAATATGTATATCTTATGTAATAAGCAAAAGAAGAAAGAAAAAATATTATTTTAGAGCATTGATTTCATGCTTCTTTTTGATTGCTCTTCTAGGTAAAGCATGTTCTTCATGCTTCTAGGGTTTGTCATGTCATAAGATTTGTTGTCATGAGTAAGAAGAGTCAATGTCATGTATATAAGACCCATTTGGACAAGTACCATTTAAAAGAATTTATTTTGAGCCAAGACAGTCAAAAGAAGCCTCCTAGCACAAGTCAACCCTGCGAGAGACAAGTTGACCCTAAGAGGGCTATTCGACCTCCACAAATGAGTATAAATAGAAGCTGCTCGATCTCATTTGGCAACAAGTTTGATATGCAGTCAAGAAGTTCAATCTGGGGTGCAAAATTAAAGAAGGAAGTCAAGAAAGGCAAGGAGAAAAGAAGCTGAAGCAAGAAGGAAGGGAAATTGAGTTTTTGGTCAAGGTTTCCCTAGTTTTCTCTCACACGTGCAAAGAATCTGAGCTACTGCAGGGGCTGAAGTTGCAGATCTATTGCAAGTTCGAAATATTGAAGCTGGGGGGCAGAAGTTTTGAGTTTGGTGCAGTTTTGGAAGTGTTTGACTCTTGTTGACTTGGTTGGACCTTGACCTATTTGGAAGGGCTTCTTGGAGGGCTGACTTGGTGCTAGAGGAGGATTTGGTCTTGAGGTTTGGGTCTTGGTTTTCTCATTTGAAGCAGATTCTATAAGAAGAGAAGTGATTTTCTGGGTTTTCCCCTTGAAGGGGTTTTGCCCTGGCTTGGAGCCTAATTTTTGTGTCCATTATCTTTACTGTTTTTGCACTTGATAATTGTTTGATGAAGATCTAATAAAGAAACACAAGAAGATAAATAAAGTTCACAAGCACTTATTAAGATTTAGGAAAAAATGAATTAATAAGTTGCCATTTTGCATTCTCCAACATTGTATCAGAGCTAAGGTGAATAAGAGAAGGCAACTAAAAGAACACAAAGAAGAGTTTTCTTGTCAAAGGGAATCATTTGTAGAAGAACAAAAGGAGAGAAGAAGACCTATTGAACTAAAAGGATGATTTCCACATCAAGCTTTTGTTATAGAAGACCTCATCATCAAGGTCTCATTAAAGGAAGGAAGGGCAAGTATATGTTGAAGATTCTCTAGTGCATCATCTTGAAGAAGATGAAGCATCAAGGGATCTTGATATCATCATTCACTCTTTGAAGCTGTTTGAGGACGTCATTGTTGAAGACATCCTAGAAGACATCTTTGAAGTCTCCATGGAGGTCTTGAAAAACATCAAGATAGTTGGAGACATCATCAAGAAGGAGGACTCTTGGTTGGAAAGTAAGTAGTATATTTATTATTTTCTATGTCCCAATCTACAAATAACATGGCTACATTTTGCAAGGAAAGCAACAAGCTCATTGGATCAACAAACTTCCTAGCATCGAAGAAGAGGATTGACTTGGCACTTACAGAGAATGAAGTCATGGAGTATATCCTGGGAGAAGTAGTTGTACCAGACAAAGAGAGGACTCAAGAGTTAGCAAAGTACAATAAGGGAGAAGTAAGGGCGTAAAGGATCATTGTTGAATCCATTAAAGATCATCTTGTTCCCTTTGTTGTTGATTTGAAGACATCAAAGGCTATGTATGACAAGTTGGTAAAGTCGTGCTCCATAAGTACACAAGGTCAAAAGATTTCCTTGAGGAACCAACTATATAGAATAAGGAAATCAAAGGATGAAGACATGGCCACCTATCTAATGAAGATCTCACAAATAGGATACCAGTTGCAAGGGCTTGGGGGAAACTGTTATAGATTCTAAGATGACTATCTGTATATTGAATGCTTTGCCACCTGATTGGAGTAGTTTTGCAACGAGCATCTACTCGAAGAAAGATACTACACCCTTCGATGAATTAGGGGTTCAATGTATCTTGGAAGAATCTAGGATCAAGGCAAAGGATGATACTGAATCAAATGAAAAATCTCAAGCCTTCATTGCAAGAACCAAGAAGAAAACAAACATGTCAAAGATTCAATGTTTTGGATGCAATGAGTATGGACACTTTAAAAGGGATTGTCCAAGCAATAAAGTGAACAACAAAAGGAAGGAAAGAAGTGAAGTTCATATAGCTGAGGAAAGGGGAGAGCCTGAGAAGAAGCTGAAAGGAGAAGATCCCAAGGATCTCTTTTATTGAAGGAAGTCTCATCTCTGTCAAGTTCTCGATGGATTTTTGTCTTTCTTTTATTCAGTAGAAAGTAGAGTAGCATGCATTATTACTCTAGAAGAGTCTTGGTTTTGTAAAATGCATGGCATCATAGACAGATGCACATGATAGTAGAAAGAGTAGAATCTACTTGTTTAATTTGCTTTCGGAAAGATCATCTAGTTTAAAGAGAATGAGAAGTTTGGAACCATATTGCATATTATAGTTCATCGAAGCATTTTCTAACATCATGTTAGAGGTAGTCATTTTTCAAATAAGGATCTTATAAGAATCATCATTATGGAAGATTCTTGGAAGCAACATTATGACTGGTATATATTCCATCTAGTTTGGAAACAATATTTCTAAGGATGGAGGAATGCTATTGGTCAAGTTACAGTATGAAGGACATAATGAAAGTCTTTCTCTTCTTGGAAAAAGGAAACTCATCTTTGACAGGCATAAGAAGCAAGCTCGTTCAAAGGATGGCTAGATGATTATATGAAAGCAAAGGTATGCATATTTGAAGTTATTCTTCCTTAGAGCATGGTTCATATCTACAAGAATCATGAAGGAAGAGTTAGTTATGAATGTGCTTGTTAAGTCTTCCATATGGCTGCATGATGCTCGAAAGAAGAAATTTGACATTCTTTGGAATGAATGGAGATCAAGACTCTCTCACATAATTGCATGGCATATAACAATGTTGATCAACATCAAGTATAGTCTCCAGTAGAAAGAAAGGGAGTTAATAGTGAAAATTTTGAGGAAAATATTGTATTTTGGTAATCGAGTTCGATCCGTGGTCACTTTGATTAAAATGAATGCATGCTAGTTTGTATACCATGGGTCAGAGGCGCTGACTAGAATTATGGTGACTCATTGATGCTAATGATGTACCATGGGTTAGAGGTGTTGACTAGAATTATGGTAACTAGTTGATGCTGTTGATTTACCATGGGTCAGAGTTGTTGACGAGGATTATGGTAATTGGACGATGCTAATGCTGATAATGAATGATTAGTTGTTTCAACATTATTTTAGAGAAATTGTTCATCAAGAGAACATCTGGATAGTCATTATGAATACCTCCCTAGCTAAGGGGGAGTGTTGAATTTTTGTAGCTATGGCCAATCTTCATAACTTATATTTTAGCCCGCCAAATATATGTAATAATAAATTCAAGACATGTTCTTCATGTCGGCTTCATAAAGAGGGAATATTGAATTTTCAAATATTGAATTTTTGCCTCCAAATGTAAGGTCAACTTCAAGTCAGCCCCAATTAAGGGTCACACCAATTCGGCCTCCCAGGATCACTATATTTATGCCATTTGACGTCCTCCTCTTGGCTAATTCTGATCATAGACAGAAGAAAGCATCTTCTGCTCATCCATGTGAAGGAGAGAAGGAAAAAGAAGACAAAAGTTAACTAGAAGAAGACCAAGCTCTCTCTCTCTCTCTCTCTCTCTCTTTCTCCATTTGATGTCACACATGTGAGGTAGAGATTTTTCGGGCATCTTCACTGGAAACAATTCAAGTTTTTCTTTGGAAGGAGCAGGCCTGAATTTCAGCCTGCCTAACTGGCCTTGATCGAATCTTCAGACAACATCTTATCTCATCTTATGGATAGATTGACCAAGTTTGACTTGGGAATATTACTGGTCAGTTTGGTCTTGTTTTGACTAGAAGAATTAGATGTATTTCTTGATGAACTGAATAATTTCTCTAAGAAAAAGGTTGTTGGCTTTTTCCTAGGGTAAAATTTTTGTGTCTCTTGTTTGGCTATCTCTTTATAATCCTACTGGCATTTTTGTTTCTACTGTTGAGATCTTTTGTGTAATTGCTTTATGATGAATGTGAATGCAAGAAAAGATTAACATAAGAAATAATAAGTAATTACTAGCTAAGAAGACTTTGAAAAATCAACACGCCCTTTATTGAAGATATTGACACAGGCCTTGCTAAATAAGAATGGATCAAATCCAAATGCCTTTGGATCGAGTCTCACTGTTAGGGAAAGATGCCTTGACATTCTCGCCGAGTGCAAACCCTTTGCACACCCCCTGCTGGTCCATGTTGAAGTCTGGAAGCCCAGTGACGATCCATCTTAGTAATTGTAGAGCTCTGTGATGGAGATGTCCCATCCTTCTGTGCCAAAGCTCACACATGCTCTCATTGGTGTGCACTAGTCCCTGAGCTTGCTAACTCTGAAATCTATATAGGTTCCCCTCTTGGACTCCAATCTTCATTTCAGTTTATGGGTTGGCTCCCTCTGGGCAGCTGAACACTTGCCCCCTCAAGAAGTTAACCTCTTAACCTTTGTCCTCCATGAGGTCCTTCTTTAGGCTAGGTACATAGAGTACCTCTTGTGCATCAAAGGACCCTCCCGATTTAAGCTGGAATTGAGTTATCCCCTATCCCCTCACTGCATACTTGGCGTCATTGCCAAGCTCAATATGGATTTCTGAGTCGTATTCTGCAAAACTATTGAATAGCTTTGTAGCCTCTGTCATGTGGTGGGAGGTGCCATTGTTCAAGTAGCAGGCACTGCTAGCAATGGTGCTAGTAGAAAGGCAAGACGCAAGTAAAAAGTCACTCTCAAACTTGGAAGCAAGCTCACTCAACTATGTCTTGGCTATCGCTGTAATTATTTGCCACTTCCCCTTGCTCTTCTTCCTCTATGGACACTGAGAAGAAAACTGGCCATTCTTATGGCAGATATAACATTTGATCTTTGCTCATATCTCTTTTATGACTTGACTGATGTCCTTGCCCCTGACTGCCACACTTCTTGATGGAAACTTTCTCTTTGGTCTTCTTCGTCTCATTGACCAAGGCTAAGTCTTTATCTGCTGCTCCTCCCCCTTGCTTGCTAGTCTGGATTCTTTACGAGTCTCCTCTTGCATGCAGTCGTCCCAAAGTCTCTCCCACTTGAGAAAATGCTCTCAGGAAAAATGGCCCATGATGAATGATTCCCATGCCTTGGTGAACCCATTCAGAGCAACATTCACTAGCTATGTATCTAATACAACTTCTCCAATAGCTGCAAGTTGGTCACAAATCTATGTGATCCTCATAAGGTAGCTAGTCACATTGTCAGAGGGGTTCATTCTGCAATCTCTGAGCCTAGTTTTGAGAATCATTTTCCGACTCATGTTATTAATTTGAAAAAGTGATAGCAGAGCATCAAACATCTCCTTTGATCTGGTCTTTTCTGCAACATGTAGAATCAAATGATCCTTAATAACTTCAAGGATCACCCTCCATGTCTTTATGTCCTAATCCCATGTTGGCTGCACTACAAGGTCTACTATTGCTAGTGTTTGTTTGCTCCCTGAGGTTTGCGTTGGAGCTGGAGGAGGGTTGGACACGACTTCCTACAAGTCTTCCTCCTTCAAGATCACTGAGATTCTTGCGTTCCATGGAAAGAAATTCAAGACCCCATCAAGTTGATCCTCAACTTTCACACTGGTTACAGACATGGCTATCCTCAGATTTGTCTCTCATACTTGCTGAAGTAACCTTGAAAACGATAGGTCTATTTTCTATCAGAGCAAGAGCTCTGATACCATGTTAAGTTATCCTAAAACTAGCTATCTAAGCAAATAGATTAGATCTAGTTACTGTTGGAAGTATTAACTCTCGCATGCAACGAAAATCGAGAAAAGCAATCACACATAGTGCACAATTATTTTTGCTCCTCTAAATCAATTCATTAGTCAAAATTACCTTTAGAACTTGCAAGAGCTCTCATATAGGGAAAATGGCTTAGATAAATTAATCAAACTAACAATAAGCCTAGAAATTTCAGTTTGCGTGAAAATCGAGGCAACTTTCCCTGCAATTCATACAAATGTAAAAAATCCATACGACTATACAAAATCTGTACGGGCGATTGTACGACTTTCTCTACTGGGTTGTATGGCTGCTATTTTCCTTTCTTCTGACTGGTTGCCTTGTCCTTGCTGAACTACTATTGAAATCCTTGCCAATGGTTGAAAATCATATCTTTGATTTTCCCCTTTACTCACTTGACTTGTGAAATGAATGCTCACTGTGTGTCTTTGTCCTCTATCCTCCCTTTCTTTTATAACTTTGACTTCAACCAAAAACCTAATCTTCAGTAGTTAAGATCTAATCGTGAGATCAATGGTTCTCTTTTAATGAAATCATTCAGTGACCCACTTTAGTCACTTTATTAATTAAAAGTCACTTTAATAAAAATATCATTCACTTTTTTACTTAATTAATAAAGTGAACTTCTAGAAAAAGCATAAGATACATGTAATGACGATTTCCATAAGTAGACACCCGCATGGAAATACCTACTTGAGCTACAAACACTAGCAGTTGGGTCATATACCCGCAAGTTATAGTAGTTTTCTAGCCTATCCCCCCCTATGAGGAAAGCAAGGATAAAGGATACTTCCCAAGGCTATTCTAGATATGCAAGAATCATTGTATTGCTTGCACTAGAGCCTTCTAGATGTCCATGAGAGCTAGTGTGCTTGACCTAATCTTGTGCTCTTCACAAATAACTTGGATGGACTTAATGTGATTTGATCTTGAGACATCCTTGAAATTTCATATAAGAGCACCTAGAGATCAAGTTAACCCTTGGTGTTAGAAAAATATCATAATATAACTATATTAAGGGTGATTCATCCTCTTGGACAAAATCTAGTGACCAAATTTATGAAATTTGAGATTCATCAAGTTAACATAGAGCAAGATTAGATTTTTGATGATCAATGTTGAGGGGAAAAATTGAGTCGAACCATAATGATTTGTCTTCAAGCTATTTAGGGAATGAGTAATAGCCTCAGGTATCAAATTTCCTTTTATGACAATTAAGCAAGTGACATAGTCTTCTAGGAGTGCCTCAAGGTTTTGGTCTTGTTTGTATTGTTATAAGGCAAATGAATTGTCGTTTTTGAAATACCTTCTCTATTAAGGATTACCTCCTTTTTGATGGATATCGTTAACCTGTGTGTTAATTTGGTAGCTTAGGGATAAAATCCCTCCTTTGGACAGTCTTCCTCATCAAGAAAGACCCCTCCTAGCCCTTGGAAGAATTTAATTGGTTAAGGAAAAATGTATTTTCAAGGAGGAAACCCACACGTGCACAAAAGTACAAGTCGACTTTAAAGAGAAATTGGACACCTTTGGAAGCATATAAATACAAGTCAAGTGACCCTCATTTGGACATCATCAACAAACATCTTCTTCTCTCTCTTCTTTGTTTTGGCTCACACAGGTCTGAGGTTGGTTCACAAAATTGGTTCAAATATGTCCAAAATTGCAGGGTCTGAGCTCGCACGTGTGAAGAAGGGAATTTGATCTGTAGCCACAAGGTTGGAACAAGGAATTCTCGGCTGTAGATACTCGCTTAATAGAGTGCTCTCTGCGGCTGGAGCGCTGCAACTGCTCGCATGGTCACTAGCTCCGTGCGATTGTGACCTAAGATATTTTGACAGTTGACCACAGACTTTGACTGTTGACTATAGGCTTGGAAACTTTGATTTGAATCAGGTCTATCTATTGGGCTTATCTCTTGGATATTTTTTGGTTGGTTTTGTTGGATAGTCTTGTGATTGGTGAATTGGAACATTGTACTCTCTCTTTGCTGAACATTTTATGACAATCTAATAAGAAGAAGAATTTGAAAGGGTTTTCTCCTTTGTGGGGTTTTTCCCCGGTCTTTGACCAAATCCTTGTGTCTCTTATTGCTCTTGATTGTATTCTATTGTCTATTGCAATTACTGTTCTATCTACAATTGCTCTTGATAATTGGAAGAAGAAATTGTGTTGAAAGATTTCTAATTAAAGAAATGAATTGGGCTAAAGTGATTGTAACAACATAGAACAACCGAAAATTAACACTGTGCCCCATCATGTTTAGGTTTTATTGTAGTTGAGAACTACCTCATGGTTTTTTTTTGTATTTTTGACAATTTTTTGCATAATCCGCTTCTTGCTTCAGTTTAATTACTAGGGAAAAGACTCTTTGAGGGTATTGTGGTTGAATAGGATCTTTAAGGCCACAGGTAGATAATTCAACATACTTTGCTTTCTCCTTTTTATCACATCTTGATACCAAGATTGCCCCTCCAAATGATTCCTTCTATATTCCCAAAAATTCCAATAGTGGATTGGTATGAGTGGGAAGTTTTCTTCCCACTCTCTGTTCCAAATCTGTCTACGCCAAGCACTTACTGGTCTTTCCCTTGTATGCTTTGAGATATGCCTCAAGTCCCCTTCTTTTTTCTCTTAATCACATAAGGGATTTGTTTCTAATGAAACAAAATTACACGGAGAGGAGAATAGAGTAAAAATACTAGAAAGGATTAATGAACCAAAGTACACAATATCTTACCAAGTGAGGTGGAAGGTTGAGATGTTTGTATTATTTTTGATGCTTTGATTTAACAGGGTTGATTAAGATCGGCAATAGTTTCTCTTTTATAGACACTACCATTAAATCGTGTTGAGTGACTCATACGAAATCCATGCACATGTTTATATTCATTCACCCAAATTACAAATTGATTATGCTTACTAAAAACCATGGGCAAATTAACATATGCAAGGAGTGAATTCCAAAATTGGAAATAGAGCAAAATAATTCATTCCATTCACAGACAAATAGAACATTACATACTACAGAACACAAGGAATACTTATCTTACATTGCACATTAGATTGTGAAAATGAATGCCAAAGGAAATTTAACCACGCAACCATGGGTTTTCTTACTTGAATGCCACCTTGAGTTGGGACTATGATATGCAAGTGTAAATGCAATAGTTGGGCCTCCTCTCCAAAATTCTCAAGAATCATAACACCAAACCCTTGCTTGCCTACTTGGTAGAACAAGGAAGGGAGATGAGAGAAGATATTATAATTTTGTTAATGCCAAACAAATGTCCACAAATGTAGGTCAATGACAATGTGGGAGCACAAAAGTGGCTCCTATATAAAGCAAGATGTAGAATGTAAAGTACTAATCTAGGCTAAGACTTGCATACTAGGTGCTGATAATGGAGAGTAGATCTAGAAGAAAAATGTACAAGGAGAGTGGATTCAAAATTCAAAATGCAAATAGTGCAAGCTGTTAGATTTCCTTAAAACCCAGTAAATTGATTTGCAATCTTCCTAGTATAAAAGCCCAAAAACACAAATAATTGACATTCTGGAAACATAAATCACAAATACACTAAGTTTTCTAACTTAACATGCACAACGGAAAATAAATCAGAAGACAAACACATCAACACATAGAACACAAGATATACCTAGGAAACCCAAACTCTGAGGAAAACCTGCAATACTATGTGTATTTTATTATTCTTTTGCAGCAAAAGATTTTCTTCTGAGAATTACAACAAGGGAGAAACTTCCAAGTTCCTAGTTTATCACATATTCACAAGTAAAATACTCATCCACTCTCTAGCTAAATCGATTCCCTTCCCACGCATTGCATCTGTGAAAATCCTGCGCAGACCAACAATTAGATCCACACATGCGAATAAACCTCTGCTCTAGGCTGCAAAGGCTCGACCCTCACTCGATTTTTTTTGCTTGGATGTTGAGTTTTATGATCTGCTGAAACCCTCGCTCTTCCTTCGCTGCTTTCACACCTGCTTGTGCGCAACTGCCTTGTCGCCAACTCACTCTATCTCCTCTTATAATTTTGACTTCAACCCTATTTTCCTTCTCAACAGCTAAGATTAAATCGTGATCAGTGGTTGAGATTAAATCATATGTTAACTTAGGAACTTTTACTTTTTCCTAAGTCTAACTTGAGGAAATAGTTAAATAAATTAATATTTTGCTAATGTGGCAGTCTACTGTGTTCTTTTGCTAGTCTTAACACTTAGACAAGCATAACACTTTTCTCAACTCTAATCAACACAAATACCTAGCAATTGGGGCAAAGGTCTTGTCATAGTCAACTCCCTCTATCTGCGAGAAACTCTTTGCCATGAATCTTGCCTTGTACTTCTTGATACTTCCATTAACTCCATGCTTGATCTTGTAGACCCAACGAGAGCCTACCATAAATTTTCCCTCTAGCCTCTGCAACACTTCCCATAAATCATTCTTCATGATGGAGGCATACTTTTCCACTATGGCATCTATCCACACCTGTTGAGTGGCGCCTTAAGATAGTTGGAAGGCTTGACATCCAACACTTCCACCATAAGCACCATATATCCCGTGTACCTCTGTGGCTGTCTACTTTGTTGACCTGATGTACTAGTAGCATCAACTTGCTCCTGGATCAATTTGTCTGCCCATCTCGCTCTCCTTCTCCCAGTGCTGGGAGTTGCTACCTGAGTGGGCTCCACTCTCTCCACCATAAGCACCATATATCCCGTGTACCTTTGTCACTGTCTGCTTTGTCAAATTGATGTACTAGTAGCATCAACTTGCTCCTGTGGCTCCTGGATCAATTTGTCTGCCCAACTTGCTGGGAGTTGCTGCCTGAGTGGGCTCCACTCACTCCTCTAACTGCGTGTCCCTCTCGCCCTCATCCTGCCCATGCACAACAATGGTTTGAGAATTGGATGAGCCTCCTGCTTGGGAGCTTGCTGATCCTCTTGTATAGTAGTCTGCTTACGCTCTAAGGACCTTTTTAAGGTCCTATCCTCCTCCATCTTCATGTCTCTTATGATGATTGTCTTCCTATGTGTTGGAATGTACACCCTATACCCCTTGGACGTCTCATTGTAACCCATGAAGATGCCCTTCTCTGCGGTGGGTTCTAGCTTCTTTCTCTTCTCCTCTGGTACATGGCAATATACAAGGCTATCGAAAATGCAAAAATGAGAAACCTCTGGTTTCTTCCCTGTAAACACCTCCTCTACTATAACTCGCCACAACACTCTATGTTGACTCTAGTTTCGCAAGAAAACTGCTGTATTGCATGCCTCCTTCAGCTTTGGGCAACTAGTCCTTCTTCAGCACAGTGTCTGCTATGGCATGTTCTTACCTCCCCACCCGTTTGACCAGAGATAATATTATGCTGCGTCAACTCCCTCATGATGCTGTCCTTGGCACCAACTCCTTAGGCTTATTTGATATATACTCACCATCATATATCTCTGAATACTTAAACCCCCCCGATTGGATAATCTTTGGAGGCGGGAGCGCGAGTGCCATTTTGAAGCCTCGATTAGGGAACTTTGTTCAAGGGAAATAATTTTATCATATATATATATATATATATATATTTTTTTTTAAAATATTTTGATGCATATCACGTCAACAAAATCATCTAGAAGGATGAATTAGACATAAAAAAAAATAAAAACATAGCTTAAACCATATAACGTCATTTATCTAGAAGTTATAATCTTCTAATCTAGAAGATTATGTTTCTAATCTAGAAGTTAGAAACATACAACATATTGACTCTCGAGTCTCATGATTCATCAATCTTAAAGTTTCAAGCTTTCAAAATTCAATATACAACATTTATCATCATTGATTCATTGATCACCATAGTTGTACTTGTAAGCTAAGTGTAACATCTACAATAAAGAATATTAAACATGAAATGAATTGTTATAAAATGAAACGAAATGAAACAACTTTCAAATTTCATGAAGTATCATATTCATAATTCATAATGAGTTATAAACTTATAATTGCCAACTTCAAAGTTTCAAACTTTAAACTTAAATTGTCATATATTGTTTACAAAAATATCATAATAAATATGAAAGATTCAAGTTTCAACAATTATAAGAAGTTAAAAACTACTAGAAACTAGAAAAGACTAGTAAATCTATTTCATCTATTGCTTGGCCTCTTTCCACGAGAAATGTCTAATTTTTGACATTTGAGTAGATCGTGGTAATGGTGGTCTTCTAATGCTTGGCTGTAATGCTTGTTGACATTGTCTTCCCTCAGAAAATATAATTAAAACAATGTGACTAATTTCTCTAGAAATGTTAAAGGGTATTTGTAAAGATGTAAGAATGTAGAATAATTTCTCTAGAAACGTTAAAGGGTATTTGTAAAGATGTAAGAATGAAGAGAAGATACTTTATGTTAGACACCCACTTAAAGATAATGACCCAGTAAAATATTCACACAAATTCCCAAGATGTAACCCAGAAGAAAATGAAAAAGCTCTAACCTGTGGTGTGTCTTGGATGAAATAATGTGCAATTTTCAACCATAGAAATCTAGATGGTTGTAAAGATTTAAAAATCTTAAAAACAATGGCGTATTAATAAACACTGAACACATATTGAGAAAATCACATGATACATCTAGTTTTTGGAACACTTCTAATAGAATATCATCCTAAAAGATGCGGTAAGATACTGTAATGTTGGGGTCACATTAGGTAGCTTAAACTGGGGCTTTGATTTTGATATCATTGTGCAAGAAGCCACATGATTTTTTATGTGATGGCCGCTTAAGAAAAAAAATGGGACCTTGCCTAATAAAATATAATAGACTTAAAATCTTAGAGCCGTAAGTCAGTCCCCAGGGGGAAAATGGGATCTGCACTTTCGTTGACCGCTTAGGTATTCGGCATGTCCAACAGGGGGAGAACACGTAGAATGTGTTGCTAAGGAATAAATTAATTTCTTTTAAGGAAATGGGAAATTCAACCTAGAAGGCATATCACTGATTATCCAAAGTTTAAGCAATTGCATTTTCATCAACTTGTTACCCACTTTGCCATTAAGGTCGTAAATCTCTAAGAAACAGTAGATGAGAAAATACACAAGCCCCCATCTCATGCAAGCAATATGGCCATAACCTAAAAGGGTAGAGGCATTGATGAAACATCAATAAATATTTTGGTATCACCGTCTCCAATAAGATGGCATATATTGATTGCAAAGGACTGTCAACTTGGTTTCAGTGTGAGAAAGGCTTAGGTGTAAGGCATTAACATTACTACAAAGAATGATTTCATAATATTTAGGCCCTTTTTACAATCGAGAGATACTGTTGTTGAATTTAATACTGAGTCTCAAAGGGTCATATATTTTGCTTATAATAACTACAACACAATGAGTCTTAAAGCTAAGCTTTTGTTTTTATTCCTTAATGAAAATTAGCCTTTACTCGTATCTTGACAGTTGATCCTTGCATAAAACGAATATGATGTATACTTTTCAACTAGTTTGAACAAAATCCATTCCACTTTATGGTAGGAAAGTTTGTCTCAAGATTGTTAAAGGATATACCTTTACTGGGTTTACAATAAAATAATGGCCATTACCAAATGGAATTGTATCATAATATGTTAAAAAATAGTTGATACACAAATTATATTGACAGTATAGTTAGGTTGGCAAATGGATGATTTAAGTAAATGGAGAGCAAGTAATTTCATTTAGGACCAAGTCTTTAAGCAAAAAAAGCGCTCTCGAAAATGCTCCCTCCCTAAAAAAACGCTTCCAAAAACGCTCCCTAAAATGCTCCCTCCCTAAAAAAATGCTCCCTAAAGCGCTCCCTGAAAACCAAGGAGCTTTTTTTCTGTTTAGGAGTGCACTCTTGCTCGGAGTGCGTTTTCGGAGCGGGGTTGGGGGGGCGCTCCCCCGCAACCCTACTTAGATCTTCCTACCTGTCCATTTCTGAACCAAGGCCTTAAACTCCATAAACTTCGAGAAGACTTCATCTTTCTTGATGAAAAATGTCAGAGTTCTTCCTCGAGTGATCATTTATGAAGGTGACATAGTACTTGTATCCACTAAGGGATACAGTAGAGAAGGGACCACATACATATGAATGGACAAGGTCCAAGATACCCTTAGCCCTATTAATACCCTTAGCCCTATTGTCTCTACTAGAAAAATACCACTTTGCATACTTGCCAGGGGTGCAACCCTTGCACACCTCATGTTGATGAACGCTACACTGTGGCAACCCTGTTGATATCTCCTTAAGAATCTTCAACGCCCCATGGTGCAAATGTGCTATACGCCTATGCCATAACTCCCCAAGCTTGCTGCCTGAGTCACGACCTCATTTGCAAGTCAATGCTGCGGCTGTCTCAAACTGTAATTTGTATAGGCTTAACCCCAATTTGCTTCGACACCTTGGAGTTTGAGGTTCTTATAAGAACCCTACCCTGTCTTAAGGTCACCTCGTATGCCTTATCCTCCAATGTTGAAATTGAAACAAGATTCTTCTTGAACCTAGGTACGTAAAGGACATCTTTGAGATATGAATTGTACCAGTACCCTCGGCCCAATACTTCCCATCGTCTCTCATCTCAATACCAAATTGCATGTCCTTCTTTGACAGTTTGCTGACATACTTCTTATTTCCCGTCATATGATAGGATGCGCCGCTGTCCACATACCATAAACTGGTAGCCACTAACTTTCCATATAGGCAATGAGTGAAAACTCCTCCAAATGAGAAGAGAACTCGTCAATCTTTGCAGAGGCTGCTACTTGGTCCTTCTTGGACCCTTTCTTCCTCTTAGGGCATTTAGTAGCGTAATGCCCAAACTAGTGGCATGAAAAATACTTGATCTTGTTAAGATCCTTTTTCTTCTTTTCACGCTTAGAACTCGCCTCACCACCACCACTGCTCTTTTTACCCTTGGACTTGGTTCCTTTGCTGGCTAGAGTGAATTTTTCTTCACCTTCCTCACTTTTAACACGAGATCTAGCTTGAGCTTGTCTGCGAATCTCCTCTTGGACACAGTCACCCCACATAGATTCCCAATTTGGAAAATTTTATCAGGCACATATCTAATTCGCGAAGGCTTGCCATGACTTGGTGAAACCCAACACAAAAAAATTCACCAGATCTCTATTTGGTACTGTCTCAGCCACACTAGCCAACTCTTCCTTTACCTTGGAAAACTTGGTGAGGTAAGAAACCATAGATTATGACTTGGACATTTTAATGCTCTTGAGCTTGTCATTTAGTACCAGCTTTCTAGCTTCGCTTGAACCCTTTCTTTGGCAATCCACATTAAAATAGAGGTCAATGATGGCAATCCACATTTCTTTGGCTTTCTTCTTCCCAGTCAAGTGAGGGATAATATGGTCTTTGACTCCTTCCAAAATAATCTTTCGGCAAGACCCTGATATGCCATACTGCCAAATCAAACTGCGGAATACAAATCACATTGGTAAAATCAATGCGCACTGCTCATAACCCTAACGACCAAATCGATTTGATAACTTGCTCCCTCTGAATCACAGAAACTGCTCCTAAAGATAAAATCTATGCTTGGTCTTGAATCACAAACTAAGCTTTGATACCATGGTAGAGTTCCTTAAATCCCAATAAATTGATTTGCAATCTTCTAAGTGTAAAATCTCAAAAACACAAATAACTAATATTCTGGAAACTTAAATCACAAATACACCAAGTTTTCTAACTTAACATGCACAACATATAAATTAGAACATAAACACATCAACACATAGAACACATGATATACCCAAGAAACCCCAATTCAGAGGAAAACTTGCAACGCTGTGTGTATTTTATTATTCTTTTGCAACAAAAGATTTTCTTCTAAGTATTACAACAAGGGAGAAACTTCCGAATTTATCACAAGTAAAATACTCGTCCACTCTCCAGCAAAAATCAATTCCCTTCCTGTGCACTGGATCTGCAAAACTCCTGCGCAAACCAGTAATTAGATCCACATGTGAAAATAGACCTCTATGCTGGGCTGTAAAGGCTCGACCCTCACTCGATTTCTTTTGCTTGGATGCTGAGTTTTGCAATCTATTGAAACCCTCGCTCTTTTTTCGCTATCTCTCACACCTACTTGTGCTCAACTTCCTTGCCACCAACTTCCTTTATCTCTTATAATTTTAACCTCAACCCTAATCTCCTTCTCAATGTCTGAGATTAAATCCTAAGTTAACTTAGGAACTTTTACTTTTACCTAAGTCTAACTTTAGGAAATTGTTAAATAAATTAATATTCTGCTAAAGTGGTAGTCCATTGTGTTCTTCTACTAGTCTTAGTAGTTAGACAAGCATAACACTTCTTCTCTACTCCAATCAACACAAGCATATCAGGATCCATTAGAGCTAGCTCCCCTAACATTTGAGGTTGAATGGAGGAAACTCTAGATAGAAGGTTGTCTAGAAGAGTACTTGTAGAAGATATGGATCGCGCAATGTGTTGTTGCATGGAGGAGGCATTTCATAGTTGAGGCATGGATGAACTTCTATGAGTGTTGGTGTGAGATTTGGAATGACAATGTCATTGCGGTCTCTAGAAAGTAGAAGTGTCCTTGTGGATCATTATTGATTTGTAATTGGAAGGAATGTTGATATTGCTCTTTCTCTTGGTACTAGATGGGAGTGCCTCAAAAAAGGAAGTGAACATCTTGGTGGAGATTGGTCTAGGAGGTGGTCGGGAATCCAAGACCAAAATTTGAGGGTCTTTGCTATATATAAGGTGGGGCATCTCTGCTTGGGATGTCAAAGATGGCACAATTGATCTATAAGTTGTCATGGATATTCCACTAGAATAGTTTGTTGCAATAGATCTCACAAGTTTATGCAAACTCTTGGGTATGTAGTGTTTTACTTAAGTTTAATGTGTAATATTACTAGCTTAACATTGAAATGATTGAAATAAGTTGAGATTAAAGTAAAAGAAGCTAAAACAAATAACACACCATCAACATAATGAAGATAAGATGTATCTTGGGAAAACCCAACTAAAAGATGAGAACTACACCTTGTTCTTTTCTATTTAGATATGGAATGCAAATACAAAGAAAGGTGAATTCACTATAGAGTAGCAATTGACATTATGGCTTG
The DNA here is from genome assembly GCA_034641835.2 of Pinus albicaulis. Classification (NCBI taxonomy): domain Eukaryota; kingdom Viridiplantae; phylum Streptophyta; class Pinopsida; order Pinales; family Pinaceae; genus Pinus; species Pinus albicaulis. The sequence goes on from CM076580.1 coordinate 347,255,024, forward strand.
TATGGCTAGTGTAGGGTTTTCTACTTTCTTTTGTTATGCTCTAATATCCCACTCACTATGGAATTGCCATTGACATCGTGGGTTGTGTGGTTGCTATAGGGTATTCTACTAACACTGTTCTTGTTGGACACCTAATTCGCTAAGGGTTTTGGGTGTGGAATATGAAGAGTCATTGGAGTCTAAGAGACCGCTTGGTATATGAAAACCAAGGGTCATAAGATATTGTATAAATGTATATCATTGTGAATAAATGAAACACACGCTTATCATTAATATCTTCTCTATTATTCTGTGTTGTTTAACATGGTATTAGAGTAGGCATACTCCTGCCTTGCTCAAATTTGAACCACTGGTTTTGTGGCCAATTTTGTTGTTAGTCTTGCCTCCCTAGACTCTGTGCCTTTGAGACTCTACCATTCTTTGTCACCCTCTTAGCTAAATTCGAACTGTATTCTCTTCCCTATCCGCTTGCTAGAACTTGATCGTTCTCATAGGGATTCATAGGGATTCTAACACACCACTAAATTTGTTGTCTGTGTCTTTTAGAGCTCCGATACTTTAACCCGATCATCGTGGTTGTAGGATTACCTCCTTTGCACCATCCCACTCTCCTTTATTTCGTCCGCCCACTCTGTGATCATGTCCGCCCAACTCCACACCTTTCTTGTTTTTCAATTCCCGGCACCAGAGTCGCTTCTTATCTCACAACTAATTACAACATTTGACGCAGGGCTCCATTTGCATTCTCCATTCCATAATTTCTTGCACTTCGATATTCCGACCACTGTTTAGTAACATCCTTGCTCCACTCTTCCTAAGCAAGATGCCTTCCTGTACAAGGGACTCACTAATTAGATAAGATGGAGGTCTGCCTGTTGCAGGGACTCATTGAAACATGAAAACAACCACCATTTATGGATGACACAGGATCGAAACTCGCAGCCTTGGAAATTCTGCCTGAAACGCTATTGAAGAATTCAGTGCTTGATGAATTGATTCAAGAACTCTCAAGTCTCGAAAAATCACGCGAAGAATAAACGAAGAAGAGCACGACGACAAACTTTGCACGGATTCGAAGATGATTTGAAGATATGGACACAACCTATAATCGATTCAAATTCCAATCTAGTCGTGTGCTAATCGAGAAGTTTGGCAAAAGTTCGATACTTTGGGCATCCCTCTACTGTAATTTCTGCACTCTCACCAACCTCTGATTGTTCAGATCCCGAGCCTTCGCCTTCGTCTCCACCTTATTTCCGCAGACCATTATACCGATAGGACCGTCACCTTGGCCTTGGTTGTCTTTTTGAAAATAAGGAGAAACAAACTTTCCGTCGGCCATAATTATGGGTCTGGTTTTGACTTTGGCTTTGTCTCTGGGCAATGCTTTCCTTTAATTTCTCATTCGTGTCTTGATATTTATTTCGGACCCGTGGCTAAACTGGGGCTACTGTTGAAAGTAGGAGACCACCAAAATAGCCAAAAAAGCATAAAATGAAGCTAATGGTTCCCTCTCCCTGAAGTTTATCAGAGCACTCCCAATCTCGTTGAGACCCAAATTCAAATTCAACAAGGACTCTCCAAATACCCATTTTGCTTCAAATTCAGAATCAACATCTCCCCTCCACTATTTCTTTTCGCTTCCACCTTGAGTTTGAGCTCTTGTTGAACATAACAAGCTCGAGAGGGGGGCTCAAGTATTTGGGCATTTTTTTTTGAATTGTCGTGTGAAGTCGAACGTTTCATTAACTCCTCCTAGCAGGCATTTTTTTTCTCTTCGGTTTTTGCTATCTAGCGTTTTTTTGGTTGAATCTAATACTTGTCATTTGCTGAATTTAAATTGTTGGAAAATGGGTGATTGAGTTTTGAAGTTATTGAACAATCTTATTCTCTTTGCTGTTGAAAACATGGTAAAAATCAACAAGGACACTCTCTTTGAGATTCGAACCTGTATATCATAATTGTGCCCAACACAACTCTCCAAAGAGTTTTTTTTTTTTCAACAACACTACCTCAGAGCTAGTCATGCTAGCAACAATTTTCTCTGCCTCAGCCGCACTCAAATCAATAGACTTCTGTTTCCGGTTCATCTAGGAAATCATGGCAAACCCCAAGCTATATACCTAGATGTGCTTTTCCTATCAACACCATTTTTTAGTCTCAGTCAGCATCGGTGTATCCATCAAGTTTCCGATATATTGTCTCAGTCCATGATTAATAGTTTCATGTAGATATCTCCGCACATGTTTTGCAACAACCCAATATACATATCTAGGCTCTATTTGGCTCATGCTGCAAAGCAAGAATTCATCTGACTGCTAGCTCATCACAAGATCCATCAAATTTGAATTTGAAGACGAGCCTCTCTCAACTTCTTCAGTGTAAATCATCATGCCTAATCTCTGTCATATACTTTTCTTGACAAGGAAGTCCTCATCATCTCAATGATATACTTCTTAATAAGTGGATTTCCGAGGCTCAGAGGTCAACTCCCTCTGGTATTGATGAGATGATCTGATCTTATCAGAAATAAACTGTTAGCATATATAAAATCAAACATCAAGGACATACCTTCCACCTTGAAGTGTGGTTGCAGTTTGCATTAGGTGTCCATCAATCCAAGCATACCAAGTCTAGGGGACATACTTGAGTCCATACGGGACTTACATCAATCTAAAATCACGAGTCTCTTCTTATGTGCCGCAAAGCCCTGAGGTGGCTCTAAGTACACTACATCATGGAGGACTCCAATTCTCACATACACGTGCTAATAGTGCATTCAACAACATGTGCTAGGATCTTATCACAACCCTCTCTTGTTGAGAGCACATGCCTTATCCCTAGTGTCGCGGAAGCATCTGACACTGTAATATCTTTGTCATTATGAATGGTCTTTGAATGAAGGACATACAACTTCTCATCTTTTCCTTATCTTAGAATATCTCATTGTTACATGACAATCTGCTCCCTCTAAACAAGAAGCCTCTTCAATCATAGTCATCGACCTGGGAGACTACAATCCTTCCTGTGGGAGACTGCAATCCTTCCTTTAAGGTCTGGGCTCTTGTCCATTTCCACTGTAAACAAGGGGTAGCTCTACATCCTTCTCAATCTTGATATAGAGGACTTATTCCTCATATTCATTAGATGTAACTATAGACCCTAGAACCAGAGCAGGAGAAAATTAAATAAACATAAAGAAGGTGAGGTCTATCTTTATTCTCTAGATATGAGAGTGGCTTATTCATTATCTTGACTAACTTCTTGGAGTTTACTCTTCGTGCACCAGCTACCTTTTGGGGTTTATTCTACTTGCAGTATTTTGCATCCTGATGACCCTTCAGAAGGATTTGCTTTCCTTGATCATATCCTCATTCAAGAAGTTAAAAGCACTCAAATACTCATGCAAGGAGAATAAACAATAGTTTAAAATGATAAATCTAAACAAGAGAAATGCCAAAAAGAAATAACAAAAGCCTTGAAAGTACTTATTTTTAACGAGGATTGTAGGAGGCTATCATCTCCCTCTTCATCCTGCACCACAAACCATCAACCATACGTCGAAGTCATCAAAAGAAGAAATGCTTCCTCTTGAATACCACTTATATCCTTGGTCTCTTTCATTGACAACCAAGCCCAACTTATCAATGTGCAAGATGATCACTGATCTATATCATATCATCTCCTATTGGGTAGGAGACAAGTCCATCTAGGGTTTCTCATAATCTGTCACAGATACTTGAATAACTAAATGTCTTCTCATAGATCATATCATATCATGAACAATTTTGAGTTATACCAGGCCTTTTTCATATCAAGGTCACTCCTAGGGTTTCTCTCAAACTCTAGCTTCTATTCACAAGAATAAAAGGTCTCCCTAGGGATTCCTTCAAACCCTAGCATTCATTTAGGTATCCACCATATTCATCCCTTTCACTCTGCTTTGATCATGAACTTTGTCATAGGTGTCTTCACGGGGGTGATTTTCAATGTCTTTTCTTTAGCCCAATTTTGATACCTTGTTAATTTTTAGGGCTAGATTGTTCTTTGCTGAAGATAATTGCAATTTTAAACTTTTTCATCATTTACATATTACATTCACCCCATAACATCATTAGCAATTATATAGAGAGAATAATAACATCAATAATGCAGTAGAACAATAAGGAACAACAAAAGAAAATCATACACAATAGAGACAATAGGATTTAGGTCAGAGACCCAACCAAATTCTTCTTCTTAGATATTCATAAGTTGTTCAATAGAGATACAAAGTACAATAAGAATGAGATACATCAATTACATCAGGCCTCCTAGGGCCAACCCAAGTAAGTTCACAACTTCGTTTGTGAACCGAACGATTTGATCTCTAGAGAGCTGCTGCCATATCACTGTCATGTCAATGCATTGAGGTTACTATCATATCTAAGATCACTGTCATGTTTTCCATATCAAGATTACTGTTATGCAACAAGGTTACTGCCATAGTCATACATATAGTCTCCAAGTTATTGTCACATATATTGCAGTCATGCCTCTGTCACATGGATCACTGTCTCACTGTCAAGAAGGTCACTGTATTGTCATTCATACTATTAGGTTACTATCATGTCCACTATCATATAAGTCACTATGCCAACAACACTGTCATGTAAATCAATCTCACATATCAAGAGCACAGTCATATAGGGTTACAGTCAAACATTAGGGCCACAGATATATCAGTGTTATTGTTTTCATCAAGAGTACATACTGTTATCATTCTTTGTCATATTCATACTGCCAACACATATCAAATTTCACTGTCAAACTAGATCCAAGTCATATTGTTATATTGATACAAGTCACACACACACACACACACACACACACACAGAGGTCGTTGTCCCATTGTCATATAGATCAAAGCCACACAATATTGTCATGAGATGCGAGTCATAGCGAGCCATAGAGGATGAATTCAAACCACAAAGATATACAAAGCGAGCAACAAAGACGAGCCGTAGATAAATATCGAACCTTAGAGGATGCCTATCAAGTCATAGTATCATTGAAATGCTAGCCATAGAATCTCAGTTGTGCGAGCCACAAAGTCACAAGAAATAGTGCGGTCCACAGAGAATGACGAGCCAGAAAATAGCGAACCACAATGAGCCACAAAGTAATGCATACGAGCTTCAAAGATTCATATATGAGCCATAAATACAAATGCGAGCTACAATGATGAACACTCGAAACTACAAAGAGTATATAAGAGCCATTGAAAAGAAACGCGAGCCTTGGAGATATATATACATGCCTGTGTAATGAATACGAATCCTCAGAGAAAAGTACGTGAGTCATTACTATGAATGCAAGTCACTGAGTAGGGTATATGGACCCCTGTATATAAATATGAGCCACAAATAATTACGAATCACTATAGATGGAAAGCGAGCCTCAATAATTCTGAATCCATGTGAGCCACAAAGTGTATAACAAGTCACTACAATTTCATGCGAGAGATAGACTGTATATGAGCCACAAAAAATTTAAATATGGACCACAAAAGTACAGTCTCTTTCATGAAGAAACTCCCTCCAAGATCATAGGATACATGAGAGATCTCAATTGCCCATTTGGAGATGGATCGATCCTCTAATTATAGACATTCACATAGATGCCTTCAAAAGCCAAGCCGACTTTTAATCTTTGGAGCGAAAAATAATTTAAATTTCAAACTTGCTCATTTAAATATATTTTTCCAATTGCTTGCCCAAATTGATTCGAGCCACATTAAATAAGAGGAGCCAAACCAATTTATAATTTCCTTATTCAATTCAAATTCATCTTTGGGGTGAGATGAGCTTCTTTTGGGTCTTAGGGTTTCTATGGGGAAATTCATCCCATAGCTTCCCCAGTTTTCAACAATCCATTGGATGCGGAATTAAATTCCACATCGAACGAGTACCCACTCTGCATAATTCTGAGAATACCCACATTGAAAACAACACACTTTTTTCCTATATCCTTGAGGATTTTTTCGGATCTATTGTAGGCTTTTGTTGTAATAAAGTGTAGATCTACAAAATGCTTCACAATATTCTCGCCAAATATAAAATATAAATTTAAAAAACCAAGGGAAAAACGTTAAATTGAAAATACATGAAAAAACATGTTGTTTTTGATGTGGGTATACTCAGAAATATGCAGAGTGGGTACTCATTGGATGTGGCATTTAATTCCGTATCCAATGGATCCCCACATTTGGCATTTGAGTAAACCTACAATGAGATAGTTGAAAATACAATAAAAAAATAGTTTCCTTTATTTTTCTCTAAAAAATGGTAACTCTTATTTTCTTATTTTCATTAGGAGATCCATTTTAGACTTCAAAATTCCCTTAATGTAGATAAGACTAGAGCTTCTTCCCATTAGAGGTTGTTGTTGAATTGTGACATCATTCATGCCATTCAATAAAAAATATTTTCGAAATGCAAACCTTTGTGTGGATTGATTCTTCTATTCTCTTTCTTCTTAGCTTTATGTTGTAATTGTTCCTCATAGAATAGACAAAGGTATTTTCAGATTACTGCAAGGCTGTTGGGTTGATCCCTTGAGGGACAATGGTCACATAGAGGGGGAGATCAAAGTACCAAACCTCATTTCACCCTTGTTGGCGTTAGGTACTTGTTACCGCTCAAACTAGCAGGGGTCCCAGGAGGGGATCCTACAGAGCAACTACTAGGTCAAGTGGCAACAATGGAGCAATAGCCCACTGTCACCTCAACTAAAGCTCCCTGCGCTTTACGAACTTTCATCGATGGGAGGAGACCCGGTATAAGAGGAATCACAATGACGAATATATTAGTGATTGGATAAGGAGCAATTCCTAAAGCCTATTCACAAGAGAGACATAATTAAATGGCTTACTTGCTTTGGAAACAAGGTGATAGTCTCTCTAGGACGGGCTAAGGGGATACTTAAGCCTAGGTTTGGAGAATATCTCTTGACAAGAGGTGTCCTAGACCCAAGAATCCGTAAGGGGAAGTGGCTTCTATGTGATCCTTGTAGAGTTTGATTTACAAAGTTGTGGGACCTCAAAGAACCCAAGTGGAGCCAAACTAGGTCAAGGGTGAGGAGTTGATCAACAAGAGAGGAGCTTGACCTGGTTAGGGAGGAGAATAGGATCAACAGACTAATTTTCTTTTGAAATTTGAATGCAATGATCCAAATGAAGACACTAACCCAAATCAACCTAGGGAGATGAATGATCCTTTGGCTAGGGCTTTCAATATCTTGAGAATCCACTGTTAGATTGAGCTCAAACTTGGAGTACCCCTTGAGAAGACCCCAACATGCCTAGAAAGAGGAGAAAAGGAGGTGAAAAGAGTTTTCTTTTGTGATCATCTTTGGACTAGACCAGTGCCTAGCCTATTGGGGAGAATGGAGTCTAATGAAAACAATGGTTAGAGACGTTTAATTCCAATCAAGGAGTTCCCCAACAACTTTGCATGACACTAGCAACAACTAGGTTACAAGAGAAATTTATACTTCTAACTATTTGGAAATGATGACTTATCAAGATAATGCATGAGCAATCATGTATCTCTAGGACAATAATCCACCATACATTTGAACAATCAATATGAAAAATTCCTCACAAAGTCAAGTTAAGCAACTTTGCATAAGCCCAACAGAAGCTACACTTGCGTCATGAACGAAAATATTCCATAGATAATTTTATGAGACAAAATTACAAAATAAGCATCAAAAGACTATTCACAATGTATAGCGAAATTATTCCAATCATCAAGTACAAGAAAAAGTGAAGCTCCACGAAAGAAAATTAAGATCTTCCAAACATCAAAATGCATTAGTTCTCCAATTCATCCATCAAAAGGTCTAAACAATAAAATAATGTACAATAATGATAAGACTTGGTGACAAGCCCACCAAGGTAGCTCCAAAATAGAAAGATAAGCCTCTGAAGAGGGCTAAATAATCAACATGGTGGGTCCTTGGGCCATTGAGAGGGCCTAATGGAGTCCAAAGTGTCCCAAGTTGAGAGAAAAGGCTCCAAACATAGTGACCAAAGGGTTAGCCGCTTGATATCCAAGCAAGTCACGTGTGGTGTCCTCAAGTGGGTGTGGGGGCACAATGATATCCTAATGGGTCTCCAAGTGGATCGATAATGCTTGTAAACCATTTGCAAGGGCTAGGATGATGACATAAACCCTCCCATTATCTCCCACAGTGAGACATATCATCATTTGGACCCTGGAACCTCTGCCAAGTGCATGGTACAAGTGTGAAGCCGACTGGGCATGGTGATCCGAGTGCATCATCCTCATCCAAAACGTGGAACATGAGCAATCAATGAATGGTGTTGGGGATCCATGAAGTGCTTTATATCTATGGATGCATTTACAAGTTTTTGAAATTAAAATTTATCAATATTGATTCACCTCCCCTCTCATTATTGCTGGATATGCCAACGACCTGCTCTTAGGGGTTGAAGGCACCTAATAGGATTGATTACCTAGCCACCTATAAAAGTTAGGGAACACTTTTATGGGACTTGGTCTAGTTATATATTTGAAGGTGATCCCATTTTGAAGTATTATTATGCGCTTAATAGTGAAGTATGGTCCACTTAGATGCATCCAGGGTTATTGTCTTTAATGAATGGTTGCTTTCACTTGAGTTTAAGATGGTTTTGCCAAGTGGTCTTGCATAGAGCAAGTGAGGCCTTCAGGGCACACTACTCCACTCCTACTCCACATGATGCCCAGGCCATACTACACTTCCAGAGAGCTTGATGACCTTGTAGATGCAACGTTACCCTGCTACAACAGTTGATGGACACCTGATAGCACCTCGAGATGCTAGAATGCTATGCTCTTTGCTTGGCATTGAGGATTCTTGTTGTGTACCCAGTGAACCCAACATGCCCCTCGACTAGCCTTAACACTACTTTATGTGAATGACTTGATCCAAAGCCAAAATGATGATGATCATCCCCAAGATGATTAGGGAGGGCTTGCATTACCTCATGGAGGCCTAATGTTAGAGAGAGAGTACACTACATTGTCTAGATGGTACCCATGGAGATGCTACAAGGCACCTAGAGCCGGATTTTGGATACATGGAGATGTTTTGAGGCTTGATTTGATGGCTGTTCCTCAAATTGAGGTTGATCATGATGCTCAGAGACACATCCGACCCTTGCATTGCACTTTTGAAGCATTTTAAGCCTTAGAAGGGTGTGACATCATGCTTGGAGCGACCTTATGGCTCACACATTGGTAAAATATTGGCATATTTTATTTTGTTGAACTATTGGGTTGGCATGTAAGTTTGTAACCCATTTACTTTGTGTCTAGTCAAAATCAAACTTGTGTGGGGGTTTTAGTTAGAATAATGGAAGTGATGGACCTCCTATGAAATGAGGATCACTCCATTCGTTTGTTCATCATCATATTTGTGGATTTTGACCTCCTTAGAGAGAGCTCGACTTAATCTTTATATTTTTTTACTTGTGGAGATGTGAATTTTTGTGGAGCTATTGCTATTGGAGACTTGTCTATGTATTGGAGACATATTTTTGGGATTGAAAGAAGACAATTTCTTGGAAAATTTGTGAGTATTTATTTCATATATTTTATGGTTTTATTGGAAGACTTTGGTGAACTATTGCATGTTAAATATATTTTCCTTTCCCTAAAAGGCCTCCCAAAGAGCTTTCTTGTAGTTAATTTTGTTGAATTTTGTAGCTATGGTTGGTCTTCATAACAAATATTTTTAGCCCTTGAATTATGTAAGACATTTTATTAATGTCCTTTTTTTGAAATGATTAATATAAGACATGTTCTTGATGTGGTTTCAAAAGAGAAAATTTCGAATTTTTAGTTTTAAATTTTTGGCTCCAAAGTTGTCAAGTCGACTCTCCCTCAAGTCAAGTCGGGCCCAATTGAAGAGACACCCATTCAGGCCACCTAGGACATTATATATAAGGCTCTTGACCTCCTCCAAGTAAAAATTCGATCTCTCACATGACAAGGTATCTTTTGGGCATCCAAGCAAAAGAGAAGAAGAACAAGAAGGACGAAGAAGGATGAAGACATCTCTCTCTCTCTCTCTCTCTCGCACTTGTGAAACCCTCTTTCTGCAGCTCCGCACGTGTGGTTTCTGGGTAGGTTCTAGGAGGCCGAATTTTGGCCTAATCAGACCATACATCGCTAAGTTTGTTGCGCAAAAGATTGACTTGAAAAAAAGGGCAATTTGACTAGGTTTGACCTTTGTATTGTTGGTTAGTTTGACCATCATATTTGACTAGAAGAATTAGGTGTATCTCTTCTTGAACTGAAGAATTCCTCTAAGGAAATGGTTGTTGGGTTTTCCCTCAAGTGGGTGTTCCCAGGGTAAATCTTGTGTTATCTTTGTGCATTGTGATCTCTATTGTCCTTGTGCATTTATGGTTGAATTTATGAAGTGTAATTGCTTAATGGTAAACTGGAAGTGCTAAAAAAAATCTACATCATTAGAAGTAATTATTACTTTTCAGAAATTAGTGCTTTGCACTTGCAAAATCAACATGGTATCAAAGCTTTGCTGAAGGAAAGGACATTGAGATCACCCTTGAAGAGACCTACATCTGCAATCTGATTATTTATTTATAGCCATGGGTTCCTCTATGATGTCAGTGAACAAGTTGGAAGGAGCTACAAATTTTGGCGTCTAGAAGACTAGGATTGATCTCATTCTTGTAAAGAATGATGTCTTGGATATTGTGAAGGGCAGGGTCACTAAACCTTCAGAGAATGAAGGGAAAGCAAAATATGAGTATTATTATAGATTTTATCAGAGATCATTTGATTCCATATGTCGCAAATATTGACACTTCAAAGAAAATGTATGATGTCCTAGTTGGATTATACACCATCAACAACATTGGGTAAACAATGAGTTTGAAGAATGAGTTTCGTGATGTTAAAATGACGAAATGATTATGTGGCCTCATATTTCATGAGGATCTCCCAACTAAGAGATCAACTTCAAGCAATTGATGAAATTATTTTTGAAAAGGAACTTGTGACTAAAACACTCAATGGGTGATCTTACTCATGGGACTGATTTGCGTCTAATATATGTGGCATATAGGAAACTCCAAGTTTTGAAGAACTATGGACCTTATATACTCAAGTAGAATCTAGACTTATATTAAAAGGAAGTATTTAGAGATCTAAAGAAGGTGTCTCTCAAGCATTTGCGACACGTTCCAAGAAGGCTAGAGGAAGAAAGAAGTTTGGCTTCCAAACAAGAAATGAAGGTAAAAGCCCTGCTCCTCAAGGGAAGAAAGATATGTCGAAGATTCAATGCTATTGTTGTCACAAATTTGGTCATTATAAAAGTCAATGTCCTGAAGGATTGAATGGTAGAAAGAGAGGGAAAGTAGCATGCTAACACAACATACATTGATGAACATCTAAAGAAACCCAAGAATGAAGATCCATGTAACAGAGTTTTCTTCTATTTTTATGCTCCTACAGGGTTTGTTGTAGATAGCAATGACTTGTGGTTGGTAGATAGTGATGCCTCAAGACACATGAGAAAAGATCATGACAATCTCACAAGTCTAATGGAAAAGGGATCATCTTAGAACGTGGAGCTTGGAAAATGGAGATAACAACAGTTATGCAGTCAAAGGCATTGGGACAACATCCATTGAGCTAGAGTCAAGTGAAAATGTTCATCTCAACAACATACTATATGTACCATATTGAAAAAGAATTTGGTTTTTCATGTTTGGAAGATAAAAGATCTAGAGTAACATTTGTTGATGGGCAAGTCCTTGTATGGCCCAAGGGCTCAAGTATAGATTCTGCTAGAGTAATTGGAGTTTGTGAAGGAAGGTTGTATAGACTCTTGAGTCTTGAAACAACTAGCTAAAGCAATTATGCATAATGATATCAATCCATGTGAACTATGGCATAGAAGATATGCTCACCTTCACTATAGAGCCTTGCCAACTTTAAATCAGATGGTTTTAAGTGTTCTAGAATTGCAAATGGAGCATGAAGGAGTATGTGAAGGTTGTGCACTTGGGAAGAATGTCCAGAAGTATTTTCCAAGCAGTGAAAGTAGCTCCAAGGAAATCTTGGATCTAGTTCATTCAAATGTGTGCAGTCCAATGCCAATGAAATCTCTAGGAGGCTCTCTGTACTATGTAAATTTTATTGATGACATCTCTTGCAAGACATAGATTTACTTTATGAAGTCCAAGGATGAAGTCTTCAACAAATTTCAAGAATTCAAGGTTGAAGTAGAAAACTTGACAGGAGAGAAAATCAAGATTCTGAGATCAAATAATGGAGGAGAATATGCTTCCAGGGAACTCATTTCCTTCTGTAAAGAAGCTGGGATTAAGAGGGAGTTGATAGTCCCTTACAATCCACAACATACTGGAGTTGCTGAAAGAAAGAATAGGTCCCTTGAAGAATCTGTCAAGGCAATGATGCATGATTAAGACTTGCCCATGTTCTTATGGAGTGAAGCATCCATGGCAACAATCTATATTCAAAAGAAGTCCTCATCAAATCTTGGAAGATAAGACCCCTGAAGAAGCATTCACTTGACATAAACCAAAGGTTGGACATTTGAGAATCTTTGGTTGTCCAATTTACGTACATGTACCCAAAGACAAATGGAAGAAACTAGAGCCTTCAGGAAAGGAAGGAATATTTGTTGGATACAACGAGTCATCAAAGGCTTATAGAATTTATGTTCTTAGACAATGACAAGTTGAAGTTAGTAGGGACATTACCTTTGATGAGAATGTTTCCTATTGGAAGTCAAAAGAAAATCCCATGGAATTTGATGATGATGAAGAACATGAAGCTCCCAAGGAAGAGGGTTCAGGTCCATCCAATTCTTCATAACATCCTGTAGATCATAAAGAAGAGCCAGAAGGGCCTAGTGAACCAATGGATCTAATTTTTGTTCCAAAAATGAAGAAGAGGCCAACTTGGCACCTTTAGGGAAAGCAAGAGATTGAAGAGGTACTCTGGATCTGCAACACTGATGACTAATCTCATTGATTCTAAACCTTCCAACTATGAGGAGGCAACTAGCCAACAACTTTGGAAGGATGCGATGATGGAGGAATACCAATCTAATATGAAGAATGATGTATGGGAGATTGTGCCTAGACTGAAGGAAATTCAACGGTGACCTCCAAATGGATATACATGATTAAGCATTCAATGGATGGCAATATTGACAAATACAATGCAAGATTTGTGGCTAGAGGATTCTCCCAAAAAGAGGGAGAGGATTATGATGAGACTTTTGCTTCAGTTGCCAGGTACATTATTATTAGATATATTATTTCTATTTCTTCTTCTATGGGTTGGAATTTACATCAGATGGATGTAAATACTGCTTTCCTCAGTGTTGTGATTGAGGAAGAAGTGTACATAAAACAACCTCAAGGTTTTGAGGTTCATTGGAAAGAGTCTCACGTTTGCAGATTGAAGAAAGCCTTTTATGGATTTAAGCAAGCACCTAGAGCCTGGTATTCTCGAAATGATGGCTACCTGGCAAGACTTGGCTTCTCTAGAAGTGACGCTGATCCAAACTTATATATCAAGGTTGAGAAAAACGAAGCTGTGATTTTATTATTGTATGTTGATGACTTATTTCTGACAGGTGTAGAGCATATCATTATTCATTTTAAGAGGGAGCTGACTTCTAAATTTGATAAAAAGGATCTTGGCTTGATGCACTATTGGGGCTAGAAGTATTGCAGAAGCCTGGTGAAATCTTCCTTGGTCAAGGAAAGTGTATTATCAAGATTCTTGAGAAGTTTGGAATGTAAATCTATGGCAACTCCCATGGTGACTAATGTAAGGAAGTTGAGAGACTCAGAGTCAGATTTGGTAGATCCATCCATGTACTAGAAGTTGATTGGGTCCTTGATGTATTTGGTTAATACTAGACCAAATATTTGCTTTGCAATAAACATTATGAGCTAGTTCTAGATGGAACCAAGACATGGTCATTGGATTGCAGCAAATCATATATTCAGATATCTACGCGATACAGTTAATTATGGTTTGAGATATGTCTCAAACAATGATATACAAATGTAGGAATGTACAAATTTAGATTGGGAAGGGAATGCAGAAGACAAAAAGAGTACATTCAGAGGTTGCTTCAGTTTCGGATCTGCTATGATTTCGTGGATGAGAAAGAAACAAATGTCTGTTGCACTCAACACTGTCGAGGCTGAGTATATTGCAATTAGTTTAGTGAGTTGAAGTAGTGTGGCTTCGAAAGCTACTTGCAAGACTATTTGATCAGGTGCTAGAACCAACCATGATATATTGTGACAATCAAACTTGTGTGAAGCTTTTAGATAATCTAGTTTTCCATGACAAGTCTAAGCACATCGAGATCAAGTACCACTATATTCGTGGCATGGTGCAGAAGGGAGCAGGGAGGCTCTAGTACATCTCTAGAGATGAGTAGATAGTTGACATCCTCAAAAAGCCTCCGTCTAAAGCGAAGTTTGTATACTTCGGGGACAAGCTTGGACTCGTTGAAAATATATCCCTCAGTGAGAGGGAGTGTTGATCTAATAGCATTAGGGGCAAACATTCTCCCTAGGTCAAGTATGATTAACCAAGATTAGAGAGAATGGCCTGACAGAGGATAAACATTCTTCTTGAGTCAAGTATGTTGACCAGGATTAGGAACAGTGGTCTTAGAGACCCAAAATTACTCAACCGTAGAGTTGAGTAGGCGCCTTTCAACATCAGGGTCATATTACTCTCCAGATAGGTTTAGTGAGCTCATTTAGCATCATGGCCTAGAGTGAGGCCTTTGGATTTGGGACCAGAGTACTCAAATGGATTGAGCATGTCCCTAGGGTTTCACCACGAGTCAAAGAGATTGACGAGGATGATGGTGAACCGAGACTGGTTAGTATACGATGGGTTACATGCATCGACCATAATCATGGTGCCTAGTTGATGCTAATGATGTACCATAGGTCAGTAATGTTGACCAAAAATATGATACATAGTTGATGCTGTAGATTTTTACCATAGGTCAAAGACGCTGACAAAGATTATGGTAATTGAATGACGCTGATGATGAATTGTTATAACCTTTTATTAGAGAAATTTGTCAAGAGAACATTTGATAGTCATTGCGAATACCTCCCTAGCTAAGAGGGGGTGTTAAATTTTGTAGCTATGGTTGGTCTTCTTAATTAATATTTTTAGCCCTTGAATTATGTAAGACATGTTCTTCATGTCATTTTTTTTTGAGATGATTAATATAAGACATGTTCTTCATGTCGGTTTCAAAAGAAAAAATTTTGAATTTTGAATTTTTGGCTCCAAAGTTGTCAAGTCGACCCTCCCTCAGGTCAAGTTGGCGCTCGACCTCCTCCTTCAAGCAAAAATTCGATCTCTCACACAACAAGATATCTTCTGGGCATCCAAACGAAGGAGAAGAAGAACAAGAAGGACAAATAAGGATGATGACATCTCTAGATCTTTCTCTCTCTAGCTTATGCTTGTGAAATCCTCTTTTTGCAGCTTCGCAAGTGTTGTTTCTGGGTAGCAGGTCTGAAATTCTAGGCAACATGGCCGAGTTTCTAGGCAGATTCTGGGACGCTGAATTTCGACCTAGTTAGATCAGACAGGGTCGAGTTTGTTTGGCAGAATATTGTCTTAGAAAAAAGGGTAATATGACCATTGTATTGTTGGTTAGTTTGACCATCCATCATCTTGATTAGAAGTATTAGGTGTATCTCTTGTTAAACTAAATACTTTCTCCAAGGAAAATGTTGCTGGGTTTTCCCCCTAAGGGGGTTTTCCCAGGGTGAATCTTGTGTTATCTTTATGCATTGTGATCTCTACTGTCCTTGTGCATTTATGGTTGAATTTTTGAAGTGTAATTGCTTAATGATAAACTGGAAGTGCTAAAATAATATCTACATCATTCGAAGTAATTATGAGTTTTGAGAAATTAGTGCGTGTATCTATTGCACTTGAAGAATCAACAAATTTCCCCGCTTATAAAAAGATTCTTAGGGTTTGCAAGTGAAAACTAGGGTTTTCCCCCTTACTCCATGCATGAATTTGATATTTCTTAAATTTAGCCCCTAAGATTGCATCA
Source organism: Pinus albicaulis (assembly GCA_034641835.2). NCBI lineage: Eukaryota > Viridiplantae > Streptophyta > Pinopsida > Pinales > Pinaceae > Pinus > Pinus albicaulis. The sequence continues at coordinate 347,271,194 of CM076580.1, forward strand.
CATAAGTAGGAAAAGACAATGGGTTCCTTGTGATGGTCAATTTTTTTTGAAAAGTTTATCCTTTTCTCTCTTTTCTAATTTCCTTAGCCCTTCAAGGCAAGCTGCTAGGGCTAGGGAAAATGCCAAATTCATCTAGGGCTTTAGGAATCAAGTTGTTGGAGCTAATTTATCTTGTTCTTACCTTGGTTGACTTCAAACACTCAAAATTTAGCCTCTTTCATGGTGAACACTACAGTTGTAGGGTTGACATCATCAACCCTAGGTAATTAGTGCCCTAATAAACCCTAATCTTATACAAGGATTCAACTTAGGGCTTATTTGAAGGTTTCCCTTCTCTTATTGTTGACAATATATTTAGGTAACCCTTTTGCTTGTGCTTGTATGCCTAGATGCACTTTTGCTGAACTATATCTTGAAACCCTAGGTATCAAGTACTCTTTTGAAGGCTTAACTTAATACACTGCTCCTTTCACATAGATAATTATGCCCTAATTCGTAGAAGAGGTACCTTGCTTAGCCTCTCACGTATATCAACTTGAGCTAATTGACATAGAATACCCTTTAGGTGAGAAACTAGGAAGCCTCCTGTGTGGTGGAATCCCACTAAAGAAGAGGAGGTGGAGTACTAAGGTGACACTGGAAACCACCTCATTGTTGCATCTTGGTTTGGCTCTTGCTTTATGAGGCCTCTCACAAGGCCTGCTAGATTTTGAGGCAACAGGACCTATGCAGTATGGGAGCATCTTAGGGGAAGATGATGAAAATGGGATATGACCTTGAATAAGGTTTTCAAATGTTAAAATTTGGGTACCAGAGGACAAGTAGTTCCTTAAGGCTTTGATCTTTGGCCTTGGGAAAAGTGTCCAAATTTATTTGTCCTTTTCTCCTAAAGTGACTTTATAAGTGGTAAAGTCAATCTAATTTTAAAGTGACTTTATAAGTGATAAATTTACATTCTAATTTTAAAGTGACTTTATTAAAGTCAATGAAAAATTAGAAAGTGAAAAAGTGACCATGGAAATAAAAGGCTAAGATGGTCTTTATTTAAGTGGGTGAGTTAAAAAATAGAAAGTGAGAATTAAATGCACATTTATTCTCATCCCTAGATCTAAATGAATCTCAGCCATTAGATCTTAGGGTTACCCAAAAGGTCATTTAGGGTAAAAGGAGAGGAGAAGAGGAAAAGATCAATTCAGTCTTTCATGAGCTATTGAGAGAAAGAGAAGGAGAGCAAGGAGAAAATTTCTGAGTAGTGAGAAGTTGAAGGAGGGCAGCAAGGAGACTTCAGGAAATCCGTACAGCAGCTTCATTGGGCACAAATCCCAAGGCAGAATCCGTACAACAGGAGTCTGGCACAGTTTTTGAGAAAGGAGGCACAAAAATTGAGGAATCTGTACAGCAGCTTTAGCATGAATTTTGAGACAATTTTTGGGTACAAAAATCGAGGAGAGGCACTGTTGTTATTCCAGCACAGATTTCAAGAAATACATACAGCAATGGAAGCAAAGTTTTCGAGACAGATTTTGACACACTTTTCGAGGAGGAAGTACAGTTGTACTTTTCTGTACATTTCCTACAATAGTATGAACGTACTACAGAATTCTGAGCACTTTTTTCGAGGGTGACAGTTCAGCAGTTAATGCTTTTCATTTCTTGCTGTAATTTTTGTTTTGTTGTTGGCACGTTTTCTGAGGCGATGTGCAAGCATGGAAACCGAGATAAGTTAAATTTGTGGTTGCTAGAATTTTTACTGTATATTTCAGTTTCTCTATAAAAGCATTTTTCAGAAATAAAGAAGAGCTCTCAAATTGGTTTTCCCCAATAGTTGTAGGGGGTTTTTCCAGGGTCACATTGACCAAAAATCACTATGTTATTTTCTGTGTGTGGCTGTCATATTTTTCCTGTGTTTTATTTCTGCATTTTCAGCAGTTGCAAAAATCTCCAAATTTGTGTTTTCAGAAATTTCAGTGATTTCCAGATTTTAGTTTTTATGTCATGTTCAGATTTAAAACTATATGCATGGAGTGATAAGGGAAACTGATAATCCAAGGGAAGGAATTTCTACATCTAAGACAAGGGACTCATATATCTTGCAAGTAACCCAAACAATTGTGATTGCCTCCAAAAGACAATTCCAATGAACTATAACTTTTGATAGTGTTTTTTTTTGTACTCACACTTTTCTCATTCACTAGCAAAACCATTATGGTAAACATAAATGATGATATTTTACTTTGAACCTTGAAACATATTGGGAAACCAAAAACACAAACCAGGGCAAAAACTTGCCTAAAGATTAGTAAACAGTGTCTTATGGCCATGCAACTATCTTGTTCGTTATTTCTTTAGTAAGGAACAAGATAAAAATCTTCTTCTAGAGCTCCCAAATTTGTTGATTTGACACCACATTTAAGGGTATTTTATGCAATGTAAGACTCACAAAATGTAAGGAGAACAAAGAAGTAGAACTTTTATTGCAATGCTGCTTTGAGAGGGCAACCTTCCAATACATGATAGCAATATTCTTTGATGTCTTCCTCATTCATACCATGACTTATTGATAGAATAACACATGCATTCTCATGTGTTGACATGTAGAGTGGATAAGAAAATTAATTAGTATTATAAGACTAAGATAGTAATTTTATTAAGACGTTCACAGGGCCAAATAACCTTATGCCGCGAAACAACTTACATCTTATTCTAGCGTTTCTTTAGAAAAGTAAGATGTTGGAATGTAAGGAAGAAGAAGAGGAAGAGGCGATATCCCATAGGTGGGTATCAATTAAGCTGTTGCTTTACTTATCTAGGTGCCCCCCTTGAGAAGGGTCACTTATTTCGGTTGGATAAGCACATTATCATTGATGCCCCTTTTTTTGTGTTTTACTTGTGATTTTGAGAATGGTGCAGACCCTTTGTTGTCTTCTAACGGTGTTCACTTCTTGATATATCTATATGGATTAGTAGTGTACCTTGCAAAAAGTGTTGCTTGGTCTCCGCCTCCCATTTCCCATACACTTGGTATGTTCTACATTCCCACTCCTCCTTTGGTTCCTTCCACGTTCTTGTCTTACATTGCAGCCTATGTCAGCTTTTCCTTAATTGGGCTAATATCCATTTTATTCTCCAAGAGATGCTTAAAAATAGAGCTCCTAAATAGTAGTAATATGTGTGTTATGATATTTGACTGACTCGTATTATTAATGGAAATAATTGGGTAAAAGGAGAGAAATAGGTTATTAGAAGTGTAACATAAAGACATGTTATGGGTCTGATGTAGCCATTCTTGTCTTAGAATAACTGTCCCTATCAGTATCCTTCATGATGTAGTCTAGAATTTACATTTCTATGTTAGGATCTTGGTCAATAATCACATTTGTCTTGTTGGGATGTGCTCTTAACTATTGGCTTTGCAATTGGATGAAAATCCCCTATTCTCAATCCGTTTGAGAAGAAGGAAAGTTTCCTTGTAAATTGTTTTTAGAATTTCCAATGGCTCCATGTGTTTGAAGTAGCCACACACCTTCCTTTGAGCATGGTTTGGGTGATAGTGATATCTTGTCTTGATAAGGTGGGATAATACCTTCCTTTGAGCATGGTTTGGGTGATAGTGATATCTGGGCTACCATGTTGGATATGATTACAAGGACATTATTACAATTCCAGTAGGGTAATCTTGAGGTTGGTTGATCATGGTCAGGATAAGTTGGCAATATTTAGTTTAGGATTGTTTGTACTTCCAAATTCCAATGTAGCAACCGGCGAGGCATACCAATATCCTGCATGATGTGGCCTAGAATTTACATTTATATGTTTAGATGTTGGTCAATGATTGTGGTTGTCTTGTCAGGAACTGCTCTTAACCGTTGACTTTGCAATTGGGATGTAAATCCCATATTCTCAACCCATTTGAATAGAATAAAATTTCCTAGTAAAATGTTTTAGAATTTTTGGTTATCATTAGGACAACTTAGGGTATAAGTTCCATTATTTTTGATAACTTTGTCAAGAGGAGGTCACTCAACCATAATGTTACTGGTGTTTATGGAAGGATCGATAGGATTTGTCAGGAACACACCAGTTTGGTGGTTTTAGGAGATTCATTGGTTTGACAGGCCCTATGTAGTCTATAGGTATTCATAATATATATGTTAGTTAACTTCTTTTTATCTATCATTAGGCATTTCCTATTGGTAAAATTTATACCTCCTTGGCAAAAATTGTATAGGTCAATTCTCTTGAGATTCTTTTTTGTAATTATATAGCAACTGTGGTAGCCAGGAATGGATCTTTTTTCAACTACGGTTGAAAATTGTGTTTCTGTTTTTAAGTGTTTAACTCTTCTTAGTTGTTCTTGGAACAAGTCTAGGAAAAATCTATCTTGGAATAAATCAACAGGGTTCAAAAACTCAGATGAGGGGTAAATCTCCAGAAAAAAATTGGAATGACTTGGCAAAAAATTAGCAAGCATTCCCCCATAGAAATACCGATCATGGCACTGCATCTTTAGCCAAAGGACAACTGTAAGTTACCATAGGCAGTATTTTCCAAAAAAACCAGCAAGCATTAAAAGATGAAAAATATTTCATCTTTGTCAATTAATTTTTATATCAAACTACTAATAACAGAAAATAATTGCATTGCTAAATGTTTACACCCATATGAAAACAAGATACACATATAAGATGTCGATTGATGTATAATGTACATCGTGTTACACCTCATATTGTGTGAAGGTTTCACATTGTGATTTTCATCACATTTGATGGAGTTTGTTGGTGGTTTCTTGGATATTGGAGGAGATGCATCTTCATCGAACTTCTATCCTTCTTGACAATGGAGATCTTTGGTCGAGGATCTTAACTTCTCTTTTTTGGGGATTATGCTTGTTGTTTTGGTGGTTTTCTCACACGTGCTTGACTTGTGGATCATCCTTTGGCTGCACATTTGATGGTTATGGAGCATGCAATCTTATCATGGCATGGTTTTGGACCTTGGTTACTTGTTCATCTGACAATGCTACACCTTGTTCATGTATGTTGGCTCTATTCCCCCAAAGGTTTAGATGGCGGTGTTCTAAGGTATTTTGTATTATGTTATTGTGGAGCTTGCTAGTGACTTTTGCATGGTGGTGTTATATTATTGATGTCACTAGGAAGGGTTGTTTTACATTGGCCCTTTTTGCTATGTATGACGGGCACGCTTGATTTATCATTAGGAGCTTGCATTTTTCCTATGTTTGTTTTCTATGGTATTGTATGGTGATGGGGTTTCCCAAGGTGATATAACATTGTGACATTGCTAGACATCACCTAAGAGGGCACATGCGTTGGATGATGCAAGTACCCTCATTGACATCTCATTTCCTATGTTTGAGTTTGGTTTTTTTTGGGGGGAGGGAGGTGGTGGGGGGTACCACATGAGATTTTATCTTGATCTAGCCTTTTCTTTAGGTTGGGTGGTATTTTTGTGATGTAATAATCCCTTGGTGGTGCACCCTAGTTTGAGCCTTATGCTTGTTCTTATCATGGCAGGGGATTTACTAGGGAGAACATCTCTTATTTGCATGGTACAACACCTTGATGGAGTGCACCCCATCATTGGCACACACGTTCATGGTAATTGAAAGATGGAGGGATTTATTGGATCTGTACTGTCGCTGCGAAATCTAGCAGGCCTAGTGAAAAGCCCCAATAGGCAGAACCAAACCTTAGGGAAACAAGAGAAACAATTGCCACTGTCACCTCATCAAATTTTTTCATGCTCTTTAGTGGTATTTGACTACAAGGGAGGCTTCCCTAAAATCACCTATAAAGGATATTCAATGATAATGGGGCAAGGTGATTAATATGAGGTCTAATAAAAGGGATAAAGTACTGGAAGAGCCTGGAAGGCCTAAATATTCTATGCAAAAGTTCAAGTACTCTATTCAAGTTGTAAGTTAGGGTTTTACAAATTCTTAATGATAAGTTAAATGATACCATATAACAACTAAAATAAAATGTCTTCAATGGAGAATCAATAAAAGAAGCAAGACCTTCAAATAGACACCAATGGTTTAGGGTTTTTAATGGATTTTTGTGGCTGCAATCATGCATAAACCATAAATAAATGGTGACGTTGGCCCTAAATAGGAGGGTTACATGCAATAATGTTATTTAATATTTATTAATGAATTTTCTACACTAAGAACCATAAAGGTTTAATTTTTAAAACATCAAACATAAATTTATTTTTTAGCAATTTTTCACATAAAGCCCTAGCCCTAACCCTTGGTATCTGGGAAAAAAGAAGAAAAAGGAGAAATTTAGTAAATAAGAGGGTTGATCAACACAACAATGATTAATGCCTTGTCCTAAATGGGAAAATGGGGTCTTTTTAGGGCTAATCAATGAGAATGACCTTGTGGAGGTTATGGGGGGATGATTAGGACATCCTCTTTAAACCCTAGTGATTTCCTTGTAAGGGGAGATTTTAAATTTAAGATATGCACACTTAGAGTTCCCTTCAAGGTTTCTAGGAAAACAATTTTACATATCACAGGGGAGCAAGATTTCAAAATAGATTTAGAAACTGTATCATGGCACGAAATAGAAACTCTACTACACAAATACAATATGAAAAATATAGAAGATATACATTAAACTTACAAAATTTTTCAAGAGAAACACTTCAATCAATCCAAGGAAAACAACTCCAAGCAAGATGCCATCTTCAAAAGAATTTTGCACCACAAAATGATCACATTTTTCCCAATTCGAAACAAGAAGACTAATTCACACTCTTTGGAAGAGAAGAGTGAATGAATGTGTGATGATGCAAAATGGGATAAGACTTCCTCTATTTATACGAGGACTTGCCTTATTTTCCGCTAATTTTACAAGCAAACCCCTAAAACTAGTCTGTTTGAGTGTTCAACTATTGTGAGTTACAAGCCAACCTCAATATAGCTCCAAAACATAATAGCTAATGCCAAAAATTACACATATATGGGGAAATGATGTCCCCCACTTTGATGTCATCCTCCATAAATGCTCTATATGTCACAAGAAAGTGACAAATGGATCATGAGTGCTCCATTCTCTAAGTAAAAACTGAAATTGAAATGGGTATGCCTCCAAATCCATGATGTCATCACCAAGGTGCCCTACTTCAGCAAAGGGGTGATGTGGCACCATCATGCTAAAGCATTGGGGTCTACTAGTGATGTGTAAGCCCTCCCCTGACATCTCAAGGATAACCATCATCATCGAAGCTCTAGAGCAAGCAACACCCATCAAACAATGTCTAGGCTAGCCCAAGGGCATCCTAGGTTCATATGGGCACAACATCAATACATCTAACACCAAGCCTTCAATGGCTCAAGGTTTTTAGCATCTAGGGGTACTCACGAGAAGGAAGTACCATGTGGAACCATCTCATAGCCCAACGCTCACATCTGGAGGGGCAACACTGTATCATCAAGGTTGAAAACGCTCTTTGAACTGGGTACAACAACCTCTAGAGTGTTGCTGGATGAGATGAGGATCTGTTGGAAAGTGTAACTAGGTTCAGTCTTCATAAATGACTATGTAATTATGAATTTATGTAATGAAGAAAACAAAGATAATAAAATGTATTTTGTAATGCTTGCATCATGGGTTTCATGAGCAAGGAGTTTTTATTACAGGTCAAAGACTTCTTCTTGATGTCTTTAGGGATTTGTCATCTTGTCATAAATGTATAATTTAGAGTCATGTATATGAAGTGGTGTTACACTTGCAAAGACGATTCACAATATATGCCTCCAAGACCTTGTCAAATATGCTCCACAGTATGGCTTAAAGATGATACATATTCTCCTTGTTGAAGTCGGCCTCAATACAAAGGCACACTCAAGTCGGCTCAAAATAAGTCACAACGGTTCACTGGTCAGGTCGACTAATAAACAGGGCCGAACCACTATATATGCCCAAGTAGACTTCGCACAAAACACAGTCAGAAAAGTTCGGATAAGTCTGAGATTTTGGATAGCATCTGTGGAATAACAGTGCAAGATTAAGGTGCAGTTTGGGGATAAGAAGCAAGGATAGTTCAACGGAGGGCTAACATACTTCAGTAACGGATCCGCAATACGAAACAGTATCCGAAGATAAGGAAGGACACCTCTGCAACAAAGATTACAATGCATAAGTTTGAGGATAATACTGCGAAGTGTTAAGGGTCACACAACGAAGGAGAAGACAACATAACAATGCTTAAAGGGTATATCATATTCGGATTAATTCTGTACTCTTACCTCTGTAATCATAGTGGAGGCCGAAGGATGTTTCAGTAGTGCAACAATTTGGTCTATGGATATCATTGAGAACATAAGAGTGCTGGAAAGAGGCTGAAGGGAGGAGATTCTTGGATTGCAGAATAGGAGACTACTGGAGGCCAAAAAGGACTATGTCAAGAGCTAAGGAATATAGAGACCGAGATTATCTAAGTGATAGTGCTAGACAGTGCAGGGAAGAAAGGACAAAAGTGTGAAGTTTGAGGAGAGCAAAAGACAATGACAAGGTCTTGGAGGCATAATAAGGTCAAGGGTCTAGGTCATGGTAATGGTACTTGTCAATTGAAGATCTAGAAGAAGAATTACTTTCGGGTTTTCCTCTCCAATAGGGAGAGGTTTTGGCCCTGGCTTGAAAATCCTAAACTTTGTGTCTCTTTTGTTTTGATAATTGACTTGATGGAAGACATAATAAGTTAACTAAGATAATATCTAAGTAAAGAAGCATAACAAGTACACCACTAGCAGTTATCAAGTAAGAGAATTGAATTAAACCTTGTCCTACCAAATTCTCAACAGGATCAACTCTCAAGGGGTTTTTGCTGTTGTGATAACATCACTTGACAAAATCATCTCAAGCTCAAGTGAAATCAACAATCCTTAGGGACAATAACTATAAATGTATCATAGTGGAACATACCTAATGCTTGGGGCACAACAATACTTCGCATAAGACTCATCTTCAATTGTCCAACTCAGGGTTGCGGGGAAGCTTCAAACCCCCTTCGCTCTCGCTTCCGAAACTCGCTCCGTGCGGGAGCGTTTCGGAAACGCTCGGAAACGCGCTCCCGAAAACGCTTCCTGACGGGAGCATTTTCGGGAGCGCGTTTTCGACCCTGTAAAAACGCTCCCTGTTTTTGTAGGAGCGTTTCAGGAAGCGCTCGGGAGCGAACGCTCCCCGAGCGCTTCCGACGTTTAAAAAACGCTTCGGGAGCGTTTTTTAAATGCGGGAAGTGTTCGCTCCCGAACGCTCCCCGACAAAAAAAACGTTTCCCGCCGCGCGGAAATCAATTTTTTTAAAAGGGGGGGGGTTTCATTTTCATTTCATTGTTTGTTATTATTTGTTGAGTTGAGAGAGAGCAAGAAGGAGAGCCGAGAGCGCAAGGACCGGTTGACAGGAGAGCAAGGAGCAAAGCTGACAGGAGAGCAAGGAGCAAGGCTAACAGGAGGATTGCAAGAAAGAGGTAGGCCTTCTAATCCAATTTTGTATTTTCTAGGATGAATTTGTAGATTGTTAAATTGTTTGAAAATGAAAACTTGAATTTTTCTTGAATGTTGCATTTTATTGGATTTAAAACTTTTAAAATGAATTGTTTTTTCCTATGTTGCATTTCCTATTCCCATTTGGCATTTTTCCATTTGTTTTGCAGGCTAGATTCTAGAAACTTGAAACTTGTTTCCATCATGGCTATATGGCTAGGAATTTTCCTCATGTTGGTTCCTTTCTTTGTGATAATGGTGTTGGAGAGTGCTAGAAGAAAGAGACAAATCAGATAAGAGGAGGATGAAGAGGAGGGTTATGGTGGATCTGAAGAAAATCCTGAAGAGGAGGATTATGTTGAGGAGGAAGTGGGGAGTGGAGACCCTGAGAACCTAGAATCCCCAACTAAACAAGACCAATATCCTTTGTGGAAATATGTTCAAAAACAAGAAGGAGGGAAAGGTGGTGGAACCACTAAATTTATTTGCCCCTATTGCAATAAACAATACCATGGTTCATACACCCGTCTGAGAAGGCACCTTTGTGGGATAATGCCAGGAGATGGAACTAAAAATTTTGGAATCAAAGTTTGTACTTATGTGCCAGCACCACAGAGAGAGATATATAGGAAGGAAGAGGGGGTTGCCCTACAGAGATCATTTAAAAGATCTAGGGGTTTCGTTGATTCAGGCCCAACACATCATGGACAAAAAAGTTCAACTTCCACCCATGCCAGTGGTTTTGGAAGCAGTGGCACTGGATTAAGGCGTAGAACCATATCCGATTTCCTAGACGAAGGGTGTAGGAATGATGTGGATTCAAAAGTTTACCGGTTTTTATATGCATGTGGGGTGCCATTCAATGTTCTTCGCTCACCTTATTGGCATGAAATGGTTTCTGCCATTAATGATGCCCCCAAAGGATACAAAAGCCCTGGGTATGACAAGGCCAGAACCGTGGGTCTTGATCATGAAAGAGCTAAAATAAACAATTCTTTGGCTAGAATGACAAGTTCGTGGAATGAGTATGGGCTGTCCATTGTCTCTGATGGATGGACCAATGTAAAAGGAAAACCATTGATAAATGTTTTGGCTGCCGTGCTTAAGTAGTGCTTTCTGCAATGGTGATGGCTCAGAGGAATTGTAATTCCAGAATGACATTGCGTAACCATTATCATATAATTGAAAGACTGGGCTATATACGTATATTAAAATATTTCCATAATGCTTACAACTGAAGGGCAAACATGAGCAATCGTCGAGGATAAGAATTAACATATTTGGTCCGGGTGTTTGTTCACATGAACCTTTTGATGCATGATATCATCAAAAACAAACAACCTTAATTCAAATGGCTTGGTGAATTGTACAAGAGAGGTAAAAAAATGATCAAATTTATTACAAATCATAGCAATACCCATGGGCTTTTCCGTACTCACTCCAAATTGGAGTTGTTGAAAATAGGAAAAACTAGATTTGCTAGCTATTACCTCACCTTCAGGCGCCTTTTGAAGGTAAGAGTCATTGGCTGCAATGGTATCAAGCCCACACTGGCAGCTATTAAAGGACAGGGCGGCAACAATAGTTGACAGGCAAGGTTTCGAACATGTGGAGGAGACCGCCCTTGACCCTCAGTTTTGGGCACGTATGAGGGAAATTGGTGAGTTTTACCAAGCCCATTTATAACATGATCTGCCGGCAGACATCGATAAAACCGTATTGGAGACGTTTAAGTATGTATGGATAACATGTTGGGGTGCAAATAAAAGATATTAAAGGATATTAATGATCCCAACTTGTATGCTATGATTCATGACTGTGTGTGTGCACGGTGGAATAAACTCAATGTTCCACTACATGCTTTGACATATATCCTTACGCCAAAATATTACTCTCCATCTTGGTTGGGCCAACCTGCACCTGGAGGTGGGGTTAGGTGAAACCTCACGCAGATCCAGAGGTACAAGAAGGGTACATGAAGGCATTGGACAAATTGGTACCTGACAGGGAAGAGTGTGCTAGGTTGCGCCTTGAATTAGGCAAATACTTCAGTTGCACTGCTAACTTTGGTTCTTTCCATGCAATGGAAGACAGGGACAGATTTGATGCTCTCACATGGTGGGAAGCATATGGTGGCATGGGACTTTTGCCAAAGTTGGCTAAAAAATTTCTCTCACAGGTTGTGAACACTTCTTCTGCAGAGAGGTGTTGGAGCACCTACAACTTTATACACAATGTGAGAAGAAACAGGCTGAATGAAAACCGAGCTGAAAGCTTGGTTTATGTGCATTATAACTTGAGGTTGTTGAGCCATTACTGTGATCGGGCAAATGAGGATCAATCATACAGAGTCTGGGACAACAACCCAGAGGATGATAATTTGGAGGACGGCACGTTACATCTAGAAGAATTGGAAGCAGAACTTTATAGAGATGATGATGAAGCATCAGCAGCACCGCCACACACAGGGCCAGTCCCACCATCTACTGGTAGCAGTGCGGGTGCCAGTGCCAGTGCCACTCCTCGATATCACACTATTGTTCCTTTGCAGATCTAGCCTCCACCTTCTAGTCGTGGTCGTGGTACTCCTGAGAGTACTAGAAGACCAACATTTTCTCGTGGCTCACAAAAATTAGACATTTCTCGTGGGCGTGGCAAGGGGCCAGCCAGATAAAATAGATTTGTTGTTTACTAGTCTTTTCTATTTGTTGTTGACAGTTGAACAGTTGAAACTTGACTCTTTCTGATTTCATATATTTAATGACAATTTAAGTTTGAAGTTTGAATTTTAAAGGTGAAACTTTGAAGTTGGCATTTATAAGTTTACTGTTTACAAGTCATTATGAATTATGAATATGATGCTTCATGAAAGTTATATGGTGATCAATGAATCAATGATGATAAATGTTATATACATTATCAATGATGATAAATGTTATATATTGAATTTTGAACAATGAATCAATGATGATAATGTTATATATCAATGATGATAAATGTATATTGAATTTTGAAATCAATGAATCAATGATGATAAATGTTAGATATTGAAATTTGAAATCAATGATGATAACAAATGTTATATATTGAATTTTGAAAGTTTGAAACTCTTCATGATGATGTCAAGATCATAGACTCAAGAGTCAATATGTTGTTTGCTTCAAACTCGGCGTGGTCGATGAAGATTATATCTCAGATGATTGATGTTATATGATTCAATCTATGTTTTTATGTTTTATGTTCATAATCTAATTATTTCACATAAAGCTTCTTCATGGACATATATGCATCAAAATATAAAAATATAAAAAATATTAATATATATATATATATATATATATATATATATATATATATATATATATATATATATATATATATATATATATATATAAACGCTCGCGAAAACGCTCCGGACTCGGAAACTTTTAAAAATGGTGCTCCGCGCTTCGCTCTCGCTCCGCGCTCCCGCTCCCGCTCCCGCTCCCGCTCCCGCTTCCAAGTAACCTTGGTCCAACTAGATTAGGACATGTAAAGAAGATACCTCTCTTATATTAGGGACGATTAGGTCAACAACTCTATTAGGTGTTTCCAACCCCTAAGGGGAGTGGCATGACCCAGGTTAGCCCATCAATCCATAGGTGTGTGTGTGTGATAATGATGGTTGCAAAGTGGGAAATACTTTAGGGTAGGTGCCACAACCATGTGATCAACTGATGGGGGTCCAACATCCTTTGTGTAGATGTAAGGAGGGAGCAATCGTGGTGGCATGAGATACCCCTTTCCTTGGCTTGCTTTTTCCACCCCTTTGGTGCACCTTTTACATTTTATGGTTTTTCCATTTTTTGGGTGCATAGTTTAGGAGCCCAAGTTTGCTTTTGATATTTTCCATTACCCACTAAAGATGAAGTAGTTTCTCGCTCATTAGGGTTGAGACATACACGAGTTCCATTCTTTTAATGAAGCAATAAATTCTTAAGGAATTGGATGATGGCTAATGAAGGCGGGTAGAGCTCATGCTAAGCTTTTGCCCACATGCTAAATAAATGTCCCAACTATCTTTTGCATTTTTCATTTTTCTTTCAAATTTTACTAGTGCTAGAAATTCAAAATGTTCAACAACAACAACAACAACAACAACAACATCGGGTACCTCAAACTATTATCTTTCTTTTAGCTGCATCAACTTCCATGGCTAAGTTTTTGGTAATAGACTCAAGGATGAGGATGAAGGGTGCCAATCCCAATGACCAGTACCCACCAAGCCAAAGAATTGAGATGAATAAGAAGGAAAGAGGGAAAGTGGTAAGTATGGATTACCTTGGACACACTACTTCAATCAGTGCTTCCTCAATAACGCCCTTGCTAACCCTAAGGCATCAGAGGAGGTCCCAGTGTACTAAAGTCAAGGACTAACCTTTAGGTGACGTCAGGGAACAAAAACACAATTGAGATTGGTCAATTATATAGTTCGCCCCTTGATCCATATTTTTATGCCCATAAAATCAACTGAAAGCACACGATTACAAAAATGATTAAAGTACTTGCCATTGGATGACCTTACTTCCTTCAAGAAGGTATGCCAAATGGGAGGGGAATTTGACTAGAGCAAGAAGTGGAGGATCCTGGCATCATGTTATGTGCTGATCGTATAGGGCTGTTGGCTGGTTGACTATCCAAGGAGGATAAAATTTTCTCTTATGGGTTACCCAATTTTTGGTGGGTAACATGTACTATGGTTATTAACCTTTGGGCACATATGTTGAAAATGATTTAATCGTTCTAGTGGCTTTTGACCCTAGTTTGACCACTTTGGGGCTAATTGCTCGAGTACCCTACTTCACATGATTTTCACACTTGGAGGGGTTTGTTTGGATGAGGTTGAGTTTGAGGGGTTTTAATGGATCACTCCCCTCTTTGGCACACATTTTAAATTTTTAAGGCATGCATTGATATTTGATTGTTATTGGAAAGCATGGTACACTTTTCTAGTTCTCACTCTCTTTGAGTTGGTTGAACATCATTATCAAGTTTTGTTATGGATATTATTATATCGATTAAGGTTACAACCATTAAAACTTCTCTAGGTCACCTCCTTATGTGCACTTGGTATTGGGAAATCAAATAATGGATTTGGAAAACAACACATGGTTTTGGCATGTGTTGGAGTATAACAACCATGGGTGCTCTTCATATTGAGGATTTTATATTTGATGATTTTTTGAGGTAGTTACTGTTGATTTTTCAAGTGCAATAGATACAAGCACACATTTTTGAAATACTAATAATTTATTCTGATGTTATAGATCTTCTTTTAGCAATTCTAGTTTATCATTACACAAGTACACTTCAAAAATTCATGGTTAAAAGACTTATCAGTTTTTCAAGATTTCAAGATTGGGGAGATTGCAATGTTTCCATTGAATTTTGTCATGTACTAGGGTATGGAACTCGTATTTAATCAAGAGCACCAAGCCCTCTATGTGCCTTGATGTTAGTAACGTTGGTTGTTGAACTCCTCTTTCACGACCCTACTAACAATGTACTCATCACTCAATCAAAATCTTGACTTGACATGCTCTGTTTTTTCTATCATATGTTAATGCTTAGAGGGTGATATTAATGACAAAGATCCCAAGATTGGCAATGGTTTTGATGATATGTAGGTATTTGTTGTAGCATGATTTTTTTGGATGCTAGAGGCCATCTAGAGCCTATTTGTTGATGTATTTTGTAATATTCCAAATAGAAAATTTACAGTGATAACAAAAGACATGCCATAAATTTTAACACAAAATTTTACTTCAGCAAACACAAGCACAAAAAATATGCCCAGAACACCAAATTGGCCAATTTGATTAAGATGATAGCTGGAGTACAATAGGAGATGGAAGGAGTGCACCTGGGCTTGCACAAGGCAAGCTACAAGCCTCAGGTGATCAACAACAAAATGCACAACTGCTAAAGATGAATTGATCTCTTGGAAATTGCGCTGTCCTTGGCTTTTTGCATTGCTGGCTGTCCTCGACACTTGATTTGCCCACTGAATAGTGCCCAAAAAATTCTAGGAAATTGGGAAGGCGATCCTTGCCCAAAACCCAGAAAAACCCAGAAAGGGTTTCCTTGCTTCCAACCTTCAAAATTGGACCCCTTACAACTTGGCCCTCCTATAATTTCGAAATCTACTGCTGTAGCTGCTCCCATAGATTTCCGCCCTCCAAATCTCTAGCAAACCTCCTTAAATATATCTCCACGCAAATCCCTAACACCTCAGCTCCTAAGTCCTCCCACAAACTTGCCCCTAAAAGAGCCTCCTCAAGTGACTGCATAGTCCAGGGATGGCTTACGCAGTTTCTGGGGAAGGCCGTGTGAACACTGCGCAGAGGCTGATCCTCCAAGGCCCCTACCACTGTTACACTTCAGAAATGCTCCTCCAATTACCCCCGTAGCTCCTTTGGTGAATCTCCACTTGATTCCACTACACAACAACTCAATTGCTCCAGCTACTGTGCAGTGGGTTCTCTGACTGCATCCCAAATCCACCTACAAATGTAGAACCTGTGATTGCTTGTTCCATCAGACTCAAGCAATGGAAAATATCCTCCTTGAGTGGCACTCGAAATCCACTAAATAAGGGGTGAGCTTCACTCCTTGGGAAGCTCCTGTGCTAAGCAACACAGTGTTGGCTCAGCGAACCAGCTAAGGCAATACGATTTTCTGAATAACCAAACGATGCCAATGCCTCCTCCAAACCTTCCTTTTATAAGTGCTGGGCATGTATTCCTTGTGGGTCCCTCCACAAATTCAAATTGCTTCCTTCACTAATGTGTTTTCCTCATGGGCCCCACTCTCCACTAGCGATTTAATTTATTTCTTTTCTTCCTATGTTGGCCACAAAAAGGTACTTTAAGTTAATACAAAATTGTCAAAAATGTATTTTCCCAAACATTAGGAAAATTTAGTAAGGGACATTACATGCTTTTTGTTCAGATATGGATTGAACTCGATGCTATTTTGGTTATGTGCACCCTTACATGCTATATGAAAGAAAACTTGTAATTTGTGGACCTGTGGTTGATAAAGCTTATAACTACTAGATGAATGATGTTATATGGTTTAATCCATATTTTTATGTTTTTTTATCACTAATTCATCATTCTACATGCTTTTGTTGACATGTATGAATCAAAATATATATTATATAAAAATCGCTCCCACCCCGGAAGCTTTTGAAAATGTCGCTGCCTGCTCCCACTTGCCGCTTCCGCTTCCCCTCCCAAGTAGCCTTGTCATGAAGAACAAAAAGGAACAAGTGGACCTGTAGAACTTGTCAACATTCCAAAAACTCGAAAGAGACCGGCTAGGCTAAGAAAAACCCTACAAGAAGCGAAAGGACATGCAGCTCCAGAAGGAACATTAAAAGAAAGCAAAAGATCTAAAAGGTATGCTACATAACCAAACTCATTGAATTATAAGTTATAACCCTCTACCTATGGAAAAGCTGCTACACAACAAGTATGGAAGAATGCAATGTTGGAAGAATATCAATCAATAATGAAGAATGATGCTTGGGAAATCATTCCTAGAACAAAGGATAAATCTGTTGTGACCTCCAAGTGGGTTTATAAAATTAAGCATGCAGTTGATGGAAGCATCGATAGATATAAGGCTAGATTTGTGGCTAGAGGATTTTCTCAACAAGAGGGAATTGATTATGGCGAAACTTTTGCTTCTACAACCAGATATACAACTATCAAAACTCTTATCTCTATTGCAGCTTCTATGGGATGGAATATACACCAAATGGACGTGAAGACAACTTTTCTAAATGCCACAATTGATGAAGAACTTTACATTGAACAACCTCAAGGATTTGAAGTTCATGGACAATAAACTCACTTTTGCAGATTGAAGAAGGCTCTATATGGCTTAAAACAAGCCCCTAGAGCATGGTATGCCCATATGGATGCTTATCTAACAAGGCTTGGTTTCGTCAGAGGAGTTGCAGGTCCAAATCTCTACATCAAAGTAGTAAAGAGTGAACCAGTAA
Organism: Pinus albicaulis; assembly: GCA_034641835.2. Taxonomy (NCBI): domain Eukaryota; kingdom Viridiplantae; phylum Streptophyta; class Pinopsida; order Pinales; family Pinaceae; genus Pinus; species Pinus albicaulis. Next base: position 347,288,758 of record CM076580.1, read on the forward strand.
TCATTTTGCTATATGTGGATGAATTATTAATAACAATTGTGGAGCATCTTATTCGTCAATGCAAGAATAATCTAGCAGCTGAGTTTGACATGAAAAATCTTGGATGAATGCACTATTACTTGGGACTTGAAGTTTGACAGAAACCGTGAGATCTTTCTTGGCCAAGGAAAATATGTGATCAAGATATTACATAAATTTGGGATGATGGATTGTAAGCCTATAGCAACACTAATGATCACCAATTTGAAAAAGTTGAGAAGCTCAGACTAAAACCTTGTTGTTCCATCATCATACATGCAGCTGATTGGTCCTCTAATGTTCTTAGTGAATAGTTGACCAAATATATGCTATGCAATAAATACTCTAAGTCAGTTTTAGATGGAGCCTCTGCATGATCATTGGATAACAAGAAAACATATCTTGAGATATCTTTGTGGAACCTTACATCATTGTTTGAGATATGTTGCAGGAAATGAGTTCAGTTTATTAGGATAAACTGATTCTGATTGGGTAGGCAACACCGATGATGGGAAAAGTACTACTAGCAGTTGTTTTTGTTTGGGATCTGCTATGGTTTTTTGGATGAGCAGAAAACAAGACTCAATTGTGCTAAGTACCGCTAAAGCAGAATACATGGCAGTCAGTGAAGTTTGTCATGAAGCAGTTTGTCTCCATAAGTTGCTTGCAGATTTGTTTGAAGGAATATTCGATTCGACTATAATATGTTGTGATAATCAAAGCTGCATGAAGTTCTTAGAGAACCCGATCTTCTATGCAAGGTCGAAACACATTAAGATCAAATACCACTACATTTGAAGCATGGTGCAGGATGGAGCCTTGAAGCTACATTATATCTCCACTGATGAACAAGTAGCTGATGTATTGACAAAGCCTCTTCCTAAGGGAAAGCTTGAGTATTTTCGAGACAAGCTTGGGCTTGTGGATATCTCCTCCATGGTTGAGAGTGAGTGAGGATGGACATTGTGTTCTCCATGTGTCATGTACTATGGCCAAGACTAACCACCATAAGTCTAGTGCATGAACCCATGTAGGGAGATTGGTGGATTGGATAAGCATTAGGGACATACGTTCTTGAGTCAGGTATTGTGGTTGATTAGGATTAACATCCTAAGTTGGATACATAAACTTGGTAAAGAATGGTCTGGAGGACGAACTTTTCCTTGGGATTAGGAAATGGTCCTGTGAGGTCATACCTTTGTGAACACCTAGGTGGGGTATGTGCCTTGAGAGGCAGTGGTGTCCAAATTAATGCCTCCCAACATTGTGCTCTGATCTAGTGGAAAGATAGAGCGTACTTGTCAAGGCCTTGGTAGTTAGACAATGCTGGTTATGATGATGTAATCATCATTGATGCTTATCAATCCAGATCCTTTCTTATATGAATATTTCAACTTGAGAATATCCTATTGAGTCATTATGAATACCTCCCTAGTTAAGAGGGAATGTTGAAATTGTAACTAGAGTCGATCTTCATAATATAAAATAATCTTTGATGTATTTTTTTTTAATTATATTTATTTATTTATATTTTAAAGCATGTTCTTCATGCTTAGAGTCAGAAGAGTCAAAAAGAATTTATTTTGAATCAAAAGAATATTTATTTGAGTCACGTCCGATTTGGACATTTGAAAGAGAAAGAAGTCAAATTTTATTGTTGTGTCATAAGCCCAGAAGATCTTCAAGTCAGCCCTCCTTGGAGAAGTCGGTCTAGTGGCACCTATTTGACCCTCCTGGACAGCTATATATAAGATTCAAGTTCGACCTCTTGGAGACATTCATTCTTCATCACATTATCATCTATTTCTGCACCAAGACAAGAATAAGAAGCCCAAATTCAAAGGAGAGAGAGAGATCAAAGTTTTCTGCCCTATTTCAGCTCACACGTGCGGAATTTCTGAGGCATTTTCTGAGGTGTTGCAGGGACGAAATTCGGCCTCTATTGCAGGACCGAAAATCCCTGTTTTGACCAGATTTGGAGCAGGTTGACCAGTGTTGACTTTGACTATTGGAGGGGACTTGGAGGAGGGTTTGACTTTGAATCTTTGTAGCTGACTTGGTCTTGGTCTTGCATATCTCATTTTGATCTGATTCTCTCAGAGAAGGATTGTTGGGTTTGTCCCCCTGTGGGGATTTGCCCTGCCTAGGATCCTAAAATTTGTTGTCTCTTGTCTCTTTGTGATCTTTATGTTTTGTACATTTGTATAATTGCTTGATGAATAAAACATAACAATTAATAGGAGGCAGCTAACATTCAGAAATAACTATCAAGAAGAGGAATCAAGCATTAATCTCTATTACACATGTTTTTGCAACACCAAAATCTTGTGGTGTTAATAAATTTCATGCCAAATCATAAAATATAAAAGAAAAGAAGTATCAAAATAATAACATGATGAAGTGAATGAGCAATGAATGATGTTTAAGTGTTACTGTTAGTGTCAGAAGACTAATTGTACTGAATGGAGTAACTCAATGTAGTTAACATCTTTAGATTTAAGTATAGTTATGAATATTTTGCAATAATACAACAATCTATAATCTGGAGGACACTGAAATCTTGATTGAGGAAGACCGTTATTATAAGCATTATATTAAAGAGGCCCTAGGCCTTGAGATTGTTAAGCACGTAGATAGTTGTATCAAATAGGTCCTTGGGCCTTGAGATTTTTAAGCACACAGATTGTTGTATCAAAGAGGCCATTGGGCCTTGTGATTGTTAAGCATGCAGATAGTCTGAATAGGGACGGAGGACTTGGAGGTTAGCGGTAGCTGGATTCCTTTATTCCACCAACACAGGGATCCGCCTAGGTAATTTGTTGGTAAGGCCGACTTAGAAGTCGTCTGAGGGTGTAGTTTATTATTTATTACATGAATCAGCAGCTAGCTCAATGCTACTTGTCCTGATGATGAACTGTGATGACAACTTAGAAATTTTGACAGAATGACAAGCAATCTGGAATATGTGGAAGTGAATTCTCTTAATCTATTGATTCTTGAACTTTCAAGACATGAATGATTACAATGCCTTTATATCATTCCTTCTATGCTCGAAAGAATACCCATATTTCATCTCTGTGTGTGGTTATTTGTTACAAAGAATGTTTGTTTTGATTCTATTATTAATTTGAGAGGCCAATTAAGGGCATTGAAGCCAATAAAAGAAAATTGGCAAACCAGCTCACTAGTTTCACTAGACTTAACGAAATGCAACCTTCACTATCAATGAATGCTTAACCTCATGTATAGCAGTTGACTTCTTAATAGTTTAGTTTCGCAACCTCCACTATCAATGAATGCTTAACCTCATATATTCAGTTGGCTTCTCAATACTGTAATTTCTCCCTAGTATGCGTACACTACTGCACAGATATTGTTATACCATTCCTTCCGCACCTCATGAACTATTGGTCTGATGCCATGTGCTTGGTGAATTGAGCATTGAGGCTGCAATGGCAGGTGCTTGGAGCATTGGATCTCTTTTCCTTGTACTTGGCTCCATAACATTGTATTTGTTTGTGGCATTGCAATAGTTTCAACTATATCATATAGATTAGCTTTGATCTTCGCTTTATAGGAGTGACTTTTGTACTCCCACTATGTATTAGCTACTTATGTGCTGAGCAGTCCCGTTAATCTGGTGATACAATTCTTGGTGAGGCCACAATTTTATGTTGTTTAAATTGAATTTTTGAATACAGAAATACATTCAGCGTGCTGAAAATCCTTGGGGCACTTGGATTTTACAGATTCAACAACTTAAAAGTTTAAAGTACAATTCCAAAAATTTCTGGTTGGATTTTGGGCAAAATTGGCAGGAAAATCAGCCTGGAAAAAGGCCAAAAAGTTGAACGTTTAGACTAAGCTTCAATTATTTCATATCCCTTCTTGAGCTGGTGGCAAAGGACAAATCAATGTGAAGAAGCATGGTAGGGGCCAGAGATCCCAAGCTATCTTAGGCTTAAAGCTTTTATACCTCTTCATATATGTTGTTCCAAGTAACCCATCGAACTTTTCATAGATTCATCATATTATCTTTGAAGCGAAAACCTAGGTTTACCCACATCTCAATTCCTTGTTTTTGTCACTTCAGCCATGATTGTCTTTACTTCAAATCAATGTTGCACAAAGCGGTGACGGTTTTTGGAAGCGGATACGCGGAAGCATCATTTCCCAAAAATCTAGGAAGCGAAGCGTCTCGGAACCGTCTACTATATATATATATATTTATATTTATATTTTTTTGCATTTATATTAAAAAAACATCCAAAATACCAAACTAGTTGTAGAAGATATGAAAACATGCATATTTGTATACAAATCAAGATAGATATGGCATCCATTGTACATCAATGGTTAATTATTCGAGCATCAACCATCTAGAATCTAGATTCTTCTCCTCTTGTCTCGCCTTTGCCTCTACCTCGATTGTCCAGGGATATTAGTCAACATTTCCCAATCTTAATCAAACTACCTAATCCAAGCCTTAAAATATGGTGGAAAAAGATTAACATGCTTGATCAATGATTTTGATTTGATTGAAAGGTAATTTTTTGCTAAGGCCATGACAAAGGAGTTCAACAATTAAAACCACCAACACTAGGGTACAAGAGCACATAGAGGGCTTGGTGCTCTTGATTAAATGCCAATCACATACCCTCATACATGATATAATCTAATGAAAAGCCACAATCTCATTGATTTTGAATTCCTTAAAACTGTTAAGTCTGTTGAATTTTGAATAGGATATGAAATTCAATTTTCTCCATATGAAGCTTGATGGGGCTGGAACCACTCTCAAACATCCTGAGTCATTTCATGGTAATGTTAAAAATTTAAGTAGAAGGATGAAAATGAAAGATAAAGGAGAATGTTTCTTTTACTTTAAAAATTTAACATTACCATGACGGGGCATATAGGAAGCATCTAAGGAGCATCAAGGGAGCACCTTGGGAGTGTTTGGGACGCCCAACCCAACTTAAGTCAAAGATTTTTATTTTTATTTTTTTATTTTATTTTATTTTATTTTGTCTTTTATTTGGTTTTAATTGTTGTTGTTGTAAATTTGGAACCCCGCGAAACCGCCCATCTCCCTCTGGATCCATTGGTGATCCGCGTGGATCCGTGCGCAAACCTCGATTGATCCCCAACGGATCCTTTTCTCGATTCGTGGATCGGGAATCTGGAACCGCGGATCGGGCTCGTGTGGCTCCAGATTTCCAGGAATCGCCTCAAAACGACGGAACCACAGATCTGATTTTCGAATCCGTGGTTCCATTGGAGGATCGTCCAAGGATTGGTATGGGACGTGGTTTCGACCTTGGATCCTTTGGGGTGGGGGGGGGAGGATCGTGCAACACTGCTTCAAACTACTGTGGGATGCTCATATTGTGATTAATTATGATGCCTGTTTTATATAAAGTACGAGTATCGCTGAAGTGTCTTCTTTGGTAATATTCTTTCATTAAATGGACATTGGGAAATTTAAAGCGGTCCCCTAACTCAATGACCATTTCTTCCTTGGTCTCAAGTTAGCACTTACCAGGGCTGGGGGTAACGTTTTCATGTAATGTAACTATATATTGTATATAAATAAAATGTATTTTAGTTCAGTAATCTAGAAATTTGATGAGTTTTATATGAGGCGTGAAGATTGGAAAAGGAAATGAAAGGGCATATTGACCTTGATATTCTGAAGTAACCCTACAGTGAAGTTTGAATCACTTCGTTTAATGCTGGTCTTATTTCATTTGCTTTATTCTTCCCTTGCTTGCATGCTTCTAGTCGTGGCACTTAGACAACATTGTCATAGATGATAGAACCACAAGTTTTGATTCCCTACATGTGTGAGTATGTTTTCGAAATACAAGCGTTATGAATTTTTTATTTGGTAAAGTTGAGTCATTTTACTAAATTGTGGTTTTATCCCTTGCTTCTTTGTTAAAAAATCTATTGAAGTGATACAGACCTTATATAAAACCGACATTGAGATGTTTTTGGAGCATCGCTAAGATCTTTAGGTGTATTCGATTTAAGAATACCCATATGTCTACACCTCCAACAAAATAAAATTGAATGCCTACTTATAAGAAAAAATATTTCTTGCATGTTGTTGTGTGTAAAGTGTTTTCACAATACCTCAAGTGGAAATCTACTTCTCCCATTCATTAATATTAACATGAAATTCCTCGAGGATCTCTGTTTACAATAAGTATTTTAGCTCAATCACACATTAGAATCCTGCTGCTTTGGACTTAGTTTCAAATATATATACACCACACACCAATTTGGTGTCTGGCTTGGCCATGACCTTTAAATTTCTATTATTTTTTTTAATTATTTTCATGAAATGCATTTCCCGGTGAAACACACTGGGCACTGCCCCTCATTCTCAGGATGTTGCCCTGTAAACTGGATTCTTCAGGGTTGAAGGCTAGGTCAACAGTTCAACAAGAAGTTGCTTATTAAGAGCACACATGTCACATAGTGGGATTTGAACCCAGGTAGGGGAGGAAACAACGTTTTCTCTGAAGCACTCAACCATTATTTCGGTAGAACGTTAAGTGCTATAGTCACTAGTTCGTTTTCAAAAATGACTTCATCAATTGCTTGAAGCTGATCTCTTAGTTGAGAAATCCTCATGAAATATGAGGCTATAGTATCATTCCTTGTCATCTTGACATGATGAAGTTCATTTTTCGAACTCTCTGCTTAACCAATGTTGTTGATAGTGTATAGTCCAATTAGGGCATCATACCTCTTCTTTGAAGAATCAACATTTGTGTCTTAAGGAATAAAGTGATCTTCTAATAACATCTACAATTATGTTTCTAGCTATAATGTCATCCTTCTCATATTTTAATTTTCCTTCATTTTCTGACGGTTCAGTAGACTTACCTTTCATGATACCTAGGAGATCATTCTTTTCAAGAATAAGGTCAATCCTAGTTTCCAAGCCCTGAAATTTGTAGTTCCTTCCAATTTGTTCTTAGACTTCATAGAGGAACCCATAGTCAAAGATTGTTGATGTAGGTTTTCCTTCAACGCTCTTCGCTTTACCAAAACTCTTCAAAAGTGATCTCAATGTTCTATTCTTCATCAAGGCTCTGATACCATGTTGATTTTTCAAGTGCAATCGGTACAAACACAAATTTATGAAATAATGATAATTACTTCTAATGATATAGATCTTCTTTTAACAATTCCAGTTTATCATTAAACATTTACACTTCATAAATTCAACCATAAAAGTATAAGGACAATAGAGATCACAATGCGCAAAGAGAACACAAAATTTACCCTAGGAAAAGCCGCTTGGGGGAAAAACCAACAACCTTTTCCTTAGAGAAATTATTTAGTTCAACAAGAGATACATCTGATGCTGCTAGTCACCTATGAGATCAAACTGATCGACAAGCTATGGTCAAACCTGATCAAGCAACCCTCTAGTCAAGTCAAGTTAAATTTTTTTCCTTCGAAACTTCAACTCTTGTTGATCTGCTTAGGCCGAAGTTCGGTCTCTTAGAATATGCCTATAAACTCAATTTGCCCAAAATTTTGGCTTGCCCAAAATATGTTGTGTAGAAACTGCTCGCCAGAAATTACCCAGAAATTCACACGTGCAAGTTCAAGAGAGAGAGATAGATGCTAGAGATGAATTCGTCTTTCTTTCCCTTCCTCCTCCTTTTCCTTCGCTTGGATGCCCAAAAACTTCCTTTTCTTGTGTGAGTTGAATGTTGTGTTGTGGAGGAGGTCGAATGCTCTTTATATAGTGTTCTGCCTTAGTGAATGTGTGTGTCTCTTCATGGGGGCGAACTTGACTTCAGGGAGGGTTGACTTGACTAGTTTGGAGCCAAAAATTCAAAATTCAAATTTCAAAATTTTCTCTTTTATATCCGACATGAAGAAAATGTCTTATGATAATTCTTTCAAGGGCTAATTAGTGAAAATGACATGAAGAACATGTCTTACAAATACATTATACATTTCAAGAGCTAAAGTATAAATTATGAAGACTGACCATAGCTACAAAATTCAACAGTTAGAAGGCATCATCCTATAGGGTACACCTCTCTAGGGTGCTCTCTCATCATTATTACATGGATATTTGAGCTACACATGACATTATTTCAACCATATTGGAGAGTATCATCACATTTGGCACATATATATTATTTTATCGGAGGTTGTTGTGGTGGGGCATGTGGCATTGGCACATGATGATGGCAATAATCCCCTTGCATGAACTAGAGTTTGAGGAGGGCTACATGTGGCACATTGCATGCATTTACTTTGTCTTCTTACTATTCTTGGCTTCTTTGAGAGTGCACGTGTACTAGCATCTTGCTATTTTTGGAAGTCTTTATTTGATGATGATTATTAAATTGTTTTGTCACTCGCGCATCTTGGAGGGTGCACTTAGTGAGTTCTCCTAGGTGGATCTTGGAGCACATCCTCCCATGCTAGGGATTATTTTGTGTATTGTTGAATTAGCAACTTGAAAGGAGCATTGTATGTGGACACATATAGCATTTTGACACGGTAAAAGTTTTATTTTGATGATTCACTCTCTCTTTTGGAGGATATCTAGCACACTAGTTTCTATTTTTAGATGGAATCATCTCTCATGAGAGAGTAGTGCCCACACTATCTACTTGACATGGTGAACAAGATCTAACTACATTTGTTTATTATTTCTTTGACTTGTCATGGAGTTAGTTACTAAAATAATGTATTTTATTGTAAGAGAGACTTAACTCACTCTATATAAAGGAGCTTTCCCTCCATTTCATTTGTTATCGACGATTTGAAGATTCCAGAATAAAAATAGTGATTTAAGATTGGAGTTCGGAGATGATAGTGTGGGCTTCCTTGTGTATCAAATTTGAAGACTAATGAAGTGACTTGCTATTGTTTTGGAGTATAGTTATTTTCTATGATATTCATTTGTTCTCTTGTTTTGGAGTATGATATGAAGTAGTTCTCCTAAGTGGACCTTGGAGCACATCCTCCCATGCCAGAATTATTTTATTTATAGTCGAGTTAGTGTCGAGAATTTGGTAGGGCGTAGTTTAATTCAATTCTCTACTTGATAATTACTTGTGAACTTATTTCTCTTGCTAAGATCCTATCTTTATTAGCTTATTAGGTCTTTCATCAAGTCAATTATCAAAAACACAAAAGAGACACGATTTTGGCTCTTCAAGCTAGGGCCAAAACCTTTCCCTCTTGGAGAGGAAAACCCGCTAGTAATTCTTCTTATAGACTTTCAGTTGACTAGTACCATGACCATAATACTGACCCTTGACTCTTGTATACCTCCAAGACGTTGTCACTTGCTCTTCTTGGCTCCTTATGATGATCTCCCTTTTTTCCACTGCACTACACAACACTTCTAGGTCTCCTTATTGCTGCAACCCGAGACCATATATGTGAGACTTCTCTTGCTGTGATAGGCCTCGGCCTTCCTGAAGTGTATCTGAGCTCTTGTAATCCAGGATTGATCTGTTTTACACTGTGATTACCTTATTTCTTCATTGTGCTTATCCTCGGCCTTTCTGAGATCTTTGTAGCATAGAGTGAATGAAAAACAAAGATGATTATGCCCTTGTCCCTTTGATGACAACCCTTCTTTCTTCACACTTATTGTAGGGATGTTCTTTGCTGAGGTAGCCTTCGGTTTGCTTGAAGTATGCGAGGTAAGAAGAACCCAAAACCGAGCTAGATGATCCCTCTTTCCTTCGCTTCTTATCCTCCAATCTTCGCACCAATTTCTGACCCTTAACTCGCACTTTATTTCAGAACAAATCCGAACTTGATTGTGTACAATGAAGGCCACAAACCCGTCTTATTTATAGGGACAATGTTTCACTCTTTAGGCCGACATGACCTCTAGCTAGTAGGCCGACTTCATGGAGCATCCTTTAACCATAATTTGAGCCGACTTCAAGGAGCACTTTGACAAGGTCTTTGGAGTATACTTTTACATCAATATTTGTCCTTTTACATGTGTAACATTACTTCATATACATGACTCTAAATTATATTTATGACAAGACGACAAACTCCTAAATACATCAAGAAGAAGTCTTTGACCTATAATAAAAACTCCTTGCTCATGAAACCCATGAGACAAGCATTACAAAATACATTTTATTATCTGTCTTCTTCATTACATAAATTCATAATTACAAGTCATTATGAGGCTCGAACCTAGTTACATTTTTCAACAGTTAGCAGCTTGGAGGGAGCATTATATGTGAAACCATATAGCATTTTGTCATGTCCCCATTTTTATTTTCCTCTATAGTACAACCAGGGTGGATTTCTAGGGCACGATATGGCCTGGTCATGAGAGCAGGTTTATGTCATTAGGGGTCTCGGGGGAGTTTTGAGGAGTTTTTATGGGATCCAATGGTATTCACTTGGCATATTCTATCGTTCACACAACTTGCCTCTCGTTCTGTTGCATTCCAACAACTTTCGGAAAACGAGGTTATTATTGAGCTTGACTTAATTAATTTTGCTTGAGGTGGCATTCAAAGAGAAATATTTGATGGAATACCTTAGTGTAATAGCTTGTTGGAACCAAAACGAAAATATCTACAGGATGGTATGTTGAGAAGTGACTTCTAGTGGCCGAAGGGAGTATGGTGGGAGATTTACCATTTTTCCTGATTAAAAATGGCATTAATTAGCCATTTAATTAAGGAAAAATAATTAATTGGAGGAAAAAGGCCAAAAGTGACTTAAGTGAAATAAAATAAAATTAAAAGTCACTTAAGATAAAGTCAATGGAGGAGGTTCTAGAATAATGATAAAATAATAAAAAAGATGCTTCTAGAGGCTTGGAGATCTATCCATTAGATATATATAAAAGAGGAGGAGGAGATCATTTGGAGACATTTTGGATTTGAGGATTTGTCTTTGGTGTGGATTGGAGAATTCAGTTCTCTAGCATAGTAGCCCCAGGATGGAAACTCTCGGGTGATTCACTGAGAGTGGGCGAGTACCCAATTCTCCCCTTGGTGAATTCATCCAAAATTCACAGGAGAGCTTAGCAGTTGCATTTCAGTTCAGCTTTTGAGGGCCAACGCAGCATTGGAGCAGATTCTTGAGGCCATCTCTTTTCATCTCAGCTATATGGGTTGTATCAATATGTAAACCCCAGTTTATCTATTGTAATAAAGCTGAGATTATTTTTGTCCATCATATTATTGAGTTGCAACACTTTATTTGTTATATTTTACTTGAAAATCTTATGTTGGATGAATGGAATTTCTTTGCGTGTCTCCTTAATATTAATTGCTCAACAAGTTTTTATTTAATTTGTTGTCCGATGAGCAAATCGGCTAATGAATAATTGTTGTGCGACAAATCTGTATATTATGGGTCCCATAGGACGAATTCTTAAAATGGCCATGGGTTAATCTTTGTCCCAAGCTGAAAATTCATTGCCGTCGAATTATTTGAAGGAGGCTGTGTATAATCCAAGGTCAATTTTTAACTTTTTGAAGAAGCCGTGAACTGTCCGTGGTTGACTCCACCATTGATAGCAGTCGAGAAGTTTGTTAGTCGAATCCGGGTAGGAATTGGGTGATAGGTTGATTCATCAAGATGCTGACAAATCGAATCAAGCTCAAATCACGTGGAGTTATTGGCAGAAAACCACATCAAAATTGTGGATTGAAGCAGCTGATTGGAATGGCGTACGAACCACTGATTGTGACTATGACAGTGCAGTGGAGAGATTGGTGGGTATAGCTAGGCCCCGAGGATGGAGCATATCGACACGCTGTAGCAGAACGTCAAGGCAATGCTGTCTGACCCCTGGACCGAATTATTTGAGTCACATTGATCAGTTTGATCCAAATGGAGAGTCTGAATTGAATGGGAGCCACAATTTTTGTTTGTTGAGAGCGGTCTTTGAAACCGGGCCACCATTTTGCTTGAAATACTGATGCTACGTGTGTCCCCCAGCGGACAAGACATCGTGGTCAAATTTATTGAGCAACCACTGTTAAAAGAGAGGTCATGAACATTATTCAGAGGGGACATTACATTCATTATATTGAAGGAGCCACAGATTGCCAAAACAAAATTGTTGCTGATTACCGCACAAGAAGCTGATCAAGTCGTTGCTCAGCTGAAAGGTGTTGATTGCTCGAGGTCAAGGGGAAGCCGGGAAATTAATCAACCAGGGGCCGATCCATGTTAATACAGTTCAGAATTGGGGCGACTTATTAAAGTTCTGAAGTCGCCTCTACAGATCGAGAGCCAGGCGTCATCGAATTTCTTCGAGGACTAAGCAAGGATCAATTTGCAGAATTAGTAGAGGTCGAGTCTATCTTTTTGACTGTCCAGGAAGCACAATCTCTGCGTGGGAAGCTGCATAAATATAGGAAGGCGAAGATTATTATCAAATCGAGTAGCCTGTGTGGAGATACGCTGAACCTATGTGGGACTGTGTTTTCCTTCAGATGGAATGTGAGCTTCAAAGCCAGTCTGCCACAAATTCTTAATTACCAGTTAGAGAGAGAGTCACATAAAGGCCACATTCCTGTACATTGGCCGTGGATTAACTAAACCAAATCAAGGTGTATTGTCAATGGTTTATGAGGCTGAAATTCTTGAGGGGTCGAATATTTGAAATTGGTTCCAGATTTGATATCTTGTGGGCTGCAATTTGCTGGAGTAAGATCACAGTGTGGTGGGACTAAGATCAAAGGTGCCTGTAGTTGCAGCAGAGGATCAAAGTGTAAAATAATACACCTGTAGCAAGGCACTGTTTGCTGGTCAAACAGAGAAATGCCCAAGATGACATCAGTAGAGAAGCAATCAACAAAACTTTCTTGCTGCCTGCGTGCATAATTAGTGCTTATTTGGAGGCTATATTAGTGGGTTATTGCACAGTACCATTGAGGACATCCACCTGGGAAATACACTAATGAAACTCACATTGGGAGTTGACTAGAATACTGAAGAACATCTTATACTACAGAACAGGTTCCTTTCATGTGACTTTTTACTGTATACATCCATTATCAAGCTATTATATGGTTTGTGCACCTTCCTGCTAATAATAAAGGCAATCTGTAACAATTATCTGTGAAACATGATACTTGTGCACTATATAGCTATGCTCGAAGAATTTCTCACTGAAGATATCTATCGAAACTCAGAAAAAAATGTCCCCATTATCGCATTTATACTTGTGATCATTAAGCAAAACATGGATAAAACCTTCATAGACTCCCTTAATAAACTGAAAACTACTATCAACCAATCCCTTTCCAATGGGATACTTAATGTTGAAATTTGATGACTAAAAAGTTTCCTGCAATCCCAACCTGGTTTTAATTTCACCTTATCACTCCCATTCGGTTAAATGCCCTTTCCCATAAAAACTTACATTCAACATATAGAATTCTGGAAATGAAATTTTCAGATTAAAACACATGGGGCTGTCAACACATGCTGAAAATAAATATGGACATAAACAGACCAGCAACACATAAAAAATACACAGATTTTTGGTCAACTTAGAACCAGGCAAAACCCCTTCAATCTTCTCCGGGGAAAACTTGTTAAAGAGCTCTTCAAATTTATTTATCTTTCAAGTTCAGGGAAAATACATTTGCAGACAAAACAAAACAACAAAATACAACTTATCTCTTCAGCCCAAAACTCCTTGAAAACCGTGCCCACTTTGCTTCGGTTTCCGTGCCCACTTGAAGCTGAAACTATGATGTACGGATGCAGATTGTATTGTATGGATTTCCGTACTGCTATACGGATTTTTTTCATATATATATATTTATTTTGCTCAAAAACTTCTCTCGAACTGCGTGCAGTTCACATCATTAAATGCTGTTCATACTGTACCTTTTTCTGTCTTCTATGCCTTGATTTCCGTGCCCAACTTTGCCAAGAAATCACTCCTTCAGCTTGCTGCAACAAAATTTTCTTTCAGAACTTTTCTCCAGCACTCAGCGTCCTTTCTCCAATTTGCTCATGAAGAATGAATGAATGCAATCTCTCTTTTCTTTTCCCCTTTTTGTTTCCCTAAATGACTTTTGGGCAACCCTAAGATCTAATGGCTCAGATTCATTTAGATCAAGGGATGAGAATAAATGTGTATTTAGTTCTTACTTTCTATTTTTTAACTCACCCATTAAATAAATTACCCACATTGTATTTTGTCTAAAGTCACTTTTCACTTTATAATTTAACATTGACTTTACCACTTATGAAGTCACTTTCACTTTATAAAGTCACACTTAGGAAAATAATTATTTTGGACACTTTTCCCTAGGTAGAGACTAACCCATGGGAAACCACTTGTCCAAGGTATATTAAAAATCAACACTCCCTCTTACCGAGAAAAGTGTTTCTCACCACACCCATCTTGTCCCTGAAATGGACATGCTTGCCTCTTGGCAAGGACTTCGTGAGAACATCGACCACCTGCTCATCTGTCGATATATACTCCAACTTCACTGCTCCCTTCTTAACAGAGTCCCTGATGAAATGATATCTGATGTCAATGTGTTTTGACATGTCATGAAAAATTGGATTCTCCGTGAGTTTAATGCAACTCTGATTATCATAGTGAATAACCGTCAGTCTCAACTCCTGGACAAATAGGCCATACAATAACTTGCGAAGCCAAATGGCCTCACAACTAGCCTGGCTAGCAGCCATATACTCAGCCTCAGAAGAGCTCAAAGCAACTGAATTTTGCTTTCGAATGAACCACGACACAACTGCCGAACCCAATCCGAAGCAACACCCTGAAGTGCTTTTCTTGTCAGAAGCACTCCCTGCCCAATCTGAATTTGTGTAACCTGCAAACCTCACTCCATCTCCCCACCTATAGTCCAGACCATAATCAACAGTCCCCTGCACATAGGGAAGAATGTGCTTTGCAGCGACCCAGTGCACCCTCCTGGGCTCAACCATGAACTGGATAAGTGTGTTCACTGCAAAGCATATATTTGGCCTACTATTGACCAGATACATCAAGGATCCAATAAGCTGTCTATACAATGTAGGATCCACCAAAATAGAATCCGAAGCATGAAGCTTCTTCTAGTTGGTGATCATAGATGTAGACATGGGTCTACAGTCTACCATGTGAAATCTACTCAACACATCCGCAACATACTGTCCCTGCCCCAGAAAGATATGCCCTTCCTCCTGCAACATCTCAAGCCCCAAAAAGTAATGCATCAACCCAATTTCCTTCATCTCGAACTCTATAGCAAGATCCTCCTTGCAACCACTAATCAGTGTCTCTGCCCCAGTAATGAACAAGTCGTCAACATATAGCACAAGAATGAGCGGATCATCCCCTACAACAATGGTAGTATAGGTTCGGATCTACATCACTCTTCGTGAAACCCATCTGCTGTAAGTAAGTATCAATCCTCGAATACCAAGCTCTCGGAGCTTCCTTAAGTCTGTAGAGTGCTCGCCTCAACCAACATACATGGGTCTCCTGCCCAAGTACCTCAAATCCCTGTGGCTGCTCAACATACACCTCCTCCTCTATAACTTTGTTCAGAAATGCGGTCTTCACATTCATCTGATGGATCTGCCAACCCATTTCTGCAGCAATAGAAGTAAGGGACCGGATAGAAGTGTACCGAGCTACGGGAGCAAAGGTCTCATCATAGTCAACTCCCTCTATCTGTGAGAACCCTCTAGCCACAAACCTCGCCTTGAACTTCTCAATGCTGCCATTTGCAGCAAGCTTGATCTTGTAGAGCCACCTGGAAGTCACAACAGACTTGCCCTTGGGCCTAAGCACCACCTCCCAGACATTGTTCTTAATGATAGAGGCATACTCCTCCACCATAGCCTCTCTCCATATCTCCTGGCTGGCAGCCTACTCATAGCTAGTAGGCTCAGAGTCAACAATGCTGGTAGCCTTGGCTACATAACTGCAAAAATGCTCAGGTGGCACACTCTTCATGTTCACCCTCTTCGAAGGACCAACAAACTCTGCTTCTTTCAAGGTGTCTTGAAGTCACTAGGGCCTCCTCTTCCCTAAAGAAGCTTCCCCATAGGGAACTTCATCCTCTGCCCCCCAGTCTAGTGAACCTGAAGGTCTGCCAACAACGACCCCAACGTGCCTGTACCAACACCTGTCCTCGAAGACCCAGTGCCTGTGTCAGTTGAAGTGCCATGTGAACCCTGTGCCAGTGGTCTCCCTAAAGAAGTGCTCAGTGAACTCACCCATGGTGCCCTAGATGTTACTGACACTGAAGTACCTCCTCTACCAGTCGATTCAGAACCCTGAGGTCCTGCTCCCTGTACCTGTTGAGGATAAGTCTGTGACTCTCTCTCATCATACTCTCGTGATCTACGATAGGCCCTCTCCTCCTCGAACTTCACATCCCTCCTAATCACCACTCTCTGTTTAGAAGGAATGAAGATCCGATAGGCCTTCAAAGTCTCTCTGTAACCCATAAAGATACCTTTCTCTGCGACGGGTTCCAGCTTGGTCCTATGCTCCTTGGGGATATAAGAATATGTGAGACATCCAAAGATACAGAGATGTTCCACATGAGGCTTCTCTCTAGTGAAAGCCTTCTCTGGAGTTATATTCCCCAATACTCTATGAGGACGCCTGTTCTAAAGATAAACAATAGTATTGCAGGCCTTTGTCCACAAAAACAAAGGCAACCCCTGATCATAAATCATCGCTCTAGCAGCCCCAACAATAGCTCTGTTCTTCCTTTCAGACACCCCATTCTGCTGGGGTTGTAAGGAACTGTGAACTCTCTCCTAATGCCCTCCTGTGCACAGAAGTCAGAAAACCCACCATCGATGTACTCACCACCATTGTTTGACCTCAAGACTCGAATCTTCCTACCTATCTGCTTTTCCACAAGATCTTTGAACTCTTTAAAGCGACTGAAGACCACACCCTTGGTTGTCAGGAAATATATCCAAGTCCTCCTAGAGTAGTCGTTAGTGAATATAATATAATACTCATGACCACCCAAAGGAACATGAGATATACAACCACTAACGTTAGTACGAGTCAATTCTAGTATACTTGTAGATCTGCTGTCGCTCGCTAGGAATGGTAACTTGGTGTACTTGCCCAAAGCACACCCTCTGCAAACCTCATATTGCTCGCCACTGAAATCAGGGACTCCAGTAGTGATCTCCCTTAGAACTCTCAAAGCTCAATGATGCATATGCGCCATCCTTCGGTGCCATAACTCGCACAAGTCTCTACTGTTGGTGGTACTAGTGTGAGTGCTACGAAATGTGCTACTCACCAATTCTCTTGCCGACTGAAAACTGAACTTGTATAGTTTCCCAGAGCGTACTCCAATCACTTTGGCCGAAGTGATGGAAGTTCCCCTGTGATGCATCAATTCCTGCCCTTCGAAGAAAGCGACATCAAACCCCTTCTCCTCCATAGCAGATGCTGAAATCAAGTTCTTCTTCATCCCCATAACATACAAAACATCCATGACCTTCAAAGGAGACAAAGACTCCCTCCCAAAGGTCACAGTCCCCACACCAACAACTCTCATAGTGCAATCATCTCCTAGTACAATCTCAATATCAAGTGCCCTCTTTGCAAGCTCCCGTGCACCTGTTATATGGCGGGAAGCCCCGCTGTCTATGTACCACACATTGGATGATGTACTCCTACTAGATGTAGAAGTAATAAATGCAAAGTCTCTGTCAAACTATGAAGCAAACTGCTCCACCTCTGCTGAAGCTGCAGTACCCTTCTTCCCCTTGTTTTTCCTCTCAGGACACACAGCAGCATAGTGTCCCATCTTCTGACATGCCCAACATTTGACTTTGGACATATCCTTATCTTTCTTCTTCTTCTTCTCGTTACCCTTAGCCCCATCTGATGAGGCCCCTTTCTTGGCCTTTCCTTTGTTCTTCCCCCTGGTTGTCAAGGCTACATCCTCCTCATCTTCTATCTTCACTACACCACTGCTAGTCTTTCGTATCTCATGCTACACACAATCATCCCAGAATCTGTCTCAATTGGGAAGATTCTCCCTAGACGTAACAATATCTCCAAAGACCTCCCAAGACTTAGGAAGTCTTGATATGGCTATCCTGAGTAACTCTTTGGGTGCAACTACCTAACCAATAGCAGTCAAATCATCACGTACCTGTTTGACCCTACCAAGATAATGAACTACACTTCCAGCCTTTGTCATCCTAATGTTCTTCAATTGTTCTTTGAGTACCATCTTCCTGCTGTCATTGATACTCTGATAGAGAGTGGTTAGAGCTGTCTACATCTGATATGCATATGTGTTTCCTCTCACCTGAGGAACCACATGATCCTTCAGACTGTCCATCAAAATCCGTTTTGCCGTTGCATTATTATTTGTGAATTCAGCAATTTCATCTTCAACAGTAGGAGGTACAACCTCTACACTGCATTATGTCCCAAACTGCTGCCTCCTCAAACACTGTCTGAATTCTGTCCTTTCAAACGACATAGTTGGATATCCCATCCAGCCTGTCCTCTATCCTTAAGAACATGGCCTTGGTTGCTGTCCAAAATTTCAAAACCAAGAATATGGAGAAATGGACTTTCCAGAACACCTTGTTGTCCCAAAAGTTTAGTCTGTGTGAAATTTCACCTTGCTGTCCCAAAATATCAGTTTGCTGTCCAAGTTGAGTTTGTTGTCCAAACCACTGTTTGCTGTTCAAACTGCAATTTTTAGCTTGTAGCTCTGATGCCATGTTGAAATTTGATGACTAAAAAGTTTCCTATAATCCCAACTTGGTTTTAATTTCACCTTATCACTCCCATTCAGTTAAATGCCCTTTCCCATAAACTTACATTCAACATATAGAATTCTGGAAATGAAATTTTCAGACTAAAACACATGGGACTGTCAACACATGCTAAAAATAAATATGGACATAAACAGAGCAACAACACATAAAAAATACACAGATTTTTGGTCAACTTAGACCCAGGCAAAACCCCTTTAATCTTCTCCGGGGAAAACCTGTTAGAGAGCTCTTCAAATTTTTTTATCTTTCAAGTTCAGGAAAAATACACTTGTAGACAAAACAAAACAACAAAATACAACTTATCTCTTTAGCCCAAAACTCCTTGAAAATCGTGCCCACGTTGCCTCGATTTCCGTGCCCACTTGAAGCTGAAACTGTATTGTACAATCATAGAATGTATTGTACGGATTCCATACGAATTGTACGGATTTCCATACCGCTGTACAGACTATACATAATTGATTTTTTCAAATATTTTTTTTGCTCAAAAACTTTTCTCGAACTACGTGCAACTCACAACATTAAATGTTGTTCGTATTGTACCTTCTGTTGTCTTCTATGCCTTGATTTCCGTGCCCAACTTTGCCCAGAAATCACTCCTTCAGCTTGCTGCAACAAATTTCTCTTTCAGAACTTTTCTCCAGCTCTTAGCCTCCTTTCTCTAATCTGCTCATGAAGAATGAATGAATGCAGTCTCTCTTTTATTTTTCTCCTTCTGTTTCCCTAAATGACTTTTGGGCAACCCTGAGATCTAATGGGATGAGAATAAATGTGCATTTAATTCTCACTTTCTATTTTTTAACTCACCCATTGAATAAAGTACCCACATTGTACTTTGTCTAAAGTCTCTTTTCACTTTATAATTTAACATTGATTTTACCACTTATAAAGTCACTTTCACTTTATAATTTAATATTGGCTTTACGACTTATAAAGTCACTTTCACTTTATAAAGTCACACTTAGGAAAATAATTATTTTGGACACTTTTCCCTAGGTAGAGACTAACTGTTAAATTTAGATAAGCATGGTGTTCTATGCTTGATGCAATTTTACTTCAATCTTTCTTAGGCTCGATACAAAATAGCAATCACATAAACATGAAAGTAAATGCGATATAACACAATAATAGATCAATAGAAGACAAGCCAATAATATAGATCAGATTTACAATTCCTTTTGTCCAACAAATATATGAGATATTGTGCGTTACGGCAGTCAACAGGATGCTTCAACCAACAAAGTCTTTCACGGTCAACCAATCCTCCAAGTGTCACATCCACAACCTTCAAAGACAACTCATCACAAGTCAATGTTGGTCAACCCAAAGTCAATGCAGGACATCAATAGAAAGTCAACACTGCAGATTAGGGCTTCAGTCAAACATCTCTGATTTCCTTGATTTTAGTGCCCAATAGTACGACCTATCAAAATCGGAATTTTGGCAGAGTTTTGAGGTCAAACGACCAAGGGTTGACTGCGGTCAGCGCTGGTCAACGCTGCAATGACAAGCCCTAAACATATTCGCAAAAAACAACTCCTCTAGCTCCACACATGTGAAGGGAAGAGGCCTCCAAAGGCTAATAGACAGATCATATCACAATGAGAGATGTGTGATATGTTGACGATGAAAATGACCTCCAAGTCTCTCCAATTTATATCCATCAGTGAGGGTGTGTGACACATCTATTAGGCATTACAAACCTGGCCAACCTTGAACAAGTGTGGAAATTAAATTCAAAATATATGTTCTGCTCATCCAAACATGATGATCTTTAGATCAATCTTGCACCTCTCCGAAAGAGGAATCCAACAAAAATATGACCATCGTCATATGAGCAGTGCAACATGGAGTTTGGACCTAGTTGCCCAAAAATTAACACTCCCTCTCAACTAGGGAGAACTCCATCTGTCCACAAGTGCCATCCATTAGTACCATCATGTACTTTCACCAAACATCGTGTGTCATCCTGCCGTAACTTGCTTTGCTGGCTCTTTCTTAGATAGAAGAAAAGGTGAGTCACAAAGACATCACACTCAGCTAACTCGAAGTCAGCTTAGAGGTTAAAACCTCCCTTGGACTAAAAAGGAGTCTCATACTAACCCGTAGTTAGTTTACTGACCCAAAGTAAGCTTAGAGTTTAAAACCTCTCTTGGACTCAAAAAGAGTCTCATACTAACCCGAAGTTAGTTTACTGACCCAAAGTCAGTTTATAGGTAAGAACCTCATCATACTTGATCTTAGATCAAGGTGTTGGACACATGCCATCCTAGACATAGAGAGTACGACAATCTCCGATGCATCCATCGCTCTTGCTATTGGTCTCTATTCACATTTCTCACCTCATTGGCCAAATGAGAGGTACTTCCCATGAGTCTGAAACTCCACGGGTAGGATGCGTTCGGGGCACAGATCAAAGAAAGGTAAACCAACTCAATATCATAATGGTGGGGCAGAAGCATAACAAGGTTCGGCAAGCTTAGCCCCATGTGTGCTTGTTGCTCCAAGAAGCTATCCCCAAGCCCCTTGGAGCCCCCAGAGCTCATAGTCCAACTCAAGCAGGACCCTCAGAATAGGGTCTTTCCACGATTCCAAGCTTCTCACGGAAGGTTAGGAACTTGACCTTCCCTAGGGGCTTCGTGAGAATATCCGCGACTTGCTCATCCAATATATTAAAGCAGAACCCAAGGTGAAGCAACATCCAGATGTGCTCTTGCAATCCACCACACTGCCAGCCCAATCGGCATCAGTATATCCATGGAGTCTCAAACTCCCGGCAGTGTATCTCAGCCCATGGTTGATTGTGCGTCGAAGGTATCTCAATAGATTCTTGGCACCAATCCAGTGAATGTGATGAGGATCAACCATATGTTGACTCAAAGTGTTCACTGCAAAACATACGTTCGGTCGGGAGTTCACTAGGAAGATCAGGGCCCACACGAGTTTTCGATACTCGGTAGGAATTGCTAGCATAGGCCCAACAATGTTTCCACACAACTTCTTAAAGTTGAGTTCCATTAGTGTCGACATAGACTTAAAGTCCACCATACCAAATCTCTCCAGCAACTTCACGACATATTTTCCTTGAGAAAGGAAAATCTTGCCTGGCCTCTGCCAGATCTCCAAGCCTAGGAAGTAGTGCATCAGTCCTAGGTCTTTCATCTCAAACTCGGAAGCTAGCTCCCTATTACATTGATGAATGAGAGGGTCAGCACTTGTCAGGAAGAGATCGTCCACATAGAGAACCAGAATGAGAGGCCTTTCTCTATCAACCTTAAAATAAAGGTTCGGATCAACATTACTTCGAGTGAAGCCCAACTTCATCAAGTAGCTATGTATCCTCTCATACCAAGCCCTAGGGGCTTGCTTCAACCCATAGAGGGCTTTCTTCAACCTGCATACATAGGTGTTTGTCTCTCGGACTTTGAACCCTAGAGGTTGCTCCACATACACCTCTTCCTTTATAGAACCATGCAGAAAAACAGTCTTCACATCCATCTAATGGAGACTCCATCCTTGTGTTGCAGCAAGAGAAATGATAGATCAAATGGTGGTATAGCGGGCCACAGGTGCAAATATATTATCATAATGTATGCCTTCTTTTGAGAGAAGCCTCGGGCAACAAATCTTGCCTTTTGTGCTTTTCACCACTTCCATCAGATCCATGCTTGATCTTATAGAGCCATTTCGTGGTGACAACAGATTTGTCCTCCGGTCTGGGGACCACTTCCCAGACATCATTCTTCATAATGGACTCATATTCTTCGTGCATAGCATCCTTCCAAACTTGATGCTTTACAACTTCTTCAAATGATCCAGGCTCAGATTGTACTATTGTACTCATGGCTGCTAGATACCTTTGGTATCTCTTTTGCTTCTTGCTTTCACGGAATGTCCCCCTTTGGGCAATATGTCTCTCGGCATCTGTGAGAGTATCCCTGAGCCATGAGGGTCTTCTCTTATTTGAAGGAGGTGCATCAATAGGATCCATAGGTCCTTCAACTTTGGGCATCAGGTCATCCTTCGACTCTTCCTGCTTCCCTGCTTCTTCATCTTCTTTGTCTTCCTTGGAGCTAGGAAGATTTCTCACTTTCTTGAGGGCAACATCTTCATCGAAGGTGACATCGTGACATATCTCCAATTCTCTTTGACCAGGCACAAAGATTCTATATGCCTTCAAAGTTTCACTGTAGCCCATAAACATTCCCTTCTTCCTAGAAGCATCCAACTTGCTTCTCTTTTCTTTCGGCACATGAAAGTAAACAAGACAACCAAAAACTGTTAAATGAGAAACATCAAGTTTCACTATAGCCCATAAACATTCCCTTCTTCCTAGAAGCATCCAACTTGCTTCTCTTTTCTTTCGGCACATGAAAGTAAACAAGACAACCAAAAACTGTTAAATGAGAAACATCAAGTTTCTTACTAGAGAAGACTTCTTCGGGAGTTTTGGAGTTCGGAGCGGAATGCGGGCATCTATTTTGAACATACACAACAGTGTTCGCAGCCTCTCCCCATAGAAACTTCGGAAGACCTTGGTCACATAGCATGGCGTGGGCAGCTTCCACAATGGTCATGTTCTTTCTTTCAGCGACACCATTTTTCTCAGGTGTATAGCAGTTGTGGTCTCCCTCTTAATGCTAGCTTCTCTACAAAAGTCATTAAACTCATTTGACTCATACTCGGTTCCATTGTCGGTCCTCAAAACTTTGATTTTCTTCTCAGATTGATTTTCCACCAAGGCCTTGAAGGTACAAAACCATTTGAGTGCTTCGTCCTTATTCTTCAAAAAACATATCCAGGTCTTGCGGGAGAAGTCATTTGTAAAAGTCATGTAATAGGAACATCCTCCCAAGGATGTCACGGGCAACATACTAGATAAGTCAGAATGTATCAACTGCAAGATATCAGTTGTCTTTGTGACACTTGAGGGGAATGGTCCCCTTGTATGCTTCCCTTTGGCACAACCCTGACATATACTTTCATGATCATCTCTAAATTCGGGCATCCCTGTCACTATCTTCCTTGCTTCGAGAAGGGCTTTGTAATGAAGGTGTGCAAATCTCCGGTGCCATAACTCTGTTTGAAGAGTTGTATCACATGACATAGTCCCCAATGGGCTTCCTCCAACCTAGTAGAGTGTATCAACTCTAAAACCAATAGAAAGAGCTTCCTTGAAGTTCTTCTTCTAGATAAGTACCTTTCCATCAACGAATGCCACCTTGAACCCTTTGTCTTCCATTGACGAAATCGACACAAGGTTCTTCTTCAAATCCGGTACGTACAACACATCTTGTAATCAGAGGACTTGACCTTGAGATAGATGGAGGGTCATAGTCCCTGTCCCTTTCATGGGATAGGTGGTATTATCTCCAAGGATAATTTCCAGATTGGTATCCTTTTCAACCAAATCAGAGAGGGCTTCTTTATAACTAGTGAGGTGCCTTGAAGCACCACTATCAATCAACCAGACATCTAGGTTGTCGGGTGGAGATGCAGCAGAGAGGGTAGATACAAGAATAAATTCATTTCTCTTATTATCAACAACATTAGACTCATCGTACCTGAAATTTCTTGACCTCTTGAAAGGTTGCCCATTTCCACTACGATCAGAGGGAGCCTTCCTTTTTCCTTTGAACTTCTTGTTCCTGCCATTCCCTCTCGATTTGTTGTTGTCATCATTCCTGAGAGAGTCCTTTCTATTGGGGCACTCTCTTGCATAATGATCAGTCTTGTTACAAGTGTAACATCTTCCTTTCCTTTGGGCCTCGCCCTACCATGGTTTTGATTTCTTGGGCCACCATGGTTCTTCTTCTTTGCATGAGTGGCGAAGGCAGTAGGGTCACTTCCATTTCCATTAGAGACATATTCCATCATTCTTGTTTCCTCTTGAGTGCATCTCGTCAATATTTCATCAAAATCAGGAATCACATTGTTATTGAGAATAGTGGTATTGAATACATACCAATCATGGGGGAGACCTTCAAGTGCAATAAGAACCATCTCTCAATCGGATCTTGCTTCCCCAATAGCTAGGAGGTTATTCCTGATTTCAGTGAGCCTCATAAAATAGGATTGAATAGATTCATCCTTGTCCTTCTTGATATTCTTCAATTGATTCTTGAAGAAAAGGATTTGATTACCATTGCTAGCCCTGAAAATGATAACGAACTTATCATACATCTCTTTAGATGTGTTCAGCTCAGAAATGTAAGAAACCAAGTGCTTATGAATAGAATCCCGGATAATCATCTTTGCTTTGATTTCCCCCTTTCTATACTTTGTCTTTGTGGCACCAACTACATTTTATGGAGGCTCTTGAATCTTTTCGTGCACATAGTCCATGACATCTTGATCTTCTAGAACCAAATCCAAGGACATCTTCCATGTATGATAATCAGACTTATCAGTCAACTTATCATTAACCTTGAAACCCTTGTAGGTTGAGGAGGCCATTTGTCCTTGATAGGATTTCTTCCTTTAGAGATTATTTCTAACACAAGCTTGGACTTTGTCTTCACCTTAGCTCTGGAACCATGTTAAATTTAGATAACCATGGTGTTTTATGCTTGATGCAATTTTACTTCAATCTTTCTTAGGCCTGATACAAAATAGCAATCACATAAACATGAAAGTAAAATGCTGATAGAACACAATAATAGATCAACAGAAGACAAGCCAATAATATAGATCAGATTTACAATTCTTTTTGTCCAGCAAATATATGAGATATTGTGCGTTACAATAGTCAACAAGATGCTTCAACCATCAAAGTCTTTCACGGTCAACCAATCCTCCGAGTGTCACACCCACAACCCTCAAAGACAACTCATCACAAGTCAACGCTGGTCAACCCAAAGTCAATGCAAAACAACAACAGAAAGCCAACGCTGCATATTAGGGCTTCAGTCACACATCTCTGATTTCCTCGATTTTAGTGCCCAGCAGTACGACCTCTCAAAATTAGAATTTTGGCAGAGTTTTGAGGTCAAACGACCAAGGGTTGACCATAGTCAGCGTTGGTCAACGCTGCAACAACAAGCCCTAAATAAATCCTCAGAAAACAACTTCTCTAGCTCCGCATGTGTGAAGGGAAGAGGCCTCCAAAGGTTAACGAACAGATCAGATCACAATGAGAGATGTGTGATGAGTTGATGATGAAAATGACCTCCAAGTCTCTCCAATTTATATCCATCAGTGAGGGTGTGTGACACATCTATTAGGCATTACAAATCTGGCCGACCTTGAACATGTGTGGAAATTAAATTCAAAATTTATGTTCTGCTCATCCAAACAAGATGATCTTTAGATCAATCTTGCACTGCTCCGAAAGAGGAATCCAACAAAAATATGACCATCGTCATATGAGCAGTGCAACATGGAGTTTGGACCTAATTGCCCAAAAATTAACACTAACCCATGGGAAACCACTTGTTCAAGGTACATTAAAAATCAATACTTACTATACTACAACAAGAGTAGCCATAGGAAGAGCATGAGATGGGATACAAAATCTGTGCACTTGGGACAAATTTAAGATTCATGGGGTTTGCAGTAAAAGCCCTTCTAAAACTAGAAGAACTCGCTTCACTTCTTTTCGAGGTGCATCAGTCAGATGGTAAAAACTTAATTTGGGCTCTCAAACCAGCCATGCTTGCCTTAGTACAACACAGGTATTTGGAGCACCCATGTGTAGGAGTCAAACTTCCAGATGCCTCTTGCCTTAGTAGTATCATGATGTTGAACGCACTTGTACCTCCTTATAATGATGACATTACGAGGGGAGTCTTCAGGCTGATAGTGGAGACCTTTCAAGATTTGCGTAATAGTGAGGGCCCTACCTTTGGGAAGTGGCTAGAGATTCTAGAAGTCATGGCCTTGGTTAGATCTTATGACCTCATGTTTGAGCTGGACTGTGACGACTTGATCATTCAGATGTTCCAAAGCTTCTTCAACATTACGAAACATCATCCTGACACAGTCATAACACACATGTAGTCCATTTTGTCCTCATGTATGGGAGGCCATGATGCCATTTCCAGGAGGTTGCTGTCTAGATTGTTGGCCATTTGGAGGTGAGAATAATTAGTCTCACCTGCAACTTGTGAACTAGCCGAAATGTTGGTTAAGCAGAACATTGGTCCGTTTAGGAGATGATTGACCTAGGAGGAGTTGTAGAGGATTGGTGGTGACCAACCATGTAACAAGAATGAGTTGAGAAGGAAGGATTTTTGCTTCATTTGCAAGGAACCTTGGGGAATTGACCACTCATGCTTGAGTGACATCGAGATGACAAGGGTAGAGCAGGAGAAGATTCTTTCCGACTTTCAGGATGAGGATTCTTCTTTGGACGAGTCCATGGGTTCATACGAGGATGCCTCTGAGGAACATAGCAGTCATGTGGAGTTGTTGACAGCAGACCATATTTATATTTCGCTGTGTATAGTGAGCAGTCAGTGGATCCTATGGGAGACATTGAAGGTGACGAGTCACCATTGACGATACAACATGAGCAACATATGCTGGAGCATGAGTTAGTTCAGGAGGATGATATGCACAATATGCATGATGAGCCTTTTGTAAAGAGCTAGTTGGAGGTTCATATTGAGCCCATGATAGAGGAGGATGATCAACCATCTTTTGGACCAACCATTGATGAGGAGAAGAAATATGCACAAACAACCAATAGGGTTGTAGTATTTGCAATCACTTGTCATCAAGATGTTCTAGTGTCTGACAAGATAGTTTTGCAGGAGGTTGGTACACTGGAGGAGCATGGAGTTTTCGGTCAGATGAGGGTGGATATTTTCGAGATGGTGGTGCATCCATCTTTGGGCCTGTCCATTGATGAGGATCAGATAGATGCATAGGCAGCTGGCAGAGTTGCAGTACTTTTAGGGAGTAGCCCTCTCCAGGAGTACATAGATAGGGTTTGCAACACAGTTTGGTCACTTGTACCCATTATAAGGAGAGAGGCATGATTTTATTGATGGATATTGTTGATTGACCAGACAATGCATCATGAGTTGAGCTTGGACCAACATCAACATAACATACTTGTTCTTTACATCACTGTCCCTGCCTTAGATTGATGGGAGATCATGAATTGGTATCCTATTGATGGAGTATCATTCTTAGTCAGGGGTACAATATGACAAGAGCCCTTAGATGAGAGCAGCTTGGTCACTTGTACCCATCGTAAGGAGAGGCATGATTTTATTGATGGATATTGTCGATTGACCAGACAAAGCATCATGAGTTGAGCCTGGACCAACATCAACATAATATACTTGTTCTTTACATCGGTGTCCATGCCTTAGATTGGCAGGAGATCATGAGTTGGTAACATATTGATGCAGTATCATTCTTAGTCAGGGGTACAATACAACAAGAGCCCTTAGATGAGAGGGTTATTGCATGTTTTAGTGGATAGTGGGATGTGGACCAACAATTTGTCAGTGTTCCAGTAGCACTAGCTTAGCATCAAGGAAGTGGGGTTGACCTCGACCTATGCCGGAGGTTGGATTTGAGAGGTGATGAGTTGGTATTCTACTGGTGGAGTAGCAACGACGGTCAGAAACACAACGCAACTCGATCCATTGGGGATGGACGAGGATGATTGGTTATGGTGGTTTTGGGATCTAGGTGGATCCATGGATGGCGGATTGAGTCAGTAGTTTATTTAGGATCCGAGTATTGAGGGAGCCATTCATGTTTGGTTAGCTTGGAGGCATGGCGTGGTACAATGCTTCATTTGGGATCCTCGCATCAGTTTACAAATGCCTCTGCAGTGGACAAATACAGATTGCTTGAGGGCAAGCAATCTTGGGGTGGGAAGATTTGTCATATCCCCATTTTTCTTTTCCTCTATAGTACAACCAGGGTGGGTTTCTAGGGCACGGGATGGCCTGATCATGACTGCAGGTTTATGTCATTAGGGGTTCCAGGGGAGTTTTGAGGGGTTTTTAGGGGATCCAATGGCTTTCGCTTGTCATAATCTATCATCCACATAACTTGCCTCTTGTTCTGTTGGATTCCAACAACTTTTGGAAAATGGGCTTATTATTGAGCCTAACTTAATTAATTTTGTTTGAGG
This sequence comes from Pinus albicaulis, assembly GCA_034641835.2. NCBI lineage: Eukaryota > Viridiplantae > Streptophyta > Pinopsida > Pinales > Pinaceae > Pinus > Pinus albicaulis. The sequence continues at coordinate 347,317,670 of CM076580.1, forward strand.
TGGCATTTCAAGAGAATTATTTGATGGAATACCTCAATGTAATAGTTCGTTGGAATCAAAATGAGAAGATCTACAGGATGGGATGCTAAGAAGTGACTTCCAGTGGTCGGAGAGAGTATGGTGGGAGATTTACCATTTTTCTTGATTAAAAATGACTTTAATTAGTCATTTAATCAAGGAAAAATAATCAATTGGAGGAAAAAGGCCAAAAGTGACTAAAGTGAAATAAAATAAAATGAAAAGTCACTTAAGATAAAGTCATTGGAGGAGCTTCTAGAATAATAATAAAATAATAAAATAAGATGTTTCTAGAGGCTTGGAGATCTATGCATCAGATCTATAAAAGAGGAGGAAGAGATCATTTGGAGACGTCTTGGATTTTAGCATTTGTCTTTAGTGTGGGTTGGAGAATTCAATTCTCTACCGTAGTAGCCCCAGGATGGAAACCCTCGAGTGATTCAATGAGAAAGGGCGAGTACCCAACTCTACCCTTGGTGAATTTATCCAGAGTTCACAGGAGAGCATAGCAGTTGCATTTCAGTTCAATTTTTGAGGGCCAATGCAACATTGGAGCAGATCCTTGAGACCAACTATTTTCATCTTAGCTATATGGGTTGTATCAACTTGTAAACCCCAATTTATCTATTATAATAAAACTGGAATTATTTTTTGTCCATCATATTATTGAGTTGCAACACTTTATTTGATATATTTTACATGACAATCTTATGTTGGATGAATGAAATTTCTTTGTGAAGAATTTTGTTGAAAAAATTGTAAATTTTTTTGTCTGGGATATTACGCATTTTGACATGTTAAAAGGATTATTTTGATGATTCACTCTCTTTTGGAGGATATCTAACACACTATTTCATATTTTTAGATAGAGTCACCTCTTTTGGAGGGAGTAGTGTCTGTTACCGCTCAAACTAACAAGTTTCCTAGGAGGGGGTCCTATAGGACAACAACTAGGTCAAGGGCAACAATGGAGTGATAGCCCAGTGTCACCTCAGCTAAGGCTCCCATCTCTTTACGAAATTTCACCGATGGGAGGAGACCTGATATAATAAGGATCACGAAGATGAATGGATCATTGATAGGATGAAAGGTGATCCTAATGACCTATTCATAAGAGAGGCTCAAATATATGGGTTGCTTAAGAAGCATGGTGACAACCTCTCTAGGAAGGGCTATGAAGACACTTGAGCCTAGGTTTAGAGGGTATGCCTTGACAAGGGGTTTCCTAGACTTAAGGGTACTTATGGAGAAATGACTTAGATGTAATCCTTGTAGCATATGAGTTGCAAAGTTGTGGGACGACAAAGAAGCCAAGCAGACCCAAACTAGGTCAAGGGTATGGAGTTGATCTCTCAAAGAGGGGTTTGACCTAATTGTGGAGGCGAATAGGATCAAAGGACTAATTTTCCTTTGAGATTTGAATGCAATGATCCAAACTGAGGACACTAACCCAAATCAACCTAGGGAGAGAAATGATCCTCGAGTCAGGGCTTGCAATATATTAGGATTCCAGTCGGAATTGCTTGAAATTCGGAGGACCCCTTGAGAAGACCCCAATGCAGTTGTGGACCAATTTCCAAGGTGTTTGGATGGGTACAAAAGATTTCGCTTGATGCCCTAGGTGACCTTCTAGGGTTAGGCATAGAAATTGGAAAAGTGAGGAAAAGAGAGGTAAATTTGACCACCAAAGGTATACAAGGATCAATGCATTATTGTTTGCTCTTAATGGAGTCAGGATACATAGATCATGAGATTTCATGAGCTAAAGAGCCCTAATTAACCTTTGCTAGCCTCTCCAAGGGCATCAACTAGGTCAATAGGGATTTATACTTCAAATTTGCTAAGGAGACAAATTTTTGAGGTCTTTAACCTAAGAGGTTCCTCTAGGAACATTTGCCCAATCTCTCAAAGGTCAACGCATGCATTTAATTACTTATTCAAGGTCCCAGAAGAATTTTGCATTATATTTTGTTGAAAAATGTGTAACTAGGTTCGGTCTTCATAAATATGAAATGTACTTTTGATTCTTGTAAATTGTAAAATGAAAGATAAATTATTATTATTATTATTGGAGCATGGGTTTCATGCTCAAGGTCTTTTATTTTATAGGTCAAGCACCTATTGAGTGCTTCTAGGGTTCGTCCTAGGTCAAGAGGTCAAAAGAGTCATTTTCGTAAGTTAAAGACCCCATCGGGCACATTGTAACATGTAAAGAAAATTATGTCCTTAAAAGTGTCGGAATACCCTCCAAGACCAAGTCGGCCTAAAAGAAAGAGCCACATCCACCTTGAAGAGCCTATATATAGGAGAGAACTCGTCCTCCTTGAGACACAATCACTCATCACTCATTCTAGCGAAGGAAGAGGAAGAAGAGGGCAGCCAAGAAGGAAGAGGACGAAGGAGACTTTTGTTTGGGCTAGTTCTCTCGCACTCGTGCTAAGGAGGACTAGGGTTTCTGCAGTAGATCTAGGGTTTCTATCTACAAGTTCGATCTTGAAGAAAAAAAGGCAATGAGGTCAAGTGAAGGTCACAAAGGGTCATCCTCAAGCTCTAGAAGTCAGAGAAAGGCAAGCAAAGGTCAAAAGAAGGCTCAAGAGGTAGATCAAAGCTCACACGTGTGGCAACAACAACTGCAGAGAGGCCGAAATTTCAGATCTGCAGTGGAGGCCGAAAATTTTGCAGCAGAAGGTCGAAGAAGTGCTATTGGAAGAGATTTGGCTAGGTTTGACTCGATCAAGATTAGCACATCATTAGAAGAGGTTGATCTTGGTCGTGGATGGTATTGGTCACAGTCTTAAGGTCATGGAATTCGTCAATTGAAGAATCTACAAGGAAGAGAAGAGATTTGCGGGTTTTTCTCTCAAGAGGAGAGGTTTTGGCCCTGACTTGCAACCTGCATTCTGTGTTATTGTTCTTCTTATTTGGTAGCTATTTGATGATTCACACACATAATAATAAGTAACAAAGCTAATAAGTAAAAAATATATCACAAGCAATTATCAAGTAAAGAGAAATCATTCTAATCATTTCCCTATAGATTTCTCAACATGGTATTAGAGCTAAGGTTGGCTAAGGGCACTATGAAGATCTTCACTACATTGAATAAGTTCTACAAGAAGTGTTCAAAGGTAGCAACCTATCTCAAGAGAGGCATGAAGGGAGCATGGAATCTTCTATTCACTACAAAGAAGGAAGTAATCATGGCGAAGGATGAAGGTCTCTTCTCTGCACGACTGGGACATTCCATGACGAGAGCATTTGGTTAATTGATAGTGGTGCATCTAGACACATGGCTGGTCATCACAAACAACTGAAGACATTATCAAAGGGAAAAATATTCTTACTCAGTGGAACTTGGATATAATAAGAGCTATCCTGTAAGAGGAATTGGATCAACCTCTATAGAGAGATGGAGAATGGAAGCAACATTCATCTCAACAACATCCTATTTGTTCCAGTTTTGCATAAGAACTTATTATCCATTTCAGGTGTAGAAGATAAGGGTGATAGAGTAGCGTTTATTGATGGAAAGGTTGTAGTATGGAGTAAGAACTCACGCATAGAAAATGCTAGAGTAATTGTTCGTGAAGGAAGACTTTACAGGTTGATATCTCCTCTTGCACAAGCTTTGGTTCACATTGAAATCAGCCCATGTAAACTATGGCATAGAATATTTGTCATCTTCATTTCAAAATCCTTCAAACTCTAAGTACCGTAGTAGATGGAATCCCCGAATTGAAAGAAGATCATAGAGGAGTATGTAAGGGATTTGCATTGGGTAAGAACACCAAGAGACCATTTGGAAGCAGTGCTTCACGGTCAAAAGAAATCTTGGATCTTATTCATTCTGATGTATGTGTCCCCATGCCTCCTAAATCACTTAGAGGTCGTCTATATTATGTTACTTTTATAGAAGACCATTCAAGAAAACTTTGGGTTTACTTCATGAAATCCAAGGACAAAGTATTTACAAAATTTCAAGAATTCAAAGCTGAAGTAGAGAACCTTACAGAAAGAAGATCCGAGATACTAAGATCCGATAATGGAGGAGAGTATACATCCAAGGAAATTATAGCCTTTTGTAAGGAGTCTGGGATTAAGAGGGAGATGATAGTCCCATACAATCCCGAACAAAATGGAGTTGTAGAACGAAAAAACTGATCCTTTGAAGAAAATGTAAAAGCAATGTTACATGATCAAGATCTACCAAAGTTTCTGTGGGGTGAAACTACGAAAACAACTGTATATATTCAAAATCGAAGTCCCCACAAGTCACTGAACAACAAAACTCTCGAAGAAGTATACACTGGGAAGAAACCAACTGTAGACCATCTCTGTATCTTTGGGTGTCCTGTATATATTCATATACCCAAGGACAAAAGAAAGAAGCTAGATCTGTCAGACATGAGAGGAATATTTGTTGGCTACAACAATTCTTCTAAGGCCTATAGAATCTACATAAAGGAAGGACACCATATAGAAGTCAGTCGAGATGTCATATATGATGAAAGTATTGCATTTAAGAAATCTAAGGAACTTCCCATGGACTTTGATGATGAAGAACTTCCAATATTCGAAGTAGAAGTTGACAGGGAAGAAGAAGAATCTCATCATGAAGATGAAGGTCATAGTGAACCTATTCAACATGTGGTCATCCCCGAATTAAGAGAGAGACCAAACTGGTTGAAGTATACACTACTTGATGCAGAAGGTCATGGAGCAGCACAAGGCACATTCTGAGAAAGAAAGAAACCCAAAAGATATTCTGGGTATGCAACATACATGACAAAACTGACAGAAGCAGAGCCATTCACCTTTGAAGAAGCCGTTAACCATTGAGAATGGAAGGATGCCATGAGTGAAGAATATCAATATATAATGAAGAATGGAGTTTGGGAGATCGTACCTAGGTCCGAAGACAATTCTATAGTAACTACCAAATAGATCTATATGATCAAACATGCAGCTGAAGGAAGTATCTACAAGTACAAGGCAAGATTTGTGCTAGGGTCTTCTCTCAAAAAGAAGGCATCGACTATGAAGAGACATTTGCTCCAACAAGGTATACAACAATTCGTTCATTGGTCTCTTTGACAACATCGATGGGATGGAACATCCACCAAATGGATGTCAAGACTACATTTCTAAATGGTACAATTGACAAGGACGTCTATATAGAACGACCCTTGGGATTTGAAGTCAAAGATAGGAAGGAATATGTTTGCAGATTAAAGAAAGCATTATATGGCCTCAAGCAAGCACGAAGGGCATGGTATGCTAGGATGGACGCATTCCTACAGAGATTAGGCTTCACAAAAAGTTCTGCTGATCCGAACCTTTATATCAAGGTTGTGAAGGGAGAACCAGTAATCATTCTTCTGTATGTAGATTATCTTCTCTTGACAGGTGTAGAAGGTCGAATTGAAGAATGTAAGAAGCAACTAGCAACAAAATTTGACATGAAGGATCTAGGGTTGATGCATTACTATTTGGGACTAGAAGTTTGGCAAGGACTTGATGAAATTTATTTGGGTCAAGGGAAGTACGTGATCAAGATGTTGAAGAGGTTTGACATGATGGATTGCAAACCAATGACCACTCCGATGATCACAAACTTGAAGAGACTAAGGAGTTCTGAATAAAGCCCTCTGGATCCTTCCAAGTATAGACAACTGATTGGCTCACTGATGTACTTGGTGAATACTCGACCAGACATATGTTTTGCAGTAAATGTTCTCAGTCGATTCCAAGTGGAGCTAAAGCATGATCATTGGATATCAACAAAATATATTCCGAGATATCCATGAGGAACCATCCACTACTGCCTGAAATATGCTAGGACGAATAATGCCCACTTGATGGGATATATAGATTCCGACTAGGGAGGCAGTGAGCAAGATGGAAGGAGCACTACAGGAGGATGTTTCAGTTTGGGATCCTCCATGATCTCATGGATGATAAAGCAAGATATTGTTGCTTTGAGTAGTGCTAAGGCTGAGTATATTGCAGCTTGTGAAGTAAGCAAAGAAGCGGTCTGGGTAAGGAAGCTGCCATCCGATCTATTTGCAGGACCTATGGACCCTACAATGATACATTGTGATAACACTAGTTGTATACGATTGTTTGAAGACCCAATATTTCATAGAAAGACAAAGCATATCAACAACAAGTATCACTACATTCAGAAGCTAGTACAAGATGGTGTATTGCAAATACAATGTCTCCACTAATGAACAGGTAGCTGACATATTGAAAAATTATCTTCCTAATAAGAAACTTGTGTATTTGAGAGACAAGCTTGGTTTGGTTAATGTATCCTCCTTGGTTGAGAGGTAGAGATAGGCACATCATTCTTGTCTTCACTTGGGAAGGCAAAATGGAGGATTGGGTAAACATCTGGCATCTGATATTCTTTGAGGATGAGGTAGGGCATCCAAGATAAGAGTAGTCGTGGATCGATATTCTTTGAGGACTAGCTATCCAAGATAAGAATAGTCCAAAGAAGGTCATACTCTGTGAACACTCGGGTGGAGTATGTACCTTGAGAGACAATGATGATGGTGTCTATAAATCATTGGTCTCACCAACATTGTGCTTTGATCTTGTGGAGAGATAGAGCTGTTAGTCAAGGCCTTGGTATGTGACAATGCTAGACACATGGGTTACCAATCTGACTCTTCTTATGAGATATCTTCAGATTGAGAATGTCTATGTACATCTTATGAATACCTCCCTAGTTAAGAGGGAGTGTTGAAAAATGTGTAACTAGGTTTGGTCTTCATAAATATGAAATGTCCTTTTGATTCTTCTAAATTGTAAAATGAAAGAAAAATTATTATTATTATTATTATTGGAGCATGGGTTTCATGCTTAAGGTCTTTTATTTTATAGGTCAAGCACCCATTGAGTGCTTCTAGGGCTTGTCCTAAGGCAAGAGGTCAAAAGAGTCATTGTCATAAGTTAAATACCCATCGAGCACATTGTAACTTGTAAAGAAAATTATTTTTGTCTTTAGAAGTGTCAGAATACCCTCTAAGACCAAGTCGGCTTGGCAGCTGGCAAGTCGGCCTAAAAGAAAGAGCCACATCCACCTTGAAGAGCCTATATATATATATATATATATATAAGAGAACTTGCCCTCCTTGAGACATAATCACTCATCACACATTCTAGCGAAGGAATAGAAAGAAGGAGGTAGCGAAAAAGGAAGAGGACGAAGGAGACTTTTGTTTGGGCCATTTCTCTCTCACACGTGCTAAGGAGGGCTAGGGTTTTTGCAGCAGAACTAGGGTTTCTATCTACAAGTTTGATCTTGGAGAAAAGAAGCCAAGGAGTTCAAGCGAAGGTCACCAAGGGTCATCCTTAAGCTCTAGAAGTCAGAGAAAGGCAATCGTAGGTCAAAAGAAGGCTTAGGAGGGAGATCGAAGCTCACACGTGTGGCAGCAACGACTGCAAGGAGGCCGAAATTTTAGATTTGCAGTGGAGGCCGAAAATTTTGCAGTAAAAGGTCGAAGAAGTGCTACTTGAAGAGATTTGACTAGGTTTAACTGGTTCAAGGTTAGCACATCATCCGAAGAGGTTGATCTTGGTCTTGGAGGGTATTGGTCACAGTCTTAAGGTCATGGAATTCATCAATTGAAAAATCTATAAGGAAGAGGAGATTTGTGGGTTTTCCTCTTAAGAGGAGAGGTTTTGGCCCTGGCTTGCAACCTACATTCTATGCTATTGTTCTTCTTGTTTTGGTAGCTGTTTGATGATTCACACACATAATAACAAGTAACAAAGCTAATAAGTAAAAAAGACATCACAAGCAGTTATCAAGTAAAGAAAAATGATTCTAATCATTTCCTTATAGATTTCTCAACATATTTAATCCATTCAAGAATATAGATAACAATGTACATGCAACTAACTAGTAAAATAACAGGAATAACATTAAAATTTCTACTTACATGAGAGAGAGAGGATATCCATATATCAAATTCGCATTAGAGAAGCTCCAAACACAATAGCGAAATCCTAAACATCATAGTGCATAAAGAAAAGCTCCAAAAATTCATCCAGCAGAAAGTGCGAAAATCTCATAAGAGATACTAATCCAATCTAAGTGATGATCATAGAAACGATTCATCTCACTTCTATTTATATACTTCCTAATGAATTCAATTTAGCTAATTAGGCCTAATTTAGCCCCTAAAATAAAATAATGTGCATAATAACAATACATTTTGGTGACAACCCCACTAAATAGCTCAATAAAAGATGAATAAGCCTCTCAATAGGGTTGAATGATTATCAAAGTGAGTCGTTGGGCCTTTGTGGAGGCTTAATGAAGTCCAAAGGGTGCCATGATGTAGAAATGGACTCCCAACACAGTGGACAACGGGTTGGCCCCTTTTTTTCCAAGAAAAAACCCGTGGTGCTCCCAAGTGGGTGTGGGGGCACAAGGTCATCCTCATGGGTCTCCAAATGGATCAGAAGTGCCTATAGACCAACTGTAAGGGATGGAATGATGACATAAGCCCTCCCTCTGCTGTGGGGGATAGTCCTCTGGATCTTGGAACATTTTCCAAGTGTATGGTACATTAGTGGTGTCGGTTGGGCATGGTGAACTAGGTACATCATCCTTATCCAAAAGGTGGAATAGGAGCAATCAACGAACGTTGTTGGGGATCCATGAAGAAATCTTGGCTATTGTGGAGGCCCATGGCTGTCAACGCTCACCCTACAAGTGCTAATGAGGCCCTTTGGAGGGCTAGGACCCCGAATGCATCCCCTTGCCCTCCAATACAACAAATCATTAGAATAATTAAGTAAAAGAGCCTATAAGTCATGGAATCAATGGGGTACTTCATGGTGGCATGCCCTTCCATTGTGGGCTTTGGTATGCACAAGTGTCTCCAAGCTCAATAGGGGGTTAGCCAAGTGTCCTATTAGGTGGTTTCAACCTCTAGAGTGGGTGACATGTCCGTGGTACATCCCTCAAACGGTAGGTGGAAACTGATATAATAATGGAGCAGATTGGGGATGAGGGGAAATCATCCAGACCACATGCCATGGTTCATGGGTAGTGATAATAAGGGAAGCCCACCCCTGGGTATGTGACTGTAGGAGGGAGAAAATTGTGGTACATGAGTTAACCCAACCTTTGTTTTTCCACCCTTCTTCATATGCCGTTTGCCTTTTATTAATTTTTCTTCATAATTGCTCAGGGCTCCAGGGGATGAGAGCATGATGTGTAATATGTAGCAGTGAATACCCCCTTAAGGTGGGGCAGTTCATTGCCCATCAGGGGTTGGGACAATCATGGGTTCCTTAATGATAGAGGGGGCTCATTTAGGGCCCATAGGAACTAGGGTAATGGCCGTGGATAATGGGTAGAGCTCATGTTTTACTTTTTCCCGCATGCTAAATTTGTATGTCCCAACCATCTTTTGCTTTTTCTGGTACATTTCCTGTCGAGAGTGTCTAAATTATGCTTTTTATTTTCTTTTTAGTAGCATCAACCTTTGGGGCATTGTTCCAGGCCCGACCCAAGGTATGGACAAGGGGAGGGGGAGGCTAAACCTATGTGGGCCTAGTGGACACATGTCGACCTGGATGGGAAAATAGATGAATGGGGCTGAAATGAGTGTAAGGAGAGTGATGTAGGTGGTATCGGGAAGCGGGACCACACAACCAAAATCAAGATTTCCCATGTAGTGCCAACTCAAAAGCCAAATGGTCAGTAAAAGAGATCCCACAAGACTAGGATATAAGGGTAACCACGGAATTGGGCAGTGGAGACAAGAATACAAGCCTAACCCACTCTTTCCGCCGAATACACCCACCAATATATGCCCAAAAGTGGCCATGACAAGTAAGGAAAATTACTCAACTATACCAATGAAAAGCCATACCTTTGGGGTCGGGAGGCCCACCTTCAAACATACATTCATGACAAGTGGTCGGGGACCAAATGGTTGGCACATTGAGCTATCTGGCGGCTTCAAGGCGCTGCCGGCTAAGGACCATCTAGGAGAAACATTTTCTCCTATATACACTACCCACAGGTAACAGGGTCCACACTATCCACTTGACATGGTGAACAAGATCTAACTACTACATTTGCTTATTATTTCTTTGACTTGTGATGGGGGTTTTTAGGAAAATAATGTATTTTATTGTAAGAGAGACAACTCACTCTATATAAAGGAGCTTTCCCTCCATTTGCAATTTGAAGATTATGGAGTGAAAATAGTGATTGAAGATTGGAGCTCATAGATGATGGTGTTGGACTCTCTTGTGTATCATATTTGCAGATTGATGAAGAAGTGACTTATTGCTGTTTTGGAGTATGGTTATTTTCTATGATATTCATTTGTTGTAAATTAGTTGTAGGAACTTCATGCTTTCACTCTAACATAAAGGCTTCGTAAATGAGAACATTTCTCATTTAGGAATAACCAATGTGAGGAGGTTCTCCCTATCTAGTCACTGTTTGAATAAAAATTCAGCTAATAAACAACACCTTTATGTTCAGTTGATGTGTGTCAAATTGAGCCCTCCAAGATTAGTTTCCACATCACATTATCTAGAAAGCATCTTAAGGTTTAATATATAAAACAAGTTCATTTTACCTTAGGTACACAATTGATTTATGAAGGTATCAAACTAGATCTTTCGTCTAAGTAGATGGAAGGTGTTAAATTATTCTTTCTACCTTAGGGCCTACCTTCAAAGTAGTTGAAGGTGGTGATTCAATCCATTCATTTTGTAACGTCTCATGACTCCATTACCCCGTAGATTGATAGGCATTTGTCCCTCATCATTTCGTTCCCTTAATTCCTTTCCTTTCTTTTTTGACTCCCTGCCTCCTTTTCACTTCCACATACATTATTAAAACCATACATTTTGTCAAGGGTTACTCTTCACTCTCACCTTGAGCCCCTACTCTATAGCCTTGTGTATAACACCAAAGAACCCTTTGAGTTGGAGAAGAGCCAACCAAAAGGGAGAGGAAGAGCTATTGTGGTGACAGTGGGTAGTTTTCCTAAGTTTCACAAAGTTAACATCTTGTGCTTAGGGCTTTACACTTTGGAGGTTCTAGATTTTGCTGTAACATAACATACACTAATTGTTGGTAGCTTCCAGGTTAAAAAGGAATAGACAAGACAAAGTTATGTCATACATAAATGTATTTGATATTGGTGATTAGTTCCTTTTGCCTCTTTTAATAGCATATGTACTGGTTCCTCCTCTACTTGTGGAATTGGAAGATCTTGCAAATTGAGTCAAACATCTTCTGATGGGAGGCCAGGGCATAAGTTTGCTTGACTTTGAATTGCTGGTCTTGAACATGCTTCGTTGTCACCATCTGTTGATCATCCTCCCCATCTAATTAACTATTGAAATCCTCCATTGTTGGCCTCTCAATTTGCACTGTCCAGTGTGGGATGGGGTCAATTGTATCAAAGTAAATGGCCTCAACATTAGGTGGTGTTTCCATGTGCTTGGTCCATAACCAAATATTGTAGTAAAAAATGAACATATCATTCAAGATTGATATTTCAACTTGTACTTCTTTCTATGTAACTTTTTGAATACAATCCAATTGTGCTTGCAACTTGAAGTGCTACAAGTTTGACTCAACACCAAAAGTCGAAAATTTATGTAAACTCGGTGTTTGTTTGCCATAGTTTTTCCACCAAACATCTACAGTAGATTAAAAGAAGAAGAACTAAATTTCATTTCCATCAACTGACCAAAAATGAAAATAAGAATAAAATAAAACTGCATTCAATTTGCAATTAAATTGCTTCCTTGACAACATAGCTTTCCTAACTTGAATTGCTATGTCAAAGCCAAATAATTGAACAACTATCCTATACAACTCATTTGGTGTGGCTAGACATTTGCTTGGATTTGAAAACATCCTATAAACACATGCAAACAATTCTTCTATAAGCTTGTTATCAAAACCAAAATCTTAGGCATAAGAAATAGAGAGATTGAGGAAGATTTGTGTTGTGTGAATTGGACAATGAAGCATATTGTCCTATCTATTATCAATCTAATCCTATATCATTATCATGTACTTAAGCTCTCCCTCCTCACCCTTAGACCCATACTTGCTTAGATAGCTACTTTTGCCATATCCATGGTCTCATTCATGTAGCCTATTGTGGACTTTTCATCATCAACCATGTGAACACTTCTTACCAAAGCTTCATTAACCACACAAATCTCCTCTAATCCATCTTGAAATCATGGTAAACAAGTATGACAATATTTACCTATAATGTTTCTTTCAATATCCTAGACCAATTTTGTTGGGAGCGGGAACACAAGGTGATGAATTTCAAAATGTGAAAATTCTACTGTAGTGTATTGGTTTATTTCCTCCTACTTGATTTAATTAATACAAGTTATTTTCAGAAATTAGATTCACAAAATACCGAAAATAAACACAACTAAAAACCTACACATGCAGATCATTTAATGAATAATTCACTCATGCAACAAAGTGACACATGGATTTTTGGACATAAGTCCCCGGAAAAACCAAAAGCGGGAAAACTGATTCAGTAGATATGAGGGTTTATTATTAAGTAGTTCTGAGTACAACAAATCTGCGTTCTAACCTTGGAAAACCCGACAAAGAATAAAAGATATAAAATCTGCAGCTAACCTGAAGATCTAGTGCCAAATATCTGACTGATCCACACCTTCAAACGAGATTTACAGGACTCAGCCCGGATTTGACCCTAGAAACCCTCAGTGCTACTTCTGAAGCCCCAGCGTTTCCCTTGTGGGACTGCGTCAGCCTCTGCGTGGCTCTAGGAGGGCCCGCGTCACCCTAGGAGTGTCTACACTGCCCCTGCGCTACCTCTACTTGGCCAGCGTCAGCCCAGCATGGCCCTAGCCTCTTCTGCGCTGTCCCTGCTGTTCTACGTGGCTCTGAAGCCTCTCTACGCTGTCCTTGTGGCCTCTCCTCTTGCTTCTTGCTGTCCCTTGGCCAATACTACCCCTCACTGCAGGAAATTCCATTAGAAATTCTTAGCAAACTTGCCCTAGAATTCCAGATCTATTCCTCATTTTGACAAAAATTGTGTGTCTTCAACTGACCCTCAAGCCTTTCTCTTATACTTTTTCGTTGAACCCTTCAACGACCGAGATTAAATCATCCATCAACGACTGAGATTAAAAGACTGCTTGATCCATGTGACTTAAGACAATTTCAGCACGTGTTAATTAATTCACTTTAATTATTTGATTTTCCTAAGTTAGATTTAGGAAATCCATTAAAAATAATTAATTATTTGAATAACTTGAACACAACTTGAAATTTCTCAAATCGATTTATGGGTCTTGTAGATCAAGTGTACTTTAGTCCCTCTACAAAATTTGGGACCTAGAGCACAACTGATGCTACCCCAAATACATAAAATCTCAACACAAAAGACTAAGAGAGCAAAGTGTTCTAGGAGCGTTTTTTATATATTTTGCTATAAAGAAGAAAACCTAGCTTTTGAAAGAAGGATACGACATCATGCTGATGCTGAGGATAGGGATGATGAAGTTGCAAGATAAATGCAAGAAGTCCAAGAGCAAGAGGGAGCTGAGTTTTCTCAAAAGATAAGTATCTATGATTTTCCTTTTTGATTAAGACTATTATTGTTGTCTTTAATTTTCAACTAGTTTCCTTTCTATATATCCTTTGCTTGGTTGTAATCACTTTTTTCATATCCTCTCAAAAAAGATTGTAGGTCAATGGCAAAGGCTGCCTAGACTTTGGTAGCAGATGGAAGAAGTGGAAGAACGAAGCAAAGCAAGAGGATTTTCCAGAATCTCTACTTGAAGGATATTGTAACGAGAGAAAGGGAACGGGTTGTTCGAATTATGTCTTGATTGTGCCAAAGAGAAGTCAAGATCTAACATGCAATAGATAACAACATGGAAGCAAGATTTGAGAAGGTTCTCCCATAAAGAGGGAGAGGATCATGTCAAGAAGTTTGCCTCAGTTGTAAAAATTGCCTCATGTTTTTGAAGAGCATGAAAATAAGCCTCATGATTGAAGAAGACATTACACTTTGGGCTTGATTGAATGAATCAAGGATGATTCTATATTATTTATCTTTGACGAAAGCCAAAGGACTCATGTGTTAGAGGGAGCAACTGTGGAGAGAGTATTGCCTCTAGAGGGAGCAATAAAAAATTCTTGTTATGACCTCAGAGAAAGTGACCTAAAAGCATTTGCGATGATGGATCCTGTAAAGCTGCAAGGATTCCCAGATTCAGTTTGAGTTTATTGCCTCAGTTTGGGCTTGGTTATAATTTTTTGGATGAACAAGTCACCTGGCATAGCAAAGGCCGAGTATATTGCAGTTGGATTCACAAGGTTAGAAGCAGTATGGATGTAGAGACTACTTGCTGGATTGCATGATGACAAACATGGTGATGAAAGGTGCAGTGAAGCTTGAGTATATCTCCACTGATGAGCTGACAACTGATATTCTGCTAAAACCTCTTTCTAGAAGGAAGTTTACGTACTTTCAAGACAAGCTTGGACTTGTGGAGAATGCCTCTCTGATTGAGAGGGATTGATGATTGTGTCATGGATATGGTTTCTTCGTGTCATGTACTTTGACCTGAATTGGGGATGTTATCTTTGTGTCAAGTACATTGACCAGAATTAGGGAGAATGGTTTGAAATATTGGATAACATCATGGACTGACATTTTTCTTGTGTCATGTACTTTGACCTGATTAGGGACGTTATCCCTGTTTCAAGTACATAGGTATGATTAGGAAGAATGGTCCAGTGGAGTGACATTCTTCCTGTGTCATTGTATAGTGGCCTGATTAGGGTTGTAGTCCCTGTGTTAGTTTGAATTGAATTAAGAAGAATGGTCTGATGGATAAACATTTTCATGTGTCATTGTATAGTGACCTGATTAGGGCTGTAGTTCCTGTGTCACTTTGACCTGTATAGGAAAATGGTTCGGCAAAGGACAATCATTCTCTCTGTGTCATTGTATAGTGACCTGATTAGGGATGATATCCTTGTGTCATTTTGACCTGGATTAGGGAGAATGGACCTAGAGGCTGTAGCCTCCCAGCATCGTGCTCTGATCTCTTTCTAGAGTGAGCTTGTTTTTGACATCGTGCTTTGATCTCTTTCTAGAGTGAGCTTGTTTTGGTATCATGCTCTGATCTTTGTCTAGAGTGAGCTTGTTTTGGTGGATACCAAACAATGCATGTGCGCCATGCGTCAGGGGTACTGATTGGGTTATGGCAATGTGGTTGGTGCTGGTGATTATAATATTGATGATGATGCTTATCTTAATCTTGATAATCCTTCCTTATAGAATTGTCAACTTGAGAACATCTTGATAGTCATTATGAATACCTCCCTAGCTAAGAGGGAGCATTGAAGTATGTAGCTATGGCTGGTCTTCATAATAACAAATTATTGATATATTTTGTACAAATAAAATTATTATTACTTTTATTGTCAAGTGTGTTCTTCCTGCTTTGTAAAGGTCAAAAGAAAATTTAAAAGGGCATGCTCTTCATGGCCCTTGCAAAAGAAATAAATTTGAAGTTTGTCTAGTGTCATTTGTCTCACCAAGATGCCAAGTTGGCCCTCCTACCCGTCAAGTCAGCTCAGCTACCTGTTGCACCCATTTGCTTGTGGAGAAGACTATATATAGCAATTCACAGCCCTCATTTGGAGTTTATCACAAACACTCACATCTGATCTGAAACGAAGAAGAAAAAGGATTCTTGGAGGCCGAAATCAGAAGCTAATATTCATCTCTTGTAGCACTCGCTCTAGTAAACAAGGAAGCTAAAGTCTGTTCGAATATCTGAGACATCTTCTGAGGCATGCGAAGTCTTTCTGTGGCATGCAAAGTTTTTCTGTGGCACATTTTCTGTAGAAACATGCGTAGTCTGAGGCACATAATTCTATAATAATACCCGCGTTTTGTGGCTGAGATAGACGCTGAAATTCGGCCCTCTTGGAGACCTGTCACAAACTACATCAGACCTCTTTTGTGGACAGATTTGGAAGGCGCATTGTCTTGGTATGCTGGAAGGGTTGAGTTGGATCTTGGTGAATAGTCACCTTGCTTCAATACTGGTCAGTTTTTCTATGACTTTGATGTCTCTTGTTGAACTAATTCTACAAGGAAAGGATTGCTGGGTTTTCCCCTTGTGGATTTTGCCCTTGCCGCTGGCCTAATTTCTGGTGTCTCTCGTCTCTTGTGCACTGTGATCTTTTATCTTGTACTTGAATGGTTAATGAAGAATACATAAGGGCTAAAATTAGAATAACAACTTCACAAGTAATTATCAAGGTCGGAAATTCAAGCTGTAATCAAATTTCAACAATATGTACCTTTACTTACTATATATGAGAAACTTTGCATATTTGTATATAATGGTTTGGATTCATAAGGATGTACATGATTTTTTTTTTTTTTTTTCAAAATTTGTATATTTATGTATTTTCTGGCCAATTGTTTTTTTCTCTGATTTTTTTCCTGGTTCTTGGTTTTGGGGTATGCTGGTCCATTGACTGATCTGGTTCTGATAACATTGCTTTAAACTCAGCAAATTTCCTTGTTAATCCAGATTTGTATGTATCTGAGCTCTTTTAAGGTCAAACCTAGTCTTGTAAGTAATTTATGTTTGTCGATTTATCTCAATTGAATTTCTTTTCGGATCACTTTTCAAGGCTTTTGTAAATCTTCTTTTTATTTTGGAAGTTGCTTTGAGAAACACGCCAAAGGTTGGGGGCTGCACTGCATAAGTTGGAATTTCTTTGAGGTGGCAGGTTTGAGGGGTATCTATTCTGCCCAAATCCCCAGGGACTCGTAACCAGCCCCATCCTGTTAAAAAGTGTAACTAGGATCGGTCTTCATATTGACTCTAAGTATGTATTTATGTAGTGAAGAAGACAAAGATAATAAAATATATTTTTTGGTTTGCTTGCTTCATGGGTTTCATGAGCAAGGTTTTAATATAGGTCAAAAGACTTCTTTTTGATGTCTTTTAGGGTTTTGTCATCTTGTCATCTTGTCATAAACGTACTAATTAAGGGTCATGTTTAGGAAGAGTCAAGTCACACTTATATGCCTCAAGGCCTTGCCAAATTAAGCTTGAAGACATGGCACAAATAATGCTCAAGATCAGCGCTGGAACACCCTTCAAGTCAGCCTTCAATAAGCTTTACAAGTCGGCCTCATTACACATGGACAGGTTGGCTCAAGTCCAGGTTGGATCAACTATATATACCCTATATATACTGCGCAGAAAAACAGAGATAGTGACTTGGATTCCTCTGATTTTCGGATAGAATTTCAGAGAAAGATTGCGGTTCACAGACTCAAGTAATAAGGTCATACAGCAAGTAGAAAATACGATGAAATGAGACACGATATAATATATATTTGCGAAGTTTAGAAGGTCTGAAATTTGCGGATATAGGACTGTGTCAAGGTGCGGATATCTGACTGTGTCAAGGTGCAGATATGTGACTATGGTCAAGTGCAGAGAAGGGCTGTATTGAAGTGCCTAATAGGACTGTGTTAAAGTATTGGAACAGGGCTGTGTTAAAGTGGTTGCAGGACAGCGTTAAGATATATGCTCATAGGGTGGACTGTACATTGGAAGGAATCAAGACAAGTGTGCATAGTCAGTAAGGTTAAAGTGAAGGCTCAAGGTAAGACGGTCCATGACACGTTGCTGATATCACAAGTAAAGTATCTCATACAGCCGGAGAAGGAAGAATACAAGTAGTGACCGAGCTCTCTAGTCTTTGTGCAGAAAGATGCAGATCGGTGCAGGACGGTGCAGGAAAGAAGGATCAGCTCAAGGAGTCAATGACTAAGCAGTGACAAGGTCTTGGAGGCATACAAGGGTTAAGGGTCTGTGTCATAGTCATGGTACTTGTCAGTTGAAAGTCTATAAGAAGAACTTCTTGTGGGTTTTCCTCTCCAAGAGGGAGAGGTTTTGGCCCTGGCTTGAAAAGCCTAAATCTGTGTCTCGTGTTTTTGGTAATTGACTTGATGAAAGACTTAATAAGCTAAGAAGAAAAGACATAAGTAAAATAAGTAAGCTCACAAGTAATAATCAAGAAGAGAATTTGAATTAACGACTGCCCTACCGAATTCTCAACACATCCCCCTTTGACATGCCATTTGGGTGGGGCAGACCAAACAGAAAATAAGTACTGAGGGCGGTTTAATACTCCATTGACATCGCCAGTAAACTGAGGCCCTGTTGGCATTTTTTTTGTTTATTAAATATAATGATACCCATTTTATTTTTCATACCTTCTTCCCAGCATCAGTCCTTATTAGTTCATAAAGATGACTTTGTTCATCCATCTAAAGAATGTAAATTTGATAAAATCCAAAGCTAGCCAGTTTGGTAAGGAAATTTTATCTTGTTGGTCACCATTGAGAGTAGTGAAACTTTAAATGTTATTGGCCATGTCGGGGTGTACAAGTAGTGGTTTGGCAGTGTAGTCCAATACAAGGTTGAGAGAACTGTAGTATGACTCGAAGTGTAGAAGATTGATGTCCTTTGGAGAATTTAAACTTAAAGATCCATTGACAGAAAACTTGCAGAGAGTTCAAAAGGTGATAACTTTTTTGAGTGATCAGTGCTTCACAAAATGAATATGTAAAAGGTAGAGAAAATTGCACATACAAGTAATACATTTCTGTTATTCTGCCATAAGCTACAATATTTAGAAGAAAAAAAATGCAAAAATAAGTTGGGACATGCATTTGTCAATATTGTCAAGTGCTGGAAGAGAAATGCAGCCAATTGAACAACTATAGTAACATGGGGCACTGGATTCTGTGTCCTGACTGAGTTCACTGTGCATTACTAATGTATGTGTTGAAGATTGTAACAACATTCGGTCTTCATAAATTGCACTAGAGTCAAAATATAATGTACTTGTCAAAGAATAAAGAAACTAATTTATATTATTATTAATTTTTAAGTGAATTATTAAAGGATGGGTTTCATGCTTGGGTCATATTATTTTAGGTCAAAGTCCCCATTGTGGACTTCTAGGATTTACTCTGAGTTTATAGAGTCATTACAGATTTAAAGTGACCCCTCTTGGGCTTTTGAATCATGTAAGTAGGTTTAATATTGAGTGAAAAATGAATTATGAAACCTCCACACCAAGTCGGCCTTAAAGTGATCAAGTTGGCCTCACCTCAAGGAATTCGAGCTCACCTCAAGCCTATATATACAAGGAGATCGAATTCATTTGGAGCATCCTCTCTCACACACAGAAATTTGTTATCTACTGCTACATAGGAAAAAAGTGCGAAGTCAAGGACGGAGCCTAAAGGATTGCGAGTTTGGACATGCTGAAGGAGTGAAGGAAAATCGTAATTTTGGTGTGTCTCTCTCTCACGTGCTCTAGATTGGAAGATTGAAGTCCCTCATTGTTTTGCTGCTGCCAATTGCTGACAGTTGCTGCTGCAAAGAGAAGAATACGTCGAAGTTGCTTTTGCAGGATGCTGGTGCCTTGAGAAGTTGTATTGGGTCAAAATCGAACTCCCTAAAGCAAGATCGAAGTCTTTTCTCCAAGATTGAAGTGTCTGAAGCGAGGTCAAAGTTTCCAAGAAGTACTGCATAGTGCCGCTGCCGCTGCCAGGTCGAAGACAAGATCAAGAGGAAGGCTGACTTGGTGTGGAGGAAGTTTGAGTCAAGGTCTAGAGTCTCAGGAAAACTATTGAAGGGAGAATCACTGATTGGGTTTTCCCCTAGAGTGGGGTTTTGCCCTGTTTGTTCGCCTATATCTGGTGTCCTTGATCTATGTGTTATCGCTTTGATATTTGCTTGATGAACTAAGAAGAAAGAAGATAATAAGAAACTAATAAGAACCAAGGAACATCACAAGTAAATTATCAAGAACAAGAAAATCTTTCTGCCTTTCTAATTTTCTAACAGTATGATTACATTTAAAAGATTGCTTAACATGAAAATACATAACAGTGCTTTGACAATACAAAGGTTGTGCCAATAATTTTTCATGAATTGATCAATAAGTTCACTATTCTTGTTTGTAAGCTTGTGTTGTTCGAATTTGAAGAAGAGAGTGTATCTGGAATATGATCCACGGTTTTATTTTTAAGTCGATGTTTCAAGTTCTGGACTTTAAACATTGACTTAAAAATGGAACTGTGGATCATATTCTGGATACACTCTCTTCTTCAAGTTCAATGTTACTGCTCGCGTGAGAAGTTTAATTGGAGGAACTTTTGGTAAATTCATACAAGCTAAATTCGTACCTGAGCTTTGGATAGAGATAAAAACAGGTAATTAGCATCGACAAGGGGAAATACTGCTTTCTTTTGCATATCTCAATAAGCAACAGAATCAAGTGAATATAAATTTCCTGTCAAGATGTAGCTGGTTATCATAATCTATGAAGCTTGCTTAAATGTCATCATAATCTATTCTTTTGGTAAATGCTTTCTTATACAGAATACACTAAGAAAGCGATATTCTCTTGACAGCTGAATGGGATAGATATATTCCAGTCTAATCATTGCAGCCTGTTTTATTAAGTTAAATGCTTATCGATTGTGTCTTGTTATGCAGGAAGTGGGAAGTCATCACTCAATCTGGAACGCAGATTAGATCATGATGGACATCCTTTGGCAATAGCATCAGTTGATGCAACTGCTGCCAATGGTGTACCACCATGGAATTGGAGGGATGCCACTGCAAATGGTAACTTGTCTGGCCTAGTTTATATAATTCAAAGTTTGATTAGAATTGTTATGTTCTCTGTCACTCATCACTAGGCAAACTTTTTTGTTTTTGCAATATTGCATTTTGAAAAGTCCACCATTTGCTGTGCTGAATTGTCTGTGAAATCAAGCAATTAGATTTCACAGACAATTTTTTCTGAAAACATTAATAATGGTCCTGCTCAAATATTTTGATTGCGTTTAAACCTTTTTCAAGTATAGCTAGAGTTTGATTGTTGAGATACTAATTGGCATACCTTGTCATATGATGGGAAGGATCCACCTGAATATCCCTTTTTAATGAGGTACTTCTTTGTGTTAACAAATTATTTTGCAGGTGATCATCACACATCTTATGGAGGGAAGGTGATTGTGGTCAAATGTGGGGAATTTACGAGGAGGATTGGTGTTGATGGCACAGCTGAAGCTATCAAAGAAGCTGTTAAATGTGCATTTGGGTTGCGTACCAGGAGGGCGTTTTGGTTGGAAGATGAAGATGGAGTTGTGCGTTGCCTTGACAGAGATATGCCCTTGGGGACATATATACTTCATCTGGATGATGGTATGTTGACCAATCAAGATAGTACATTCCTGTTAACTCAAAAGTCTATTCATTTTAAAATCAATCATTTGTTTGAGTTCTTGATCTCTCTTCCGTCTCTCTATGTTGCATGCATATATAGATAAGTGCTTTGTACCATCTCTAGTAAGAGATTGTTTTTGTATTAAGTTCTGATGTTTCAGTCACTCTGAGAGTTGCATTTTGTTGCGACTGTAATCTTAGGTTTGACTATCAAGATCTGCACTTATGATGAATCTGATCGTCTGACGGGTGCCACTGAAGAGAAGACCTTGTACACCGAAGAAGATTTTCGTGATTTTCTCACACGACGTGGTTGGTCTGGTTTGCAAGAAGTTGGTGGATTTAGAGCAATTGATTCTCTGGATGATCTTCGTCCCTTATGTGTATATCAACGTGCAGGGCTGCTGGGGGAGTAGTTTTAACTGGCATCTGTTTGTGCACAAACTAGCAGGGTATGCAGATGATCCACATGCAAATCTAAACTTGCTTTGGAGGCTGCAATGTGTAAGCCTATGCCTTCTGCATAAGACATTGTACACTAATGATACTCTTAAGAATACGAGTTTTCAATAGCTCACATGACTTCTAGCGCATTCAGGTGAGCATCCAGTTATAGGCAGCTATAAAATTAAGATGGAGATTGTTCAGCGCTGTACAGCAACCGCATGTTTATGTTACTTGCAGACTGAATGGAAGAGCATTTCTTTCCATGTAGGTTCTAGTGTATTATTATAGGATTGCAACCAGGAAAGCATTTACAAGGATTTGAATGCGATGTTTCTGATTTGAGATGTAGCCATTATCTCATCTTGTCATTTCCAGGCAGAAAGGGCTCATATATATATGTATGAGAAACCCTGTCATAGAGTAAAATGAATTGGTTTTGGGAAGAGAGAAGTTGAGAAGAGTGATTGGACTGCTTTTTCATTCTGCAGTTTATATACTGCGTAAGGCATTGGAATCTTAAAGGAAATAATAGGTGTCTGGGATGCCGCACTTGCAATATTTAGGATTATTTGCTAAATCCTCTCATTCCAGTGCAAGCTTTCATACTACAGTGAAGCTGTAAACTAGTAAAAAATTATACAGCTTGAACAACTATGAGAGCACAGTCAAACTTGTAATGTATTCTTCATTGTACTCGTTGAATGATATGTATTCTTACTATAACCTCAAATTTGGTGAAAATGGTCGGTAGTGTCAGTCTTTCTACTGGAGATATGCGTTTTGTAGTCTTAGCAGTTTAAAGTAAAATATTAATATAGAGGCAACTAAACTTGGAATCATATATAATTCAATTCAGAAAGATTGTTACCCCACTATCACAAGTATAGCTGACAAGTTACAGACCATGAGTATCACTTAACTCCAATCAGTAGTTAGAGTCTATATTCTATCTTCAATTCATTCTAGCAATTATCTGGATTGCCTTTGAGACAAACGCAGTTAGGCATTTCCTTTTCATTGTTTGGTTCCTTGAGCATTGACAAAGGCTAGTGCATGGATGATTTCTTAGATTTCAACTTCATTTTTTTCTTCAATTTATGCATATTTTTCTGGAACTTTTATTGCAGTCAACTTAATCTTTACATATTGTTAACTCTATTTTTTCATTATATTTATATTATTGAGTGAAGCTGACTTTTACTTTAGTACTTTAGAACCCGTTCAGAACATTTGTCCTTGAATATGTGAAAAGAAACGTTGTAGGACTGTAGATGGCCTAAATTTGGCAGTTTTCAGTTATGTACAGATTGATGGAGCTTGTTTTGTTTTCTTTGTATCTAGACTGAATTATTCTAGTTCAAAGAACTTGGCACACTCTAAAAGGGTGGTTTCGTCAGCATACATTACGCCTGAATTTTCCCTGTGAAGAGTTGAATAGTTCATTGCAACCTATATTGACATATTTGATTCCCAACCAGGGTGCAGTAATGACCTAGCCAGCCAAAACACATTGTTGGTTTTTCTTTGAAAGGGATGCAACTTTCAAATCCCCGATTACACTATTGTAAGATTGTCAACATACAAGGACTTTATTTGGTGTGGTTGCTTTCAGCTTAATTTGCCGATTATTGTTTGAATTTTAATCAATTCTATTTCAGTTTTCCTAAAATCTCGTTCATATCTATATTATTGCTGTATTAAACTGTTATTAGAACGATCTTAAACAGGTCATGTCACATTTCCTTGAGCTTTTATTTATCATTTTGCTACATATTGATTTTCATGTTTTGAAGTAAGATTGCGTGGTTCTGCATTTTTGCTGGCTTTGTTTGGACTAGTTCTTCTTCCCTCAATTTAGCTCGAGGCTTAATATTGCATATAGCTTTCAAAATCATGGAAGTCACCACTTTGAGTGTATTGAGTGAAATGGGGTATCTGCAGCTTAATTAAGGGCATGTAAATACGGGAAAACAAGGAGCATGAGATGGGGTGTCTCAACAATATAGAAGTTTTTTTAATGCAAAAATCAATGATTACTTTACATATTATTATAAGCATTTTGTTTTTAACATATAGATTCGATCATGATGGTGAACCTGAGTGTAGTTTGAAATGTTCATACTAAATCCTTTAACACATTTGATTATTTTCAAAATTTAATTATAAGTATTACCTGAATTCAAATCAAATTTAATATCATTTTATAAGTCATGCCAATCTATTGAAGGAGAAGAATTAATCTAATATCTATATATATATATATATGTTTTAAAACGCTGACTCGGGTTTTGAACTGGTCGAGGGTTGACTCTGACTTTGACTTCGACTTCGACTTGGCCAATTCGGTTTCAATGACTCTGTCTTTGTAAAAAACACTTTAAATATTTATTTATTTATTAAAAAACATAATTTTAAAGGTTTTCATTCATGTTTCCAAACACAAAGCATTAGAATATAGACAAAAGTCAACATATGATCAAAGTAGGTTCATGAATATATCCATTATATCAAAATGGCACCTAGTGCATTGTCCAATACATACATGATATAGATATCAGAACAAAAACACATATGTCCAATACATACATGATATAGATATCAGAACAAAAACACATAACCAAGGAAGCACTAAATTGCCTCTACAACAAAAAATCACTAGTCATTATTGTTAGACAAGGCAATATCATATGGCTCAGACTCTGAATCAGAGGGAGAAACCCGTGGCTCCTCCTCCTAATCAAGATCTTCAACTGGAGCTGTAGAAGTAGTAGCACTAGCACGCTGAACCTGAGATAAACGGGCTATGTTCTTGCGTCGTGGCTGAATAGAGGGAGTGCATACGACTGCAATTGGAGGACTTGGGGTTGGGCTTGGTACTAGTGGATCTGCATTTCGCTGAGCCTCTAGCTATTCATCAAAGTCAACACCAATATCCTCATCAGATTCAAACTCTGCTGGACGACTCTCCACCACCCAATCTGATGTTGGATCAATATCATCCAACACAATGGGATCTGAATCGGGTCTTTTGTTCAACAATTGGTTGTCTTAGTCGAAGGTTTTATTGGACATAGACTAGATCATTTAATCGTTATTGCTCCAAACAATTTCTCTTCTTTGTGTGAATCCTCCAAAGACAGGCCAATTGCGTTCACACCCAAAAGCACTGCAAGTTTGACTCAAAATGCGGATTGCAAACTTCTGCAATTGAGGACATTGGCCACCATTGTGCTGCAAAAAACATAGTTGTGTAATGAGTTTCAGTTTGCTCAACAAATTATATCCAAATTTCAAATTATAAAAAATTTAACAAAATAATAAAATATGAATTTGAAAATTGAAATTCTTTGTTTACATGGCTCATCTGATTCCCTTGTGATCCTTGCAAGGTTCATCTCTAACCTCCCTAGTTAAAACTTCTGCCTCCAAAACTTTATAATGATACACTGGGTTCAGAAAATACTCAGTTGCATGTATAGGGCGATGGAGTTGATTGTTCTTTTTTTTTTATTATCAATGATTTCCCAAATGGGCCCATACTTGGCCACTCTTTCCTCGTATGCTGCTTTTATTTGCTCCTTTGCTTGATCCATAGTTTCATAAATGAAGCCCATAGCCAATCTTTCCCCATCCACCAACCACAACACCTTAATTAGTGGCTCAACAACCTTCACAATCTCTGCTGTCTTTTTCCAAGATATTTCTTTATTAACTTTCTTTTTCACATCTTTGTTTGTTTGCGAGACCATTGACATTCATTCCATTCATCACTGGAAAACACCTTTTGCAAGTTTCTATGTTGGGAAAACATAGATTATAATGTCAAAAAATGTGTTGCAAATCTAGTGATGGCAAGCCTAATAATTTCCTTGCCCCCTGTGTGTTTCCTCACCAGGTTTAAAATCCATGAGTGATTGTAAATATATTTTGTTATGCTTTTGACATGCTCTACATTGTTCTTGATCCAATCTATTTTACCAATATCCTCAAGCACGAGGTCTATGCAACGTACAACACATGAGGTCCAAAAGATGGTTTTGTGTTTTTCCTCTAACATTTTACCAGCAAGAACATAGTGAGACATTATTTGTGATGATTTGAACAACATTAGCTGCCCCCACCTCTTCAACAACTTCATCCAAAATCTGAAACAACAAGTGTGCATATTTCACCCTATCAGATGCATCAACTGATCTTAGAAAAAATGGTTCCTTGTGGGAAAAAGATAAGAAAGTTTATGATGATACAGTTCCTCCGATCAGTCCATCCATTTGACATGATGGTACATCCTGTTTTTGCTCATGCATTTTTGGAATTTCTCAAATATTCATCAATGGACAAATTCTCTTTTTGCAAAAGAGATTCCCTTAAGTCATGCATAGTTGGGCCTTTGAAGCCATTTCCAGCAGCAAATATGGCATCAAACATAAGTTCATAATATGGTGAATGAGAAGCATTGCAGGGGATATCAACATCATACCACCATTTAGCTATGTAATCATAAAAAAATTCTCTCAATTCTTCCTTCCAACGCTGATCTAATGTGGGCTGCATTTCACCTCAATTAACATGAGGACCATGTGCACTATTAGAGGGAGAGGAGGGTGTGAAATAACTTTTGATATTACCCCTATTTTTCATTCTACCCTTACCCTTTTCTTGAATAGAATCCAAAGAGGGAGGAACATAGCGAAAGGGGTATGATGCATCGGTGTTAGGGATAGATGAAGATCCCTCATAATCAAAATTGGGGTTGGCAACCATCATGTGTTTTATATTCCTCTTCCTCCCAATTTCAGCTTGTATTTCTTTTTGCTTAGCGTTTTCTTCATCAAACTTTTGAATTTGATCTCTCAACTCCTTCCTGATGTTGGAAATATTGTCATTGATGGCAAAGGAGAAGAAAAGAGCAGCACCTGATCTATCACTAAGGCAAAAGAACAAAGAAGAACCAGCAATAAGGCAAAGGAGACAGACAAGGAGCAGAGGCAGTGATGGTAGCAAAAAGAGGCAGCTCAGACACCAGGAAGAAGCAGAGGCAGCAGAGAGAGCATTAGACAAGAAGCAGAGGCAACAAATGAAGCATATTGGTGACTAGAAGCAGAGACATCGAATTGAAGCAGAGGTAGCGGAGTTGCAAGATACAGCAAGGGCCAAAGATCTTATACAGAACAAGCTCAGGAGGGAGTTGCGCTAAAGAAAAGAAAGGTTCAGGGTCTTTAGAGATCTGCAGTGATCCAAGAATAGTGATGAAGATCTGTGCGATGGAGTGAAGTAACGGTGCAGCAAAAGTTCATTCAACAACAGAAAGGCGAAGTGCGAGATATGTTGGACATGGTGGGAAACCATTTTGAATGAAGGCGTAGAGTAGAAGGCAAAACGGGAGCAACAAAGATTGAGCGAAATCTTGAAGAAATGGCGGAATTCCGCACTTAATTGTGTTTAAATTTAAGGTTTGAAGGTTGGTGGTTTTGCAAAACCAAACCACTAGTTTCGCACAGCTTTTGGGCCATGAGCGGTTTATTCCATTTGGAACGCGATTGTATCATATTTCGACACATCACAATACTAAAACCACCTATTTCGTGTAATTTTTGAGAATTAAAGGTCAAGGGTCGAAGTAACGTGATAGCCGTCCGATTTGATGCGGTGAAGATCCAACGGTGATCGCATGGGCGTTTGGAAATGTTAAACAACAGGTATATTGTGAATGCGATATCCGTTGGATCAAGATCGGTGAAGATCTAACAGTGGTCGCATCACGCGAAAGACGGAGTCTTAATGTTAAGGCTTAAAGCGGAAGTGTTGAAGATCGACGACGGATATCTTATCGAAGATAGAAGATTGACGGTGGAGATCTCATCGCATCGGCGATCTCTTATTGCATAGGCAAGTAGAAGTGTTGAGGAGACGAGACGTTGAGCATTGCGATTGCGATGGTGCGATTTAATCGCAACCATCCGATCCCAATTAACGGCAACCGTTGGATCTACAGTGAGCCATCGCATCGGCGTGGAGGTAGAGCAATGGAACAAGCCATTGAAATTTGCGATTGCGACGGTGCGATTTAATTGCAACCGCCCGATCGGCGGTCATTGCATCAGAATCATCGCAAAGTGTGTCATCGCAATCGGAAGTCATCGCAGGCGGTTCATCGCATCATATTATTGCATTAGTCACGAAATCTTCGCATCATAGTTATTTCATCGCATCGGCGGATAGAAAGAGTTTGGCAAGTGGGCCCGAAAAGTTGATTACTGTGTTAAAAAGGTCTATCATTATATCGCCGAGAGAGGGTTTAAACTTTGCTTAAAGCGTAGTTATATAACATTCCCTAAAGTTTTTATACTGTCTCCAAAAGGTTTATGTAACCGAGTTTTATCAAAGTGTTGAGCTTCGACCTTAATTCCGAAGTTTTGAACATTGGTTAAAAGGCTTCAATTATTCATTTCCGACAGCTAAACGTGATAAGTTCCGAAGGGTTTAACAAGATCATTTCATATGGTAAGTCTGCAAAGTAGATTTTGGCTATGGTTGGAACCATGAAGGTTGAAGAAAGCTTCTGCATTGATAATGCTGCCAGATTTAGAACATAATTTGGGAAATGCATTCTACATGCATAGAAAGCAAGAGAGTCTGCAAAACTGTTACATGACAGCAGCAGAAAAGACAAACGCACAGTGAGACAAGAACTGAATGGGTTGAATTGAAATACTTATTGTAACTGAAAATGTAAAGTTTTATTTATTTTATATTGTTTGTAATGCAATGGCAAGTCTCCGAAGGCAAAACAAAACTCCACTGAAATACTGAAATATGTATACACTGCTATATTCCTCTGAATGAGCTGGACAAAGAAATGATAAGGTGGAAGGCAAAGAGTCATGGCTGTTCATTTCGAATTCCCTGTGGAATGCTAACAGTCATAAGGTAATCTTTATAAATAATATTACAAAGATATACATAGAGAGTTAGAGAATGGAGAAATGAGGCAGAGAGGGTAAGAAGGAGGAGGAGCAGATAGAGAAGCTGTGAAGATTCAGAGATGATATAAGGCAGATATGAAGGCTGGTGGACAACAGTGAAGAAGGAACAGAACATAGCTGATATCCAGGTAAATCAGCATGTGTTTTTTTTGAAAGAGTGAGGAAGTTGGTGCTTCCATATCAAGTTGTAGCTTGATAGATGTCAGTTGTAGCTCGCTGAGGTAGGAGCCTCCTGTAGGTTGTAGCCTGCAGAAAATAGATGGGAGTTGGAGCTTCCTTGCAAGTTGTAGCTTGCAGAACTGAGGTTGTAGCCTCCTGTAGGTTGGAGCCTACAGGAAATCAGTGGTGAGAGGGAGTTGGAGCTTGCCTTTGCATCACAACAATAATAAGATGTGGTTTTCTCCCTTATGGGTTTCCACTTATATCTGGTGTCTATGTACATGATGATTATGGGTTGATACTCTGTATTTAATCTGCTTAATACTTGCTGCTCACTAATTAAGATTGTGGTTTCATTGTACATTAAGTTAATCATGAAATGAAGATGTAAATAAGTGTAAATGAGAGTTTTACAAGACCATGGATTCGTTAAACTGATTCACCCCCACCTCTCAGTTTAAAAAAGGATTCAACAATTGGTATCAGAGCGGGTTCCTTCTATATCAGTTTAACAACTGGAAGGAGATCCTAGGTCCCCAGGATAGCTAGTCTAGAAGGATGCTCAACAAATAAAGCCCCTTTGTTCATCGGTACAAATTATGCCTTCTGGAAAATAAGAATGAGGATGTACATAATGTCTCTAGGAATAGAAGTTTGGGCTGCTATGGAATTGGGATATGCCCCAAAGGAGTCTGACTCAGAGAAAGATGCCAAACTAGATTTTGTAGCTAATGCAAAAGCCATGAATGCTCTCTTAAGTGGTCTGTGTGAGGCAGAATTTATTAAAGTAATGCACAACAAGATTGGCAAAGAAATATGGGATACATTAGAAAGTATCCATGAGGGAGACAAAAAGGTGAAGATAGCCAAACACAAGTCTATAGAGCTCAGTTTGAAAATATAAAAATGAATGATGATGAAGACATTGCCAGCTTCTTCTTAAGGGTTGTAGAAATTGTGAATAACATGAAAGCTTTAGGAGAAACCATAAAAGAATGTGTAATTGTTCAAAATATTCTAAGATCTTTACCATCTATCTTTAACCCCAAGGTTTCTACCATAGAAGAAACAGCTGATTGGGAAACTCTGACCATGAACCAATTACTTGGGAAACTTAATAGCCTATGAGATGAGACTGCCACAGAGGAATTCAAATGTGAGGGAGGCAGCCTTTAAGACAGAGAAGAACAAATAAGAAAAAGAAGATACATGCTCTTGCTCTGATGAAGAAGAGGCTAAATTTGTCAGAAGATTGGATAGAGGCTCAGGCAAATATAAAGGTAAACTTCCATTTAAATGCTTTAACTATGGAAGAGTTGGGCACTATGCATCTAAGTGTCCTCATAAGAAAACAAAGAATCAGACTCAAGAAACAGAGCAAACCATAACAAATAACTGGCAGAAAGGGAAGAGATTCAATAGAAAAATAATTTTATGCTCAACAAGACAACAGTGCATTTGAAAGCTCAGATGAATCCTCCAATGAAAAAGGAACCTCTGAATGTGTCTTAATGGCCAAGGAAGAATTTGAAGATGATCTCCTGGAATCTGATGAAGAATGTGAGGTAGATCTTGAGGGGGAGCGAAGAAGTGCCCTGGAGGAAATAGACAGACTTAAACTCAAGTCCAGAAAACAGAAAGACATTCTCCACAAATATGTAAAAGAAGAACTAGACTCAGAAGACCTTATTAAACTGAAAGTTGAACTAGAAGAATCAAGGAAAATAGAGGATATTCTAAAAAGTGAAATAAAGGAGAAAAATCAGGAATGTGAAAAATTGGAAGAAGAAGTGGTAAGCCTAAGGAAGAAACCAGAAAAGGCCCAAAGGGAATTAACTACGAATATTCCACAAATGAAAAGTTCTGGACAGTTGGACCAGATTCTAAATGCTCAAAGATCCCCTCTCATAAACGCTGGGATAAGCTATGAAGGAGAAACCAATAAGTCCAAGGTTGAAGATAACAAGGATATCAATTTCGTGAAAGCTGTAAAAGATAAAATTAACCCTCAGCAATCTGAGCTTATTACAGCTAGAAGACTGATGGAAGAAAGGAGCAGGTTGTGTAAGCAGCTCGAAGGTGAGATTGCCTCCATGGAGAACTCGGAGAAGGCAGACATTGAAAGGAACGATGAAGCAACTCAAAAAGGAACCACAGAAGCATAAGCCAGCAAGAACCTGATGTGTAATGAAACAAACAGAAACAAGCAGCAACATGAAAGGACAGAGAATGAGAGGATGAAGCAAGCAGTTGCAACAAGCTCAATTGTTCCTGAAGATCGATTGAACAAGTTCGGAAGATCTCAAAGGAGGTTCTTTCCTCCTATGAAAAATATCACATGCTTCTCTTGTCATAAACCAGGACATATTGCAACACATTGTAAGACAAGGCATATCAACTTTAACCAGCAAAAGATGCAGCGAATGAGAAGAACCCCTCAAGCAAGCAAATGGAAAAGACAATCTTTCACCAGGTACACAAATCATTTCCGTGGCTACTACTATTCATGCAATGACTTTGGACACGTAGCAGCTCAATGTAAGACACAAAAAATCAAGTTTAACAAGCAAAAGATGCAGCAAATGAGAAGACTACCTCAAGCAAACAAATGGAAAGGACAACCACTCACCAGGTACATAAATCATTTCCAAGGATACTGTTATTCATGCAATGAATTTGGACATAAATCTGTTGAATGTAAACTATGTTAAAAAAGGAACACCAAATGTTATACATCAGCGCAGACGTACCTAGGTAAAATAAGATGTTATGTATGCCTCACGCTGGGTCACAAAGCAAAAGACTGTAAACAGTCATATACAATAAAGAATTCTAGATAGATGATGGAATCTAATCAAATCAAACAAAACTGTGAATCAAAAGGGAGTGCAGACATTATGAAGAACCCCAATAAAGTATGGAAGGAAAAGAGAATGGGGGAGCCTGTTACCTTAATAACATAAGGAATCCATAATAGTCTCAGGGGGAGCTGCTCTAGGAAGCAACACAAATATCCAACCAATAATAGATATGAAGAAACATCCCAGGGGGAGAGAAATTCATAAATAGTCCCCACAAAAGTAGTCTAAGAAGAGCTCCATGAAATAACAACAACTAAAAGGTTAGGAAGGGAGAGGAAAATTCCTCTAACAGAGAACTATAGAGGAAGAAGATTATCTGAAGCATTCAATAGCTGACAGATTGATGGAAGAAGAGAAGGCAACAAGAAGCCATGGTAGTAGAGAGAACATCAACCAAGATCATGTAAGCTAAGAAGACAACATCACACTAAGTGATGAATGGTTAAATCACAAAAATTATGTTTCGAACTATAAAACTGGAAAAATCCATAGAGGATGATCACACTGTGCATCACACTGCAAGAATTAACAATGAATCAAATTTAAGAAGGATGAGCAAGAGAAATGTTTATCATCATTATATCATTACATCATTCATCTATGAAAAGTCCCCTTGGAGGAATGAAGTTAAGTAAGTGACAAATCTTTGAGTGGTCTGCCCATGAAGATTCCAAGTAAAGAAATTGAAGATGTGTTCCCGAAGATCATTATGTTAGAACGGTTGAATCGTACATAAAGCAGTAATGATTCTGGAGCAGTCCTAGAAAGGAAAATGCAGTGACATTCTTTTAAACTAGAATGACAGAATAAGCAAAAGGTTAATGATGCCAAGATCAAATTCAGTATATTGATGATTGTTTTTGAGAACAGTGGAGAGCTCAATAGTAGAAACTATGAAGGTTGTCTTAACTATGGGTGCATGTGCGAGTTGAAGTGAAATTACTGCTTGGTTTATCAAAGTAGTATCAATTAGTATTTGGATCATGCACTCTGCTTATCAGCAGAATACCAAGTGTCCTTAATAGAGCAGTGGTATGGTACATGTCCTCAAGATCAAAAGTACATCAAGGTAGTATTCCCAGCGTTATCTACATTACTAAAGCATGAGAAGGTCAATAACAATGCTAAAGGATCATTATTTTGTTTACACTTGAAGCATTATATTGAGCATTGAAGCAATATCTATTTCTATATATAACTGCATGCCTTCCTGAAGTCAGTACATATATATCTTCAAGGCCTCTCTCTTAAGATCATTCATAACACCGTGTGAAGTCTGTTTGCTGAGATTTCAATTAAACATCTTGAATATGTTTTTGCGAAAGATCATCATGATAGAACATCTAAAGTATCTGAAGTATGAAGGACTAGTTGTGTTGATATTACATTTGAAGCTCAAGAGTCTGTTAATGTTACGTCTAAAGCCTACTTCAACAGAAAGGAATTTCCGGTATGTCACCATTGAAAAGAGGTTGATCATTGACATACATACCCCCTTATGTCATAAAGAAAATTGCATGATTGACAAGTGACACTGACTAATACATTGAATGTATCTAGCCTCAAGGGTTAGTTTTGAAAGTACTCTGTACAAGTAGTAAAGTCATTTGATCTCCTAGATTAAATTCTGGTTAATTCATTGTTTGCATCAGTATCAAGGGTCTTTCAGCTATTAAGTATAATATCCCTGTCAGTAGCCTAGCTCTTATCATCACCAACAGGCAGTAAAGGTGAACCACATCTATAAAAGATATATTGGCATCGTCATATTTGAATAGATGTGTACTATAGATATGTATCTTAGATGAATATCATAATATGGACTGAAGTATATTTGGAGTAGACTTTAAATGTCGTATGAAGAATTCTCAATATTTCAGTATTGTTCCAATGATGCATCCTTGATTATATAAGTCTGATTTTCAAAAAAATAAAAATAAAAATGTTCTCCCAAAACTCTTGTACACCAGTCAGGAAGACAAGGTATAAAGCCATGAGAAGAAGGCCTAAACACAACTTAGAGAGAGGAAATGCAAAGATAGAATCCACACTGGGAAATGTGCAACCCTTTGCCATTGATGTCAAAGGGGGAGGAAAAACAAGCAAAAGAAGATAGGCAGAGGAAGACAAAACACACCTTTTAGAATGAAAGGAGGAGGAAGTCCTGAAGGAAGTATTGGAGTATCGGTGGAGTATTGCCATCAATGCCAAAGGGGGAGACTGTTGGAAATATTGTCATTGATGGCAAAGGAGAAGAAAGGAGCAGCACTCGATCTATCACTAAGGAAAAAGAACAAAGAAGAACCAACAATAAGGCAAAGGAGACAGACAAGGAGTAGAGGCAGCGAGGGCAACAAAAAGAGGCATCTCAGACACCAGGAAGAAGTAGAGGTAGCAGAGAGAGCATTAGACAAGAAGCGGAGGCAATGGATGAAGCATATAGGTGACTAGAAGCAGAGACAACGAATTGAAGCAGAGGTAGCGGAGTTGCAAGATACAACAAGGGCCAAAGATCTTATACAGAACAAGCTCAGGAGGGAGTTGCGTTAAAGAAAAGAAAGGTTCGGGGTCTTTAGAGATCTGCAGTGATCCAAGAACAGTGATGAAGATCTGTGAGATGGAGTGAAGTAACGGCGCAACAAAAGTTCATTCAACAACAGAAAGACGAAGTGCGAGATATGTTGAACATGGTAGGAAACCATTTCAAATGAAGGCACAGAGTAGAAGGCGAAACGAGAGCAACATAGATTGAGCGAAATCCTGAATAAATGGCGGAATTCCGCACTTAATTGTGTTTACATTTAAGGTTTGAAGGTTGGTGGTTTTGCAAAACCATACCACTGGTTTCACACAGCTTTTGGGCCATGAGCGGTTTATTTCATTTGGAACGCGATCGTATCATATTACGACACGTCACAATACTAAAACCCCCTATTTCGCGTAATTTTTGAGAATTAAAGGTCAAGGGTCGAAGTAACGCGATAGCCGTACGATTTGATGCGGCGAAGATCCGACGGTGATCGCATGGGAAAAGTGCATGGACGTTTGGAAATGTTAAACAACAGGTATATTGTGAATGCGATATCCGTCGGATCAAGATCGGTGAAGATCTAACGGTGGTCGCATCACGCGAAAGGCGGAGTCTTAATGTTAAGGCTTAAAGCGGAAGTGTTGAAGATCGACGGCGGAGATCTTATCGAAGATAGAAGATCGATGGTGGAGATCTCATCGCATCGGCGATCTCTTATTGCATCGGCACACAGAAGTGTTGAGGAGACAAGACGTTGAGCATTGTGATTGCGATGGTGCGATTTAATCACAACTGTCCGATCCTAATTAACGGCAACCATTGGATCTACAGTGAGCCATCGCATCGGCGTGGAGGCAGAGCAATGGAACAAGCCATTGAACTTTGCGATTGTGACGGTGTGATTTAATCGCAACCGCCCGATCGACGGTCATCGCATTGGATTCATCACATCGGAATCATCGCAAAGTGTGTCATTGCAGGCGGTTCATCGCATCGGATTATTGCATCGGTGAAGAAATCTTCGCATCAAAGTTATTTCATCGCATCGACGGATATACAGAGTTTGGCAAGTGGGCTCGAAAGGTTGATTACTGTGTTAAAAAGGTCTATCATTATATCGCCGAGAGAGGGTTTAAACTTTGCTTAAAGCGTAATTATATAACATTCCCTAAAGTTTTAATACTGTCTCCGAAAGGGTTATTTAACAGAGTTTTATCAAAGTGTTGAGCTCCGACCTTAATTCTGAAGTTTTGAACATTGTTTAAAAGGCTTCAATTATTCATTTCCGACAGTTAAAAGTGATAAGTTCCGAAGGGTTTAACAAGATCATTTCATATGGTAAGTCTGCAAAGTAGATTTTGGCTATGGTTGGAACCATGAAGGTTGAAGAAAGCTTCCGCATTGATAAAACTTCCAGATTTAGAACATAATTTGGGAAATGCATTCTACATGCATAGAAAGCAGGAGAGTTTGCAGAACTGTTACATGACAGCAGCAGAAAAGACAAACACACAGCGAGCCAAGAACTAAATGGGTTGAATTGAAATACTTATTGTAACTGAAAATGTAAAGTTTTATTTATTTTATATTTTTTTTGATGCAATGGAAAGTCTCCGAAGGCAAAAAAAAACTCCACTGAAATACTGAAATATGTATATACTGCTATATTCTTCTAAATGAGTTGGACAAAGAAATGAGGTGGAAGGAAAAGAGTCATGGCTGTTCATTTCGAATTCCCTGTGGAATGCTAACAGTCATGAGGTAATTTCTATAAATAATATTACAAAGATATACATAGAGAGTTAGAGAATGGAGAAATGAGGTAGAGAGGGTAAGAAGAAGGAGGAGAAGATAGAGAAGCTGTGAGGATTCAGAGATGATATAAGGCAAATATGAAGGCTGGTGGACAACAATGAAGAAGGAACATAACAGCGCTGATATCCAGGTAAATCAACATGTGTTTTTTTTGAAAGAGTGAGGGAGTTGGTGCTTCCATATCAAGTTGTAGCTTGATAGATGTCAGTTGTAACTGGCTGAGGAAGGAGCCTCCTGTAGGTTGTAGCCTGCAGAAAATAGATGGGAGTTGGAGCTTCCTTGCAAGTTGTAGCTTGCAGAACTGAGGTTGTAGCCTCCTGCAGGTTGGAGCCTATAGAAAATTAGTGGTGAGAAGGAGTTGGAGCTTGCCTTTGCATCACAACAATAATAAGATGTGGTTTTCTCCCTTATGGGTTTCCACTTATATCTGGTGCCTATGTACATGATGATTATGGGTTGATACTTTGTATTTAATCTGCTTAGTACCTGCTACTCACTAATTAAGATTGTGGTCTCACTGTACATTAAGTTAATCATGAAATGAAGATGTAAACAAGTGTAAATGAAAGTTTTACAAGGCCATGGATTCATTAAACTGATTCACCCCCCCTCTCAGTTTAACAAAGGATTCAACACCTGATTTCCCCAATTTGTTCTGTTGGTGCTTAACATGGAGTAATTTGACCTCTAATACCAGCCAAGTGTTGTTTCAACCTATGAATTCCCTCTCCACCTCCCTTAATTTTTATCATACAAAATTTGCAATGCATTTGATTATCGATCATCTGAGGATATGCCCAAGCAACGTCTTTCATTCTAGGAGCCATTTCATATTGATATTTGGACTTGGAAATGAAAGGTTTAAATCTAAAAATGAAAACAAAAAAAAATACTCATTCAACGTTCATTTCTTTCACAAAAAAATATGTTTTCAATTTCTAGATTTGCAAAAAAAAAACAAGCAAAGACATTTTAGAAGTGAAAAAAAAATTACCTCTAGGCTCTAGCTTCCTAAATGCTGCTCCATGTTGAGAGTTTGGAGGGGCATAGATTAATTCAAATTCTTTCCTTGATAATTACTTGTGAGCTTACTTGATTTAGTTATGTCTTCTTTTTAGCTTATTTAGTCTTTCATCAAGTCAATCGCAAAAATACAAGAGAGACAAATTTAGGCTCTTCGAGCCAGGGAAAAAACTCTCCCTCTTGGAGAGGAAAACCCACAAGAAATTCTTCTTATATATTTTCAAATGATAAGTACCATGACCATGACACAGACCCTTGACCTTTGTATGCCTCCAAGACCTTGTCACTGCTTCTTTAATGACTCCTTTCCTACACCTTCCTACACTGATCTGCACCGTTCAACACAAGCCTTGGATCCTTCTTTCTATGCACTGATTATTGTTGCAACCTTGTATTCTGATCATAATCCTTTTCACACACTTTATTACAGACCTTCTCTATACTTCACAACAACCCTAGGATCTAAGAGCTTGTCCTTTTCTTTGCATTTACTTCAGTTCTTTTTCTTACACTTGATATAGCCTTGTTCTTGCTTTTACTTTAGATAGGTACCACTGAAGATTACCCAGACTTATCTGCACCTTTTAATTTAGACTAATCCACACTTTAACATTGTCTTGACCAACACCTTAATCTGCACTTGAACGCAGTAGAACACAACCCTTATCAGCACTTTAACACGATTTTCTTCAACACCCTAATCCACACCTTAACACAACACATTAACACAGTTGAATGCTGCCCTAACTTCGCATTTATCTCAGACTTCACCATGCTGTAATATCTTAGAGATATCTGCACTTCTTTTCCTTAAATGAACCACAACTTCCTTTATATATGTAGTGCACTTCTTCTGTTTTTAGGATGACCCTACAACCTGCTTGTAGGCCGAATTTATCACTGCTTATAGGCCGAATTTGAAAGGCTAATATTCCAACATTAATGAGGTTGTCTTTTAGCCATTTGTTTGCAGATATGTGACAAGGTCTTGGAGGATACCCTATTGACTAGACACTTCATATATATGACTGTTAAATACATTTACAACTAGAAGACAACTCCTAATAGACATCAATAATAAGTCTATTGACCTATAATAAAACCTTGCTCTTGAAACCCATGAAGCAAGCGTAACAAAAATACATTTTATTATCATAGTCAATATGAAGACCGATCCTAGTTACACTTTTCAACACTCCCTCTTAACTAGGGAGGTATTCATACAGGTACATAGTCACTTTCAAACTGAAGAATCTCATAATAAGAATCATATTGGTAATCTCATTTGTATGACATCATATCAACCAACATTTTCCTAGTGCAAGGCATTAACTAATAACCCCATCTCTCAACGAGACAATGCACTACAATGATGGTGAGACACATGACTTATAGACACCATAGTCATTGTATTTCCAAGGTACATACTCCACCCAGGTGTTCCCAGAGTATTACCTTCTTGGAATATTCTTCTCTTGGGTAGCCATCCCTCAAATAATAATGGTCCTCGACTACTCTTATCTTGAATTCCCTATCGCATTCTTAAAGAGTATCAAATGCTAGTTGATTACCCAATCCTCCATTTCGTCTTTCAGGTGAAGGACATAATGATGTGTCTATCCATTCTCTCCACATGGCCTTCACTAAGACTTATGGATGTTAAACCTTGGCCTAGTGCATGAAACATGTGCTAGAGAATCATATATGTCACTCCCTCTCAACTTAAGAAGGACATGCTTCAAGTTTCTTCCAAGCAATAAACTTACCACCAGGCTCCCTCTCAACCAGGGACCTGTAACAACAATGGTGAGACACCCAACCGCTCATGAAGAATTCCTCCCCTTGATGTCATGGATTTCGATATTTGAGGAATCTTCAACCTTTGGCTTCATAGGGCACATATCATCCATCACTTTCATCCACGAGTCATGTAAACTATAAGAAAGTGATTCATCAGACTTCCTTAGCTGGTGCACCTTTATGCCATGATTCTTTATTCGAACCATCTCCCAAGGATCTTACACCCTTCCACATGATTGGAAGCTTTGCATAAACTCATATAGATAAACATATACATAAGAAATTTTAAATCGAAAGTTAACTCAGTGATAATCTTTCATCATGACTTCTTTCTGTAGGCATCGACATCCTCTATTCAGATTGACACATCTCCTAAATATATGTCTCAAGGGTCTTATTATTTACCAAAATTCTATCAGAGTCTTCATATCCTCCCAGGAGATCTCCTAGTCACATCTTCTTGGCTTTCGGATGATAACTGCCTCTTGATATGGTTTCACTTCATGATCTCTTCCTTTCTTTCTCCACACATCTTCATTCCCAGGAACTTCCAATTTATAGTTCCTTGTTTGTATACAACCACCTCATATTCCATATGAGGATATATTATGTAGATTTCATCTGATAATGACAACATGTGTAATAGAAGAGATCCTCCTTTCTCTGATCATACTTCAAAAAATAGAAGTCCATTACCTGCAATCATATGACATGACTTCACAACATCCAATGTCAGCATATAAATATATATACCTCATACATTTTCCTTTTGAGTCATCCTGTAGAAATTTTACTAGAATGAAGAACTTCATTCCCTTGATCTGCTTCATCAATATGTCATCACATCCTAATCCCAGAATTCTGTAGCGTAGAATTTTCGATGAAACCTTTCTTTTTTCTTTCTAACCAGTGAATTCATAAAGAACTCCATTAGAAATGTCAACACCTATTTCCATATTGATTATTGAATGATGACCCTTGATCTCGATGAATGCCTTCCATCATTGTTGTTATCAATGAGGTTTCCAGGATCTCCTTCTTCAAGTGCTCCTCCATACTTCTATCCTGATGCTTTTAATATACATGGCTTCCTATCATACTATCTTACACCCAACAGAAATTACTTAAAGAGAAACATGATCTCAGTCATAGTAGAGATCTTTTGCTTCTTCTTTCTTAGATTTATTTGTATCAAGTTCTTCCCTTGTATCTGTGACATGGGCTTCTTCCTTTTTACTTTCCAGATTTAGGACAATCCCTTTTATAATGCCCAATTTAATTACATCCAAATCATCGTACTTTGTCCAAATTTATTCTTTTATTATGGGACCAAATTTTCCAAATCTTCCCTTCTTCCTGGACAAGGCTACAAAGGCTTGATTCCCTTCACTTGATCTTGTATTAGCTTTGGCTTTCAATCTTGTTTCCTCTATTTTACATAGATACCATAAATCGTGGAATGTTGTTGCTTCTTTCTTCCCATATAAGCTTGAAGAGAAGTTTCCCCATTCTTCCGGTAAAGCATTCAACACCACTGTAGTCATTTCATTATCAAACATTACTTCTTCGAATTCCTACGGTTGATCTCTTATTTCAGAAATCCTCATAAAATATGAAGTGATTCCTTCCTCTCTTGAAAATTTCATCTTTTATAGTTTTTGTCTCAGAGAGATTACTTCTCCTGCAGTACGCACAGAGAATAGCTCCACTAGTTTCTCATATATTTCTTTTGCAGTTTTCAATTTTGATACATAGGGTATGAGTGAGTCCTTAATGCATTCCATGAGAATCTTCTGGGATCTTATCTCTCTTTTCTAGCCGCTACAATAGCACCCAAAATTTTGGGTATATTCGAAATTTTGGGTCCCCCTCTGCTCGCTTAGTCCTTAAGGTATTTCACCGGACCTGCAGTCAGTGTCATCCCAGTGACCTATCCCCAACCCCTCATGGAGCTTTCTCGCCGTTATGATCAGATGTTGTTGCTGCAATCACGCCATGTGGGGGAGGGATCATCCATCACAACCTCGAATAGGAACTTTTCTGTGCATTGAGGATGTACATTAGCATCCCCCCTCACCATGGGTGACTAAGCATGTTGTTTGAGTACTTCTCTTAGGCTCGTTGGTCTCATATAATTTATCTAGGGGCACCATTATCAAAGAGTAATTGTGAACTAATTGATGTTATAATGTT
The DNA here is from genome assembly GCA_034641835.2 of Pinus albicaulis. Classification (NCBI taxonomy): domain Eukaryota; kingdom Viridiplantae; phylum Streptophyta; class Pinopsida; order Pinales; family Pinaceae; genus Pinus; species Pinus albicaulis. Next base: position 347,358,859 of record CM076580.1, read on the forward strand.
TCACACAGGTCAATCCCGCAGCTGATAAACTCATCAATGTTGTCACTACACCGAGGGAAATGCACTAAAGCTAAACAACAAGGTCACAACTGTGAAACAGGACATTTTCATGCACATGCCCTGCCCAGGTGGGAATGAGACTTCAGGCTACCTTTGAAGACCATTGTGAAGGCAGATCAGAAGGATACGCCCACAAGTGAAAAATATAAGCAATTTAACATTATTTTCAGATGGAGGATGGTGTGGTGCATGTTCATTTAGATAAAGAATCAAGGAAAAGATTGCTCGTGGTGGATCGATGCAACAAAATTCTTCACTATGCACTGGCATTGGCATATCAGAGTACTAGCATTGTCCGTGGCAATCTAAGTATCTCCCCACTCTATGTCTTCAGAAGTACTTGTGCTAAAGACATTAAACATTCTGAAAAAGTGAAGAGATACTTGGAGCATTGTCCTTTGTCTTCCAAACATGAATTACGGTGCCTTTATTCAAGTTGAAAGCTGGTGACAATGACGAAGGTGGAGCTTTTGCATGGTATTATTTGTTATGCGGGCACACCTAGGAACTCTCGACATGTTAAATGGAACCCCCTCCCCACACGAGGAAAGGGTCAAGAACAAGACAAATTCTTGAAAAGCATAGAAGCCTTCGGTCTGCGCTGCTGTTTGTAGCTTTGTTGGGCCATTGTATGGTTATTGGAGATGGTGTGCTAACACCAACCATTTACGTGTATTTTTCAGTCTCAAGTTTTGAAGTGTTGCGAAGGCGCCCCACAAAACATATGCCAACCCCAGCTCATTGGGCACATGATTTACATCCTGCCTGTGTGTATCATCCTTATTATCGCCATGCAAATTTGTACACACTTTGCAAGTTTCATGAAAGGAATGACAACAATTAAAGCTCGTCCACATTATGGCCAGGCTACTGATACTGATCACTCGGGAGCTGCATTCATCTTTGGCCACAATATTGCATGTGGAAAGAATCCTAGAAAGACTTCCGCTTTGCAATATTTACGTTATCTATCCTAGATTTGGCATGGCTCTATGTTTCCCTTTCAACAAGTACTCCATTGCTAACACATTTGACACAAGCACCTTGTGTGGGGAGATAAGATAAATACACCTCATATGTGACTTGAATTTTGCCATGAAGTCGAGAAAGAGAAACGATGACTTTTTCAATAAGGGATCATATCTTTAAGAGAGACCTCATATTTTTAAGGCATTTAAATATGTGACTTCAGAGGCGTGGGCGAGATTACATGCAAGTTCACCTATAGAAGGCCGGGGTTAGTTTATACCAAGACACAAGAGGGATTTTAAAGTTGGCTCGTTATGGAATCATGACTGGGGTGCAAAAACAACATGGTTTCCAAACCGTATAAGATTCGAGGAGCAGAACCATATAAAAACATTACAAAGGGACTCAAATTACTCCATGACGGAATTCCGACCAATGGTGAAACATTTGGAGCGCATATATATATGGTGGTCGAAATTTATGTTTGAAACATGGAGCAGAATGTTATAACAAATCTTTAATGGCAAGGTTATAATAACTACGGTGCAAGTAAGGTCGAGAATAAGACAGATGTTTAAAAAACATAAAAGCTTCTGGTCCACGCTGCTGGCTGCAACTTTGCTGGACACTTGTTTGGTCATGGGAGATGGCGTGCTAACACCAATCGTGTACATGTATGTCTCTGCGCATTATCGATGGGGGCACCACAACGTATGGATTTGTGAGGAAAAACGAAACGCTCTAGTGAACGAGCACAACATCGACACCTAATCTCTTATTCTTCGTTATGTCAGTTTGGTCGCCTCGTGCCTTTCTTCATGGCTCTGTTTTTTTTAACAAGACATACTCCCACACAGGGTTTCTTCACGATGTTTTCGCTACATAAAATTGGCGCATGATCTGTTATTCCGCATTATTTAAACTTGGACGACACATACTCTCCACATCGGGAGGGGTCTCTTCGGGAGGGGTCTCTTCACGGCATTTTCTTCCACAGAATTTCCGAGTACTCCCAAATGCCAAAGCGTTAGGTCAATAGTCAAGTGGGAAGATTTCTGTGACCGTGGCCGTTGTGATTTTTTGGGTTGGAATGTTTGGTTAAGATTACTAATCAAGCATGATAATGCTATTTACACATAATGCTTTTTGCACTGTTTTATTCTCATAATGCTATTTACGCATAATGCTGAGAAGAAAAAGAAGATGGGGCATGTCTGCATAATTTTTTTTTTCCAAAAAACTCTGCTTTCAACTCAGCCTTCACTTATCGCAAATCTAAACATTTCAGTATGTATTTTTGGTGCATCGACTCATGCTTTCATCTGCTGAAGGATAGGACTGGTTATGTCAAGGTATGAGAACAGTCTGCACAGTCGCCTGAGATGGAATATGAGGGAGAGTCACGATAGGGCGGAGGCGTAAGCCTGCATCCCACAAAACACCTTATCAGCAGTTCGAGGAAACATATCGGACAAAAAAAACTTTGGCACACGATGAATACCTATGTGCGGTGGTGGAGACTGTTTCGAAGTTGTAACTATGCTGAGGTTCTGCAGTAACTACACGCTGGTCTATTCTATGGTGATAACCCCTCTCAAAAGTCGATTAATCCAAGAAGAATAATCGGCCGGGCTGAGGAGATACAAGCCACATTTTGATTGTTCCCTCGTCCATATGGAAGCGCACCATTTCCCATCACTCTGGAAGTCTCATCCCAAGAGGCATGCAGCCACACTAGCCATTGCGCCACAGATTAACTCTCAACTTATCATTCAGAGCCCATACATCATCAGAGATGCGACCGGTCGCTGGGTCACAGAACTGAAGAGTAGGTTGAACATGCAACTGACCTGAAAATGCGACCGTGCAACCTCTGTGAGGTTGCATTTCATGAAAAAGCAGTAAGTCGCACTATTCTCAAGTCGTTGGGTCGAAGAACTTGCAAAGCCATCCGAAATACGACCTCCCGACCTTGCGACTGCGCGACCAAGTCGCCAGGTAGCAAATCATGCAAAGTCACCCGAAAATGTAAATCATCCGACCATGTGACTGTGCGACCTCTCCGAGGTCGCAAGGTCGCAAAAGGGTGTGTCTAATAGAAGCCGCAACTGATGAAAATATCCGACTGCACGACCCTGCTCCAGAAGTACGACCTCTCTCAAAAACAACTCCCATCGCACTCTTAAAATTGGTGGGCACACCCTTACATTACAGGGAGTGGTAGAGGCTTTAAATAAAAGGGTAAAGAACCTTGTGAGGCACGCATGGAAAGCCTGCGAGTATTGGTAATCAAAAGAAGCTTCACTTGCATCAATATTTCCTGCATCGCACGTGTTCCGCAGACTTGCAAACAGAAACATCTCGGCCTTTTAACAGTTGCTGGTATCCTTTGGCCTCTGCGTTATGGTAATTAAATGGTTGGTTTGAAGGTTCAAAAGGGTTATGGGCTCGTTGCTTCAGATTTGCTAATTGCTTGTGCATGTGGTAATGGTGTGATTCGCCATTCATGCAAGGAATTAGTTTTCCGGAGCATCGCTTGCTGTTATACACGAAGATCACAACCAAAATGCATGAGATGCACATAATCGGTGCACACTTGTTCACAATGCCTGTATATTAAATTTTCCTGAGCTTCTGCTAAGTCAAAATTGGAGGCTAGAAACCCATCGCGTTCTGTGGGAGATGGCGCTGGCAGGGGGTTTTCTTTATTCTATTGATGGACCTCACCGCAAACATTCAAATCCTGGAAGAACTCAATAGAGTCCATGCCGTGGCACAACATTTGGCTACACATGGGTCTAACTGATTCTAGCTGTGACCAAATTATTTCATGTTTATGTTGATTTCCTAACCTCGTGTGTATGTATATGTATATATATACCTATATATGGCTCATTCAATTTGTTTTCTTGCAGGTAACACAAGGAAACAATGATGTCCACCCAAATGAAGAGAGCTGCTAGCCCTCTCCAGAGGATGCACAGCTGGTTTTCGAATCGAAAACAAAACCTGCATTATGCGGATACTCAGTATCTCACTCAAAATAGAAACACCACTCTCCCACTTACCAACACAGGAAAATTCCTTTAGTACGGCAACGACATCTCCAATAGATAGAAGCTGCTGTTTCACGAGGTCGCAGGTCGCGGATTGTTCTAGGTCGCAAGTCGCGAAATCAGTGAAGTCGCAGATCCAGGCAGGTCGCAGGTTGCAGATGTTGGAAAGTCGTAGGTCGCAGATGTTGGAAAGTCGCAGGTCGCAGAATCCTTCGAGTCGCAAGGGTAGCCAACAGACAGGAAGGCAAAAAGCCAGGGAAGCCCAAAGGGTACGTTTTCTGTTATAAATAATTCCTTCGAGAACTTGTAAAGGACCTTTTGTTTGGGACTCGAGCTGAGTACATTGTATTACCAGAGGATTATACATTTGAGCATGAATACAAGCATTTTGAAAAATCCCTTTGTGGATCTGGTGTTGTCATATGTATGAGCGCTATTGAGTATTATATTTTCAGTTTCTGAACATCTTTAGATTAAGGGAACTGTATCTTTAATTCATATCACAATTGGATAACAATTTGCTTAGTATGTTAATGGTGGTTGAGTTCATTTCACTTTCTTAACGAACGATGATGGCTTTGTTTATTAGCATTTGTGTTATCATTTAAAACTTTTAGGAAGTGAAGGGCATTCTTGCCATGAGGAATTGTTTCTTTTGTGGTCAAAACAGTTTACAAGCATGACCCGAATGATGTGTTGTTAACAACACTCCCTTCGGTATTTATGCTTTATTATTTCCTCTTGCTACTCATAGTGTTATGTGCACATTTAATGCATCAATCATATGTCTTGTATCGTTTGATTAAGTGTGTATCCAATGGTTTATAGAGTTTAAGCGAGACCCAAAGAAAGGAGAAATCAGTGGTAGCTGGACCCACACCCCGGACAGGATCCCTATTCCAAACGGTTCATGGTATAATTGGGACTTTTTACCGGGGAGATCCCCTCCTGTTGGCCGAACAAACTTTCCCGTCAACAGAATTTGCGCTATAAGGAGGGCCAGATGACAAGCTGAGCCCTTAGAGCCTGTAGTTAATCTCATATCTATAATGGCTCGTTCCCAAATCATCCTCCCGAGATGTTTGTCGGAGTTTTATGAGCCTCGATGTCTCATCCTCGATGAACTTATGTATCACTTGTCCCAGTTAAAATTCGATGGTGAAAACGAAGTGTCCACAACCCAACACCTTTTAGATTTCTGTGACTTTGGTGAGTGCTACGAAATTGACAATGAAGGATTGATTTTCTTGCTTTTCTTCCTCACTCTCGAAGGTCGCGCTAAGCAATGGTGCCACACATTGCCAGAAGCTTCCATCCATTCGTTTGAACAACTCGCGAGTGAATTACAACAAGATTTTCACAAGTACGATTTTCAAAGTGTATTGATAAAGCTAAATGACATCAGAATGGAACCTCAGGAACCTTTAGATGAATTCTCTATCAGATTTGTTCATTATTGTTTTCAGTTCCCTGAAAGGGATGTTGATTGGAAATGTTTTAGTGAACAGTTCAGGTATGTGATTCTCGTTTCCCTTGAACAATTTCAGTTAGCAACCCAGCATGATCCTAGTGTTCCCTATGAAGACCCGCAGGTTACCGGCTATTCAGACTTTGTCCCTAATGCTTCCTTGTCCATCTCCCCCAGCCCAGACCACATTCAGGCCTCCGAGGAGAGTATTGCTATTTGTGACATTCTCGCTCCTCCTCCTGAGTTTCGGGGTAGTGGAGTTGTGACCTCGAAAGTTCTGAGCAAGGATAAACACTTGCAAGAGGATAAAGCCTATTATACTACCTTTGAATCTCTCACGCACCCTGTCGAATCAAGGCTTGAAAACCAGATGGGCCCAACATCCCTCCAGGTTCATGAAACCTACCTCGAGCCCACTCGATCTCTCCCTGGACACAGTCCTAAATCTGATTCGCATACTGATTATGAATCGACTCCTATCTCGGATGAAGTTGATTCCCTTACAGGGCCTGCCTGATCATTTTTTTCTCTGAACGACACAGATGCGTATGTTGAAAAGCCTTGTATGGTTAACGCCCCTGCGGCTCAATCTTTTCGTTCATTATTCCTCAATTTATTTCACGAGTCCGCCACACCAGTAATTCCTTCGGGACATTCAAAATTTCCTTATACTGGTATTGGTGACAATCATAAGCATGCAGATGGTGTTTCACAATCATAGTTCAAAATTGATGAATCTTTTAGATCTGATCTTTCTCACTTGGAATCTTTAGACAACCATAGGAGCGATTTCCTGTCTGGGCAACCTCATGATGTCCTCTTTATTGATCCATCCTAGTCGGTAACTCCCGGGGAGCCCAACATGCCAGCTACCCAACTTGATCAAATCGATGGTTACAACGATCATTGCTTATCTGAAAACATATTCACTAATACCGCGGAGGACTGTCGCTCGTATCTCGTTGCCGACCATATGGAGACACCAAAATTCGATAATTCGCTCTATGAAGATTCAAGTACCCATCAGGGAATCGAAGCACTCCCACTCTTGCCGACCGTCATCCCTAGTTCTTTCGATCCTGACAAGACCCCTCAAACAACTCCAACTAATTCTTGGATTAATGTTTCTGAAATGACGATCCCCGAGTACCATGCTCCTCCCAGCATAACCACGTCGGATATCATTTCATCTGGGCAGATTTTTCATTCTAATGAGGTTTCCTTGAGCACATATTCCTGTCCCCCAAATATGCAACAACCGATATACCCCAATTTATTCGCTGGTAAGAAAACACCGGCCATTGTCTCTAATCTTTCCAGTTGTTGCCCAACCAGTACCAGTTGCAATCAGGCACTAACATGTGATTTTTGGAAAATCCCTTAACTACTTGAAAACCTTACAATAAATCCACCCCATCCTAGCAAATCTAAAGAATCTGATACATTGGATTATCAATCTGTCAGTGCGCAAACATTCGACCGAATTGATACAAAGCTCACTGACATTTTTCAACTCACCACAATCCATGATCACACCCATTTTCCTGTTGATCTCACCAAACCATCAAAGCTGGAAAACCCCCCGCTTGAAGGTCCGGATTTTGTTCAAAACGGTAAGGAATTGCAGCCTCCACTAAAAGTGGATTCGGATCCTAATATCCTTGACAGATTCTAGGCACAACTCCGAACTAGGGTTTTCAAAATTGGGGTTTCTGCTCTCGTATTCGCAAGTATCTATAATTCGCCTGGCACATGCTTGTTTTTTCCACCCCATAAAATCAATCATCCTCACCACCACAATGAGGTTTCTGATTGGCTCGACCAACCCTATCCAGTGGATGTGCTTGCAAATAGGCAATGGCTTACCCAACGCCCATCAGACTTGGGATTGTGCATGAATGGATTTGTGTCATTTATAAATAATTTTAAGCTTCGAGAATATATTGTTGTGTATCAGGATAAGAGTGAAATTCAGCTTGTACAATCCATTCTGGCACATTTTCTGGTAAGTAGCCATGACCTTCTTGCTATTGCACATGCTCTTCAGGTAGGTCTTGTTGTTGGTGCACGATTTTGTATGCTGGCTCTGATTGCGAACATTGTTGTTCTTGCAGGATGGGAACTAATGTGGTGGCCGCACTGGAAAGTTGATTTCACATAACCCGACCACCTCATTGGTTAAGCTAGGGTTTTAGGTGTAGGCTAGCTAGGACCTGTTAAAAAAAATTTGTTAGTTGAAAGTCTTTAATTAGGTTTAATTGCCGAATTTTTACTTTATAATTTAAAAGTGTGTCTGCTATTTTTGTTTATGATTAATATTTTAGGCATCATCATGTTACAAGTATTTTCCACTCATTTCTTTTTTAGTTTCTTGTTGCTGCAAAAATAATCACTGCTTGTATCATCCCCTTTTCCACCTACAACTGGTTGACCATTTCCACACATGGCGTTGCATTGCATCTTGAGCCTCATTGATTACATTTGCGTCATACACTTTATTCATATATATTTGAAGTTTTTGACATGTCGCCTATCACCACATGAGCCCTCATTGAAACCCTACCACCTTGCAGACTTATTTTGCCCCGATTGCTGAAACAATACCCCCTTTGTTTATGTGAGGTTGCGGTGGCTATCTCAGGAGGCAGCTTTCTCTCAGGACAGGTCATCGAAGTCGTATACTCAACAAGATGTTTATGAGTCTAAACTCATTAACTAGGGAGATACGATCTGGTTTTTTGTGGGAGACCTAATGAGTTTGAATGGCCCAATACCCGTAGCCTAAGCCTTGTGCCCAGCATAGTCTTGGACATCTTAAAATCATATGTTTTGCATGCTTCGCCTATTGTGGTAGATGGGATGTGAAGGTTTGGCACCAGGGCAAACCCAAATCAGGATATATTTTAGTTTCTGTAAAACAAGAAACAACCTCTTTTGCTCGTAAAATAAGTTGGGATCCCTCATCCGCCCATGAAAAATAAGTGCCACGAGCACATGAAAATAAGTGCTATAAGCACATGAAACAAATAAGGGTAAAGGATCTAGAAAGGCTTCCTACGCAGAGAGGTGATGCAACGAATCTTCTGGGGTACTGACCAGGCTCGCTGGCAGCGGAGCAACACTTGTGATTTCTTGAAGTGACTCCGCCGGGGTACTGTCCAGGCCTGCTGGTAGTGGAGCAACACCTGAAACTTACTTTAAAAATCCTGAAAATAATAAACCCACCTCCTTGCTCCTCACATCATCAACAACTCATTGGCATTCGTGAGCTTCCGCTTTGATGTGTTCTGATTAACGAGACCTAGCTGAGGCACCAGGACTGGGCATACCTGTAAAGGCAAAAGTAATGCAAAGGGTACCCGCAGAACTAGTTCAATATTCCCTTGCATCACTATCTCGACTCAGACTATTATTGTGATATTGACAGAGATGCTGAATTCTACCAGTGGTTCGCCATTTGTTGTAGCCGCTACAACAACATCCAAAATTTTGGGTATATTCGAAATTTTGGGTCCCCCTCTGCTCGCTTAGTCCTTAAGGTATTTCACCCGACCTGCAGCCAGTGTCATCCCAGTGACCTATCCCCAACCCCTCATGGAGCTTTCTCGCCATTATGATCAGATGCTGTTGCTGCAATCACGCCATGTGGGGGAGGGATCATCCATCACACGCTAGAATAGGAACTTTTCTGTGAATTGAGGATGTACATTAGCAGCCCCCCTCGCCATGGGTCATTAAGCATGTTGTTTGAGTACTTCTCTTAAGCTCGTTGGTCTCATATAATTTATCTAGGGGCACCATTCTCAAAGAGTAATTGTGAACTAATTGATGTTATAATGTTTCACACAGGTCAATCCCATAGCTGATAAACTCATCAACGTTGTCACTACACCGAGGGAAATGCAAGCTAAACAACAAGGTCACAACTGTGAAACATGACATTTTCATGCACATGCCCTGCCCAGGTGGGAATGGGACTTCAGGCTACCTTTGAAGACCATTGTGAAGGCAGATCAGAAGGATACGCCCACAAGTGAAAAATAGAAGCACTTTAACATTATTTTCAGATGGAGGATGGTGTGGTGCATGTTCATTTAGATAAAGGATCGAGGAAAAGATTGCTTTTGGTGGATCAATGCAACAAAATTCTTCACTATGCACTGGCATTGGCATATCAGAGTACTAGCATTGTTCGTGGCAATCTAAGTCTCTCCCCACTCTATGTTTTCAGAAGTACTTGTGCTAAAGACATTCAACATTTTGAAAAAGTGAAGAGATACTTGGAGCATTTTCCTTTGTCTTCCAAACATGAATTACGATGCCTTTATTCAAGTTGAAAGCTGGTGACAACGGCGAAGGTGGAGCTTTTGCATGGTATTCTTTGTTATGCGAGCACACCTAGGAACTCTCGACATGTTAAATGGAACCCCCTCCCCACACGACGAAAGGGTCAAGAACAAGACAAATTCCCGAAAAGCATAGAAGCCTTCAGTCTGCGCTGCTGGTTGTAGCTTTGCTGGGCCATTGTATGGTTATTGGAGATGGTGTGCTAACACCAACCATTTACGTGTATTTTTCAGTCTCAAGTTTTGAAGTGTTGCGAAGGCGCCCCACAAAACATATGTCAACCCCAGCTCTTTGGGCATATGATTTACATCCTGCCTGTGTGTATCATCCTTATTATCGCCATGCAAATTTGTACACACTCTGCAAGTTTCATGAAAGGAATGACAACAATTAAAGCTCGTCCACATTATGGCCAGGCTACTGATACTGATCACTTGGGAGCTGCATTCATCTTCGGCCACAATATTACATGTGGAAAGAATCCTAGAAAGCCTCCCGCTTTGCAATATTTACGTTATCTATCCTAGATTTGGCATGGCCCTCTGTTTCCCTTTCAACAAGTACTCCATTGCTAACACATTTGACATAAGCACCTCATGTGGGGAGATAAGATAAATACACCTCATATGTGACTTGAATTTCGCCATGAAGTCGAAAAAGAGAAGTGATGACTTTTTCAATAAGGGATCATATCTTTAAGAGAGACCTCATATTTTTAAGGCATTTAAATATGTGACTTCAGAGGAGTGGGCGAGATTACATGCAAGTTCACCTATAGAAGGCCGGGGTTAGTTTATACCAAGACACAAGAGGGATTTGAAAGCTGGCTCATTATGGAATCATGACCGGGGTGAAAAAAAAACATGGTTTCCAAACCGTATAAGATTTGAGGAGCAGAGCCATATAAAAACATTACAAAGGGACTCAAAGTACTCCATGACGGAATTCCGATCCATGGTGAAACATTTGGAGCGCATATATACATGGTGGTCGAAATTTATGTTTGAAACATGGAGCAGAATGTTATAACAAATCTATAATGGCAAGGTTATAATAACTACGGTGCAAGTAAGGTCGAGAATAAGACAGATGTTTAAAAAACGTGAAAGCTTCTGGTCCACGCTGCTGGCTGCAGCTTTGCTGGACACTTGTTTGGTCATGGGAGATGGCGTGCTAACACCAATCGCGTACATGTATGTCTCTGCGCATTATCGATGGGGGCACCACAACGTATGGATTTTTGAGGAAAAACGAAACACTCTAGTGAACGAGCACAACATCGACACCTAATCTCTTATTCTTCGTTTTGTCAGTTTGGTCGCCTTGTGCCTTTCTTCACGGCTCTGTTTTTTTTAACAAGACATACTCCCACACGGGGTTTCTTCACGATGTTTTCGCTACATGAAATTGGCGCATGATCTGTTATTCTGCATTATTTAAACTTGGACGACACATACGCTCCACATCGGGAGGGGCCTCTTCATGGCGTTTTCTTCCACAAAATTTCCGAGTACTCCCAAATGCCAAAGCGTTAGGTCAATAGTCAAGTGGGAAGATTTCTGTGACCATGGCCGTTGCGATTTTTCGGGTTGGAATGTTTGGTTAAGATTACTAATCAAGCACGATAATGCTATTTACGCATAATTCTTTTTGCGCTGTTTTATTCTCATAATGCTATTTACGCATAATGCTGAGAAGAAAAAGCGGATGGGGCATGTCTGCATAAAAAAAACTTTCCAAAAAACGCTGCTTTCAACTCAGCCTTCACATATCTCAAATCTAAACATTTCAGTATGTATTTTTGGTGCATCGACGCATGCTTTCATCTGCTGAAGGCCAAGACTGGTTATGTCAAGGTATGAGAACGGTCTGCACAGTCGCCTGAGATGGAATATGAGGTAGAGTCATGATAGGGCAGAGGCGTAAGCCTGCATCCAACAAAACACCTTATCAGCAGTTCGAGGAAACATATCCAGCAAAAACAACTTTGGCACACGATGAATACCTGTGCGTGGTGGTGGAGACTGTTTCGAAGTTGTAACTATGCTGAGGTTCTGCAGTAACTACACGCTGGTCTATTCTTTGGTGATAACCCCTCTCAAAGGTCGATTAATCCAAGAAGAATAATCGGCCGGGCTGAGGAGATACGAGCCACATTTTGATTATTCCCTCATCCATATGGCAGCGCATCGTTTCCCATCACTCTGGCAGTCTCATCCCATGAGGCATGCAGCCACACTAGCCATCGTGCCACAGATTAACTCTAAGCTTATCATTCGGAGCCCAGACAGCATCAGAGATGCGACCGGTTGCTGGGTCGCAGAACTGAAGAGTATGTTGAACATGCGACTGACCTGAAAATGCGACCGTGCGACCTCTGTGAGGTCACATTTCATGAAAAAGCAGTAAGTCACACTATTCTCAAGTTGCTGGGTCGAAGAACTTGCAAAGCCATCCAAAATGTGACCTCCCGACCTTGCAACTGCGCGACCAAGTAGCCAGGTTGCAAATCGTGCAAAGTCACCCGAAAATGCAAATCATCCGACCATGCGACTGTGCAACCTCTCTGAGGTCTCAAGGTCACAAAAGGGCGTGTCTAATAGAAGTCGCAACTGATGAAAATCTCTGACTGCGCGACCCTGCTCCAGAAGTACGAGCTCTCTCAAAAACAACTCCCATCGCACTCTTAAAATTGGTGGGCAGACCCTTACATTACAGGGAGTGGTAGAGGCTTTAAATAAAAGGGTAAAGAACCTTGTGAGCCACGCATGGAAAGCCTGCGAGTATTGGTAATCAAAAGAAGCTTCACTTGCATCAATATTTCCTGCATCGCACGTGTTCCGCAGACTTGAAAACAGAAACATCTCGGCCTTTTAACAGCTGCTGGTATCCTTTGGCCTCTGCGTTATGGTTATTAAATGGTTGGTTTTAAGGTTCAAAAGGGTTATGGGCTCGTTGTTTCAGATTTGCTGATTGCTTGTGCATGTGGTAATGGTGTGATTCGCCATTCATGCAAGGAACTGGTTTTCCGGAGTATCGCTTGCTGTTATACACGGAGATCATAACCAGAATGCATGAGATGCACATAATCGGTGCACACTTGTTCACAATGCCTGTATTATAAATTTTCCTGAGCTTTTGCTAAGTCAAAACTGGAGGCTAGAAACCCATCGCGTTCTGTGGGAGATGGCGCTGGCAGGGGGTTTTCTTTATTCTATTGATGGACCTCGCCGCAAACATTCAAATCCTGGAAGAACTCAATAGAGTCCATGTCGTGGCACAACATTTGACTACACAGGGGTCTAACTGATTCTAGCTGTGACCAAATTATTACATGTTTATGTTGATTTCCTAACGTCGTGTGTATGTATATGTATATATATACCTATATATGGCTCATTCAATTTGTTTTCTTGCAGGTAACACAAGGAAACAATGATGTCCACCCAAATGAAGAGAGCTGCTAGCCCTCTCCAGAGGATGCACAACTGGTTTTCGAATCGACAACAAAACCTGCATTATGCGGATACTCAGTATCTCACTCAAAACAGAAACACCACTCTCCCACTTACCAACACAAGAAAATTCCCTTAGTACGGCAACGACATCTCCAGCAGATAGAAGCTGCTGTTTCACGAGGTCGCAGATTGCATGATGTCGCAGGTCACGGATTGTTCTAGGTTGCAAGTCACGAAATCAATGAAGTCGCAGATCCAGGCAGGTCGCAGGTCGCAGATGTTGGAAAGTCGCAGGTCACAGTTGTTGGCAAGTCGCAGGTCGCAGAATCCTTCGAGTCGCAAGGGCAGCCAACAGACAGGAAGGCGAAAAGCCAGGGAAGCCCAAAGGGCACATTTTCTGTTATAAATACTTCCTTCGAGAACTTGTAAAGGGCCTTTTGTTTGGGACTTGAGCTGAGTACATTGCATTACCAGAGGATTATACATTAGAGCATGAATACAAGCATTTTGAAAAATCCCTTTTTCGATCTGGTGTTGTCATATGTATGAGCGCTATTGAGTATTATATTTTCAGTTTCTGAACATATTTAGATTAAGGGAGCTGTATCTTTAATTCATATCACAATTGCATAACAGTTTGCTGAGTATTTTAATGGTGGTTGAGTTCATTTCACTTTCTTAACGAACGCTAATGGCTTTGTTTATTAGCATTTGTGTTATCATTGAAAACTTTTAGGAAGTGAAGGGCGTTCTTGCCATGAGGAATTATTTCTTTTGTGGTCAGAACAGTTTACAAGCATGACCCGAATGATTTGTTGTTAAGAACACTCCCTTCGGTATTTATGCTTTATTATTTCCTCTTACTACTCATAGTGTTATGTGCACATTTAATGCATCAATCGTATGTCTTGTATCATTTGATTAAGTGTGTATCCAGTGGTTTATAGAGTTTAAGCGAGACCCAAAGAAAGGAGAAATCAGCGGTAACCGGACCCACACCCCAGACGGGATCCCTATTCCAAACGGTTCAAGGTCTAATTGGGAAATTTTACCTGGGAGATCCCCTGCTATTGGCCGGACAAACTTTCCCGTCAACACTCTCCTTTCATGTGTTTGGCATGAGCTGGAGCATCTTCTTTTGAAGGTTGAATTGTATATCCTTCGATATAGTCCTTAACTTCGTCTTCAATTAGATTCAAATATGTCATCTTCTACCATGCACTAAAGTTTGATGACCCAACCAATTTTTTGCTTTCTTTGCAATAAGTCATTTTGACAGATTTAGATAAGATCATAGATAATTACTTGAGTAGAATGACTTCCTCCTCCTAGCATCTTCTTTGATGGTGATGAAGATAGGAACTCATTATTATATTGATTTATCCAATGAAGGTGTTCTTGAATCATTGATGATAAAGAATGTTTCCCAAAAAGATGATGAGTCTTCCAACAATGTCTTGAATATAAATCTTTGATGGCAAAGATTATCCTTTTGATTAGTGGATTCTTTGAAGAATATTCCTTGCAAACCAATTTGACCTTTTAACCCAAACTTTGATCTTTTCTTCCTTGAGTGTTTTCTTGTCAAGTAGCCCTTGTGTTTAGCACCTTAGCTCTGATACCATGTTGAGAATTTGGAGGGGAAGAAAATAATTCAAATTCTTTCCTTGATAATTACTTGTGAGCTTACTTGATTTAGTTATGTCTTATTCTTAGCTTATTTAGTCTTTCATCAAGTCAATTACCAAAATACAAGAGACACAAATTTATGCTCTTCGAGCCAGGGCAAAACCTCTCTGTCTTAGAGAGGAAAACCCATGAGAAATGATTCTTATATATTTTCAAATGAAAAGTACCATGAAGATGACATAGAACCTTGAACTTTGTATGCCTCCAAGACCTTGTCACTGCTTCTTTAATGACTCCTTCTTTCTTGCACCTTCCTGCACCGATATGCACCGTTAAGCACCAGCCTTGGATCCTCCCTTCTATGCACTGATTGTTGTTGCAGCCTTGTATTATGATCGCATTCCTTTTCACGCACTTTATTGCAGACCTTCTTTATACTTCACGATAACCCTAGGATTTCAGAGCTTGTCCTTTTCTTTGCATTTACTTCAGTTCCTTTTCTTACACTTGATACAACCATGTTCTTGCTTTTACTTTAGATAGGTACCACCGAAGTTCACCCAGAATTATTCGCACCTTTTACTTTAGAGTAATTTGCACTTTAACACTATTTTGACCATCACCTTAATCCGCACTTGAACACATTAGAACAAAACCCTTATCCACTGATCTGAAATTGATTGTTAGTTAATGCTATGCTAATATCAATTTCAAATTGAACATGAAAGTGCTTTGGTTTGATTCTTAAACAAGGATTTATACATGTGCTTATGATTGAAAATTCATTAAAATTGATGAGATTAAGTGTATTTCATGAACATAAAAACATGGAAACTAAATGCTGAAAATCAACATATAAGACACATCAAACACAAACAAATGAGTCAAATACACATGGTTTTGATGAAGGAGTTCACCCCTCTTGCGCTACATCTCTTTGGTCTAGATTAATAAGTTGGGCCTTTGTATTATCTTAAATTGTGCAAAAGTGTTGTTTACAGTCTCCTGTTGTCTCTGCAACCTAATCCAATGGCTCTAAAACATCAAAATATACCAAGAATGACCCTTCATGAGCCAAAATTGGTCGAAATTGCCTCCCTCAGTTATGGAAAAACCAATTTTCTTACATTTTCTCCACTGAAACTGGAAGTATGCTAGTTAAATCCACTAAAAGTGGAGCTTTCGCCGCATTTGGTGGCTCCGCCAGATTCGCCGCTAAGATAAACCCGCACTTAATTTGAGATAAGTGTGATTAAAGTGTAGTTAAGGGCGCGTTTAGAGCTAAGCGCTTTTAACGCTAAACTACAGATTAACATGGCTTAACCATATATTAGTGGTAATAAACACGTTTAATAAGTTTAATTCTCTGCCGATGAATAGTGCCTGACCCATGGTCATGGCGCTTCAGACATATGGGAGGGGGTTGGCCCTCTCCGGACCCCCAACTCCTGAGTGGATATAATTTAAATTCATGCAGAATCCTTATGGGGTAAGGATCATGGTGTATGGTATGGCAGTAAGTGCGGGCGCTAGCCTGGGGGAGGCCGCGGGGTCGACCCCAACCTCCTCCCCTCCTCGGACATTAACTTTTTTGTTGAACGAACCATTGTCTTGGACTTTGGTTTAAAAATATATGTTGATATATGTGCGCCCATAGAATTTTTCCAACCTTTACATTCAACCTTCTATGAAATATATATGTGCCCATTAAAACTTGAAGTTCGAACTTGGAATAAAATATATGTGCCATCCATCCTTGCCATGGGGGAGGGAACATGGTAGCCTCTGGCTACGCCACGTGGCCCTTCTCCATTGACCCAAAATTTCACCATAAAAATTAATAATCCACCATAGATAGAAATTTCAAACTTAGGATTAGGAGGAAAAAAGTCAACTTCCCAAGCAACATTGACAAATCTCATTGTGACACTTGTCACAGTGTCATTGGCTGAAAATTGGTGAATATTCCCTGAAGATTTATGAGGTGCTGACTGGACTACCAATTCATCAGTCTGTCACTGTTCTACACATTTTTTTACCTGTTTGAGAAAATGAACAACAAACCATAAATTACTCATACGAACTCAGATTTTGATGAAACAAGTTGTGTTGGAATCTTGGTGATAAGCTCTATCCGATCGTTTTGGTTTGGGGCATTTTTGAGCACTCTCATTTTTGAGCTAAATACTGAGCTTCTGATCATTCCTCCCCACTAGAAGCCTTTTGGACCCCAAAATATATTATTAATCGTTCAGCAGGTGAGGTTACAAATCCATCACCCTTTGACTCTCCATCCATTTGGCCTTGGAAGGATTTTGTCCCTTGAGTCTCACTCTAAGGTATCCGACATTCCCTCTCCTTGAACTTCTGATTCTTCTGTCAAGTATGATATCTTGCTAAATTTCATCAAGATATTCTGGCGAGAAATCATGTATTGATGGTAGTTGAAAATTCTCTCCTTGTTCATCAATCAAAGGAGGCTCAAACAATCTGAAATTCTCAACATTAACGACAAAATATATTTGCATATAAGGAGGCAAATCTAGCTTAAATGCATTAGTACCAATCTTTTCCAAAATTTTAAATGGACCATAACGGATTGGCTTGAACTTTTTACCTTCCCTTTGCAATATTTCTTTGTTGATATATAACCAAACTTCATCTCCAACCTGGAATTTGTGATCAACACAGTGTTTATCATACCTTGCCTTGTAGCTGCTTTGGCTCTTTTCAAGTTGTTCTTGCATTGTGTGATGTACCAACTGAATTTGGTCAAGGAACTTCCTTGCCTTATCTATGTCACTATGACCATCTATAGGGACATATTTATCAAAGATGAAGTCCAAAGGCGATCTTGGCAAGTACCCAAAACATGCCTCAAATGGCGATGTGTTTTTGGAAGAATGCTTTGCCTTGTTGTATGCATGTTGAATGTAATGCAACTGTTCATCCCACAACTTGGGATGTTTGTTGCAATAGCCTCTAAGAAGATGAACGACTGTCCTGTTTACCACCTCGGTCTGACCATATGTTTGCAGAGGAAATGCTGTAATATTCTTCAACTTTGTGTCCATCATATCCCATAATTTTTACCAAAAATTTCGAACAAATCGGTAATCTCGATCACTTACAATAGAAGTAGGAAGACCAAAATGAACCCATGCATTTTGAAAGAAAATATGAGCGGTTTGTTAATGTAAATTTATGTAGATATTCTAAGCTTGATGCAACTTTACTTTCTCTTCAATACTAGACAATAATCACATAAATCATTAAGTAAAATGCTGATAGAACATACCAGTAGATCGAGAGAAGACAAGCCAGAAACAGATAAGTGTGTTGGTGCGTTACGGCGGTCAAAAAGATGCTTCACCTATAAAAGTCTTAATTGGTTAGCTAACCAGCAATGTTACACAACCCTCAGATTAACCAAACAGTCAACTTAAAGGTCAACCCAGAAAAGTCAACGCTGCCCAGAAAATTCAATGCAAAACAACAATAAGTAAAAGTCAATGCAACACGGTGTACGGTCAACCTTTGACCTCGATTTTTGTGCCAAAATGTACGGACTGCAGAAATCGAAGTATATGCAAAATTCAGCTCCTTTTGACCATGCATTGACGAAAGTCAACGTTGGTCAAACCTGCGGTGGAAACCCTACCTGCAGCAGAAAATGTCTTCGTCCTTCTCCCACGTGTGAATCGCAGATTTTCCTCCAAGTAGCTCGAACCAATCAGAAGTGGAGAGAGAAATATGTGTGATGAGGAGATGAGTGAAATGGCTTCCAACGCTGACTTTATTTATATCCATCACTGAGGGTGTGTGACACATTTGTTGGGGTACAACACGTTAAAGTCGACATGCACATATTTGAATATATTAGAAAATAATTTCAAAATAAATGTTCTGCTCATCGAATCAAGATGATATTTAGATCGATCTTTCACCTCTCTGAAAGAGGAACCCAATAAAAATATTGGTATCTTCATCTGAGCATCACAACATGGAGTTTGGACCTAGTTTTCCAATTTTTAACACTCCCTCTCAACTAGGGAGAACTTCGTCCACATGTGCAACTCAACATCGTGCGTCATCCCGCCGTAACTTGATTTGCTGGCTCTTTATTTTAGAACAGAAGTGGGTCAGTCACAAAGACATCATTCCCAGCTGACAGATTCAGCCTAGAGGTCTGAAACCTCTATAGGAATCACAAAGAGTCTCATACCAACCTGAAGTTGATTTATCTGACCCGAAGTCAGTAGGAGGTCCGAAACCTCACTTGGAATCAAGAGAGTCATATATACTAACCCGAAGTTAGTGTCACTGACCTGAATTCAATTGGAGGTCTGAAACCTCACATGGAATCAAAGAGTCACATACCAACCCGAAGTTGGTTTATCTGACCCGAAGTTAGTAGGAGGTCCGAAACCTCACTAGAATTTATCTTAGATCAAGTGGTTGGACACGTGCCATCCTAGATAGAGAGTACAACAATCTCTGATGCGTCCATCAGTCTTTGCTACTAGTCTCTAGCTTTTCCCACCTCATTGGCCAAATGAGAGGTACTTCCCATGAGTCCGGAACTCAAATGGGTAGGATGCATACGGGGCACAGATAATGAGAGGTAAACCAACTCAATCATCACAACAATGGGGCATAAGCACACCAACGAGGTTTGACAAGCCTAGCCCTGTGGTTGCTTATAGCTCTGAGAAGCTATCCCTAAAGCCCCCAGAGCTCCAAGAGCTCATCGTCCTACAGGACCCTCAAAATAGCATTAAGGGAATTTTGAGGTCTAAAATGGGCCTCCTACAGAAATTATAAAATAATAGTGGAAATAATAAAATAAGATTTGATTACATCATCAAATTTTAGAGGGAAAAAGGAAAAAACTACTTTTCCAACTCGTATTTTGAACTTATCTCCCTAAGGTTTTACTCAAATTTTGAGCAGGAATATTCGTTTGATGCAAAGTTTAATTCCCCATCCAAGGAGTACCCATGTTGCATACTTTTGATGGATCTTGCTATACGAAAAATGATAAATACATGGAAAATGTGATTGCAATCACGTTTTTTCATGTATTTTTCATTTTTCGTACAACAAGATCCATCAAAAGTATGCAACATGGGTACTCCTTGGATGAGGAATTAAATTTTGCATCCAATGAGTACTCCTGCTCGAAATTTGAATAAACCCTTAGAGAGATAAGTTGAAAATACAAGTTGAAAAAATAGTTTTAATATTTTGTTATTTTTTAATCTTTTTACTTTTTTACTCCAAAAATGGTGAATCATCCCCCATGATTGACATCATCATCTTGAACCCTATCGGTCCTCATAAATTTTATTTTGGTTGTACATTTTTCTTAGGAGACCCATTATAGACCTCAAAATTCCCCTAATGGGGTCGTTCCACGATTCCAAGATTCTCATGGAAGGTTAGGAACATGACCTTCCCCAAGGGCATTGTGAGAATATCCGTGACTTTCTCATCAGTTCCCATATGATCGAGCCTTACGACACCTCGCTGTACCATATCCCAGATAAAGTGGTACCAACCATCAACATGCTTGGATCGATCATGGAACCTGGGATTCTATGACAAACGAATCCCTCTCTAGTTATCAGAAAGGATAAAAATGGCATCTAGCACATGCTCAAACAACTCACTAAAGTGATTTCACAACCAACTGACTTCACGTCGGGCCATACATGCTGCAATGTATTCAGCCTTAGTGGTGCTGAAGGCTACCGACTTCCGTTTCCTGCCCGAAGCAGATCTACATGTGAAGAAGCATCCATATGTTCTCTTGCGATCCACCACTTTGTCAGCCCAATCGGCATCAGTATATCCACAGAGTGTCATGCTCCCGATAGTGTATCTCAGCCCATGGTCTATCGTGCCTCAGAGATATCTCAAGAGTTTCTTGGCACCAACCCAATGAATGTTATGATAATCTAAGTTGTCATTGATGGAAATAAGATGCTTGATGATGATGGAGGACTACATAAGGACTCATATCACTATGGCATGGTAACCTTATGATAAATAAGGCTATGATGGAGAAGAAAAACCATAAAGAACCCCTAGACATTCTGCCCTACCTCTATTTCTGCGCTTGTAAATGACCAGTCAAATTAAAAATGATTTTTCACTACCTTGGAGGCAAAATATTTCTATGAAACCTTCACTATCATTTAGAGCATAATTTTAGCTTTCATATGAGCTCTTGGCCTAAAATTCCAAATATTTTGGGAGAAATATATTTTTCAAGTCAAGGGTATTTATCTGGTCCTTGAGCCAACCGGTGCTAAGTCTCTCATGTCGGCCTCAGTTTAATTGACGTGTCCCTTCAGCTCATAGAAAAAACAAACTCTATAAATACTTGTTCGGACCTCCATTTTGGACAGCAGCTCGGTGAATAAGTTATAGCACAGAGTAAGGTAAAAGGTTCACATCTCGTGAACTCTTAAGGAGAAGAACAATCCAATCTTTAAGCACCACATGTCTAATTTTGTATGAAACAGTGACATCTATTCGGATAGGGCATCTTCTATACCACTACAGTCATAAAAATTCGGACTGCAGCTCTACAGAACTCGGATATGTCATCAGTTGGGTGCGACTTTGAAGCTCGGACTGTGTATCATATTTTACCTCAGACTGTGATTATCAACAACAACGCGGACTTTCTTGTGGCTCGGGTGGATTACGTAAAACTGTAGCATAATTCTTGAGTGGCTCTGATACTCCTTGCTGTAGTAATAGTCTCAGACCTTCTGTGATACTTCTTGTGGTTCAGAAAATGTGATCAATTGTTGTGGACAATGGCTTTGATGATTCATATTGTGTGAAGCATTGTGAACGTGCTATACCTAAAGACCACTCTAGAATTGTGGTAGCTTGGAGTGAAAAAACCTTATTGAAAGCTCATGATAGTAGCTATACTTGAGGAGAAAATGCTCATTCTGATAGGGTTGACCACAGTGGCTCAGAATATTTTGAAGCAGCTTCAGATATGATTACATTCTTTGGACAGTGAATGTGGCATTGATGCAATATCCTCTTGGAAAATGAAGACTGCAGTACTGTTGGATTAATTGAAGGCCAGTAATGAAGAGAAGTGGACACTGAAGTCAGTGAATAATTTTGGAAGAAATATATGTCAAGAACATTCAAGTAAATTCTATTCACATTCTCTATTAAACTAAGCAAAGAAGGATTGGTGTCCTTGGAGTAGGAGCTCCTAAACACAAGATTGGTGGCTTGAGAAGATAGGGTTGAAGCCCTAAATGTTGGAGCCTCATCAAAGTCCAAGTTGGTGCCTGTTTCATTAAAAGGGTTGGTGCCCTTCACTCATCTATTGTATGCTATTATTAAAAAAAGGGATTGAAGTTCTTATTAATCCTTAATATCATTATTATACACCTCTATGTCTTTAATTGTGAAGAATCTAACTTGCAATAATTAATAATTGAAAAGAAATACTGATTCACCCCCCTCTCAGTATTTCTAACAATTGGTATCAAAGCCAGCTTCTTCAATATCAGCCTAACAGCTAGAAGAAGGATTCTTAGGCACAATGAAGAACATGGAAGCAACAAGGAAACTAACTATCTTTGATGGAACGAATTTTGGTTTTTGGAAAAAGAGGATGTCCTACTATCTAATGTCTCTTGGTCCTGAAGTATGGCACTCTGTTCTAGATGGGTACAAAGCTCTTGCCAATCTTCCAACTGATCAATATGAAAGAAGAGCCTACATTGCTAATGCCAAAGCTTTAAATTCTATCACTAGTGGAATTACCGATTTCGAATTTACGAAAGTCATGAACTGTGACTTAGCCAAAGAAGTATGGGATAAGTTGGTTTCTCTATATGATGGCAACTCCAAAGTCAAGAAGGCAAAGCTTCAAACCTATAGAAGACAATTCGAGAGTCTGAAAATGGATGATGAAGAAGATATTGCATCATATTTCCTCCGAGTAGCTGAAGTGGTTAACTCTCTTAGAGGACTAGGAGAAAATATTGAAGAAAGCACCATTGTTCAAAAAATCCTGAGATCGCTTCCTGACAGATTTGATTCCAAAGTAAGTGCCATAGAAGAAATGAAGGATCTAGATACTCTCAAGATGGATGAACTCCATGGAATTCTCATTGCCTATGAGATGAGGAAAGGAAGTCCAAATTTCAAAGAAGCAACCTTCAAAGCCTCAAGATCTACAAAAGAAGGAAAAATAATGGAATTGCAACAACGATGAATCTGATACTGAAAATGAATTAGCTCAATTTGTACGAAGACTAAAAAGGGGATCCAAGCTAAGAGGTAAGTACCCTCTTATTTGTTTCAATTTTGGAAGAATAGGTCATTACGCTGCAAAATGTCCCCATAAACATGATAGTGATGATGAAAAGGACTCCAAAAGGATGATGTACAAAAAGAAAGGGTTTAAACAAGATGAGTCCGATGAAGATGAATTTGTAGTCATTAAAAAGAAATAAACCAAAAATATGTGTCATCACAAAGAAAGAAATGATGAATTAGATGAGGAAAGTGATTATGTTGGAAGCAAAGAAACGTTATTCATGACATTTACAAATGATGATGACTCAGAACTGGAAGATGAAAGAAACATGGATAGTTTGCTGATGAATGCCATTGATGAAAATGAGAATCTACAAAAGAAGATAATTTCTCTCAAAATAGAAAGAGAGGAAGCAAAAAGAAGGGAAGACTTCTTGAACATTAAGCTAAAAGAGAAAGATGATATCTGTGAAAAACGTGAAGCTGAAATAGTATCTCTAAGAAAGGAATTAGAGCAAGTCAAAAGGAGTTGGAAAAGCTCTCTAGCTCTTGAAGAAATTCTTAATACTCAAAAACCTCAACACGACAAGTCTGGAATTGGTTTCAAAGGAGAATAATCAAGTACAAAGTATTATGCCAGAAGTTATGCTGATGTACTCTCTCGCCATCCTAAAGAAGAAAATTCATCTCGTCAGGAACAAAGTCCCATCTCAAAACCAAGAATTGAAGAAAGAGAAACTCCAAGGAAGAATTTTGGATACTACAACAGGTATCAAACTATTTTTCTTGGGCATTGTTACAATTGTAAAAACTTTAGGCATCAAGCTAAACATTGTAAGGCTCATAAGAATGAAGCACCTAGATTGAAAAATCAAACAAACCAACTACACGGTCCTAAAGAGAAAGTACAAATCAAAACTTACAATTCTTTTGATCCCTTGGCTAAGTTTGATTCATCTTGCTCATTATGTGATAATTATGATCATAATGAAAAAAATTGTCCTCTCAAAAGGGAGAAAGCTAAAAACATAAATCTCAAAACTGATAAATGTGGCCTAGCTCTATGTGCTCATAGTGAAGAAAATCATTGGTTTGTGGATAGTGGATGCTCCAGACATATGATAGGTGACAAAAAGAAGTTTATCTCATTGAAAAAGAAAAATGGAAATGTATCTTTTGGAAGTGGATCCGCTAAAATCACTGGAAAAGGAACTAATACCCTTGTAAATGGACTAGGAAAGGCTCAAAACACCTTGCTGGTAGAAGGGCTCAAACACAATCTCTTAAGTGTTAGCCAGATTTGTGACCAAGGACATAATGTTGTCTTTAGTACAAAAAAATATGAAATAAGAGACTCATCCTCGGGAGAAATTGTGGCGAAAGGAGTAAGAACTCCAGATAATGTTTACATACTCAGTAGAATCCAAGAAGAAAAATGTTACTTAAGTCAAACAGATGAAAGTTGGTTATGGCACAAGCGATTGGGGAATACAAATTTTGATAACCTAGTCAACATCAACAAAATTAATGCAGTAAGGGATATTCCAAAAATGTGCAAACCAAATAAAGCTGTATGTGGCCCATGCCAACATGGAAAGCAAACCAGAACTAGCCACAAAACTAAGGAGTTCTCAACAACAAAACCTTTGGAAATCATTCATGCAGATTTGTGTGGGCCAACTAGAACTCCAGCTCTTCAGGGTGAAAGGTACTTTGCTCTATTTTTTGATGAATATACTAGAATGATGTGGATATATTTCATAAAATATAAATCCGAAACATTTGACTGTTTTAAAAATCTTAAGGCTCTCATTGAGAATGAGAAATATTCTAAGATTAAATGTCTTAGAACGGATAGAGGAGGAGAATTCACCTCAAAAGAGTTTGATGAATTCTATAAAGAGCATGGAATCTAAAGAGAACTCTCTACTGCTAGGACACCCCAGCAAAATGGAGTAGTTGAAATAAGGAACCGAACCATTCAAGAAATGGCAAGGAGAATGCTACTAGCAGCCGATTTGCAACCAAAATTTTGGAGAGAAGCAGTTGGCACCGCAGTTTATACCTTAAATCGAACTCAACTAAGACCAAATAATGAAAATAATTTTAATGAATTATGGAAAGGAAGACCTGCTTCAGTAAAATATTTCATGGTTTTTGGAAGCAAATGTTTCATAAAAATAAATGATGACTCACCAGGTAAATTTGATTCTAGAGTTGATGAAGGAATATTTCTTGGATACTCCACTAGGAGAAAAGGTTACAAATTTTACAACTATTGTCTACGAAGAATAGTGGAAAGCATTGATGTGAAGATTGATGAAGGCCTTTCAGAAAAAGGAATTGAAGATCATGAAGTTGTGCCTTTCTTTGAAGAAAGTAAAGAAGAAGAACCTGAAAAAGAAGAGGAGAATGAAGAGCCTCAAAGTGAACCTCAAAATGAATCTTCACAAACTCCCTCCAAGATCAAGTTTGTTCAAAGATATCATCGAGAAGAACAGGTCATCGGAAATATAGATGAAGGAATCCAAACTCGAAGAAGGATAATAAGCACCCCTAGAAAAGATGATGTGGCTCTATTATCTTTAATATAACCTGAAATTTTTTCTCAAGCAAGCAAATATCCTTATTGGATAAAGGCCATGGAAGAATAAATGTCTCAAATCGAAAAAAAATGAGACTTGGGAACTGGTACCTCGCCCAAAATATAAAAATATAATTATAACAAAAAGGGTATTCAAAAACAAGATGAATGAAGATGGACAAATCATCAGAAATAAAGCCAGACTTGTCTGCAAAGGATACTCGCAAATCGAAGGAATTGACTTCGAAGAAACCTTTGCACCAGTGGCTCGAATGGAAGCCATAAGAATGTTTTTAGCATTTACTTGCTCAAAAGGATTCAAGGTTTATCAAATGGATGTAAAATCAACATTCCTGAATGGAGATCTCAAGGAGGAAGTTTACATGGAGCAACCAGAAGGATTTGATCTTGCTGAAGGAAAAGACCTTGTATGCAAACTAAAAAAGGCCTTGTATGGATTAAAACAAGCCCCTAGAGCATGGTATGCAAAGTTGGATCACTATCTGCAACAAGAAGGTTTCAAAAAAGGAGTGGCAGGTAGAAATCTCTACATGAAAATGGACAAGGAAAAACTTCTGATCACTCTTGTTTATGTCGATCATCTAATCTTTGCTAGCAATGATGAAGAAATGAGCCATGAATTTTCTCTAA
Source organism: Pinus albicaulis (assembly GCA_034641835.2). Lineage (NCBI taxonomy): Eukaryota > Viridiplantae > Streptophyta > Pinopsida > Pinales > Pinaceae > Pinus > Pinus albicaulis. The sequence continues at coordinate 347,385,388 of CM076580.1, forward strand.
ATATGTCCAAAAAATTCTACAACCTATGAAAAGCTGTGAAAAATGCGGGGATTCCGAAAATTGAACACCTTATGATTTAATAAATTGAGGCATTTCACCTTTCCATAGTGGGCAGGTATCAAATGATCAGATCTCAGGGAGATTCGGGCAGGAAGAGATAGATGTACATGTATCAATAGGTAGGGCAGGTCGCAAGAGATCATCTCGAAGTCAGGTGGGCTAGGTCGAAGCAGGCAGGGCTCAAGAGAAGGTTTCGATCAGATATCGAGATGTCAATGATTGGTGAGTTGTCTTACTTTCTTGGGCTACAAATATATCAAAATTCTGCAGGAATGTTTATATCTCAATGAAAATATCTTAAAGACATGCTTAAAAGATATGGGATGGAAGATTATGCACCTATGAGCACACCAATGACCACATATTGTAAATTAAGCAAAGACGATGATACCCCCCAAATAGATGCAACTCTTTACATGTCAATAATTGGAGCTCTCCTATACTTAACTACTACAAGACCAGATATTATGCAAGCAGTAGGAATGTTAGCAAGATTTCAGTCAAGTCTTAAACAATCCCATCTAGCAGCTGTGAAAATAATTCTCAGATATCTGAAAGGAATGACTGATTTCGGTCTTTGGTATCCTAAGAGCTTATTCTGACGCTGATTGGGCCGAAAGCGTGGATGATAGAAAAAGCACCAGTGAAAATGCATTCTTTATGGAAGATTGTCTTGTATCTTGGCTCAGCAAAAAGCAATCATCTATATCCCTTTCTACAACTAAAGCCGAATATATAGTTGCTGCTGATTGTTGTACACAAATTCTATGGATGAAGGAAGCCTTGAAGGATGTCAACATAGAAACTAAGCAACCAATTACTATTTTTTGTGACAATACTAGCACCATCAGTCTTTCACAGAATCTGGTGATGCACTCAAGAACCAAACATATTCCAATCAAATACCACTTTCTTCGTGAACAAGTTGCTGAACACAATATCAGGTTGGAATACGTCAATATAAAAGAGAAAATTGCGGATATCTTTACAAAACCCCTTCCACGAGAAGCATTTGAGTATTTGTGCCAAAAGATGGGGGTCATTGCTGTTGCATCACATTAAATCAAGCATCATGTCAGGGGTATAGTATGTTAGGGGGGGTAGCATGACAGGGGGAGCACATTGGCACCCCATTGCCATTGATGTCAAAGGGGGAGAGAAGAAAAATATTTCCATCGAATGACAAAGGGGGAGATTGTTAATCTAAGTTGTCAGTGATGGAAATAAGATGCTTGATGATGATGTAGGACTACATAAAGACTCATATCACTATGGCATGGCAACCTTATGATAAAGAAGGCTATGATGGAGAAGCAAAACCATAAAGAACCCCTAGACATTCTGCCCTACCTCTATTTCTGTGCCTGTAAATGACCAGTCAAATTAAAAATTATTGTTCACTACCTTGGAGGCAAAATATTTCTATGAAACCTTCACTGTCATTTGGAGCATAATTTTAGCTTTCAAATGAGCTCTTACTTGGCCCAAAATTCCAAATAGTTTGGGAGAAATAGATTTTTCAATTCAAGGATATTAATCTGGTCCTTGAGCCAACTTGTGCTAAGTCTCTCATGTCGACCTCAGTTTAATTGACGCGTCCCTTCAGATCATAACAAAAGCAAACTCTATAAATAATTTTTCGGACCTCCATTTTGGACAACAACTTAGTGAAGAAGTTATAGCACAGAGTAAGGTAAAAGGTTCACATCTCGTGAACTCTTAAGGAGAAGAAAAATCCAATATTTAAGCACCGCAGGTCCAATTTTGTATCAAACAATGACATCTATTCAGATAGGGCATCTTCTATACCACTACAGTCATAAACATTCAAACTGTAGCTCTACATAACTTGGATATGTCATCAGTTGGGTGTGACTTTGAAGCTCAGACTGTGTATCATCTTTTACCTCAGACTATGACTATCAACAACAGTGTGGACTTTCTTGTGGCTTGGGTTGGTTACGTAAAACTGTAGCATCATTCTTGAGTGGCTCTGATACTCCTTGCTATAGTAATAGCCTCAAAGCTTCTGTGATACTTCTTGTGGTTCAGATAGTGTGATCAATTGTTGTGGACAGTGGCTTTGATGATTTATATTGTGTGAAGCATTGTGAACGTGATGTACCTAAAGAAAACTCTAGCACTGTGGTTGATTGGAGTGAACAAACCTTATTGAAAGCTCATGATAGTAGCTATACTTGTGGAGAAAATACTCATTCTGACAGGGTTGACCACAGTGGCTCAGAATATTTTGAAGCAGCTTCAGATATGATTACATTCTTTGGACAGTGAATGTGGCATCGATGCAATATCCTCTTGGACAATGAAGACTGCAGTACTGGTGGATTAATTGAAGGCCAATAATGAAGAGAAGTGGACAGTGAAGTCAGTGAAGAATTTTGGAAGAAATATATGTCAAGAACAGTCAAGTAAATTCTATTCACATTCTCTATTAAACTAAGCAAAGAAGGATTGGTTTCCTTGGAGTAGGAGCTCCTAAACACGAGGTTGGTGCCTTGAGAAGATAGGGTCGAAACCCTAAAGGTTGGAGCCTCATCAAAGTCCAAGTTGGTGCTTGGCAACAGGTTGGTGCTTGTTTCATTAAAAGGGTTGGTGCCCTTCACTCATCGATTATATACTATTATTAAAAAAAGGGATTGAAGTTCTTATTAATCCTTAATATCATTATTATACACCTCTTTGTCGTTAATTGTGAAGAATCTAACTGGAAATAATTAACAGTTGAAAAGAAATACTGATTCACCCCCCTCTCAGTATTTCCACCAATGGTCAACCATGAGTTGACTCACAGTGTTCATTGCACAACATACGTTCGGACGAGTGTTCACTAAGAACATCAGGGCCCCTACGAGTTGACAATACTCAGTAGGATTTGTTGACATGGAACCAACAGCGCTGCCACTCAACTTATTAAAGTTGAGCTCCATTGGTGTCAAATCGAACTTGCACTTCACCATACTAAATCTTTCCAGAAGCTTCACAATGTATTTTCCTTGAGAAAGGAAAATCTCAACAGGTCTCTACCAGATCTCCAGGCCTAGGAAGTAGTGCATCAGTCCTACGTATTTCATCTCAAACTCAAAAGCGAGCTCCCTCTTGCACTGATGAATGAGAGGGTTAGCACCTGTCAAGAAGAGGTCGTCTACATATAATGCCAGAATGAGAGGCTTCTCTCTATCAACCTTGAAGTAAAGGTTCGGATCAACATTGCTGTGAGTGAAGCCTAGCTTCATCAGGTAGCTATCTATCATATTGTACTAAGCTCTAGGTGCTTGATTTAGTCCACAGAGGGCTTTCTTCAACCTGCAGACATGGGTGTCCCGATCCTGGACTTCAAACCCTAGAGGTTGCTCTACATATACCTCTTCCTTTATCGCACCATGCAGAAATGCGATCTTCACATCCATCTGATGAAGAATCCATCCTTGTGTAGCAGCAAGGGCTATGATAGATCAAATGGTGGTATATCGGGCCACAGGTGAAAATATGTCATCATAGTCTATCCCTTCCTTTTGAGAGAAGCCACGGGCAACGAATCCCTCCTTGTACTTTTAAGCACTTCCATCAGATCCGTGCTTGATCTTGTAGAGCCATTTCGAGGTGACAACTGCTTTGTCCTCCGGTCTTGGAACCACATCCTAGACATAATTCTTCATTATGGACTCATACTCTTCGTGGATAGCATCCTTCCATACTTGATGCTTTATGGCTTCCTCAAAAGATCCAGGCTCAAATTGTACAATAGTACTCATGGCTTCTAGATACCTTTGGTATCTACTAAACTTCTTGCTTTCACAGAATGTCCCCCTTGGGGCCATATGTGTCCTTGAGCCATGATGGTCTCTTCCCCAGTGAAGGAGGTGGATCAATTAGGTACATCGGTCCTTCAGCATCGGGCATCGTCTCATCCTTCGGTCCTTCTTGATTTCCAGGCCTTGCTTCATGGACTTCCTCAGATCTCGGAAGATTGACTACTTTCCTCAGGGAAGCATCTTCGCCAAAAGTGACATTGTGGCATATCTCCACTTCCCTTTGACCAAGAACATAGACTCTATAGGCCTTCAAAGTTTCGTTGTAGCCCACAAACATTGTGGTCTCCCTCTTGATGATAGCTCCTCTGCAAAAGTTCTTGAACTCTTTCGTTTCATATAATAAGAACATCTTCCCAAGGATGTCACGAACAACATACCAGACATATCGGAATGTATCAATGCAAGACATCAGATGTCTTTGTGATGCTTGAGGGGAAAGGTGCCCTTGTGTGATTTTTGTAGTGAAGGTTTCCAAACCTCCGGTGCCATATATCACATGTCATCACTCCCAGTGGACTTCCTCCAACCTGGTAGAGTGTATCAACTCTAAACCCAATCATGATAGCTTCCTTGAAGCTCTTCTTCCACATGCACACCTTTCCATCAATGAATGCCACATTGAAACCTTTGTCTTCCATGGCCGATATAGACATAAGGTTCTTCTTCAAATTAGGTACATAGAGTACATCTTGCAAGCGGAGGACTTGACCTTGAGACAAGTGGAGGGTCACAGTCCCGGTCCCTTTCACGAGATATGTGGAATTATATCCAAGGATAATTTCCAGATTAGTATCCTTCTCAACTATATCAGAGAGTGCTTTCTTGAACCCAGTGATGTGCCTTGAGGCACCAATATCCATCAACCAGACATCCATAGTGTCGGGTGGAGATGCAACAGAGAGGGCATATACAAGAATGAATTTTTTCTTTTATCAACAACATTTGACTCCTCATACCTGGAATTTCTCGACCTTTTGAAGGGTTGATCATTTCCATCGGAGGGAGCCTTCCTTTTTCCCTTGAACCTGTTGTTCCTTTGATTTCCATTCCTCCGGTTGTTGTTGTCATCATCATCAGGAGAATCCTTCTTGAAAGGGAATTCTCTAGCATTGTGACCTGGCTTGTGACAAGTGTAACACTTGCCCTTCTTTCCTTGGGCCCCTGCTCTTCCTTTATTCTTTGGATCACCAAAGTTATTATTTATAGAATGAGAAGCGTAGGTAGCATTTCCATCATTTCCATACTCCATTCTTGTCTCTTCTTGTACACATCTCGATAGTACTTCTTCAAATTCAGGTATCACATTATTATTTAGAATGGTAGTGTTGAACACATGCCATTTGGATGGGAGCCCTCCAAGTGCAGTGAGTACCATCTCTTGATCAACTATTGTCTCCCCAATAGCCAGAAGATTGTTCTTGATCTTGATATGATTGAAAAAACTCATCCATGCCTTTCTTCAGATTCTTCAATTGATTCTTGAAGAATAGTACTTGATTCACATTGTTGGCCTTGAACATGTTGACCAACTTATCATACATTTATTTTGATGTTCCCAACTCCTAGATGTAGGAAACCAGATTCTTGTGAATTGAGTCCCTGATCATCAGCTTTGCTTTGATCTCCATCTTCTTATACTTTGTCTTGGCGGCAATAGTTGCAGTGGATGGAGGCTCTTGGATTTTACCCTGCACATAGTCCATGACATCTTGGTCTTCCAACATAAGATCCAATGTCATCTTCCAAGCATGGAATTCATCTTTCCCAGTCAATTTATCATCAGCCTTGAAGCCATTGTAGTTTGAGGAACCCATCCTCTTCTTCGGTGATTGCTACAAATTAGGTCTTTGTCTTCACCTCAGCTCTGATACCATGTAAATTTATGTAGATGTTCTATGCTTGATGCAACTTTACTTTCTCTTCAATACTAGACAACAATCACATAAATCATTAAGTAAAATGCTAATAGAACATACCAGTAGATCGACAGAAGAAAAGCCAAAAACATATAAGTGTGTTGGTGCGTTACGGTGTTCAACATGATGCTTCAACCAACAAAGTCTCAATTGGTTAGCTAACCAGAAATGCCACACAACCCTCAGATCAGCCAAACAGTCAACTCAAAGGTCAACCCAGAAAAGTCAATGCTACCCAGAAAAGTTAACGTAGAACAACATTAAGTAAAAGTCAATGCATCACGGTCTATGCTCAACCTTTGACCTCGATTCTTGTGCCAAAATATACGGACTAAAGAAATCAAAGTCTATGCCAAAATTCAGCTCCTTTTGACCATGCATTGACCAAATTCAATGCTAGTCAAACCTGCAGTGGAAACCCTAGCTGCAGCAGAAAATGTCTTCGTCCTTCTCCCACGTGTGAACTACAGATTTGCCTCCAAGTAGCTCAAACCAATCAGAAGTGGAGATAGAAATATGTGTGATGAGGAGATGAGTGAAATTTCCTCCAACATTGACTTTATTTATATCCATCACTGAGGGTGTGTGACACATTTGTTGGGGTACAAAACCTTAAAGCCGACATGCGCATATTTGAATATATTAGAAAATAAATTCAAAATAAATGTTCTGCAATTGGATCAAGATGATATTTATATCGATCTTGCACCTCTTCAAAAGAGGAACCCAATAAAAATATTGGTATCTTCATCTGAGCATCACAACATGGAGTTTGGACCTAGTTGTCCAATTTTTACAGTTTAGCTGTAATTGTTTTCTTACATGGCATCAAAAGACACATTTTTTTGAACCTATCTACCACAACATACAAGTAATCATGACCTTTTCTTGACATTGGAAGACCACCTACAAAATCCATTGAGATAGTCTCCCAAGGATGTGAAGGAACTAGAAGTGGTGTTTCCTATTACTAGGCTTACTTATTGCACATAAAGAACATCTTCTAATAAAATGAGATACACTATCAATCATCCGTGGCCAATAACAATACCTTTGGAGATTCACTACTATCTTGTCTACACCGAAATGTCCAACAATCAATGATGTGTGCACCTCCCTTATGATACTATTTCTTTCTCCCTGTGGTATACATAACTTGCCCAAGTGATACAAAAATTGTTATGCACATGATAATCGAACTCTTCATTTTGGTTTCCTTGACTCAAGCTTTCATACACATCTTGAAAATCACTATCATATGCATATTGTTCAATGTAAATTTCATGCATAACTGAATTGTGCTTGAGTATAATAGATGAATTTACAATAGGCATAGAGAGCATATCAACTACCTTTTTGTAGATTCCCTTTTTATACCTGATAATGAAATGAAATTGTTGTAGAAATCCCATCCATCTGAAATGTCTTGATTGCTGCAACTTTGACTATGATTGTACGTACTACAATGGCTGATGGTTGGTATGGATAATGCTCTCTTTCCCCATCAAATAGTGCTTCCATTTCTTTACAATTTGTACCAATGCATATAAATATTTATCATCGGAAACATAATTAGTCACAACTCCATTAAAAATTTCAGAATGAAACGAAATAAGCTTACCATGCTACATGAAAACTGCTCCCATAACATAATCACTTGCATATGTTTGGATCTCAAATGGCTATCTAATATCCGGAAGAGCCAATACCAGCGCTGAACTTATATTTTGCTTTAAAGCATCAATTGATTTTTTCTACATATCTCCCCAATGGAAGACTTTCTTGACACTTGTCAATGCATGTAACAGAGCTGTAATGGAAGAAAAATTAGCAATGAATTTCCTCCAATATTGTGCTGCCCCAAGAAAGCTTCTTACCTCTGTAACTATATTGGGCTTGGGCCAATTCAGAATGACCTCTACTTTGGAAGGGTCTATCTTCAACTCACCTCCTCCAACAATGTGTCCCAAATACACTAAAGAAGTCTTTCCAAACTCACACTTTGACATCTTTAAATATAATTGTTCTTTTTTCAAGACATCAAGTACCTTTTTCACATGCATGACATGTTAATATCTTGATTTGCTGAATACAAGTATGCCATCTAAGTAAAAAATGAATAAGTCATCTAGAAATGGTCTTAGTACATCATTCACGAATCTCATGAAATTAGCTGGCGCATTTGTTAGACCGAATGGCATAACTAGCCACTCAAACAATCCTTGTCTAGTTTTAAATGCAATTTTCCAAATGTCCTCCTCAACTATTCTAACTTGATGATAACCACTTCATAAGTATAACTTAGTGAAATATATTTCATACTTTGAATGATCTAGAAAATCATCAATACGTGGGAGTGGGTAGCGATTTTTTACAGTGATTTTATTCAATGCATAAAAATATATGCACATGCGCCAAGTCTCGTCCTTATTTGATACCAAAACAATTGGCGAACCACATGGCGAAGTAGATGGGCGTATGATACCTTTGTTCAACTATTCTTGATTTTGATTCTTTATTTCCAAACTCTCCATAATTGACATGCGATATATACCAATGTTTGGAAGTGGAACATCCTGCTGCAGCTGAATCTCATGCTGAATTCCCCTCTTGGGAGGTAACCCACTTCGTTCTTGAAACATATCGCCATGCCGACTTACCACATAAAACAAATAAGATTTTAATTTTTCATCACATCCTTCAAAATATTCATAGTCAACATCATCCTTTCTTGATCACGAGAATAAATTTTTTTACTTGCATTAATTAGCCTCTTCATTTGCCCTGCATTAACTAAACAAATATTCAGTTTTTTGCGATGAGCTCTCACAATATACTCCACCCCATCCTTAAGAAAATGACATTTGTTCTCATGGAGATAAAACACCGCTTTCCTGTCATAAAATATGGGCTTCCCAAGATAATCCTAAAAATGTCAAGTGGAACCACATCTAACTAGACTTTATCAACAAAGTTTGCAGTAATAGAAAATCGAAATATGCATTTCTTGGTAACCTGTAAATTGGCATTCTTAACTATCCAACCCAAAGGGTATGGTTTATGATGTGGTACAGTTTCAAGGTTAAGCTTTGACCAAGTCTTCTAAAATCAGGTTTTCTTATGACCCACTATCAAACAATGCATCAATCTTTGTATGATTTGAAATCACTCTAACATGGAAAAATTCTATCCTTGTGTCTTCATTTGGAGTGTTGTTGTGACTATTTGAGGAACTAGTACTTGTTATGGCTTCCTTTCCTTTTTTTAACCATAGCTAAAATATTGGTCTCATCTCTGGAATCGGATCCAAGATCTTGTTTTGTGGTGGCAGTCAACTTTTGTTTCCCCTTGTTATTTGGTTTCTTTGGCCTTAGTTTAGGATGTAGTTTCCAACAGTGGGCTTCATCATGACCCTGTATGGAACAATGTTTTCATGTAGTTTTATCCCCTTCTTTCTTGATGTTTGCATTCTTATTTCCCTTCCATTTTCCTCCCTTCTATTTTCCCTTACCCTTGAATGGCTTCTTCTTACTACCCTCTTCCTGAATGTTCTTCCCCCTTGCTTCAAGATGTGTGGCTTGCACACATACTTCATCTAAGTTGTTTGGGTTAAACATAAGGATAGTTTGTTTCAAATAGGAATGTAAACCCCCAATGTATTTCAAGAGTGTGTATTGGGAATTCAAATTTATTCCTAACAACAAATCCCTCTTTCTAAAATCCTGAGTGTACTCTTGAACTGTTTGGCCTTGGAGTTGCCTAAGGTTTTGCCAACTCATAATTTATTTTTGCATATAGGCTAATGGATAAAACCGTATTTTAATGGAAGAAATGAATTCAAACCAAGGAATGGATATCTTACCATGAATTTACATTTCCTCTTGAGTCTTTTCCTCCCACCAAACTAGTGCTGCTCCTTCTAGCCTTAATGATGCCAACTGAATCTTTATGTCGTCCTCTTGTAGATTCTAAATTCTGTAGTATACTTCCAATTGACAGATCCAATTGTCTAACTTCTCCGCATTTAGCTCACCATTGTACATGGGAAGTTCAAACTTGATGTCCAACTTGAGTAATGAAGTTTTTTCTTCTGGTATTTTTAAATGAGCGTGGGTGCTTTTTGTGGTGGAATTGGAATATGAAGATGCCGACGAAGATGATGAGGATAAGTTTGGTGGAGATGTAGTTGGCTTTCCTCCACTACCTTTTGAACTTTTCTCTTCATCCTTCTTACCATCTGAATATCCTTCTCTACACAAAGGCTTAGAACCTTCTCCTTCTCTTTCTGCAGTAAATGCATCAAACATGATTTTAACCATTCTATGAATGTATTTGAAGTCTCTCTTGAAATCTTCCTCTTTTGAATGTCCACGAGTATCTCCAACACCTAACATAATGGCTAAGGATTCAAGCTCAACATCTGATGCTTGTACCTTTTCAATCACCTCATCTTCTTGTGCAATTTGTACCTCTTAAATATCAACTGATGGAGATAGAACTTGAGGTTCTTCACGTGCAGCTTTGAGTGGAACTTTGAGTGAATAAGATTTTCTCTCAACTCTCTTTATTATTTTCCTAATCTCAGGAGTAATAACCAATAACTTCCCTTCTCCTCTCTGCAACTTCAACCTTGTAAGCATCTCAAAATTGCAACTATTAAAACCCTTCTTGCACACTCTCAAGCAAAGAAAGAAAATAACCTTTAGCAACCTTGTGCTCTGATACCAACTTGATCTGAAATTGATTGTTAGTTAATGCTGTGCTAATATCAGTTTCAAATTTAACATGAAAGTGCTTTGGTTTGCTTCTTATACAAGGGTTTATACATGTGCTTATGATTGAAAATTCAATAAAATTGATGAGATTAAGTGTATTTCATGAACATAAAATAATGGAAACTAAATGCTAAAAAAAATCATATAAGACACAAAAAACAAAGACAAATGAGTCAAATACACATGGTTTTGATGAAGGAGTTCACCCCTCCTTGGCTACATCTCCTTGGTCCAGCTTCATAGCTTGGGCCTTTGTATTAGCTTAAATTGTGCAAAAGTGTTGTTTATAGTCTCCTTTTTCCTCTACAACCTACTCCAAGGGCTCCAAAACATCAAAATCTACCAAGAATGACTCTTCCTCAGACAAAATTGGTTAAAAGTTGCCTCAGTTATGGAAAAACAATTGTTTCCTATATTTTCTCCACTAAAACTGGAAGTCCACCAGTTAACTCCACTAAAAGTGGAGCTTCCGCCGCATTTGGTGGCTCCACCAGATCCTCTGCTAAGATAAATCCACACTTAATATGATATAAGTGTGTTTAAAGTGAAGTTAAGGGCACATTTAGCGCTAAGTGCTTTTAACGCTAAATTGCAGATTAACGTGGCTTAACCACGGATTAGTGGTAATAAACACATTTAATAAATTTAATTCTCCGCCGATGAATAGTGCCTGGCCCATGGTCATGGCACTTCAGATAGATGGGAGGGGGCTAGCCCCCTCTGGACCCCTAACTCCTGAGCGGATATAATTTAAATTTATGTGGAATTCTTATGGGGTAAGGATCATGGTGTATGGTATGGCAGTAAGTGCGGACGCTAGCCTAGGGGAGGTCATGGGGTCGACCCAGACCTCCGCCCCTCCTCAGACATTAACGTTTTTGTTAAACGAACCATTGTCTTGGAATTTGGTTTAAAATATATGTTTATATATGTTCGCCCATAAAATTTGTCCAACCTTTAGATTCGACCTTATATGAAATATATATGCGCCCATTCAAACTTGAAGTTAGACCTTGGAATAAAATATATATGGGCACGTGGAAGTCTCTGGCTGTGCCATGTGGCCCTTCTCCATTGGCCCAAAATTTCACCATAAAAATTAATAATCCACCATAGATAGAAATTTCAAACTTAGGATTAGGAGGAAAAAATTCAACTTCCCAAACAACATTGGCGAATTTGATTGTGACACTTGTCATAGTGTCATTGGCTGAAAATTGGAGAATATTCCTTGAAGATTCCTGAGGTGCTGACTGGACTGCCAAGTCATCAGTTTGTCACTGTTCTGCACATTTTTTTGCATGTTTGAGAAAACGAACATTAGACCATAACTTACTCATACGAACTTGGATTTTGATGAAAGGAGTTGCGTTGGAATCCTGGTGATGAGATCTATCCGATCGTTCTGGTTTGGATAATTTCTTAGCACTTTCATATTTGAGCTAAATACTAAGCCTCTGAGCATCCACACTTTAACACGATGTTCTTCAACACGCTAATCCGCACCATTTCTAAGAACTTTAATTTTTGAGCTAAATACTGAGCCTCTGATCATCCACACTTTAAGACGATGTTCTTCATCACCCTATTCCAAACCTTAACAACGTTAAATGCATCCCTAACTTCACATTTATCTTAGACTTCACCACACTGTTATATCTTAGAGATATCCACACTTATTTTCCTTAAATGAAAAACATCTCCCTTTATATATATATATATAGTGCAGTTATTTTGTTTTTAGGCCGACCCTACAACTTGCTTGTAGGCCGACTTTATCACTGCTTATAGGCTGACTTTGAAAGGATAATATTCCAATGTTAATGAGGTTGTCTTTGATCCATTCCTTTGCAGATATGTGACAAGGTCTTGGAGCATACCCTATTGGCTAGACACTTCACATATATAACTCTTAAATACATTTACAACTAGAAGAAAAATCGTAATAGACATCAAGAAGAAGTCTATTGACCTATAATAAAACCTTGCTTATGAAACCCATGAAGCAAGCATAACAAAAATACATTTTATTATCTTTGTCTTCTTCTTTACATAAATACATAATTACATAGTCAATATGAAGAATGATCTTAGTTACACTTTTCAACACTCCAAAGATTTCCCAAGAGACTCCTCAATGTTGATCCAAAAAACCAACTCCACAACTCTTCACAAATTCCTCACAAATGCTTACTCAAATTCAATGAGATAACTGAGGGCATGAGAGGGGTTGGTGTTACACTAAAATTTGTCACCATGACTATCAATTCAAATATCTCGCCATCCGATGGTGTATCTCAAGTGAACCCCCTATAAATATTGAAGTAAAATAATATTAGGGACAAAAGGAAGTTTGGTTTTCACTGCTTAAAAACCATTTTTGAGCACCTGTGCGGTTTTCCTAAACAAAACTCGTGCATGCGTATTTTTTATGAACAAAAACTGCGCAGATTTGTGCAGTTTTCCTGAACAAAAAGTGCGCAGGTCTGTTCACACACGTAAAAATAAAGAATTAAATTCTAGAAGCTTTGTTTGAGGAATCTTATCCAAATTAGAAACCTCAAACCACTACATACCTGTGCCTCATCCCTTGGTATATGGAACTAAATTCCTTTTCTTAAGGATCATATCCCTTGAGAAGTGGAACTAGAAACTTCCTCGTCCTTCCTATAAATTCAGCATATGAATGAGAGACTGAGAGGGACTTGGATTGATAAACTCATGCTGTTGGTTTTGGTTCTAAAGAGCTTGTCATCAAGGGAAGGAAAGGAGACCATTGGAAGAGGCTTGTGACATCAAGGCTCTAGGTTGTAAGCTTCTTTTCCTTTTTTATTGTAATACAAAGTAATAGTTCTTTCCTAATTGCATCTATTTCAATGTTATTTGTGGGATTTCTTGATCACTCACATGGTTTATAACTGATTATTGATTCATTTATATGTTGTATTCTAGAATAAATATTTCACTTACTTTTTCTTTTATATGCGAGATGCTTTGATCCCTTTGAATGTTTTTGTCTATGCAGATCTCTTTTGGCGCGTCATGGAGAAGTTGTAGAAAGCATTTGGAGAGACTGTAAAGAATTGAGGAAAATATGGTTGTGGAAAAATTTGAAAGGACTTCTACAAGCACTTTGTTAATAGGTAAGTGATCTTTCGCATACTACATGTTTCATGTTTCAGTTATAGGCTAAGGAAAGCACTATTATTTTGTCTGTTTGTTTCTAGTTACTCATTGGAGTACTAGGGAGATCGCTCTTGTCTACAAGAGGGATTAATCCTGGTAACAAATTGGCGACCATATTGTGGATCGAATTCTCCTTTGCGTCCTTTTTTAACCTTTGATTCCTTTAGGCCCTTTTAAGAATTGAAATTTCTCTTCATAAACAGAGCACAAACCTGTACATTTTTTCTTTAGGAACAATGCGCATGTGCACTTAAATCTATTGTGTACCTGTGCAACCTTGTAAAATTTTGAAAATTTAAGTTTTCTCTGATTTAAGTCCATATTTTTGGTTTTTATGATCCTGTTAGCTTGTTTACAGTCTCATTAAGTCCATGTTAAGTTAATTGTGTGTTTTGAATATTATTTTTTGAGAAATTATCAATTTGATTTCCTTTGGTCATTACTTCGAGGTTTGTCTTAGTTTCTTAACAAATTTTGCATCTTTTTGCTTTTGTTTTTGTAAAAAAATTTCCCCTTCATTCGTGGGGGGGGGGGGGGGGGTAAATTGTGTCCGAGTGTTAATCACCTTTTAGTATTTTTTTTATTGACCTTTGGAATTCTGATCCAATTTCCTTTACTTACACTTGATTGGTTCCTTATATTATATTAGTGAAGGAGAATAGTCTTGTTGTTCTTTCGCTGATTTGGAATCATCATGTGTTTGAGAATTCTCTTGCATAAATTACATTTGTATAGTTAGAATTCTCATTTTCAAAATATGAACGAAAAATGTGCATAGATTACATTTTCATAGTTTTCAAGTGAATTGTGCATAGATTACAACTGCATAGTTTACATTCTAGAAAAATAAATCTTAGATTTAGATCAATTTCTTTGACTGTCTTTTTGAGGAAAATCACTTATCTTTACAGTTTTTGGGTTTTGAGTTTGTGTTGGTTTGTTGATCTATCAAAAAAGAGTCTTTCACTTTTGGAATTGGTTGTGTGAATCTCTTTTCTTTTAGTGAATCTCATAATATATTCATTTATGCCTATTGCAAAGAATTATTTCATTGATTGAAAGATAGTGTCTCTCATTGAAATATAGCCCTGATTTGAATTTACATGTTTTTATGCTTGTTTTAAAACATAAAAATAAAAAAATGTTTTGAATTGATTAGCATTAGTTTTTCTTGCTGAAATTAGTGCATTAGAGAATTTTCTATATTTTCTCTTATTTATCAATTTTTGCATTGTTGGAAGTGAATGGAAACTCTCTCCTTACTTTATTTAGGATTCATCGAATTGCAAATATTACACTATCATATTCGATTGCATTCAGTTTCGGTTCAGGTCATAACACTACTGGTTTCATATCCATTTACCCTTTGACTAAATAACAACTAAATAACACAACGCTTAATAAAAGTAATCTAGATATTTTTTACATTTTCTAGGGCTCATTCCACCAATCTAGCTTAGGCTAGTGCTTTGGAATAGGTTGTAGTTAATGTTCCAAAGCAGTGAAAACAAAAAATAGTATCTTGCGGTAAGGAAAAATTCCAATTGTTGCATTTGTACTCTGGGAAGCTCTTCTTAAAAGAGTCAAGCACGAGGTCATGTCGGACCTAGTGAGGTAATCGTACCTTCTTCATTGGTGAAGATAAAATATGTGCACATAATACAAACGGTAAACCTTAGATTAAACATTGTCGAGGAGCCTGGGGTCACTTGTTAGCAAACCTCAGATTTACCATGTCGAGGATATTTCAAGGGGATTGAGCTTGATACTCTTCCCTTGCGTGTATATCGGATCTTAAACTTTTCCCCTAGGTGCAATTGTCTCAGTTGGTGACCTTAGTGGCCGTAATATTTAGGATTTTCCCGAAGGTAATGGTGGAGGGAAGGTCCCACTCTACCTGGAGCAGACATTGAATATACTCACTTGGAATTTTCGGAGGGTACTATTCACTTCAAGATGGCATAGTGAAGTTACTTGCACCGGGTTTTTTCATTAAGCAGGTTGTGAGGGTAACTGTTCCAACTGCTGGTTTTCCACATTAATTTCCGCGACTTTGGATTTCATCACCAACTAGTGTTTTTATTGTTGAAACATACTGTTTGTGTGTAGTTTGACACCTAGATTTGATAGCGCGTGTTCATTTGTTTGTTTTTAATTTTTAGAGACCTTAGGTGTGGGTTGTGAATTTGAATTGTTAAAAAAATTCACTAAAGTTGAATCTAATGGCAACAGTTCTGGAATATACCAACCAAGGAACCCCTTTTAATGAGAATCCTAGTGCTTTTCCTTACTTTGGAAATGTTGGTCCTCCTTATATGGCTACATTGTCATTACATGGATTTACCATAGGTTTACTGATATGGTTATTTTCAACTTCGCTGGCCTCGAACACTCAAATTGTTCCACCTCAACCGGATGCTTCACCTCAACAGAGTTCACCATCTCAACATTACCAACCTCATATTGACCCTTTACCTTCTTCACCCAACATGTCTTCCTCCCTTTCTTCTTCTTCACTTCATAAAAGCCTTGGCTACGAAGAAGAAGAAAGGGAAGAAGAAGAAGAATCAAGATAAGAAAGAAGTCAACCAAACAATTACATATGTAAGTGTTAGTAATGTTGAGGAAACCTCCAACATGCATCGTAAACCCAAATACCCTTGCAAGCTTTGTAAGGGTGAGCACTTCCTTATCAATTTTCCTGGGATTTATAAGGTCTTGGAAGTATGGTAAAAAATATCCTGTCAACTTACTGTTGATCCATCAAACGGTGATTGTTAGGTTCCTAGGAAAAAGGGTAAAGTTAGGTTTCCTTGTATATTATGTAAAGGGAGTCATCAAACTCATATTTTCCCTCACATGGATGAAGCCTCAAAATTGTTGGAAAACCTTACTGTTCCACAACAACAACTTCCAACTGGTTACCGTAAACTTTCTCCCAACCTACCGTCAATTGACGAAGTGATTGATCTAATTCCAAGTTTGGTCGATCCCACTCTTCCATTGGAGAGTGAAACTCATATCACTAAGGTTGATGATCCATTAGTTGATCAAGTGGTCGACTTGATTTCACATTCGGTTGATTCCACTTTCCCTGTAAAGAGTAAAATTGATACCGCTCAGGTTCCCCTTGTTACATCAGATTCTTCTACGCCATGGGGCATTTCACCTGTTTCCACATAACCCCCTACAAGTACTGAGGTCTTTTCCTTTGATTGGAATAGCATAACAAAACATCATCTTCCTTCTTCCATTCATTTCCAAATCATGGTGTAGGCTTATGGTAAGAATGTGCATGACACAAATGTAGATGAAGGTGCTTCTGTTAATATTTTATCCTCAACTGCTTGGCAAGATTTGGGTTCCCCTGAGCTTGGGCCTGTTACACAGAATCTGTCAGCTTTTAACAGAACCATTAGTGAACCTTCCTAAGTTTCATGTTACCTTGGAAGGTAAAACTGTCTGTATTGATCTTATGGTAGTTCGAGGCCCCTTGGATTTCAATTTGCTCCTTGGGTGAGACTATGTCTATGCAATGAAAGCTGTCGTATTGACACTCTTTCGCATGATGTCTTTCCCTCACAATGGAAATATTGTGACTGTTGACCAGTTTTAATTCGTTAGTCTTGATTCGAATACCAATCATTCGACACCCCTGAATTTTCCTTATACGGAATTGGTATCTACCCTGCCATGGGTTAATTATGTGGCAACTAGTCCCATGTTTTTAGTTACCGATGCAAGAGAGCCTCTCAGTGTTTGCTTGAATTACTTTGACTTAGATCCGGTAATTGACATCGTGAACCCTATGGGGGTATTTGAACACAATTTTCTTATCCCTATTGAGTCCCTTGACATGGGTTCCTTCTAGAGAACTGTTCTTCCTTATGATGAAGACCTCTTGAAGGCCATGATCGAGGTGTGTCCCTTGACATGTGTTTCCTCCAGTTGGAAGCCATAATCAAGGCTCATTATGAGGATAGTTCCTTTTACTGTGTCAACCTCATTAAAAATTAGATCAATTCATCTTGAGAATGGTTATTTTACTTTTTCAACCTCATTAAAAAATGAAACAGGTTCCCATGAGGATAGTTCCTTTGACTGTGTCAACCTCGTTAAAAAATGAATCAGTTCATCTTGAGGATGGTTCTTTTACTGTGTCAACCTCGTTAAAAAATGAAACAGGTCCCCATGAGGATAGTTCCTTTTACTGTGTCAACCTCATTAAAAAATGAAACAGGTTCCCATGAGGATAGTTCCTTTTACTATGTCAACCTCGTTAAAAAATGAAACATGTCTCTACGAGGATAGTTCTTTTACTGTGTCAACCTCGTTAAAAAATGAAACGAATCCTTATGAGGAGAGTTCTCATTACTGTGTCAACCTCGTTAAAAATGAAACATGTTTCTTTGAGAATAGTTCATTTTCTTGTGTCAAGGTTGTTAAAAAATGAAACAAGGTTCTATGAGCATAGTTATTTTCCTGTGTCAAGCTCGTTAAAAAATGAAACAAATCCTCTCCTAATTAGGTCGAGTCTTTCATCTGATCTCGTAAATGAACCTTCATTCCATCCAAATATTAGTAACCAATAGTCTACTTAGGTGAATGAAATGAAGCTTGGGGGGCATTTTCTCTTGCAAATTACGCTTGGGGGGCATTGAAACTTATCTCAAGCATGATTTTTCCTTTGTTTCAAGCTTGTGTAAAAATGAAACAAACCTATCTCAAGCATAGTTTTCCTTTGTTTCAAGCTTGTATAAAAATGAAACCTATCTCGAGTCCATTTCGGTTATTATTTCCAAGACTCATTAAACTCATGAAAATCCCAATATTATTTTTCTATATTTCATTCTCGTAAAACACATGAAAATGCCAAGTTCTTTCCGTCTTTTCCTACTTGTAATTAAATTGAAAGTCAACCATATGAGTAAACTTTTTATCACTTTTTCGAACTCGTTAAAACTTATGAAAAAGCGAAACCATGGAGCTATCTTTTAAGCCCTTTTTAGACTCTTTAAACATGAAAATATTGCCGAGCACTTGACTATTCGAACTTGTAAAAGTAAATGAACAGTCATTTATTTAGTATAAATTTACCCCTTTTCTGGACTGAATTAGGCTATTTACGAAAAAGGTATACGTTGACTAATCATGATCAATAGAGTTCTCTCCTGCATTATTTTATCCTTTTTCGGGCTTGAGGGACTAAATTCACGAAAAAGAACATTTGGATTTTACTTATGTTTTTCTTCTGACTCCCTAAAAATGAAAAACACCGAGTTTTACTTTCTCCGGGCTTGTTTAAAATTTACGTTGAAAGAGCTAAATGAGTTTTCTTTTTATGTGTTTTCAAACTCTTTAAACATGAAAATTTAAATAGTGTAGGACCCGTCGATTACAACGGGACTAAACCACTCCTTCTTAGGGTTCATTAAAATTACTTTGGAGGACTCGTCCGAAGGATGAGCTTATATGAATAGAAAATGTTATCCTCCTCAAGCTTGACAAAAATAAAGAGGTACTTGCCAGTAATGGTGGGGGAAAATTGGGAAAGAAAATTTATTTTTGTAATATTAAAGGCAGTATGTTGCTCTTGAGCATGACACTCCATCACATCTATGTCCGGGTTGGGAAATCCATCATAGTTAATAAAACCTCATTGAAAGACTTCAACCAATTTTGGGTATTTTTGTTGAGTCAAATGATGCCAAGTCTAAGTGTAGTGTCGCCAATATGTTCAAGAGAAGTCCAACCTCAATAAAAAATTACCTTGCTATCGGTAACCTTCAATCACGTCGGTCATCCCTGAGTCAGTCCTGAATTAATTCAATTTTTTCTTCAAAACTTGACATTAGTTTCGTGTCGTAGGCCCTCCTGCGATGAATCACTTCCTATCAACTTCAACTGAATATCTAGGAAGTTGATCTAGAAACCTTTTGGTACATTGGAGCCTGCATACTTCAATGGCAGGTTTCTCACTTTCGACGATAGGTTCTCATCATTGACCTTCGATCGGATGATTCTATGAAGTGTTCGACTTCAAGACATTTAATCACACTCCATAGACTATACTGGGAGTACCTTGAGGACCATTGAAATTATTGATGGTTTCTCTCACACTTGTTAACGATTCACATCATTGACTGGTAATAAAGTGGTTTCTACCATGTTCAACTTCAAGACATTCACTCGCATGGTCATATTCGTACATCGATAGAGATGGAGATCAATACCCTGGATCTAGTTTCATCCATCCAGGCTGCGTGGAGTTATTAAATATTCATGATTGTAAATATATATCCATTTATGGCTGCATCCATACTATTTCTACTATTGGCATGGATATTTGTGTATTTCCCTACTAGTTTATCGAGTTCTGTTTACTCTGAGTATGGGAATGCCTACCTTAGTGATGTTTATATGAAAGCATGATATGGTAATCCTTGATCATTTGTTTTAGGTCCTCAGCCAATTGGTCTCCGATCCAAAAATTTGACATGATAAATAACTTCAGTCATCAAACATATTTTCTGTCTTTTCACTTTAGGGGGCAATCTGTTACACTAAAATTTGTCGCCATGACTGTCAATTCAGATATCTCGCCATATGATGGTGTTTCTCAAGTGAATCCCCTATAAATCTTGAAGTAAAATAATACCAGTGACACAAGGAATTTTGGTTTTCACTTAAAAACCATTTTTGAGCACTTGCGCAGTTTTCCTGAAGAAAACCCGTGCATGCACAATTTTTTTGAACAAAAACTGCGCAGTTTTCCTGAACAAAAAGTGCATAGGTTTGTTCACGCACGTAAAAATAAAAAAAGTAAATTCTAGAAGCTTTGTTTGAGGAGTATTATCCAAATTAGAAACCTCGAACCGCTACATACCTACGCCTCATCCCTTGGTATATGGAACTAAATTCCTTTTCTTAAGGATCACATCCATTGAGAAGTGGAACTAGAAACCTCCTCATCCTCCTATAAATTTAGCATAGGAATGAGAGACTGAGAGGGACTTGGATTAGTAAACTCATGCTGTTGGTTTTGGTTTTGAAGAGCTTGTCATCAAGGGAAGGAAAGGATACCATTGTAAGAGGCTCGTGACATCAAGGAACCGCGTTGTACGCTTCTTTTCCCTTTTTATTTTAATACAAAGTAATAGTTCTTTCCTAATTACGTCTATTTCGATGTTATTTGTGGGATTCCTTGATCAATCATATGGTTTATAACTGATTATTGATTCATTTATATGTGGAATGGGTGAGCGGGTGTGGGTGAGAAAACTACTCATGTGGAAGCATTAGACTGTCTTTTGATAAGCATGGGGAAGAATTGGATGAAATTAATTACAAAAAGTGCTAACTGAAAGTAACCCACATCCAAAGCTACCCAGGAAGGCATACTTTATTTCTACCAGGTAGGACGAGTGTCCCCCATGTCATGGTGAACCTACCAACAAGTTTCGACCCCCGTGTCATGGTTGATTTGAGACCCGGGACGATGTATCACTTATTTTCAAGATTTCATTTAATTTTTCTTTTATATGCAAGATGCTTTGATCCCTTTGAATTTTTTAGTCTATGCATATCTCTTTTGGCATGTCATGGAGAAGTTGTAGAAAGAATTTGGCGAGACTGTAAAGCATTGAGGAAAAGTTGGTTTTGGAAAGTGCTGAAAGGAATTCTACAAGCACTTCGTTAATAGGTAAGTGATATTAAGCATACTATATGTTTCATGTTTCAGTTATGGGCTAAGGAAAGCGCTATTGTTTTGTTTGTTTGTTTCTAGTTACTCGTTGGAGTACTAGGGAGATCACTCTTGTCTGCAAGAGGGATTAATCCTGGTAACAGTTAGGTATATTTTATAGGATTTGGAGAGGTTAGAGGGCATACCAAAACCCTAAAATTCAAGTGAAATCTGGTTTGGGGTTTAATTTTGGATGCTTTTTGGGGTCTGCGACTGATTGTGAGTGGCTCGGCCGAGCTGACCAGTTTGTGACCAAGCCGGTTCGGCCAAGGGGTTGGCTCGGTCACCTCGGTCGAATTTTAAAACACACACACACACACACACACACACACACACACATATATATATTTCCATTTTTTTTCTTGCCTGTGAAAATTGATATAAAGGTTTGTTAAGAGAGAAGAAGACGTAGGACTAATTGCGTAAGCTAGTTAGACGATTTCACACATAATTGTTATGTCCATTTATAATTTTGATAATAATATTTACATGTAAAGAGATACAAGGGACAAAAAAATGCATGGATACAATGCCATATAAGATGAATTGGTTGGTCTGAATGATTCCTATTTATAGTTTTGGTTTTGTTAAAAAATAACAATATGATTAAATATGTTATGAATGAGATGCTGTTACAAACTTTAGGAATGTAACATAGCTTTATATATTGTTTGCAAGTAATATTGAAAGTTTCATTTGATGTAAGTAACATAGAGGAAAAATCTTATGGTAATGTAACTAAAAAATAGGCATAGTGTACAAAAAAGGAAGGTAGGTGCATTGCAACATATATGAGATGGAATGCCTTTGGAGGAAAAATTTAATTCTTTGTACTTGATGCAAGGATATGGTTAATTGAATATTTGTCTTCTCTATTTTTACAATATCTATCCGAATGCAGTTTTTTTTGCTAGTTATTTGTTACCATTATTTTTTTACATAATTTAATTTGTTCTATTGTTATTTGATTTTAATTTTAGTTGTATGCACAATTTTCGAATTCCTAATTTGAAGTATTACCATTGTCCTTGAAAAAAAGAATCTTTGGAAGTTTAAAAATGGATAAGCATTGCTACAAAATCACAAAATTTAGTACTACAATTTGATGGTCTGAAGTTTAGCCTTTGGAAACATTGGATGGAGATGATATTGTGAATGGGAATGAGGTGAAGCTAGCTTCTACAGAGGAATGAAATAAAAGAGTGGAGGTTGGGTGAGACTAGATGCTATTCATGGGTAAATTTATTCTTTGTATCTGCTATACATCGAATTAATTGTTGCAATGTAAGTTGTCTCGTTTTTCTTTTCACTAGTTCACTATCCTTTTTGATCACATAATGTATTTCATTGTAGATTAGTTTTTCATCAAGTGGGTCGATGAATGTATGTGGATTAATAAACAACATCATAAATCAAATAAATCGGCTGCAAATAAATGGGTGAAGCTCGCTACTAGCCCAATTCGAGAGAAATGGGTAAAAAACATTCAAAATTTGGGATTAGTAAAAGAGAAGACTAAGTATGAGGATGCAAGTGCCCCCCACCCCAAAATATTATACCACTTATTCTTAGGAAGGAAAAAACACCAACAATGTGTTGAAAATGATAGCTCGGACAAGTACTTCCACATTGGCGGTGCCTAGCATGTGGAAGTGTCTGAGTGACATCCTATAAGTGACACCACTTTATAAAGTGATATTATACAGTGTGCATTTTATAATTAATGATTATAAAGTAAAAAGGACTTTATACTATAAATTTGGGTCACTTGATCTCAACGAGAGATTAAGTCATGTCTATTGATGTCATGGAACAAGAGTGAATCTTGACCATTGAAGATCTTAGGGTTTTCTACGATTATTTTAATGGGACATAAAAAGAGATTTACGAGGGTGATTTTTTTTTTTTTTTACTTAATTATGAGCGTTTAATGAAGTGAGAGAGAGAGATTCATAAGGCTGAAGAAAGAAGGGGCGAAAAAACATGGTGCAAATACCAAGGGACTTGGTGCATTCACCCAGGAAGAAAGTACAACATTGAATGGATAGAATTGTCTAGATTTAATTGCAGGCTATAAAATAGAAGGAAGGCACAAAAGTTGAGGGAAAGGGTTGGCATGATTTACAAGGCAATTTGATGTGATTAAATTTGTACTGTTTCGTACAAAAAAGTACAAAATTAGGCACATAGTTCAAAGTGTTGAGAAATCTAGGGCATATAAATTTAGTGATTTATCTTCTATTGTTAACTTATTGTGAGTGTTTTTTATTTCTTTAGATTATTATCGTATTTTACTTAGGTTATTAGTGTTCTTCTTCATCAAACAAATACTAATGAATAAACCATAAAGAGACGAGAGACAAAATATAGGCTATTAGCTAAGGCCAAAGCCTCTCCTACTTGAGAGGAAAACCTGAACAAATTCTTCTTCTTATAGAGATTCCAATTGATGAATACCAAGACCAAGAACCTTCACCTATTTTCCACTCCAAGACCAAGACACATAGTCTTCTTCCTCTTCCTTGAGTCAAATCTAGTCATACCCCTTTTCTTCTTCTATTTCTCAGTTTGCCTTCATAATTTCGACCACTTGATTTAGGTCCGAAAATTTTGGTTTCAAATCAGAAACCCTTGATCATATATTTGACTACCTTAGACCCTTAACAAGCCTCTCTTTAGAAGGAGATTTCTTCCTTTTTGATTTGGCTTCCATTTGACTTGTCCTTCACCCAATTTGGTTAAATTTTGATGTTTGTAACCTTCTCGGACTCCCTGCTGCAATAGACAGGTATGGAAATTTGTATGTGTGGATACCTTAGCCCAAAAAAATACCTAAAACAATACTGAAACACTTCACAAATTCTTCCTCTCTCTTCACTAGTTCTTAGGCTCCCTCTTGATCACCTTCACATTGCTTTTCTTCAGACTTGCTTCACCAAAAATATGTGCTCTGAAATTAGGCTAAGATACCAATAAATAATAGTTTTTCCATGCTAATTAGTTGACATGACATGTGGTGAACCGACATGTCCTTTTATTTTTCTTCTTCACTATTAATCCTGTCCTAAATCCTTATTTCGATCCTTCATTCAAAATCCAGCCTTGAAGATGGATCCCCATTGGGATTCAAAACGTTGACGAATGTTCTATAACACTGTGGATAATCCGGTGAGCTCTTTAACAACGATATTATTATCCTTTGAAGTCTACTTGTAGGAGGATACTTTTCTTGGTCTTGGAGGGCTATTTAAACTCATCTAATTACTCATAAAAAATGTAACATGGCTAAGAAGGGTCCTTCATTGTTAAGCAACCATCTCACTAATTAGAAGAAAAGATAGATCAACAACTCAGAAATCAACCTCTTTTAGGGGGAAACATCATTTACATTACAGAAATGAAAAATTA
The DNA here is from genome assembly GCA_034641835.2 of Pinus albicaulis. Lineage (NCBI taxonomy): Eukaryota > Viridiplantae > Streptophyta > Pinopsida > Pinales > Pinaceae > Pinus > Pinus albicaulis. Next base: position 347,410,310 of record CM076580.1, read on the forward strand.
TTGGATGATACAAATGACAACCTACTTTCTATATATAGGAGTTTAAGGGGTCACAATATAATCATAGCCTACATAACACTAATAATGTAAGGGCTCAACAATAACAATAGTGGGCTCCTATGGGGCACAATAATAACAATATGGGGAATTCATGGGCACGACAATGAAAATAAGGGGGATACACTAAGAATACCAATAAAGGGCTACAATAGTATTATAGGGACCTAACATGCCCTTGTCCTTCAAAAAAGTGTTTTCCTTAACGCTTGAGTAGTTCTGGATGTTTCTGTATAAAATTCTCATCCTCTCATGTGGAATATTTAGCGGGTAAGTTCTTCCACTTGACGAGAAAATCTAAAATTGATCGATTTCGTCGCTGTTGAGTTCTTGTTTCCGTGACTGCTTCAGGTTCTAATATGATTTTTATTTCCTCGTCAATTTCTAGAAATATTGTTTGAACTGAGAGTTTGTCACATATAACCTTCTTTACGCATGAAACATGGAAAACTGGGTGCACTCGGGGAGATGCAGGAAGCTCCAATTTGTATGCCATTGTACCAATCTTTTGCAACACCCAATATGGACCATAGTACTTTGGCGATAATTCATTATCCTTCTTGGCTTTCTTGAGGGACATTTGTTTGTATGGTTGTAGCCGTAAAAATACCTAGTTGCCTACATAAAAACTTCTTTCGCTGTGATGTTGATCTATCTGTTGTTTCATTTGATTTTGCACCAAAGTTAGGTTATCCTTTAAGAGTTGAAGAACTGTTTGTTGATGCTTGATGTGATCTTCCACTGCTTGAAACTTATAATTTTAGCTTAAAGATGATGTGATGGATGGTGGATGATATCCATAAGTGCCATAAATGGGGTCATTTTTTCTTCAGTGTGGAAGGAAGTTTTATACCATCACTCAGCCATATGTAACCACTTGACCCACTATTTTTGTTTATCAGACACAAAGCAACGAATATATCCTTGCAAACAATTTTTCACTATATCAGTTTTCCCATAATATTGAGGATGAGAAGATGAGCTATGAGCTAGTTGAGTACTTAGACGAGAAAATAATGCCACCGAAAAATTTCCAATGAAAGTGGGATCTATGTCGCTTACAATAGTCTTTGGGTTTCCATGTGGCATTTGAATTAGTGTCCACACTTCTTCTTCATTCTTCCATTCCTCCCTTGCTTCGGTTTGTAATATTCCAAAATTAGCATGCAGCTAATTGGAATATTGATTTTTGCTTCTAACACTTGGTAGATGAATAAAAGGGAAAGGAGACCCATACTTATCTTGAATAAACATAAAATCCCTCTTGATGTGAAAAGGGGATCATAAAATAACTGGATCTAGCACTCTCGTGTGTGAAAAGGGACATTTGCATGTGGAAAAAGTCAAGTTTGACCAAGTCAACAACATAAATGTAGGAGGAGTGGATCAGCAATAAAAATAGCTCAATATGAATGAGGTCCAGCCTAGAAAACTATATGTGAGCTGGATTGAAGACCCTTTGGTGTGAAAGGGTCTGAATCAGGTTGAAGAGGTCAACCTTGACCAAATCAAACAATGCTATTATGGAGGAGTGGCATTGATGAAAGTACAACGCAGTTTTGGAGGGAGATTGGTTGTGTGATAGTGGAAACCCTAGTGAGTGGGACCCAAGGTGAGAAGGCTCACTTAGTTTATAAGGAAGAGGATGGCAGCCATTTGAGGTTAGCTTATGAATGATATTTTGATGTGTCTACTTAGACTTTGCTCTCTTTAGTTGTTTAGCTAAGATTGTTGGTGCTGTTTAGTACTAAGGTATTCCTGTTTAGGAATCCCATTTCTTCCCTTTGAGTAGCTCTTGGGAGAGTCCTGATCTATCATTCCACACATCCGGCATTGGTGCTAAGCTTCAGTCTTCAGTTTCATCGTAGTTTCTGCAGGAGGTTGTGTTGAGTTGCAGGGTGTTGCAGTGGAGGGTTGAGAACCCCACTTTCTGAGTTGATTTTGCATGGGAGGAAGGATTACTTCTTGTGGGAGATCAGTTTGGAGGGTTCCTAAGCTTATTTCAGACCTTTGGTAGAAGACCAACATATTGGCATCACCTACAGCGTTATTCCAGTCTGGGAATTATGTTATTTCTGGAGGGCAGTTTCAACAGTGTCTTTTGTGGCTCTTTTTGGGAGTTTTCCTGTGATTGGAGGGTTGATCCTTCCATGGGGGAAGACCTTTGACCAGATATATATTATTACAACCTTCTACACTCCTTTGCTTCATTTTTCAGTGATTATTCAGTCTTATTGTTGAAGATCACCATTTGTATTTGGGTGTATTCCTAGAAACCCTACCCGGGTTCTCTAGATTTTGTATGAAGGAGACTAGATCTCAGTTCTTGAGCCATATTGTTTAATATAATATCAGATCTATTTGTCTCTATTATTTATGTGTACAAACCCTCATTAGACTGCGTTGTCTCTTTGTGCAGTAATTTAGTGTTGCAGTAGTTTTGAAGTTTTAGCCTTTTTCTAGCTATCCTAGGTGTGGGAGGTCTGTTTACCTCACCTAGTTTGAATTGTTTCTGATCTACTCTTGGATTTATGTTGTATATTGTCAGATATAAGGGATCCAAGTGTTTATTTCATTTTCTGTAGCATATATTTCTGAAAATGCGTATTTTATGCATGCATTGCTGAGTGGTCCCATTTTGGGATATTACAGTGCTATCGAAGCAAGATCTTTGGCTCAGCCCGTGGACTTCAAGACAAAATTCTATAAGAAGAAAGGAAGATCAGAATGAAGGAGAGAATGAGATTTGTCTCATCATTTTTCAGATCCATGAAGAACCTCTCCAAGGAGGTTAAAAAAAAGGAATAAAAGAGGAGCAATGAAAATCCTAGAGGGTTTCAAGAGAAGGAAGATCCATGCACTTCCTATGATCAGAAGAGGAAACCAGTGTTGCAGAGAGCTCTGAAGCATGTGACCATACCCTTCCCTTTTGAAAAGAAGGACAAATTGCAGAAATATGGAGGACACTTGGATCACAAGATTCTAAGTGAATACCTTGTTGAGTACAAATATCAACCTAGAGCCTTCAAGGAGACTCTAGCTTTCCCTTAGTTCATTCAATTGGAGGAAGAAAGAAGACCTTGTAGCAAAGGGAGAATCAAATGTGATAGGTTTCTATTGTCTACTTTTGATGGGTCATCTACCGCAAGGGCTTGGGCAAGAAAACTTGATGCATTTTTCCTAATACATCCAGTGGTAGAGAGAGAGGTTGTAGAGATTGCAGCACTGCACCTTGAGGGTGAAGCCAACATTTGGTGGTTCAGCCATTTGAGTCATGCAAGAGTGAATATTTTTGCTGAGTTTACTCAAAGGTTGATTGGAGAATTTGGCAAAGAGAAATCAGAGGAGGAGAAGCCCTCACCTTCATTGGAGGAGACTTGTACCAGCATTGTCACAACCTTGGAGGAGCAGCCTTCAACATCAGCAGTTGGGGGAGCCAAAAAATTGGAGGAAGGAACTCTTACAACCATACAAGACACATCCAAATTTCACCAAGGTATGCCTAAGTTTCCATCTCCTATTGTTTCAAAAAATCATATGGATGGTTGTATACCATTGCATAATACTCATTTGGAGCAACATGATTGCACTACGCTGTGCAACTTTGAATTGATCAAGGAAGGGATGAACCATCATCCTCATGTACCTTTTTTGAGAAGCACACAACACTTGAGGGTGGGGTGTAAACTTTTGGAGGATAGGACGAACCTTGTTCCAAACAAACTTACACAAAACCATATGTTCATCTTTGAGTTGGAGCATGAGACAACAAGTACACCATTGAGGAGTTCTACAACGCTGTCAAGAAGTAGCAGTGAGGAGTTTTTTCCTTCAGCACACTTGGATCTTTATGGATTCAAGATGATCATTGGTGTGAGATATTTTCTAGGAGATCTCCAAGGAGTTGCATTTCAACATCCCATGAAATTCAAGAAGAGATATCTTATTTTGGAGGATGGTAATATTCATTGGAAGGGTACCAAGGTTGAACATGATGGGAGGCACCCACATTGGGATGAATGGGTGTGGATGGTGAGCAAGAGGTTGGGCAGCTACTTGAAAATATATGATACTGGGCAGCAAGAGGCTTGGTTGCGTTGGCTACTCTTGAAGGAGTTTGGCCATCATGTGACATATCCTCTTTCAAAGGGTATGTGGGTGAAGGAAGTTTGGCATGATACTTGCATCATGGGTCAGCAAGGAGTATGGATGCATGGTGCTGATATGACATTCTTCATATCAATCATTATGTTTTCACCACATGATTTGTATGATGGAGGTATGAGGAGGCAACACAAACTTTTGTTGCTTGGGTTGTTCTTTGGAGAGCATGGGAAGATTGGCTCTCATACTTTGCATGATGTTGCAGGAGTGGTAGATGGCACTATCATGGTGCAAAGAGTCTACTCCTTAGCCTTGGATGATAAAGAGGTACTTCCACTTTGGAAGGAACTTCTTATGTATGGTAGCATTATGGGAGATGTCTTTGATAATGAGCATGTCAAAGAATGGAGCTATGTATTGGTAGGAGCCTATTTGCATAGGCCCACATCGCTTTCACTTTGGTGCTGGGACTTATTGATGGAGTATTCCCAAGATAAATTCACATATGATGCACTTGGTGGACAAGGAGGAGGTGAGAATGATGGAGTAGTGGATGGAAACATCTATTACAGAGATATGATCTTCTTAACTTGGATTTCCAAGCATAGGAAGAATGATCTTCATGTAGCATATGATTCATTCCTCTTCATGGGAGTATGTCATACCACTATGGGGGAATTATTTGTGTATATATACATCATCTTACTTTCAGCACATGGTAATAATGTTTCTTTTGCATCTATTGATTATCTAACATAGTATTTTCATTCTCTTACCATTTCTATTCAGTGCATTGATTTTCAAGGGGGCAAGCTTCTTATTGAGCTCCATGGGAAATTTTTGGCCAACCATTATGATGGAGACAACCATCTTATGTATGAATTTGGGCAAGTGTTCTATCACCTATTGTATGCTCAGTTGATTCATCAAGCCATTTACTATAAACTAGTAGATGTGATGACATGTAAAACTAGCCATTTGTCAAGAGACAACTTGCCATGCTATTTTCTGAAGCAGCAGTGGGGAAGATTGTGTTGGTTGCATGTAAGGGACCATTGTCCTTCTCCTTTATTACATATGGAAGCTAGAATGATGCTAATCATGATTCCATTTGCTGATACTGTCTTTTTCATTATGGGGAACATGATTGGAAGAGAGACACATTATTGGGGTGTGTCCTTGGGGAAGGGGATTTCCCACACTTTTTTCATTACATGTTCTAAGGGGAGCATGGGAGGAGATATGGACACCATAGTAAAACACTTGCTTCTTTATGAAGTGGGCCATGGGATTGATTGGATGCCATATGATGGTGATTTCCAACTCATCATATATGGGATAGAGTGGGCCAACATGATGCATAACGTTGGAGAGGAGATCTTTGGAGGTCTAGTCTTCATCTTTCCATTTGAGGGAAATATTATTGCAGCCCAAGATCAACAGATAATATACAATTATCATAAGTGGAGAGGAGGAAAATGTGGGGTAGGCTACTTTGTCTACCATATTCAGATTTTCATCCCACCTACTTTGCAAGAGCTCAAGGTGGAGGGGGATTTTCAGGAGTTACCATGTTGGGAGGTAACTCATTTTGTATGGATGATTGCTTGGGGATGGGAGAATCATGTGGGGATGGTAGATCCCAATTTATATCAGACCTCATGCCTCAAGAAGGCCTTTAAACAACCCATTGTTTCCTCCATGGGTATTTTTCTTTTACATGATGATAGCTATTTGGGATACTCACCAAAAGCTAGCTTGCATACTTGGGAGGAACAACTTGGAGATGTATTGATGAGACAAAATTTTGATCCTTAGAGGATTTTGTCATATGAGGATGCTACAGGGAAAGAAGAGGAGGCTCTTCAGTTCTATCCTTGCAGTTTCTTGAGGACAAGCAACATTTGGGAGGGGAGGACTATAATATTCCAAAATTAGCATGCAACTAATTGGAATATTGATTTTTGCTTCTAACAGTTGGTAGATGAATAAATGGGAAAGGAGACCCATAATTATCTAGAATAAACATAAAATCCCTCTTGATGTGAAAAGGGGATCATATAATAACTGGATCTAGCACTCTCATGTGTGAAAAGGGACATTTGCATGTGGACAAAGTCAAGTTTGACCAAGTCAACAACATAAATGTAGGAGGGGTGGATCAACAATAAAAATATTTCAATATGAATGAGGTTCAGCCTAGAAAACTATATGTGAGTTGGATTGAAGACCCTTAGGTGTGAAAGGGGTTGAAACAAGTTGAATAGGTCAACCTTGACCAAATCAAACAATGCTGTTATGGAGGAGTGGCATTGATGAAGGTACAACACAATTTTGGAGGGAGATTTATTGTGTGATAGTGGAAACCCTAATGAGTGGGAACCAAGGTGAGAAGGCTCACTTATTTTACAAGGAAGAGGATGGCATCCATTTGAGGTTAGCTTATGAATGATATTTTGATGTGTCTGCTTAGACTTTGATCTCTTCAGCTGTTTAGCTAAGATTGTTGGTGCTGTTTAGCACTAAGGTATTCCTGTTTAGGAATCCCATATCTTCCCTTTGAGTAGCTCTTGGGAGAGACCTGATCTATCATTCCACACATCCAACATTGGTGCCAAGATTCAGTCTTCAGTTTCAATGCAGTTTCTACAGGAGGTTGTGTTGAGTTGCAAGGTGTTGCAATGGAGGGTTGAGAACCCCACTTTCCGAGTTGATTTTGCATGGGAGGAAGGATTCCTTCTTGTGGGAGATTAGTTTGGAGGGTTCCTAAGCTTATTTCAGACCTTTGGTAGCAGGCCAACACATTTTCATCACCTACAAAATTATTCCAGTCTGGGAATTGCGTTATTTCTGGAGGGCAGTTTCAACAATGTATTTTGTGGCTCTTTTTGGGAGTTTTCCTGTGATTGGAGGGTTCATCCTTCCATGGGGGAATACCTTAGATCATATCTGCATAAGATCTATATTCTTATAGCCTTATACACTCCTGTGCTTCAGTTTGTAGTGATTATTCAGTCTTATTGCTGAAGATCACCATTTGTATTTGGGTGTATTCTTAGAAACCCTACCCGAGTTCTCTAGATTTTGTATGAAGGAGACTAGATCTCAGTTCTTGAGCCATATTGTTTAATATAATATCAGATCTATTTGTCTCTATTGTTTATGTGTATAAACCCTCATTAGACTGCGATGTCTCTTTATGCAATAATTTCATGTTGCAGTAGTTTTGGGGTTTTAGCCTTTTCTAACTATCCTAGGCGTGGGAGGTTTGTTTACCTCACCTAGTTTGAATTGTTTCTAATATACTCTTGGATTTAGTTTGTATATTGTAAGATCTAAGGGATCCAAGTGTTGATTTCATTTTCTGTAGCATATATTTCTGAAAATGCATTTTTTATGCATGCATTGCTGAGTAGTCCCATTTTGGGATATTACACGATTATCCGTTATGGTTGAATAATAGAAATGGGACAAATAAATTCTCCACATCCTCATTCTTTCTTGAGAGTGCATCTGCAACAACATTTAGCTTCCCTTTTTTGTAGATGATTTCAAAGTAATAACCAAACATCTTTGTGACCCATTTTTGCTACTCTTTTGAATATAGTCTTTGGGCATAAGGATATCTGTAAGGCATGATGTTTGGAGGAACACTTCCTAGAATAAAATTAATGGCATGATCATGATCACAAATAGGTGGGAGGCCTTTAGGAGTCTCAAATACCTTGGAATGATTGTCCAAGAATTTTTCGAAGATATGGAGAAATATATGATTTCGATGTTTCAAACTCTAGTGAGCATAGTTGTGCAATTACGCCTTGTTGTTATTTATTTAGAATATTTTTCATGACATTAGAGCTAATTATATTTCTTGGTTTCCCTGTGATACCCCTTAATTCAACCTCCTTTACTTCCCAAAACATTTCAAGAAAAATTCTTGAAAATTAAAAGCTATTGTACCAAAAGATTGTAACCATTGAACTCCTAGTAAAACATCAGCACCACCCATTGGAATGGAAAGAATTATGCTGTTCAATACATATTCCCCCATGGTTAGCTTGATATTATGGAAATTTCTAGAGAAATTTGTAGTTCCCCCATTTACAACCATCACTTGACACTCTGGTACTAGATATAGGAAGCAATTCAATTCCTTGGCTGTCTTACAATGAATAGAATTATGGGTACTACCTGAATCAATCAACACTATTACGTTTTTCTTCTTGATATGTCCTTTTATCTCGAGAGTTTGAGAAGTGGTAATTCCTGCCAATGAATTACAAGATATGGTCAAATTCATTTCTTCCTTGTCTAAGGTCAGTTCCTGGTGTATATCCTCTTCTTTTGAAGTTTCTTGTTCCTTTTCTTCCTACTCTTCACAATCTATGTAAAATAATTTCTTCTCAGCACACTTATGACCTTTAGCATATTTTCTATCACAACTGTAACAAATCCCTTTTGCTCTTTTTTCTTCCAATTTTTGTGGTGTCACCCTTGTAGGTTGTGGAAGGATAGGAGAAATAAAACTTTCATATTTATAGTTGTGAGTGGTAGGCTTCCTTGTTTCCACAATTTTTCTTGCCAACCTGCTTTCTCCAATTAATCAAGTTCCCAAAAGCGAAACTCATGTTGGATGTTATCCTTTAAAGTCCCTATGAATAGATCAATCATATGATCCTCTAGAATATCATTTACCCTTATATTCAATTTTTGGAAGTCCTCAATGCACTCCTCCATTGAATCCTTTTGTTTGAGATTTATCAATTGGATAAAGAAGGTGTTGCTCTTCATATCTTCATAATGTGCTATAATTTCCTCCATAAAAATTGATCAAGTGACAAATGGTTTACGAGAAAAAATCCATCGATACCATACAAACTAATTGGGTTCCAAATATAAAGTTGCAATGTGTACCTTTTGTGTATGTTGCCAATTATGGAGATCAAAATATTGCTCCATCTGTAGTATCCATGTTACTGGCTCCTTGCCATCAAACTTCCTCATATCAATCTTTGGAATATGGTGGCTCTTCAATCCAACGTTAAATTCTATCAAATCATTATTAACATTTCTTTTGTTCTCATCATGAGTTTCATCTAATACCTTTTATCAATTAGGAAGAATTTCTTGTAGCAACTTTGTAAAACCTTTCTTCAAACCTTATGTGTCTTCTTTTAAACCATTCTTCAAACCATCCATGTCTGTTTTTAAACCATTCTTTAAGCCATATATCTTAGCTTCCATTTCATTTGTGGTTACTCTTTGTGAGAGCGACATTTGTTGCACTTGGTCTCATAATTTTGATATATCAAGTTGCATTTCTTCCTCTTATTCATGCGTTATTGTAGATTTTTTTGGTTTCTTACTAGGTGTTTCCGTTTTCTTGCTTCGAGTAATTTTAGAATAAAACTATGATATTTATGCTTCACTATGACCCTTGAATCACTTCAAACTGTTTTTTCAAACAAAACTTATGCAAGTATTAAAAACACACACACACACACACACTTTTTTCTTTGCTTTGTAGGAGATCGATATTGAATTTATTGTATCTTTGTAGTTTCGGATCCCAAATATTTGAACTTCGGACCTTTAGTATCCCTTCGAGTCTTCATTCCAATGCCACATGTTAGACCTAATTTGGATTATTCAAAATAAAGTTATGCCCGATTTCCCACAATGACCTAATTATGGGTTGGTTTAGTAAAGCGAAATTGTAGGGCGTGCCACACGTCAATGTTTCGAGCTCCGACTCTGAAATTGATTTAAAAGAAACTAAACTCCATGATTTTTTGACCACTTTTTATAGAAGTCAAAATCGATGCTTGAAACAAAAGTTATGAAAAATTTTCCTCGGTTACCTGTTTGAGATGAAATTATGGAGTTTGCAAAAACCCTAGCTTCCTCAGATCATATCCCCGAAAATATAGTGAACCAATATCTGAAATTAGTATAGGAGGTTAACTAGTATTTCGAATCCATGTGGTTTCAATTTCAGCTTTTGAAGCTTCGTAGAATTGTTTTTTATAACAAAATTGCCAATATGACCCGTTTGAAGAAACGAAACCCTAGAATCCAAAGCTCTAATAACAAATGTTATGCAACCAACTCACAAAATAGAAGAAAAGATAGATCAATGACTTAGAAATCAACCTCTTTGAGGGGGAAACCTCCTTTATATTACATAAATGAACAATTATTAAATAATACAAATGAAAAAATCTACTTTCTATATATAGGAGTCTAAGGGGTTACAATATAATCAAATCCTACATAACAATAATAATGTAAGGGCATAACAATAACAATAGTGGGCTTATATGGGGCAAAATAATAACAATATGGGGACTACATGGGCACAACAATAAAAATAAGGGGCTACACTAGTATTATAGGGACCTAACATTCATACATGACATTGAATCTCTTTGAATTTATGACCAATCCTAAAGGCTCACAATGGAAGCCATTACAAAAATAAAATTACTTGCTCATCAAACCTATGAGACAGGCATTGCAAAAATAATTTTATTTTTTCTTTACATCAATTACATAAAATCACATTTACATATGTCATTATGAAGACCGAACCTAGTTACACTTTTCAACACTCTCTATTAACTAGGGAGGTAGTCATAATGGTACTTGGTCATTCTCAATCTAAAGAATTTCTCATTATAAGAGTCGGATTGGTAACCCGTATGTATAATATCATATCAACCAACATTGTCACATAGCAAGGCCTTGAATAAAAAATCTATATCTCGATGATATCTGAGCATAATGCTGGCGAGACCAATGATGTATATACACCTTAACCATTGTCTCTCTTGGAACATACCCCACCCATATTCTCAGGGTGTGTTCCACCAGGATTATTACTATCTTGGATTCCCAGTCCTCAAAGAATATTGGTCCTCAACGAATACTCTTATCTTGCATGCCCTAATACATCCTTAAAAAGCATCACATTCCATATGTTTACCCAATCCTCCATTCTGTCTTCCCAAGTGAAGACAAGAATGATGTGTCTATCTCTCCCTCTTAATTAGGGAGGACATATCTATTCCAATAAAGGAATGTACTCATTCCTACTAAAGGAATGTACCTAAGCTCCCTCTTAACTCAAGAATTTTGCTTCCAAGTTTCTACCAAGTAAGAAACATGTTTACAGACTCCCTCTTAATTAGGGACCTACAATACCTTCTCAGATGGAGATTATAGGACAACCAATTGCTTGAAGAAATCCTCCTCATGATGTCATGAGCTTCTTTTTTGTTTTCTAGGATTCTTAATGTTCAAGAGTTTTACATAGGGCATAGACCATCCATCACTTTAATATTTGATCCATGTCATAATTCCTTTTATTTGAAAGTGATCCATTAGTCCATATCTGGCCTTACTTCATGCCATGCTGCCTTCTTCATGCCATGTCTCTTTAAGGATATTACATCCTACTACATGGTTATCATTACTGGAAGACATTCATAGATCTTCCCTTAGTAGCCTTGCATTAGCCCATCCAAATATTATTTCAAAAATAGGAAATTAAATTAAAACTACCTTTGTGATGGCCTTTCATCATAACATCTTCCAGTTTGCCTCAACATCCTGCATACATATTGACACATCTCCTAAAGATATCCATTGTCAAGGGTCTCCATATTTTTTAGACTTCCATTAGAGTCTTCATATCTTTCCAAGGGATATCAGAGTCAAATATTTTAGTTCTCGGATGTTGATTGCCTTCATAGTTTCACATTGCGTGATCTCTTCCTTTCTTTCTTCACACATTTTATTCCATGAACTTTTGCTCATGGTTCCTCCAATTGTAGTTAACCACCTCATACTTCATATGAGGACATATTATGTTTATTTCATCTAGTGAATGTTTGACCCATGCATTCTTGTATCCTTTTGAGGGAGGATATCCTTTATTTTGATAATGCTATTAAGATAAAACATTGGTTCATGATATTTTCAGCCATATGACATCACTTCCACAATATCAAATGTAAGCATACATACCTAATTTTTCCTTTGAGTCATCCATAATTCTTACAATAGATTCCTTGATTGAAAGAGCTTCAATCCCTTGATCTGATTCACTTTTATGTCATCATACCATCATCCCATGAATTCCACAAATTTGGAATTCTTGGTGAAACACTTTCTTTTCTTCATGATCGGTGAACCTTTCAATGAATATTCCATCAGAGAATCTTCAGGATCTAAAGTATCACAATCAGCAGATGTTTCCTTTTGACAGATGCATGATGAACCTTGTACTATATGACCTTTCAACTTATGTTTTTAATGATATTCCCAAGAGCTATATCCTTGAATTCCATAGATTATATCCATATTTCATGCTTCTCTTATGATGTCGAAAGATCTTGATTTCAATGCTTCCATGATGCCTTGATGCATCCCATTATTTTACTTGGTGAATCATGATAGCCATATATTACAACATAATACTTAAAAATTCGAAACTAACTTATGTGAGGAAGGCTATCTCAATAGTGAAGATCTATTACTTCCTCCTTCTTGGACTTCTTCTTTTCAGCTTCCTCCACTTCCTCGGTGATGTGGGCTTCGTCTCTTCCTATTTTTTTATTGTCCTTCTTGAGCTTAGGAAAATCTCTCCTATAGTGTCCATATTATTGACACCCATAACATTGTATTTTAGCCATGTTATTCTTTTCCTGAGGACCAAACTTTCCAAATTTCCATTTTCTTTATTCATTGCATCATATACCCGATTTTGTTTAGTTGATCCTACATCAGATTTTTCCATTAGCCCAGTTTCTTCAATTTTTCAAAGTGACCAAAGTTTATGGAATGGATTAGCTTCTTTATTCCCATAAATACTTGAAGTAAAGTTACCCACTCCTCCGACAACACATTAGTACAATTGTAGTCATTTCCCTATCAGACATTAATTCTCCTAGATCTTGAAGTTGATCCCTGATTTCAGATATCCTCATAAAGTATGAGGCTATACCTTCTTTTTAAATCTTTAACCTGTAGAGTTCTTGTCTTATAGAGATAGCATCTTCAGTAGTGTGTATGGAATACAACTCTACCAATTTTTAATAGATTTCTTTTTAAGTTTCAAGTTTGGATACATATGGGATGAGGGGATCCTTGATAGATTCTATCAACATCCTTTGAGCCCTAAATTCCCCTTTCATATACTTTTCAAGAGCTTGAACATATTCCTGTCCTGGTTTAGTGATAGATCCTTTGACATGTTCCATAACCTCATTTTCAATGAGATTTAGTTCTGTCCTCTTCTTCCATGCAAAATATTTTGAATCCCCAACCAATTTGTTGCTTTCCTTGCAAAAAGACATTTTGAAATATTCATATGTGGACATAAATATACTTACTTGATAGGATGCTCCTTATCCTTGCTTCTTCCTTGATGTTGATGACGATCTAGAGAATAGAAAACTTCTGCTTGACGAAGGTAGTTTTCTTCAAGAGTGATCCTTTTATGAAGATATTATTATCCTTTGAATCCAACTTGTAGGGGGAGACTTTGCTTGGTCTTGGAGGGATATTTATACTTATCTAATGAATCATAAAAATGTAACATGCCCAATAAGGGTCCTTCATACATGACATTGACTCTCTTTGAATTTATGACCAATCCTAAAGGCTCACAATGGGATCCATTACAAAAATAAAATTCCTTGCTCATGAAACCCATGAGACAAACATTACAAAAATAATTTTATTTTTTCTTTACATCAATTACATAAAATCACATTTACATATGTCGTTATGAAGACTGAACCTAGTTACACTTTTTAATACAAATCAATATTTATTGTTTTTGTGTATGCCCATATAATTTTACTATTGTACAAATATATGTTGGCTCATAGTTCGATGAGAAACCTTGCACATATTTTGAGGTGAAACAAGTACAATTTTCAAGGTTTTTTGGGGGTTCAATATACGAGAAAAGTAATTTATTTAATGCTAGAAATTTTTTGTAATATTTTTATATATTTCTGCGGGCACATAAATAATAAAGTCCCTCCTCTATTGGTTTCCCCTTCAAGTTTTTCCAAGGGCGTTGACCAAATTTTCTGTCTCTACCTTCATGGTTTGTTGTTGTTTACAAGTTTAGTAGTTAAGTAAGAGACTCAATGGTATTTTTTATTCTCAATTCAACTTATGTATTTATGTGTGAGCAAAAAATATTAATGAGCAGCAAACTGTGATAAACTTAGCGAAACTTAAAATCAATAATTAGGCCAGTTAAAAAATTACATGGTATCATAGCCATATTGAATGAGGTGAAACCAAAGAAGAAACAAGAAAGTAGATAAACATAAGAATTTGTAGGGGCTTGTTGGGTTTTACTTGGAAAGTGAAGGGAAGAGTACTATTTATCAATTTATTGTTGTTCAGTTGGGTGAGTCAGGGCTACTAGGTTGGGATTTGAGAATAGGTTGGATGGGGCAACTAGTTTTAGTCTTTGGAAAGAGAGGATAGTTTTATTGCTGGGGGAACAAGAGTTATGGTAAATTTTTGAGAAGTATATGGTTGTTACTATGGATCTAACACATTTAGCAGAATACAAGAAGAATAATGTTAAATCTAAGAGGAATCTTCTTGATTCCATTAAAGACCATGTTATTCCTCATGTTATAGGTAAGGTTAATTATTTTGATATGTGGGGAGCCTTACCTAAGTTATACTAAAGTTCCAATGAATATGGGAAGATGGTATTACAGGAAAAACTGAGAAGTTCCAAGATGTTTGAAACTGAAAAAGTTTATACCTCACCAAGGTCAGAAAAATTAGAGATGAATTTGATGTAGTGGGGGAAACTATTCAGATTTTAGAGTTGGTGAGATAAGCCTTGAGTTGTTTTCTTAGGACATGGGATGCATTTGTAGATGGAATTGTTGCGCGAAAAAGTATTCTTGGTTGGGAAATATTGTGGGATTATTTCATACAAGAAGAGACAAAGAGTGATTCCAAAAATGCAGACCAACATGATGGAGATGATGAGGAGAATATTTCTCTTGTTGGAAAATGTAGCTAGGTTCGGTTTTCATAATTATCATTGTATTTGTGTCATTATATATTTCTTGTAAAAACAAAAGAAGAAAATATGTTTTTTTTTGAAGCATGGGTTTCATGCTCAAGTCAAATTGTCATTTAGGTCAAGCGTTTTCTTCATGCTTCTAAGGTTTATTGAGTCGAAAGAATATTTTTCGTAAGTCAATCTATTTTATTTGAGTCAAGTTATACTTGGAATTTTGAAAGAAGCAAGAAAAATAATTTTATTTGAGTCAATACATTCAATTTTGTCCTCGCAAGATCGAGTGGGCCCTTCTTAGACAAGATGACCCTAGAAGAGATCCATTCAACCTCTTGGATGTGTATAAATACAATGCAACTCGTCCTCATTTGGATTATCACAAAAAAATTCGATTTTTGTGCAAAGAAAAGAGAGAAAACCAATGAAAGACAAAGGGAAGAATAACTAAAGTCAAAGGAGAGAGAGCAAGGGTCAAAGGAGAGAGAAATATTCCACACGTGCCAAGTTTCCAGCCCTAGTTTCTATCACACGTGCGAAATTGCAGGGACTAAAAATAAGAAGTTTAACTAGATTTGAAAAGATTTTGCTATTTATGACTTGAGTTGACTTTAACTAGTTGAAGATTTTGGAAGGAGGGATGACTTGGGAATTGATATGAAATCCCAATCGAAATTGATACTTTCTTGTTATATTTTTAAAAGTGTTTGCATGTATTTAAAATCACCATGAAATAAATCTCAATTTAAATTACATAAACAAATTTTAAGGAAAATTATAGAAAATCAAGAGCAATAACCAAACACATAAGAGAAAATGACACCAACACATTGATAACAAAGTTCGATTATCTTCAAACCTACCTCTCCGGGCCCAATCTTCAATGGGGAAGTATTTTTTTATTCAAAGTTTAGAAAATGCATAAAAAGTACACAAAAATACTATAACTATGATCCAAACTGACTTTTCTATGTTCTGCTCTATCTCTGGATTTTGTAGCAAATTTTGGATTTGAAAAAGGCTTCCTGGTTTGCTCAGAATGTCTCTCCAAAGTTTGGGTGTGTCGCCTCTACCCTCTACATACTAAAACTCCTCGTGCATAAAAAATTCACTTCTCCTCTCTTTGCAATAGTGGAAGCCTTTTATAATACTATTTGGGATACAAAATGGTTATAATAACTATATCCCACTATATCATGGCTTCATTAAATATACAAAAGATTTAATTTTAATATGGGATTAATCTATATCCCAACATATGCTAAAAAAAGAAGCCCTCATCCTAACTCCATACCTTATATATAATATTATATGCCTTATCCATCCATATAAAAAGTAACAATAAACCACTCCAACGATTATGGAATCACACTATCATATCCATTGTATTAACAAATATTAATACCATATGATATATCATGGAATTTTGTGTTGGATGTTCATTGAAAATGTATGCCACATACTTTGATTTTTTTTTTTTTTGACTGTTGCATATTCATTTGGTGGAGGAAAGGCAATCTCATAATAAGTATGGAGAACGATGGATATGGCGAAGGTATGGTGGGGGCCGCCAATAATGGCGGGCTCCAGCCATTTTTTTTGTTAAATACATAACCTTACCTCTTCAAATATAAGTGGCACGATAGTTATAACAAGACCCACCATCATAGCCCAATGGTAAGGTATATAAATTTCATATCCATATGCCACCAATCAGAAACTGACACTTGTATCGATCTGGATGTGCCATGTGTATAAATTTCATTGGTGATGGAACCTTGACCACACAGTCCTAAAGCAGAACCCTTCTTGCTGGAACTATGAGTGTTGACTTTGAAGAATTTGACTTTGACTTTGTCAAGTTTGCCCTAAATTTGTTGACTTTGCATAACTTCTTCATACGAAGTCGAATTTTTCCCATTCAAGTTGCGTTTGAATCATTTTTCTGAGATCTACGTGATAGTGATTCTTTCACTCGAATATGATGATTTTAAATTTTGAGTCATTAATCCCTTTTAGATCAATGTATATCATTTCTTGATCATTTCATACCATTCCGGATAATTCCTCCCCACTAAGACCTTTTGGACCACCAAAATAATTTACTTAGTTGGGAAATGAAGGCAATGTTCCTCCACCTGTCCTGTATCACCAAGCCATTTTGTCCTGTGCACCTGTCTCATCACAATCAGTTGTAAAACCATTATCACAACTGAAAACACATTGTTAGCTGTTTGCATGCTTCCACACCTTTCTGTTTCTATTTATTTCACCATAAACCATGTACAACACATCATTAGCGATAATAAGAAAAAAAATGCTAATTTAAACAAACCAATATTTTTAACCTTCTTTCCAGGTCTGCACGATAACACATCATATCGCAATGTTGCTGTCTCTCGAAGCATAACATGGTTAGATATACCTGTTGCCACCATCTCACTTTCTTGCTTCAAATCAACTTCTTTGCTCACTTTTTCTGACATGAGTGGGAAAATTTTACTGTTGATCCCCAATGATAAAATATGAGTCTCATGTTCAGACTCAGATCCATGATTTTGTTGTGCTATTTGATCCACTTCTTGCTTTCCCTTTCACTTCGTTTTATGATCTTGGCCCTGCTTAGGCTTCTTTTTAGGGTGTAGCTTCCAACAATGTTCTCTATCATGGCCATATTTCTTGCAGTACGAGAAAGATCATTCAGATATTTCTTCTCACCATGAAAACTTGGAATAATTTCTTTATACTTTTCCTCCTTCCTGATCTCCATCATATTCCTATATAGATTTCTTCTCTTCCAACATTTGGCAACAAAATGGTTAGATAACCCACAAAAAGTGCACAATTTTCTATGCCACAAAATTTTCACATCGCTGATCTTCTTAAAATAAAAAGGAATGCTTGAAAAAATTACTTTACTATACCTTGGATGATCGTCTCTGGCACATGCATGTCGTGTCTCTGGAACATGCATGTCATGAAGATTCTATGTTTATTCTTCCACCTGACTTCTCACATTCCTTACTACCATATGGAGATTCTTGTCGATCTTCTTGTGTGACTGACGCATAAGAGGTATTCCCAATTTCTTCTTGAGTGGCTGAGACATATGACGTATTATATGAATGTACACACATATCGTCATTTATGATTATAAGAGATATAGACGAATTTTTTCCAACTTTCTCTTTCTTAGCCTCTTGTAGCTCGAGGCACAATGTTCGCTTCTCATCATTTGCGACTTTGAGAAATTTATTGAGCTCTGAATTTTCTAGTTGAACACTGTGGTTAACGTCCTCCAACTCTTGTATCCTTCCTTGTGTCAAGTATTTAACCATCTCTACTTTCACAAATGATTATTCGCCTGGTGATCATGCAAACTTAAAAAACAGGCTATCAATGACCGCTCTGATACCACCTAATCTGAAATCTCAATCAAAATTGATACTTGCTTGTTAGCTTTTTAAAAGTGTTTGCATGTATTTAAAATATCCATGAAATAAAGATCAATTTCAATTATATAGTAAATTTGTAAGGAAAATTACAACAAATTAAGAGCAATAGTGAAACAAATAAGAGAAAATGACACCAACACGTTGTTAACATAGTTCGGCTATCTTCAAGCCTACCTCTCCGGGCTTAGTCTTTAATGGGGAGGCATTTTTTTTGTTAAAAGTTTTCAAAAGCCATCAAAAGTACATATAAAAATACTTTAACTACAATCCAAACTAACTTTGTTGTGTTATGATCTGTCTCTAGATATTGTAGCAACTTTCGGATTTGAAAAAGGTTTCCTAGTTTGCCCATAATGTCTCTCCAAAGTTTGGCTATGTCGCTTCTACCCTCTACATAAAAACTCCTTGCTGCATAAAAATTTAATTCTCCTCTCTTTGGAATAGTGGAATCCTTTTATAATAATATTGGGGATAAAAAATGGTTATAACAACCATATCGCACTATATCATGTCTTCATTAAATATACAAAAGATTTAATTTTAATATGGGATTAACTCATATCCCACCATATCCTAAAACAAATACCCTCATCCTAACTCCATACCATATATATAATATTATATGCCTTATCCCTCCCTATAATAAGTAACAATAAACCAATCCAACAATTATAGAACCACACTATCATATCCCATGTATTCACACATATTTATACGATATGATATAGGAGTTGTCTAACGAGACAAAGGAATTGTCTGGATGACCAAAATTGGCCAGAATCCAGGCCAAAAAAATTTAAGAAATCTTACAGTAATAGTGTTTGAATCATGATTTTGATGGTGGAAATGGATTCAACACCATAAAAAACCCCTATGGCACCCAAAATATTAAAGTTTTATAGTTATAACGTGGATTTACAAAAATCTCTACCGGATTTTCTTAAAATCTTACCGGAATTTCCATGAGTTTCAGGGCGAAAAAGAAGTCTAGTTAGACTACGGCTATGATATTTCATTGAATTTTATGTTGGATGCTTGTTGAAATTTTATGCCACGTACTTTGTTATTATTATTATTATTGCATATTCATTTCGTGGAGGAAAGGGAATCTTGTGATAAGTATGGAGAATGATGGATATGGCATAGGTATGGCGGGGGCTGACAATAATGGAGGGCTACTGCCATTTTTTGTTGTTGTTAAATACATAACCTTACTGCTTTAAATATGAATAGAGAGATAGTTATAACAAGATCCAACATTGTAGCCCAATGGTAAGGCGTATAATTTGTAGAGTAGAGGTCACAAGATAGAATTCTGTCCAGTTCGTCTATTTTTTAACATAATTTTGGCCAATACATAAAGGCCACATGTCGCCCTCTGATAGGGGTTCATACCACCAATAAAAAACTATAAAAAACTGACACTTGTCTCAATCTGGATGCGTTACATGTCAAAATTTCATTGTTTCTAGAACCTTGACCACAAAACCCTGAAGCAAGGTTCCCTATGATAGGGGTTCATATGCCACCAATAAAAAATTAACACTCAATGTCTCAATCTAGATGTGTTACATGTCAAAATTTCATTGTTTCTAGAACCTTAGCCGCAAAACCCTGAAGCAGAACCTTGCTTGTTGGAACTGTGAGCATTGACTTTGACTTTTTAGAGTTTTCTTTGAAAAATTTGACTTTGCATAAATTCTTCATACGAAGTTAGATTATCCCATTCAAGTTGTGTTGAATATTTTTTCTGAGCTCTATGTGATGGTGCTACTTTCGCTCGAATCCAATGACTTTGAATTTTTTTCCGTTAATCCCTTTTAAATCAATCCAAATCATTTCTTAAGAATTTCAGATTGTTCCTGATCAGTCATTGTGGGAGGTCTTGGTCTTGGATTTTGGTCTTGGATTTCTCACTTTGATATGACTCTATAAGAAGAGAATATTTGTTGGGCTTTCCCCCTTGAGGGGATTTTCCTTGGCTTGGAGCCTATAACTTCTGTTCATTGTATTTTTATTATTTTCATGGTTTATGTTTTTAGTAATTATTTGATGAAAATAACATAATAAAATTACTAAGAATCTAACACATATTCACAAGCAATTATCAAGTAAAGAGAAACCAATCCTAATTTTCCGTCCTATAAAGGTATCAGAGCTAAGGTGAGGAGAACGCAGCTTGAAGATCACTCTTGTTGGCATAAGTGGAAGACATTCATCCGAGCTACTTTGGAGAACATCATTTTCTAAAGAACATAATGGCTTAAAAAGACTCAAAGACCATCATTCATATTGAAGGAAGACTACTACATCAACTATCCATCTCTCTCTATCATTGAAGGCTATTTGTTAGTCATCATCATTTTGAAGAAGATCATCATCTCTCTCTTGGAAGCTCTTTAAAGACATCTCTATATAAGTCATCACTTAAGAAGCATCAAGATTTTTGGAAACACCATCTACACTCTTGGAAGAAATGTTAGGATATTCTGACACATAGGAAATAACTAAGAATAACTTAGTCTAATGTAGATTTAGGTAAAGTGTGTTTCTTTACCATGTACATTTGTAACTTATAATCCGACGGTCACGATTTGTAGTGGTCCGATGGTTATCTCTCTCCTCAGTATTAACGACACTTGATCCGTGGCTTAGCACCCGATTGGTCCATGATCTCTATTTAAATAGCATGGAGGGTCATTTTTCTGGTAACCGTTTATGAGAGAAACATATGTAACTTTTCTTTTTATATTAATAAATTTCCTGAAGTGGTTGCGTTGGCTCAGGCCATGGGTTGTTTCCCTCTTCGAGGGTTTTAAACCACGTGATTATATTGGTGTACTGATTCGTGATCTGTTTGTGAGCGGTGACCTTTGGTTCTTGATCTAAGGAACTTACCCTGTAAAATCCTACATGGTATCAGAGCTATTTTGAGGGCCGCATCTGTTGTTGATCAGAATCCGAAGCTAGTTTTACTGCATGCGAATGTCGTTTTGTAGATCTACTATTTTTGAACATTTTTGGGCTTGGAGAACTACTTTGTGTGTCCGGAGCGTCTGTTACAGTGAGAAATGCCTTTTGTTTCATGCGAAAAGGTTTCCCACTGCCCAAGTTATGACAATTTAGATCTGGAGGTATAAAGCATCTGTTTTGCAGTTATATTTGTTAATAGTTTTGCTTATTTCGGTTTCTTCTGTTTATTTTCGGTTTTTAGGTTTTATTTATTTGCTAGATCTATACCCTCTTCTCTGTGTATGCTCTTTGCTATGCACTGTGTGTGATCTCGGCAAATTTAAAACAGGAAAATGGATTTTTTTTGCTACGTATGCTCTTTCCACACGTCTTTGTGGGATCTCGAGAAATCAGAAATAGTGAAAAAATTGATAGTTGCCAGTAAGGCTAACAAAAAATCTAACAATCTACCATAAGGCTTTTCATTTTCTTTTTTTTTTGTTTGGCTCAATTTTTGTGTTTTTTTGTGCAGGAAAAGGCACGCACACCGAAGAGTGAAAAAAAAAACCCTTCCTCCTTTCAAACAATAACAGAATCCTTTTACTAACTCACTTGGTGAGGAGTTAGTTTATGAGAATAGAGGTCTTGGGTTCAAATCTCTTTCTCAAGCTTTTTTTTTTGTAAAAAGTTTTTGTTAAAGGGGTGGGTTTTTTTTTTTCTTTTCTAAGTTGAACCTCATCACCAAATTTCAAACCGTTCCCATAACTATTCGGGATCTTCAACTTGTTTTTTTCAAAAAGGCATACATTCTTCATCCGGAAGCCATTTTTCAAGCCGTTTTTTTGAAACAACCTAATTTTTCAAGATCTTTCCATTGTAGCAGTTAGTTTTAGATTTTCTCAGCTTCATTTTTTTAAAATGGAAAGTGCATGTCCGATTATTCTTAACAACACCAATTATTTCCAATGGTTACCTCACATGGTAGATATACTTAGAAGCAAAGGGCTTTATAGAATAGCCACAGGGCTAGAAAATAAACCTTTTGATGATGATAAAGTCACTAAATGGGAAAATAAACAAGATCAAGCACAAGGGTTGATAGGAATGTCCATTGCTCAAGATTTTTGATTTCATATACTTGACATTGACACCCCTCATGAAGCCCTGGACAAGCTAAATGTTGTCATTGGCATTCAAAATCAAATCAGGGCCCATCAGCTTGAAAATGAGGTTCTTACTTTGGACCCCAATAGTTTCTCCTCTATTGAGGATTTTTTGTCCAAATTCAAGACCCTTATAATTCTTTTAGAAGGTTGTAAGGTCAAAAAGGAAGATGGTAGCCTCATCTATTGCATTCTTGCTAAGCTTGGCCCTGCATTGTAATATCCAAAAATTGGGATTTTCTACAACAAATGGAATATCTTAAGATATTACAAAGTTGGAGCTTCAGAAAATCATGGACATAACAATGTATATCAGCTCATAATATGTACAAGGAACATTTAACCAACAAATGAATGATCATTAGCAAAGATTTGCCTCACTATTCTCTCCCGAAGTGAGGAAATGCAGCATTCTGGACCATAAAAACATCATTTTCAGAAAATAATGCAATAAATATGGGAAATGGGACTTGGATCTCGTGTTTTATACATTATAAATCTCCCATACCAAATTTGAGCTTAAAAAAATCCTTCTAGCTAAGTTAAACAGATCTCCCCAGCTAGAGATAGCTTAAAAACACCCCAATCCCATGACTTTCAACTGCAGACTTTCTGAAGACTATGAGAGCGTAATTCCCATGAGGGTTTCTACAGAAAATTATGAGATAAGTTTGATCAGAATTTTATATTAATCATGTAGCAAAGAAATGGATGTTTAACCTCTTTTATAGCAGAAACAAGACACCTGACAAGGGTTTCTAGCATTACACATGTATGAAAAGCAGCACTGCAAAAAATAACGCAGTCTACTGCAACTCTATATTAAGCATGGCTGAATATAACATACAATAGCTGGATAATACAAGAATTTGGCCCAAGGCCTTCCTTATTAGATCTTCCGGAGGGAAATAAACACCTCCTCCTCAAATACTAGCACAAAATCCAGGGGTTCAACCCTGCTACTGCTGCAACTGCATAAAAGACACAATTTCTGAAGGGAACTATGCTGTAGATGAATATGGCTGATTTTCCCTAAGCCAAATGATGAAATTGAAGCTCTGATCCTTCCCTTTGATCCATTAAGCAAGCTGATCCAAAGAGAGGATGGAATCCCCGCCTAGGAATTCCTTGCACTAAACAATGTTGCAACCACAGCTAAACAACTAAAGCATGCAATTAGTAAAAAGACCAAAGATAGCTGAATACTGAATGCTCTCCTTGATGCTATGCCCTCTTTTTTATCTTTGGTGAGCCTCCTCAGCCCGAACCCCACACATTGTTGAGGTGACTTCTTAGTGAAGATTCCTCCTTCAAAACTGCGCTGTCCTTGTTGGCTTCCCTCCCCCTTGTAGCAGTGCTGTTGACTTGGTCAACTGGTACTAATCCACTTGCAATGCCTCTTTTCACACTAAGGGGTCTTCAATCTAGTTCTCATATGTGTGTCTAGGCTGATCCTGTTCACATTGACTTAGTTTACTTGGGTGATCTCTTCCTCCTCAAGAATGCATGTTGACTTAGTCAAACTTGACTATGTCCACACCTGAAGGTGTAAAATCCAGCTCCTAAGGTGACCCCCTTCCTTATTAAGGTGGAAATTATTCATTTTTATTATTGTTCATGGGCCTCCTTACCCATTTATTCCTCTCTTAGGTGAAAGCAGCAAAATCTAATATTCCAAATTGCTGTGTGAAAATTTTGGAATATTACATGCATACTTTGTATTTGTTTTCGCCTTCCATTCCACTAGAGAAGCCATCATTTCTTCAGGAACCACCTACAAGAATCCCTCTTTTGATTCCTTTTGCGATTCTTTGATAAGAGAACAAGAAAAACTCTTACACCTTGGTCTTATCACTTCTGGAATTGCTTCTAAGAAAGCCTTAGCACCCCAACATCAATCATATCAAAATAATCCCAAGAAGCAGTATCCTAAAAAGTATGGTCCAAAACCAAACAAGGGTCCTAAGAAATTTCAGCCGCAAACTGAAAAAGCAACTCACCAAAATGATAAGGCATATAAAAACAAAGGAAAGAAGACAGATAGATATTGCAACTTTTGCAATCGTGATGGCCATATAGAGTCCAAATTTTTTAAGAAGATGGAAGGCTTAGAAGTAGCAATGAAGAAACACAACATCAATTTGGAGAACTCTTCACCTTCATCTTCAGGAATGGAACTTTATGCTTGTGGTTGTCAAGCATCAAGATTTGGTTATGCATTAAATGTATCTTCTTCTTCTCATTCTCATGAGTGGCTCATTGACTCTGGAGCTTCTTACCACATGGCCAAAAATCAAGCCATGTTTTCTTCTTTAAATGATTGTAACACCAAACATATTTATGTTGGTGATGATAGATCTCTTAGTGTTGTAGGATCTGGAACCATTCGTCTAGATAATGGTCAGTTCAATGATGTACTATGTGTTCCTACCTTTTCATACGACCTTCTCTCTGTTTATCAGATAACTCATTCAGGTGAAGGGAAAATAGTAGAATTCTCACGCCATGATGTTGTAACAAGGACCTCAAATATCCTCGACATATTTTAGCTACTGGCATTGCTGATGATTCCACAAGGTTGTATAAGTTTGACAACTTTGGATCATCATGTCTTCCCTCCGTTTTTGTTGCTCATAATGATGAAGTGAGCAAACTTTGGCATGAGCGATTTGGTCACTTAAAATATTGCTCTCTTCAAACTCTATGTAAGGAAAATATGGTGACGGGTCTTCCTATGGTATCTTGCCGAGATGGTATTTGCTTCGGATTTGTACTCGGAAAACATCATCGTGATAGTTTTGACAAACGTGCCTCTTGGCACGTTTCAACCCCTTTGCATCTTGTGCACAGTGATTTATGTGGTCCACTTCCTGATGTTTATTTCTCTGGTTGCAAGTAATTTTTAACTTTCATTGATGATTTTTCCAGATGCACTTGGGTATACTTCTTAAAACTCAAGAGTGAAGTTTTTAACATGTTCTTGGCCTTTAAGATCTTTGTTGAGAAACAATCTGGACATCAAATTCTAAAGTTAAGAGCAGACAATGGAGGAGAATATTTTAACAACAAATTTATCAACTTTTGCACTGAGCATGGCATTCAATTGCAACATACTGTTCCATATACGCCACAACAAAATGGTGTAGCTGAAAGGAAGAATCACACCTTAAAAGAAATGGCTAATTGTATGCTTCAATCTAAAGGACTTGGTCTCAATTTTTGGGCAGAAGCCATTAATTGTGAAAATTACATAGTAAATCACACTCCTACTAAATTTTTAAAGATTATAACTCCAGAGGAAGCTTGGAGCTCAATCAAACCAGATGTAAGTCACTTTCGTGTTTTTGGAAGTGATGCTTGGGCCCATATTCTAGATGCGAAACATAAAGCCTTAGAACCTAAGAGTGAAAAACACATTTTTGTTGGATATTCTGAAGATGTCAAAGGATATAGACTTCTTCAACCAAAATCCAAAAATATAATCAGTAGAAGAGATGTAAAATTTGATGAAAATATATCGGCCTGCAAGCCTAGTTCGGTGGGTGTGCCACCTTTGGCCTGCAAGCCTGTTTCGGCATATGTGCCACCTCTCTCTATCTCTTCTATTTTAAATAGCATTCCTTCTAGTTAAAATGATGACAATGAGGATGAAAATCCTCCTCCACCTCTTGAAATTGTTCCTTTTACTCCACCACTTCCAAGATGGGTTTGCTCTACTCGGGATGCAACAGGTTCTTTTACAGGTGACCCTGCCGATCGACGACGTACACGTTCTCAGTTCAAAAGAGGCTCTTCCTTATTGGCTCAAGTTCCAGAAAATCCTAATCCAAAAACCTGTGAAGAAGCCTCTGGTCATCCAGATTGGGATGAAGATATGAATTAAGAATATCGTTCCTTATTGGTGAATGATACTTGGGATCTTGTTCCTCTTCCAAAAGGAAGAAAACTTGTCAGATGCAGATGGGTTTACAAAACAAAGTTTGGGCCAGATGGAAAAGTGGATAGACATTAAGCTCGTCTTGTCACTAAAGGATTTTCACAAGTTGAAGGCATTGACTATACTGAAACCTTCTCCCCTGTTTCCAAAATGAATTCTATCCGCCTTGTTATTTCCCTTGTTGCCTCCTTTAAATGGGAAGTCCATCATATGGATGTTAAATCCACCTTCTTACATGGAGATTTACATGAATAAATCTACATGGAACAACCCCCTGGCTTTATCCAAAACGACTCTAGCCTTGTTTTTCGCCTTAGGAAGTCTCTCTATGGTCTCAAACAAGCTCCTCGGGCTTGGTATGCCAAAATGGATAGATTTCTATTAGATAATGGCTTTTCTAGGTGTCATTCTGACAACATTGTCTACACCAAGAAAGTGGGTAAGTCCTTCACTATCCTTGTTCTTTATGTTGATGATATTATCCTTACTGGTAGTGATCCAAACCATATAAACCATGTGAAGTCTAGCCTAAAAAAGAAGTTTGAAATGACAGACTTAGGACACTTGCATTATTTCCTTGGTATTCAAGTCTTGCAATCCAAGGAAGGCATTACCCTCTCTCAGTCCAAGTATACTTGTGATCTTCTACACCACTTTCACATGGAAGACTGTAAGCCAACCCCTTCTCCCTTTCAGTCTAAAGTCAATATTTTAGTCACTTGTACTACTCCTGAAGTTGATGCTACCTTATACTGTCAACTTGTTGGTAAAATTATGTATCTAACCCATACCCATCTTGACCTTTCCTTTGTCGTTGGTATTGTTGCTTGGTTTATGCACCAACCCCATGAAAGTCACTGGAAAGTAGCTAAAAGAATACTTCGATATATTCGAGGTATAGTTCAGTTCGGGATTCATTACAATGCAGGAGCATCTCCATTGTTGATTGGTTTCACTGATTCTGATTGGGATGGTGACCCTGATGATCAAAAGTCTACTGCAGGATATGTATTCACTCTTGGTTCAGGACCTATTACTTGGTCTTGTAAGAAACAAAGTGCCATCTCTCTTTCTTCAGCAGAAGCAGAGTATCATGGTGCAGTTGAATCCAGGAAGGAAGCCATGTGGCTTCGTTAGATCCTGTCTGAATTTGGTCTTCATCAACAACATCAAACTACACTTTGGTGTGATAATCAGAGTGCCATTCAGCTATGTAAAGATCCAGTTTAGCATCAGAAAGCTAATTCATGATCATGTTATTGAAGTGAAGTACTGTTCAACCAATGATCAAGTAGCTGATATCTTTACGAAGGTTCTCACAGAAGCAAAGTTTACCAAAATTTGATCCATGCTTGGAGTTCGGGAAAGTTGTCATTAAGGGGGGATAGACTCTAATGCCTCCTTCCTTCTCCTATTGTGTCCCTTTTGTAAATCCTTCAATCCTATGCCAATTTTTTCTTAAGGGGGGATGTTAGGATATTTCAACAAATGGGAAATAGGCTCATTTTGTGTCACCTTTGTAAATCCTTCAATCTTATCCCAAGTTGTTCTTAAGGGGGGGTGTTAGGATATTCCAAAACATAGGAAATAGCTAAGAATAGCTTAGTCTAGTGTAGAGTTAGGTAAAGTGTGTTTCTTTACCATGTATATTTGTAACTTATAATCCGACGGTTATCTCTCTCCTCAGTATTAATGACACTTGATCCGTGGCTTAACAATCGATTGGTCCATGATCTCTATTTAAAGAGCATGGAGGGTCATTTTTCTGGTAACCGTTTATGAGAGAAACATATGTAACTTTTCTTTTTATATTAATAAATTTCCAGAAGTGGCTGCGTTGGCTCAGGCCGTGGACTGTTTCCCTCTTCAAGGGTTTTAACCACGTGATTATACTGGTGTACTGATTTGTGATCTGTTTGTGAGCGGTGACCTTTGGTTCTTGATCTAAGGAACTTACCCTGTAAATTCCTACAAGAAACATCATTCACCTTTCAAACAATTTGAAGACACTATTGTTCCAATCATCCTAGGAGTCATCATTAAAGAACACCTTTTGAAGAACTCTTGGGATCATCAAAATATTTGGTAGCATTAAGAAGACATCATCATCAAGTAGTTAAATATTTTGACAAGTAATTTATTACTCTCCTGTCTCAATATTCAAATCAAATGGCTTCATTTTTTAAGGAAGGCAACAAAATCGATGACTCATCAAATTTTCAAGCATGGAAGAAGATAATTGATTTAGTTCTTATAGAGAAGGAAGTCATGGACCACATTATAGGAAAAGTTATAGAACCAGAGAAGGATAATACTCAAGAATTGGCTAAGTACAACAAATGAGAAGTTAGGGCTCAAAATATTCTCATTGAATCCATCAAAGAGCATCTTATCCCCTTTTTTGTAGATTTGGGCACATATAAACAAATCTATGATAAGTTGGTAAAATTATATGCAATGAATACCACATGTCAAAAAATATCTTTGAGGAATCGAATTTACAAAACAAGGTTATTGAAAGAGGAAGACTTGGTGTCATATTTTATAAAGATATCACAATAAAGGATAAAGTACAAGGGCTTGGATAAGTTATTTCCAATTCTAAATTAACTACTTGTGTACTCAATGCTCTACCTTTAGAATGGAGTAGTTTTATGACAAACATCTATTCAAGAATGGACACTCCAAAATTCGATGAGTTGTGGGATTTTTGTCTTCTAGAAGAAAAAATATTGAATTGAAAGAATGACACCAAACCCAACTACGAAAAGTATCAAGCTTTTGATGCTATATTAAAGAAGAATAAATGGAAGTTTGGAAGATTTGAACGTTTTCTAAAGTTCAATAGAAACAAAAACAATCAAACACATGGAAGACAATATATATATATATATATATATATATATATATATATATATATATATATGTATATATATATATATATATATACACACACAAAGTACAATTCTTTGGGTGCAATGAATATGGATACTTTAGAAGGGATTGTCCCAAAGATACTCAAAACGGGAAGAAAATTAAGAGTAAGGAAAGGAGTGGAGCTCACATTAATGAAGAAAATGAATAACCTGAAAAGAAGATCATAAGGATCTCTACCATTGAAGAACTCCACCACCACTAGGTTTACTAACAATTTGTTTTCTCTTTTATTAGAAGATGGAAATTAGAGTAGCATATGAAACTACATTTGTAGAAGAGTCTTAGATTTTTCAAATTATGGCATCATGGAAAGAAGCATATAAAATTGAAAGGATTAAATTTTACATAGCCAGATGCATTTTTTTGGAAGCAGTCATCTAGCAAGGTAAGGATAGAAGGATTTGGAACATGTAGCACTTCACAATTCATGCAACTACTTCTTGGCATCATAGTGAATCAGTCATTTAGTAGGAATGGATCAAAAGGATCCTTGAAAGTATTAGAAACATCATTATGAGAAGGTTCTTCAGTACATAGAAGAATCATAGCGACATGGTGGGAGTATATTCCGCTAGAATATTATGGAGGCAATATCAAAAGCAAGTCTAGAAGTCTGAAAGTATGAAGATAGTTGAGAAACAACATGGAATTAATTGGAGTATCTATCTTCTTAGATAAGAAATATAATGTTAGACATAATCTTCAAAGAATGAAGTAGTTTCTTGAAAAGGAAGTTATCTAAATGGTTATATGAAAGGAAGAGGTATGAATATATTTAGAAAATAGATCTTTTTTAGAAAGTAGATTCATGTATTCAAAAAATAATGTGGGAAGATATGGCTTCAAAAATATACTTGAAGCATGAGCATGGTATGTCTTGGTTAATATTGGATAAGACATGAATCTTCCATATGGTTGTTCAAAAGCATGATAGATGAGCAGAACACATGGTGATATTGATAAACATCCAATATGGTCTCTTAAAGAGTGTAAGAAAGATAGTAATGTCAACTTTAGAGGGAGATGTTAAGACCTTGATGAATACAATATTATAGATTAATGATTGGTTCAAGAACACATTTATTAATGTTTGAAAGCAAAAGAGCATGAATAAGAACTCTAGTGCAATATGAAGATAGACCATGTAAAAGGATGTTGACCTCAAAGGGAGAAAGTAGCAGTTTTTGACATCTTGGTTAGAGGCTATTATGATTTGGTAACTTTGATATTAACAATTTTTTAAATATTTGATTTGGCTAACTGGAAGAAAATGTTGAAGAAGTATAGGTTGGAAAGATAATATTTGAGATAATACGATGTATCTACAACTGTTTGGTTTAACTCAATTCGAGAGCACACAGGTTGAGTGGAAAACACTGATTATGGTCCGGAAGCATATAGGGTAAAAATATGTACACTATAATGGGAGGAAAGGTAGCAATTTGATTTAGGAAGTCAAAATATGGTTTGTTGATCATGACGTTTTTTGTAATTCACTTTCCTCAGATGGAAAAAAAGGAGCTTCAATTAGCTCTACTTTAATTGGTTTGACAAGATATTTTTTTGATGAAAAAGATATTGTAATTGTTGATTGATGGAAAGTGATGTAAAAGGTTGATGGAAAGAACCCTGTCACGATGATAGAATGAGAAATAATTTGGCTTCGTAAAATGTTTGACATCTAGGAAGGTTGAATCTCAGGTATGATGTAATGCGAAAAAGGAGCCCTACAACTATAACTATATCTCTATGGAATACGATGTAGCTAATGAATGAGACAAACCTTATGGTTATGTCTCCCTAGTTGAGATGGAGTAAGGACTACCTCCTTGGTTGAGAGGAAATGTTGTGGGACACCGTATTCTCCATCAGTCATGCACTAGGCTAGGATTAACGACTGTAAGTCTAGTGTAGGAACTAGTAGGAAGAATGGAGGATTGGATAAGAATATGGGACCGATACTCCTTACGGATTTAGAATCCAATATAGCTAGTAGTCCCATGGCTTGATACTCTTTGTGGATAAGACAAGGTATCCAAGATAAGAGTAGTCAAAGAGGACCGATATTATTTAAGGATTGAGAATCCAAAACAAGAATAATGCTATAAGGAAATACTTGATGAATATCTAGATGGGGTATGTGCCTTGAGACACTATGATGTTGGTGTCCAAGTGTATGCCTCCTGTCATTGTGCTCTAACCTAGTGGAGAGTTAGAGCTTATTAGTCAAGGACTTGTTATTTTTGAGATTGAAAATGTTGGTTATGATGTCGATGCTTGAAGATGGCTTATCAATATGACTCTTCTTATGAGAATATTTAAATTTGAGAGTATCCTTGTATCGGTTATGTAATTATAAATACCTCCCTAGTTAATAAGGAGAGTTGGAAAATGTAACCAGGTTCGGGCTTCATAATTATCATTGTATTTGTGTCATTTAATTTATTGTAAAAGAAAAATAAGATTTTTTTTTTCAAGCATGGGTTTCATGCTCAAGTCAAATTGTCATTTAGGTCAAGAATGTTCTTCATGCTTTTAAGGTTTATTGAGGCAAAATAATATTTTTCAGATGTAAATCTATTGTACTAGACTCAAGTATCATTTGGACATTTGTAAGAAGTAGGATTTTTTTAATTTTTTCACTTTTAATTTATTAATTTATTAATTTTATTATTTTATTTTATTTATTTATTTTTATTTTTTATATTTAAGTTAATACAGTCGATTTTGTCCCCACAAGACCAAGTCATCCCTGCCTAGACAAGTCGGCCCTGGAAGAGTCCCATTCAACCTCCTGGATGTGTATAAATACAATGCAACTTGTCCTTTGGATTAGCATAAGCAACTTCAATTTTTGTGCTAAGAAAAGAAAGAAACCAGTGAAAGACAAAGAGAAGAAGAACTAAAGCCAAATGAGAGAGAGAAAGGGTGAAAGGAGAGAGAAATATGCCACATGTGTGAATTTTTATGCCCTAGTTTCTATCACATGTGAAAAATTACAGGGAGTTGCAGGGGTCGAAAATCAAAAGTTTGACTAGATTTGGAAATATTTTACTATTGTTGACTTGAGTTGACTTTGACTATTGGAAGAGTTTGGAATGAAGGTTGACTTGGGTCTTGTGGGGGGTCTTCGTATTGGATTTTGGGTCTTATATTTCTGTTATAGCATCATTTATCACCTCTATATACTTGATGAATTATGCATTGGGCTTGGGCAACCCTTCCATTCAGACTTGGTCACATTTCTCAAAAAACAATATTTTAAAATCCATACATGACTCTGCCCAGTTTTTTCAGCGCGCACACGCGGGTCCATACATAGTTGACCCGCGTATGCTATTTAAAATATTAACAAATATAAAAATTCCCTATTAATGAGGTGGGTTTTACGGTTTTTACTGTAACTTAACTACCCCAGCCCATGGCCTAACTGTTCCCCAACTGAAAAAAATAAATTGAGGAAGTATAAACACACCTCAAGGGAATGGCCTAGGGGAGGAGAGAGAGAATACTATTGATATTATAGCTTGCTATAGCCCTGATCAAGTCTGATATTTCCCTGTGCCTCTTGCACTTCCCAGGTTTCAAGAAACCATTGTTTCCTTGTGATGATCACCCTCATTCTATGTGACATCCTTTTTGCACCATTTATGGAAGAAGCTTTGTGAGGCTAGGGCTAGACGAATCCGAAGGACGGTTTTTCTCAAGGCCATGGCAGACCTCAGGTGATTTCTCCACTATTATTTTCTGTACATGTTATCAATAAAATAAGTACCATCCTGTTCCTGATGTTCATGTGTTATGTGTCTCTTATACATTCTTAATAATCTTGAATAGTTTATTCCATGTTATCTTTATGAGATCATGTATGCTAATTTTCTAACATCTAGGACATATATGCTGTAAAACTAGGTTTTGTGCTTGTTCTTGACAGATTTGCAGGTTCTGGAGCATGAGGAGTTGCAGGGGGTTTGAACCCTACGAGATCTACTACAAACGAAGGATAAATGGGTAAGATCTACAATCCTCACTTTCTAGTTTTAAGCATAGAAGTTGGTAATTTGAGTCCTTGTGATGACATGCCATCTGCTCTGTTAGGTATTTCAACCCAGGACCTTAGGGTAGCTTTGCCCGTAATAATTTCTCACTTTGATCTGATTCTATAAGAAGAGAAGATTTGTTGGGTTTTCTCCCTTGTGATGGGTTTTCCTTGGCTTGGAGCCTATATCTTGTGTTCATTGTCTTTTTTCGATCTTCATGGTTTATGGTTTTGGTTATCGTTTGATGAAAATAACATAATAGAAATAATAAGTATCCAACATACATTCACAAGCAATTATCAAGTAAAGAGAAACCGATATTAATTTGTTGCCCTATAGATTTATCAATAAATATTACTGTAAAGGGAAAAGGCAAGGTTAAGGGATGTAGGAGATATACATATGAGAAGGAAATGGAAACAATAAGAAGAATAAAGATACTCAGGTATCAATGGCAACATCAACTAAGATTGATGACTTTGTTGAGAGATTTGAGAAAGATTTTTATCTTTTCGCCTATATTTCAAGTAGTGGTACTTCTGTGTATGAGGACAATGGGTTATGGCTAGTGGATAATGGATCATCCAATCACATGAAAATGATGGGGTCAATGTTTTGCAGTGTTTCAGGGAGACTTAAATTGCAGTGGGAGTTGTGGGACTAGTAACACACATATAGTAAAGGGGATTGGATGTGTGAGATTATAACTAGAGTTGAGAGGGATTTTAGAGGTGGTAGGGATATTTGTTCGAGGGTTGACAATACAATTTCTCTCAATATAAACTTTAGAGAATGCTGGATATAGAGTTTTATTCCAGGACATATATGTGCTTCTATGTTTAGAGGGAGTGAACTTGGATGCAAAATTATTGCTTGGCATAAAACATGTACAATATTACAAGTTTCTACGACAACCTGTGGATGGACACAAGGGATGTTGGATTAAATGTCAGTGATAGAGAGTGGTGGGCGAGAGACTTTGTCTAGATCTCTCAAAAAATTGAGTTGATATGAGATGACATTGGAGGATGAGGACATGTTACCATATCTGAGTAGAGTGCAGGTAGCAGGAGGATATTTCAGTTCAGAGGGAGTAGCTACAACAACAGAGGGAGTGACAAATTTAGGAGAAGGTTCTTCTTGAAGTAGGGTCTATGCATGAAGCTGGGTTACACTTTTTTGAAGGAGAGGGTGTGTTTTGGGTGGAAAACAACAACTCGATTGAGCCATTTTAAGCACTCGATCGTGAAATATTTAAGCCATCAATCAAGATGTTTGAAGTCTTAAAGATAGTTTATTGAGCTCCTATGTAATTTGAGGTTATCTAAAAGCTCAATTAAGCTAGTGGCTCGATTGAGTAATGATCTCTATCAAACCATGTTTTTGAAGTTTCCCTCAAATACAACCTAGGTGCGGAATTAAAAAAAGTGACTCGATCAAGCTTAAATCTAGATAGATCCTTAAAGCTAGATCACACTATAGGCTATATCAAGCCTTAAAGCTAGATCACACTATAGGCTATATCAAGCCTTAAAGCTAGATCAATCTATAGGCTAGATTGAGCCTTCAAGCTAGATCGCGCCTTTGTTTAACCACATTAAGGGCTCAATTAAGGGTTTCTTAAACCCTCGATCAAGATATTTCAAATTTTATCTCATTCATTTGATTAAGCATTTCGAGTGCCCAATAGAATCGCTGAGGACCTAAAAAATAGTATTTTAGCTCCCCTTCTTTAGTTTTCTCCGCAACACAATTTTGTACCCTCACAGAGTTAAGGCAGAATTTCCTTAGGTGGAAGAGTTGATCATGTTGGATTCATGAAGGAACCCTCTATCCAATGGCATATGAGTTTTACATTTTCAAATTTATACGATATTTTTCATCTATTTTCTTTTAAACATAATGCTTGATTATTTTATTTTTTATTTTTATTTTTTTTTTTGTTTTTTGTTTTCCTGACAATTTCAAATGGGCTGAATAAAATATCAATAACATAAAATATATACAACGAAATAAATTAAAAAAATACAACTATCTTCATTTACGAGTCCTCTTCAAAAGGATACTCTTGATTTTTGAGTTTATTTATAGTGTTAAAAAAATATATATGCACGTGTCTGCAAAATACAATTGAAATATTACTTCACCAACTTCGAAAAAATAATTTTGCATAAAAAAATAAATTCTTAATATGAATAATTTGGTTTATCTGTGTAGATCATCCTCATATATAATTTTTTTAAAAATTATAGATTTTAGACTAAGTTATGCGACATGAACACACACATACCTCTTAAGATGTGTGAAAATTTGCAAGGACAAGCATTTCATTTAATGGAAAAATGGCAGATTATACAACACTATTTTTCTTTGCAAAAAGTATCATTAGGACAACACCATAATTCTCCACAAATTGTATTTTTACTCCAAATCAAAATTCACAATGCTTATATGAATTTTGGGGGCTTCAATTCGTTAAAAGAGTACAAATTTGAGATTTCATCGCCATATTTGGCCCAAAAGCATAACCCATATTTATGCATTCATCCAATATCTTCCTCACTAAGAGCTGGGAGTTTTGAAACTGATAACTCGATCTGCATTGGGTGTGCCTAGCATGTGGAAGTGTCCGGGCGACACCCTTTATGTGATGTCACTTTATAAAGTGTACCTTTTACAATTGATGAGAATAAAGTGTAAGTGACTTTATATCATAAATTTGGGTCACTTTAGTGATTTAATTGATCTCAATGAGAGATTAAGTCACGCCCGTCGATCTCGTGGACCAAGAGTGAATTTTCACCATTGAAGATCTCAGGGTTAGTTACAACCATTTTAATGAGACATAAAAAGATATTTAAGAGGGTGAAGGCACACATTTTTTTGGCTTTATGAGCATTTAATGAAGTGAGAGAGAGAGAAAGATTCAAGAGGTTGAAGAAAGAGAGAAGGGGTTGCAAAACTTGGTGCAAATACGAAGGGAGTTGGTGCACACATACCAAGGAGAAAGTGCAATATTGAATGGATAGAACTGTATATATTTAAGTGTAAGTTTTACATACATTTATTGCTAGCCATACAATGTAATGAAGGCATAGAGATCAAGGGCAAGGGTTGGCACAATTTACAAGGGAATCTGTTGTGATGAAATCTGTAATGTTATGTATATGAAAAGTACAAAATAAGGCACATAGTTTGTGCCAATATTTATTGCTGATGTGTTTGTTCGTACACTCGTAAAAAAACATGTTGGCTTAGATTTTTAGGAGAAACAAACACAATTTTTAAGGTTTTTTGTAGCTTCAATTTACGAGATAAGTATTGTATTTAATGTTGGAAAAATGTTGTAATCTATATTTATATTTCTAAGGGAAAATAAATAATAAAATATCTCTTATCTATGGGTGGGCCCTTAAAAGTTTTGGGGATACAGATTTAAGAGAGAAAATTCCAGACATCCCTATCCACCATTTAAGGTTTTCTAGGATAGAAGAAATCCACACCAAGGCAAAAACAATCATCATGCTTTATCTCTTCACAATAAGGCCACTATACAAACAAATTCCTATGCAAAGCACTAAATAAATTAAAAAATATGAATGGTAATGAGTTAGTTGCATCTTGATGGGAGGTCTCTTGACAATTGAATTTTCATGGTTTCCTAATCTAATAATTACTTTCCAAAGGTTATTTAACCAATTATTGTCATGCCACATTCATCATTAAGTAATTATACATGGAAAATATCAATAGTAAACCAATAATTACAGTAGGATCTTGAAGACACAACCAAACAAAAGAGAAAAATATTTACCTTGGGAAAATCCTAACTAGGGAAAAAACCAACAACCTTTTCTTATATAAATTGTTCCATTCAACAAGAGATACAATTTGATTTTTCAAGTCAAATAAAGTCAAACTGACCAACAAACAAGCCCAGGTCAAACCTAGTCAAACAAATATGTTTTTCAACATTTGGTCAAATGAGGTCAAATTGGTTGAATTCGTCCTCCTACAACTACCTCTGAAACCCTAGTCATCTGTGGTCAAATTGTCTTAGGTCTGCGGTCAAACACCCTCCAAATATTGTTGAAATTGTGCCTCATGTTATCACTCTCCCCAACTTCCTAGGGTGAAAATAATATTGAAGAAAGGTAACCAAAAACCAACTTTTAGCCAGGTAGCTAGCCCTACCTAACCAGAGAGGGCTCTCTCTGTGTCACTTTTTTTTAATTCGATTTAAGGCCGAGTACACAATTTTAGGCTAGATATAAGTTAATATGTTTGAAAGTTGTTTTATAATTTGTTTGATGGATAAAAATAATGATCAATGAAACTAAAGCTGATTTCAAATACTGAAGTGTAAAGAATAACATAAGCAAGATATGTAGACTTATTGAGCACAATTAAGTTGCTATTTTGTATGCGATGATAGAAAAGGTAGGAGTCTGAATGAGCATATAAAATGAATTCATTCTTTAGAGAAATACATATTTGTGAAAATATTAATAATCAAAGCATATTTCTTTATTTCTGTTTATAAACTAGTAATATTTTCATATAGAAGCTGAAATGAAAGTGAAATAACAGAGAGGAAAACACAATGATCAAAAGAAATACCACATGAATCTCACAATATTTTCTGCAACTTCTTTGATTTCATTAAAACGTGTACAAAATATCCATAGTAATACACATAGTTCTCAAAACTTAAAATTATCATACCTACAATACTTCGTACAATGAAGTATTTATAGAAAGATGATTTTACAACAGATTACATAAACACTATCTTAACATATAGCGTTTTATTTTCCAAATTAGAATCTAATTGTAACATGGAAATAAAGTTGATTTGATGTGCTGGCACTGCTCTAACAAAAAATGGTTTCTGAAAGGAGAGAATTGTGGACTGCGCTGGTTGTCAACTGATTGATGATCTGGCAGAAGTTGACTTTTCTCTTTTACTATTCACTCCTGAAATTCACATAGTTTTTCCCATCGATTTTCATCCGGGATGTTCAATTTTATTACCTTATGGTAAACTTCATCCATTTCAGTGTACTTGGA
This sequence comes from Pinus albicaulis, assembly GCA_034641835.2. Classification (NCBI taxonomy): domain Eukaryota; kingdom Viridiplantae; phylum Streptophyta; class Pinopsida; order Pinales; family Pinaceae; genus Pinus; species Pinus albicaulis. The sequence goes on from CM076580.1 coordinate 347,449,090, forward strand.
AAAAGTGGGCCTCACAAAAAAAAAAAACATGTTTTATGTCATACTGAATAAAAATATCATTGCTCAATGTTCCCAACAACGCACTTCCTGTCATTGTGCCTTTGATGTTTGAAAATTTGGCAGTATCTCTGGAAATTTCTTTAAGTCTTCTCCAATAATCTTCTTTGGTCATCAAATTGTCAATAATTAAAAACAAAGAAGGCAATCCCTTCTGTGTTTGAGGCTCTAATCTGCTAAAAAATATCTGCACTGTGATTTCCAGACAGTGACACTTCTCCTCAAGCTAAATAATTAAATTTTTCTTTGTGAGAACCTTATTTACCTCCAGGATTGTTTTTTTTCTATCATCTATGACCAAATCATCCAACTCATACCTGTTCTTTGAGTTTAGAAATTTGATAATGTTGTTTTCTATAACAGGTTTGTCTTCAAGCTGTTATTTAATTGTTACAATGGCCTCATTTTCTTTCTGTATCAACTACTTTTGTTCAAATATAATCTGTATACTTGGCCAAATTTCATTAATAGATTCCATGATATCTTCCTCGATTATTTCTTTTACTTGGCCTAAAGTGTTTCCAATCGCTGATTCCTTTTGTTCTTTTTGCAATCTCTCAATTTTCTTTTTAGCTCTCTATGCTTTAGCTACATGTGAACTTTCATCCTTTGACTTTTGATATTGTAGGAATTGTACTGTTCTTGTAGTTTCTTTATCTCTTCTTCTTGAATTGATATATTCTGCACTGCTTTAGTGAGTTTCTCAACTCCATTTGCAGTACATGTTGTAGAAGGTTTGGCTGTAGGAATAACTGCAATAGGCACTGCTTCTAAAATAACTTTAGATGTTTTTGCTATTTGTTCCTTTTCCTTTATCATTTTCTCCATTTATTATTCCATATGTTTTATTTGAGCATTCTGTTCCATAATCAACTTCATCATTTCTGTTTTCTGGGATTTATTCTCTTCAATGTCCTTTGCCAGAGGATCTTCTGTAGCTGGAATCTTCAATTTCTTTCTTAATGCTGCTATGTCAACATTTTTATTTTTGATGATTTATTATTTCGCATTGAAATTGGAAGGATCATATCCAAATTTGATCACCAGGTCTTCCAGAGTTTTGATTCTTGTGTCTTTAGAAAATGAAGAAACTTTATCTATTTTCAGCTGTGATTGAACATTAGCCAAAGAAAACTGCAATTTTGACAAACTCATAGTAGTATTAGTGAGAGTGGATGAAATCATCTCACTATTTTGTTTATGTAACTCCATTTGATTTATTGGATGTATCTCCTTAGTATAAAATTCAAATTCAATATTTTTGTAATCTGCTGCTGACTTTGGCTATGGAATTTGTGCTTGAAGGAAAGCAAACTGCATTTTTCCTTTCTCTGAATCAAAAGCTGAGAGCAACTTGCTCTGAGAGCTGGGAGTTTTCTTCCAAAATTTATTGTACATGTTGGTCTTCAAAATTTCATTCTTCAATTTTATCTCCTTGAAGGTATCAAATATAGTCTTCTCCTTTTCCCCTGTAACAATTGTACTAGGTTGAATGGCTTGATGTTGATCTTGAGAAACTATTGGAGTAGTAGAAGTAGAAGTAATTTGACCACCTGCTTGTGTAGAAGGAGGAGTCTCTTTGGTAATAATAATAACCTCTTGCTCTGAATCCTTTCTAGGAATGACTTTTGGATTAAGCTTTGTCTTCTTTCTGTAATGGATTTTGAATTCTTTGCTGGATGGGTCAGTAATTGGAGATGACTGGTCTTCTCTGATCCTTTTTCCTGCTCTCTCCTCTGTAACAAGAGTCTGTAATGCTAATATAGACACTGTTTGTTATTCAGCTTCCTGTAAATTTCCCTCAGTCCATTCAAGCTGATTCATATATATCTCAATTTCTGGTCTGTGTGTATGAAATAAGGTGTAGATTTTTTCTCTACCCTTAGTTTAGAAATAACACCAACTGGATCATATGACCATGTGAAACTGAGGCTAAGTTGCATCTCTTTCAACAATTTGTCTACTTCTTCCCCTGTTGTATTGCTATTATAGATAAAAGGTCCTATATGTGTTTTGATTTTGAATTGGGAATTGTTTTTAGCAGACACAAAATGTACTTCATCAGCATTAAGAATTTGTCTGATGTATTCTAATGCAAAAATCCTCGTTGTGAGGAATTTTGGAAATTTGTAAGGGGGAAGCTCACAACCATAGACTCTGAGTTCTGTGTAATTCTGATAGAGATACCAATCTCCTGTTCTGCCATGATATGACAGTTGCAACAATTTTATGTTTTCTTCACTAATCTTGGCTGCATAGTGCTGTTTAGTAAACTGAGTGTTGGATGTAGAAACAATTCTACAAAATACTTATATGAATATTCCTTTTGTTCCTTCATCACTAATGTAGTCCAAAAAATAATCGATTGTTGATTTCCCTCCTCATCCATTTTCTGTAATGAAAATTTGAATTTGTCTTCCTGAGAATATAAAAACAGATAAACTAACACAAAGACATATTTGAATACCTCTTCAGTTGGGAATTTAACAAACTTCTCAGGAATGGAATTTGCAATGAATTGACTGAAATTGAATATGTTTGAGGGTTTGGAATCAATGGAGAAAATGGACATGAATCCTATGATGGATTCATCTACCCATTGGTCTAAGTAAAAGCCAATAATGTAAGAGATAACTGTGATGATTTGCTTGGCTCTTTCAGGGAAAATGGATGATGGAAATGGAGGATTCTTCTTGGGTAATGGAGCATTTTCAATCATAAACACCTCAAGGGTTTTAGCCCTTTTTGCAAAATCCAATTTATGATATATTTCAATCAGTGCTTCTTGAGAAAATGGAGTGGCATTCTCTGTGATGGGGGCTTGCATCATTTTTTCTATGGTTTGGGTAGTTATGGTTACTAAAATCTCACCTAGAGGAGCGATAATAGCTCTTTGATAGTGTACATAATATGCTTGGAATTTTATGACAAATTATGGGGCACTGTGGGTGTGAGGAAAGATATAATGAGGAAAGTTTGAATCCCACAACCTTATATCATCATATTTGTCAAGAAATTTATCCTCTAACCAACAATACATTTCAAACAATTCAAGCTCATAGAGGGTTTCATGAATCTTATGGTCTCTATCTGCTAATGGTATATGATGGAAGTTAATTTGAGGATGAAGTAGAAGAAATAATGGTTCTTCCGATCCTTTGTTTTTTAGAGGCATGACTGGTTTTGTTTGAATGATGGAGGAATAATTTCTGATTAAAAAACAGAGGTCGAGACTGAGAGAAGGCTTTGCAAATTAGAAGAAATATCGACAGTTTTAAAGGATGCTTTAAATAGTGGTCAGATTGCTTTCTGGAGTTCTGGCAGTCTCTGTGAATTTGTAATTATCCTATATAGAGAAGAGTGAATGGAAAAATGAAGGTTTAAACAAGTTTTTAAGATGAATTTATAAACATTTTGGTTTAATTCCCGTTGAAAAGGCACAGGTACATTAGCTTTAATGGTTAGCATTAAATTTAATTGGCTAACGGTTATATGAGCACAAGAATTCAATTGATTGGACAGTGACACAGTCCATGTGTCATGACACGAATGGCGGGTGGGGTAGGTGGTTTCATTCAGTGGATAAGCAGAATTTCAGAGGGGTCCATCGGCGGTAAGTTGTTTTATGAGGGGGGGGTGCGAAATCACGTGGGGTTGCCACATAGCAGTGGGGTCAAGTTCTGAAACCACCCTTTTCTGACCCGACCCCCCTGACGTTAAGTTTCAGATGATGAGGGGGAGCCAAAGTTGTATGCGGGACATTGGATTAAATCGTGGTGCAGTAGATGAACAATGAGATGAGTGATAATTAACATACAACGATGGTTAATGAATGGTGGGGTAGGAGGGATAATAAATGTGATATGACCTAGATAAGTGATGGGTAGTGATATGTAATGTGTTAGATGGGTAATGGAGGATGACGCGTAGGATGAATCCTATGGTCATGCGAATCTTTATTCATGAATACAACAACAGATTATGAGTTTTCTGTGACATGCAAAGTTTTATTCGAACTGTAAAACAAGCTTGCTCCTTAAACCAGACTTTGTGAATAGGACTGAGGACAAACTTCTTTATTTGATAATGGAAATGCAAAGATTTTCCATAGGCAGTTAAAAACCTAAAATTGACTTATATGAGATGAAAAACTTGACTTTAGACCTCTAAATGGTGATGAAATGATGTGAAGGAGCAACATACCAAGACAAGACTTCTTTAGTGACCAAAATTATTGCTGAAAAAATAACTGAAAAATATTTTTTTTTTTGACTAATGACTTGATAAAAAACTCTCAAAAGGGCTTTTTTTGATCACTGATAAACTGACTCTAACATTGACTCCAGCTGGGGATGGCAGCTCGTTCAGGAGGTGTGAAGAACACCATAGATCAGGTAGCCTTACCATTGGTCTATGGAGTCAACTGGACTATGAGAAACTTTAAATAGACTGAAAATACTGAATTAGAAAATATTGACTTTACTGTGACTCAATAAATGACTAAAAACTGTGAACTTTAAAAGAAAACAAGAGTTGTTGTAGGAGTCTTATGGCCTTCTCCTCGGGCTTCAAATTTCTGCAACAATTCATGTGTTTTCTTGGATATCAAATGTAAACTGTTACATACAATGACAATGAATTTATTCCTCAATATTTTAAGAAATATAATGTTTTAGAAACCTACCATTGATAGGTCCTCCCAACACTTCCTACCCTTCAAGATCTTCTAGCAAAATTGCCTTGTTTCCTCTTAACGCTACGATCTTGTAAGGTCCTTTCCATAGATTGTCGAATTCCCATGCTTGCCCTTATCTTCATTTATGGCATCCCATCTTAGAACAATATTTCCAATCTTGAAGTCATCAGCCTTTGTTTTTCTCTCAAAAATCTTTTTAATTTTGTCATGCAGCTTTGAAGTATTGCTGAAAACTTCATCCCTTGATTGTTGCAAATGTATCATCTAAATGATCCTTCTGCGAATGTCATTAGGCCTCACTTATCAACCTCCTGCAAATATTCATTACGGAACAACCAAGGAAGAAGGGAAAACAATGTCAACTCCATAAACAAGTGAAATGGAGACATAATAATTGATATTTTTGTGCTCACTCTATCACCCATAGAGTATTTGTAAGCTTCTTGTGCCAATTCCTTTTGTTTTCCTATAACATATTCTTGATAATATTCACCAAAGACTTATTCGATGATTACGCAAGTCCATTTCCTTGAGGATAATATGTAGTAGAATGACCAAGTCTAATGTGATATTTATCACAAAATCAATCATCTTCTTAGATTTGAAAGTAGTTGCATTATCGGTGATAATATTGTATGGACAACCAAATCAAGACGAATATTATTTTCAAGAAGCGAATGATAACAAAATCAATTTATTACCTAGTGGGGATAGCATCAATCCATTTGGTAAAATAATCTATGATGAGAATCCATTTGTGTTGAGCTAAATATGGAGGATGAATTTCACCAATAAAGTCAAGTCCCCATTGTTTGGAATGGTGGTTGGACTTCAATTGGTTTAAGAGGCAAGGTAAAAGTTTCCTTTTTCCTTGAAATATCTAACACTCATGACAAATATTGACTATTTTGTAGACATCAGAAAATAAAGTGGGCTAATAAAAATTTTCTCTCAAAATTTTATACTGTATAGTTTTCCAATAAAGATGACCTCCACATCACCCTTATGGAAATTTGTCATGAATTTCTTCACCATCAACTAAAAAATTTAGCAATATTCCACCGGGATCTTTCCGTATAGGGCACCATTCATAATGCGGTATTTCAATGCTTTTAACTTCAATGATCTTGCTTTACTACTTGGAATTCCAGAAGGATTCAAATGTTGCGGAATATATACAATATCAACATACCAGGAGATAAATAAATATTTCACTATCTCGGGTAATGTTTGACAATTTATTTAGACAGTGCAATAATGAAGTTTATGTCTAAGGCATGAAGATTTGAATACGCCATCGGCTTTGCTAGGCCTTGTCCTTTGATTAATTTTGTGGGCTTATCTCACAAATCATACTCTAGCAAGGAAACAATCCATTTACCTCTATGACCTTCTGGATCATTCTGTGTGAGTACTTCTTTAACAACAACAATTGGCACATAAGCAATGACATGGGAATGTAAAATGTACACTCTAAAATACTTCAATTCTTTTACTAATGCTAAATATTGTTTCTCAAGGATATTGAAATTTAAGGCAACATCTCTTATTATTCTACTAAAGAAAGCAATGGGTTGTTCTGTATTTTTCATTAAAACAACAACAAGTGTGTATGCTCTGAAGCAAATGAAAAAATTATAAAATCAAGTGTATAGTTTGGGCTAATAAGAATGGGAGCATGAGATAGAGCTATCTTGACTTGATTAAATGACTTCTTCGATTCCTCAGAACATTTTACTTTAGTATCTTTCTTCAATATGTTAGTAATCAGCCTCAAATATTCAACAAGATTAGGAACAAATCTTCTCAGAAAATTAATTTTACCATTGAAAGATTGAATCTCCTTTTTTCTCCTAGGATAATCTAAGTTTTGAATTGCTTCAATCCTTGAAGGATCTACTCTTATGCCATCTTTAGATATAATATGTCCCAACAATTTACCTTCTTCCATAGCAAAAATACTCTTCTTTGGATTTAATGAAATACCAATTTTTTTGCATCTTTGAAAATCTTTCTTTAAATGCTACAAATGGTGCTCATCTATCTTTGAGAAAAAAAATGATATCATTAAGGTAAATGACCAAAAACATATCTTTTTCATTGGCAAAAGAAATATCCATTAATCTTTTAGAAGTTGCCCCTTGCATTCTTCAAACCAAATGGCATTTTGGCGTACATGAAAATACCCCAAGGTGTGGTGAAAGCTGTATTTTCTTGATCATCTGGGTGAACAAGAATCTAATTGTATCCTGAGTATCCATCTAACAAAGAAATTCTAGATGATCCAACTACCTTTTGCAGAATATGTCCATTTTTGTTAGTGGATAATTATCTTTTAATGATACTTTGTTTAGATTTCAAAAATCAATGCATAATCGAATTTCTCATGTCTTCTTTCTCACAGGCACTAGATTAGACATCCAATTTGAGATACAGATAGGAACAGTAATTCTGACAGTGAATAATCTGTTTACTTATTTCTGAATAGAAAGAAACAATTTGGGATTCATCCTTCTAAGTTTCTGGTGAAATGGTTTTTGATCTCGCTTCAAAGGAATAATGTGCTGAATAATGCTTTTATCATAGAACTTCAAATCTGAATATTCCCAAGAAAATACATCTGAAATTTGAGACATAAGTACTGCATACTTAGTCTTCATTTATGGACTCAATGATTTTGAAATCTGCACCATCTTTGGCTTTTCTAAAGTGCCAAGATTTAGATCTTCCACTCCCACTTTTGTTGGTGACATAGTAGGATTTCTTGCAACATCATCCTGGTCAAAGAGTTCTTCCAAAGGTACCAAACCTCTTGGAATATAATTGTACTTAATTTGTAGTACTTTCATCTCTGTAGCATGAATTTCCTGGTTATCTATTTGGGCATTTATGAATTCCTCTAATGTCTGCAAGAATTTATTGATTTTCTCATCATTTTGAAACTCTTGCCAATATTGAACATTGTCAGTGAAAACAGGGCGATGTTTGACATTTATTTCATATTTTTTCTTGGATACAGTGGGATTTTGAACATACTAGCATAAATGGCAAGAGAATAAAAAATAACATTGTTGTTTCTAGGAATTCATGACGAAGTATATTCAGGAAATGTATTGAGATTATCTGGGACTGCATTTCGGTAAGCTCTCATTCTGGGATGTTTGGCATGATACTCTCCTTTGACTTGCTTAATAACTAACTCGGAGTCGCCATATGCATAAATTTTCTTTGCACCAAGATTTTTAAATTTTTTTAGGCCAATAATCAAGGCTTCATATTCAACTTCATTATTTGTGCAGTCAAATGCTAGTTTATGGGAAGACTGTTGGGTCAATTTACTAGGTAAACTAACGCAAGTATTTAATTATCAATCTGGGTTTGTATAACTTATAAGAATCTCCAAAATATATGTATTTCAGCTATAGTCAAATTTAGAATATGAATTATTTAAATTAAAGGAAATGCATATTACAAATATAAAACTTAGCTAAATAATTTCTAATTCAATTATATAATAAGCATAAGAAGAAGCTCCTAACTTAGGAGAACTTGTTTGTCCTTCTCTACAATACTAATTCATGAACAAAAATAAAAACCACTAATAAAAAATATCTCAAGATGCATAAAATAATAATAGAAGAGGCTCCTAACTAAGGAAAACTAGAAATTCAGAAAATCACTTAAAATCAAGAAAGATGAATTCTAGTTTCTAGTCTTTGATCAGATAGAAGAAATGTTTAACTTAAACACTGGTTTGAATCTTCATATGCAGAATAGAAATTAGATTAAGATTCATCAAAAATCATAACATATCATCATACATCTAATTAACTGATTAAGCAAGAAATAAAACTAGTTCAGAAAATTGCAACTAAATTAACCAGAAAGTGCACTTAGCTCGGTGTGGGGGGCCCTCCACCCTTGCCTCACACACTGGGAGTACTTTTAGCTACTAAAAATAAATCAAGAATTTACCATATAGAACAACATAAAAGGAGATGGAACAGGTTCTTCAATTAGCTCTCCAAGTTTCACAAATATCAAAGTGAAGTTATACAATTTCTACATATGAATGCCTTCAATGTCTTAGGCTTAAATAGAGAAATATGAAACAAAATAATCTAAAATGTCTCCTAAATCCATGTTTATCCTTATCCTATCTATTCAGGTTGAGCTCATCCATCTAATCTCTCAAAATTTGGAAAATCCCATAAAATGTTAAATTTGACCTATTTCCTAGGGATTTCCATAAAAATAGGTCTTGTTTGATTGCCTTTAACAGGGTCTGTTTAAGCTCGGTTTGACTGAACCAATAGGTGTACATCCAATATTAGTTCCAAATATTTTTAGAAATTTATTCATCTCGAGCCCAGGTGTCCTGCAAGTATGACATCAATGAAGCCATTACGGGAATTTCTCGTCTAATCCAAAAATACACTTAAAACCCAATTTTTACAAAAAATTATAAAAATTGAAAAACATAATTTATTTGCATGAATATGCATAATAAGGTCAAAATAGCTCATATGTGGATGGTATAAAGTGGAAAATTATGGAAATTAGGTGGATTTTAATAGGCAAAATTTAATAAAAAACGAGGGCCAACATCTCCCCCTTGCTTACTCTCAAGAATGTCCTCATGCTTGCCTTTGTCTCTTTGACCTTCTGCTTCTGTATGATGACTGCCCTATTGATGTATCTGTGACTCTGGATCCTGATGTCAAAGCTCCCTGATGAGCTACCTGTAAAAGGATGTCAAGACCCTCATGTCCTTTTTCTTCTCTTTTATAAATCTCTATTTTCACCTTTTTGTTTCTCATGTTTACAAATGATAGTAACAATGAGCTTTGAGATTATTGACCTTGTACTATGGAATTCTGGCAATCAACATTAACTATGACCATGTGATGAAAAATATAGGCACAATTATACACGAACTCCTTGGCAATCAATAAACTGTGTGGATTCTTCCAATGCCGAAAATCACATAGAATATGAAATTCTCAATATGGTTATAGTCATAATCAATGTTGATTTTATTTATATGTAGAGTACCTTCATGCTTTTGAAACATGTAGCTCTGAAGTTCTAACTTTCAACAAAATATTATATTCTTTATGTACCCTTAACATCTTCTTGTGCAAATCTTGCAATGTCGCACAGTCACAGAGAGAACACCAATTGAACACATCAAACATTATGTCACTTATGTAGAGGGTTTTATTCTTGCCATAAATCCACTACAAAATAACTTGTGTCAATCCTTTTTATGACTAGGCATTCACTTTCAATTTAGTCACTGTTTTACCCATGCAATCTGCAAATACAGGTCGAAAGAACCAGGAAAATATCCCAAATAGAAATGAATTTGAGAACGCTGTTTGCGATTAAACTAATTGGGCTCGTTCTAAAGAAAACCATGTTTTAATTTTTCAAATTTCAATTAAGTTTTCTAAGAAAAAGCAACAAAAAATAGTGGCTTCTTAAAAATCAAAATTCATTTATGGGACTGAATAAAATTTCATGATCATTCAATTTGAAATCAATTATGGAAAATTAACCAATGCATGGATTTAATTGGAAATCGGTTTCTGGAGAAACTACCATGTGCATTCATTTTTTTACTGTTTGTTTGGAAGTCGAATTCTGGCAATAAAAACCATTCTGCAATTTTGAATGTTGCTTTTGAATTTAGTAACACCACCACTCATTGCTTTTTTTTATTTAAAAAATCGAATTCTGGAAATGGGCAATTTTCAAATTTGAACAATTATTTTTTAAAATTCACCTTCTTCACCTTCTTGGAAATCAAATGTTGGAGATTTACTTTATGTTGGAGAAATTGAAATGTTGAAGGTGATCTCATTTGGAGAAATTGAATGTTGGAGAATTCTCAAGTTAACCACTCATTCATTCACTGCCTTTTGAGAAATTGATTCTATGAAAATGAAAATCAACCTACAAGGTGATCATAATTATGGTCAGCTACAAATCCTCCTAAAATCATCCTTCTCTCCCTTCAATTTCTGTGTATTCTCTCTTCTGCTGCAAAAAAGGAGTCCGCTTCTCTTCAAAACTGATAATTTTTTTTTCTCTCTGTGTACAAAGACCATAAAAACACTTTAACAATGTTTTTACTGCTCCATAACTCATATTTAAATCTTTGTTTTGCCAAAATTTTCTCAAAAACCCCTTCTTTATTTAAAACAAATTCTCATTGTGCATATGTAAAATGGACAAGTTTTCCATCGTATATATGAGAATAGGCATAGTTCTGCTCTCTGTATGTATAAAAATCTCACTGGAAATATGAGAAATGAACGAATTTTCCACTGTGTATATGAGAATGAAAAGAAAATATCACCACTTGTATAAATAATGGAATAATTTCGTTCACTATGTATAAAGATAGGCAATTTTTCACTCACTATATATAAAAATTAGGCAAAAACATCGTTCCTTGTTCAAAATCATACATGAGGAAACTTGTTTTTTTTTTAAGCTCTTTTACCTGTTTTGGGGTCGATCTTGTCGATGTGTCTGAGACAAATTTAGATTCTTGTGTTAAACAACGCCATTTCTATTAGAAATCCCCTTCGACTTTACCAAGGAGTCACTCATTATCGATGGCAAACACGTTTTTTTTTATGATGGCAGAGTCTCTGTTTAACAATGGGAGTTTAACTCCTTCAAAAGTGACACATTTCAAACTGAACACGAGTTTTCCTACATTGAAATCCATTCAACAGCTTCTAGCGAGCTTGGAAGTGATTCCTTAACTATTTTTGCAGGATTTTTGGAGACTTTTGGATCGCTCAGTCAACTTGTCATTGAGAAAATCTCGGCCTCAATCTTCTTCTTAAAAAAAATGACACTTTCTTCCCTTATTTCTCCACTGCTTGCCTATTAATCTGTGTTTATCCCTCTGTTCAAGGTTCTCTGTTCTGCGTAGAAGTCTCTGCATCTTTCCTACTTATTTCTCCTTCCATGAAGATGCTCTCTGCGTGCATACAAATGCATAACGTCATGCTCCCCTACCTGAGCGTAATTCTAGCTGCGATGGTGGGAGAAATGCATTTAAAAAAACGTTTTGATGCTTCTGGGCGATGGCTCTGAGTTTTCACCGCAAAAGTGTCTTCGTTTGACTGCGTCCTCCTTCCATGGTGTAATGCCTATTGCTTCACCGAACTCCATATTTCCTTAACTCATTCCTTTGTATGCCATTCTCATTTTGTTCATTTCTGGAGGCTCCATTTGTTTTTGAAATGATATATATATATATATATATATATATATATATATATATATATATATATATATATATATATATATATATATATATATATTCACTTTCAACTTTTGTCATGATTTCTTATATGTGCGTTTTTTTAATGTCCTCAATTTTGGATCAAAATGCTTATAGGGTAATGTAGGGATATATGGATTAATGTAGGTAAAATGAAAGGTATGGTAGGATAATGGTAAGGTAGTTCATAAGATTATGATGATGTATGATGGTGTAATGGATAGGGTTATGATAAATGTAGAATTATGATGGAATGCTGGATTATGATGAGGGTAGGGTAGGAATGTAATTTTTTATGTGATGATGTAGGATATAGGTAGGGAAAATGTAGGGTGTTAGTAGAATTATAGGTTGCATATTCAAGTTTAAATCAATTTTAAAAATTCTATATTTTTTTCAAAATCAAGGGTTTTAAGAACATTTTTTTTCACTTACAGTACTCCTTTCACATAATAGCTCTAACCCAATGTCAATGTTTTGTTGATGATGACCATTGCTAGTTCGTCCAAATTTGACTCATTTTGATGATGATGGTCCTTCAAATATGAATTCTGATGGAATGTAAACACTCGTGTCTTCTTATTTGATTCTCTGGATGTTGTTGCATGTCTTTGCATCTGATATTGATTCAGGTCCCTTCTGCAGTTTATATTTGATGTTTTAGGTCCCTTCTGACATGATACAGGTCCCTTATGGATAATTTTTTAATGATATCTCAAGTCCCTTCTGCACAATAATTTCAATGATGTATCATGTCCCTTTGTAATTTAGGTTCCTTCTTCAATTCAACTGCTCTAACTATTTACATAGTTGTATTACAAGCTTCCCCCTTGCTGATGTTAAGACTTGTCCTCAAGTCTTGGATTCCTTGGAGGATAATTTCTGCAAAATTAAACTAAAGTAAAACAAAATAGAGAATTCGTATTGGCCAAACAAGTTGGTTTTCCGATATGAATTCAAGTTTGTAATGTGCCAGTTTCCTGGATTTTCACAACCAAACTTCTTTATTATTTTTGATCTTTTTTTTTTTTTTTTGAAAATGACATCATGAAAAATATGGCTTATGAAAGACTTCTTTGGAATTTGATGTGGCTTGACATGGTGCAAAACTTGACTTCTTCTTCTTCTTATTAGCTTCATGTATTTTTCCTCAATCTCGATCATCTTGTAGGTTTGTTGGTGTTGTTGGTCAGCAACTGAAAGCAAGCTTCAAGAGTTTTGAGTTTTTTTTTGAATGAACTCAACATCAGGTGGATTCACACTTCATTTTTATTTGAATATTTTCATTTCATATTTGTAGATATGATTTTTTTAAAGATTGAATTTGAAAATCTTTCCTCCATGGAGTTGACCCCTCAAATCTTCATGGGACCTGCAAAAACATAGCGTTTTCCTGAAATAAAATATTAAATGATGGAGGAAGAGAGGTGTACAATCTCTCTTCTTCCAAGAAATATGTATAGTAATTTCAAGCAATGCTTAAAAACAAGTCCAAAGATGATATACAAAGAAATTGCATTTGTTTACCCCTTTGAGGAATAATGGACATCCTAGACCTCCTAGCATTATTTTGTTCACAAAATATTTGTTTTTATGTAAAATTAGAGTGATTCCAAAGCCAATTTGAAGTGAATTCATATGGCTACCTTCATTATAAATAGGTTTTCAAAATGGTTTAAAATGATATGCTAAAAATGATGAGAAGTACCATGTTTGATAGAACTTCTTGTGAATTTTTTACTAGAACAATAGTCACTATTTGGAGTGTAAATTTTCCGTTAAAGATCATATTGATGTGATTAAAGTAGATTAATTTTTTTCTATCCAGTACAAATAGGTTTTTAAAATCATTAGGTTTGATATCACAAAATTGGTGATGAACAGACCTAGGACGCAGAGTTTGACTATGATGATTTTAAGACATGCAACCACTAAATGTGGAATAAATTTTTCACGTGACCTCAAAATGGGATGATTAAAATTTTGTATTGAACTATAATTCAATATATATCTCCATTATAAATATGTTTTAAAAGAATATTATTTGATATGTGAAATATGCCAATGAACAATCAAGGCTTAGAATTGTCACCATGCAGAATTTTCGACAAGTAGTTAGTATTTTGAGCATATATTTTTCATATGATTTCGGATTGAGCTGATTCAAATTGATTTGGAAACTATATTCCAAGGGATATCTTCCCTATGAATATCATGTAAAAATGTTTCCATTAGAACCATAAAATAAATGCTGTACTAACTCTGTCCTTAAAATTTTTCTTGAAATCTAGTGTTTATTTAAAAACAAAATTATTTTTGATCCAAATTGAAATTTTCAAAATGGATTTAAAAACTAGATTTAAAGAGATACTTTGTTTAAAAACATGATATTAAAAATGGTCCTATATGGTTCCCCATAATAGGATTGTCCTTAGCGCATTTTTTCATGAAATCCTTTCAAATGAGTATTGAACAATGTTGTGAAGAATTATTTATGAGAAAAAGTCTTATTGTGAGCTTATTCCATCCATTTATTTATTTTATTCTATTATATCGTACTCTGTTGTATAAAAATGATTCATTCTATCAAGTATAAGAGAATTTCCAATGCATCCATTTGCGTAGCAAGATCATAAGTAAACTCATATCCAAGTTTGAAAAATACATTTTAATAAATGCTTGGACATGAAAAATTATTTGATTATAAAGATTTGATGCTAAGGAGTATTGAAAAATGGAGTGGTGTTGTGGCGTAATGACTAGCTGAAACCAATTTTTAAGACGATATATGTTTTCTTGGCTCTCCTTATTTTTCATATAAAAAATTTCTTCTTGTCGTACTTGCTCAAAATCTTGAATGCACAAGGGATCTTGTGATATAAATGCTAGAAATTCTTCAATTTTGGGTTCTAATGTTTGATCTTCATCACATGTGATCCATGACTCATTCAACTCCTTACAAAGATAACTAGAACAAGATTCTAATTTTTCTTCTTGTGGATCCTCTTCATGGGTGCTTTGTTCCTCTTCTATTTTTTGAAATGAAAATTCATCCCTAGTGATCACTCTAAATTGTGGACAAGGATTTAAGAAGATCCTTGTAGTGGCATACCCTCCTTCACTAAATGACTTCTTTAACATCATATTTTGGAGATCTTGTTAGGCAAATGGATTTTTTAGTTATCTAGTATTTTTTTTTTTTGGTTGGGGGTTTTGTTTTAGGGATCTACCTTCCAATTTCTATGTTTAAACATGAATAACCAAAATGAAAAGTGTTTTTGTTTTTATGTTTTGTTTGTTGTTTTTGTATTTTTATGTGTTTTCTAAAAAATCTTCCTAATTGACTATATCGAAGTATGCTTCCCTGGAAACGACGCCAAAAATGTTGGGTCAATTTACTAGGTAAACTAACACAAGTATTTAATTATCAATCCGGGCTTGTAGAACTTAGAAGCATCTCCCAAATATATATATTTAAGCTATAGTCAAGTTTAGAAGATGAATTATTGAAATGAAAGGAAATGTGTATTACAAATATAAAACTTAACTAAATAATTTCTAATTAAATTATGTAATAAGAAGAAGAAGAAGCTACTAACTTAGGAGAACTTGTATGTCCTTCTCTACAATACTACTTCATGAACAGAAATCAAAACCACTAATAAACAATATCTGAAGATGCATAAAAGAATAATAGAAGAGGCTCCTAACTAAGTAGTTCCTTGTTGTCCTTCATTACAAATTCATTCATCATTAATGCCATTATTAGAAAACTAGAAATTCATAAAATCACGTAAAAGCAAGAAAGATGAATTCTAGCTTCTAGTCTCTGATCAGATAGAAGAAGTGTTTAAATTAAAAATTGGTTTGACTCTTCATATGCAGAATAGAAATTAGATTAATATTAATCAGTAATCATAACATATCATCATACATCTAATTATTAACCAATTAAGCATGAAATAAAACTTGTTCAAGAAATTGCAACTAATTTTACCAGAAAGTGCACTTAGCTCAGTGTGGGGGCCCTCCACCCTTGCCTCGCACACTGGGAGTACTTTCAGCTACTGAAAATCAATCAAGAATTCACCATATAGAACAACAGAAAAGGAGATGGAGCAAGTTCTTCAATTAGCTCTCCAAGTTTTAGAAATATCAAAGTGAAGTTATACAAATTCTACATATGGATGCCTTCAATGTCTTAGGCTTAAATAGAGAAATATGAAACAAAATCACATAAAATGTCTCCTACAACCATGTTTATCCTTATCCTATACATTCAGGTTGAGCTCATCCATCTAATCTCTCAAAATCTGGAAAATCCCATAAAATGCTAAATTTGACCTATTTCCTAGGGATTTCCATAAAAACAGGTCATGTTTGACTGCCTTTGACTGGGCCAGTTTAAGCTCGGTTTGACCGAACCAATAGGTGTACATCCAATTTTAGTTCTCAAGCTTTCTTGAAATTTATTCATCTCGAGCCCAGGTGTCTTGCAAGTATGACATCAATGAAGCCATTACAGGAATTTCTGGTGTGATCTAAAAATACACTTAAAACCCAATTTTTACAAAAAAATTTAAAAATTGAAAAACATATTTTATTTTCCTAAATATGCATAATAAGGTCAAAATAGGTTATATGTGGATGCTATAAAGTGGAAAATGATGGAAATTAGGTGGATTTTAATCAACAAAAATTGATAAAAAACAAGGGCCAACAAAGACATTCTAACATTTGGAGGGATATCATATGATTGATTTATTGGGTTGTGAATCCATATTCCAATACCAGCACCTTCTTTTCCCATGGCTCCATCAAAGTCCATAGTCCATAGACTATTTTTTTCAGGTTGAAATGTGGGTACTAGAGGATAAGTGGTTCCCTAAGGCTTTGATTTTTGGCCTAGGGAAAAGTGTCCAAATGTATTTAACTTTTTCTCCTAAAGTGACTTTATAAGTGGTAAAGTCAAATCTAATTTAAAAGTGGCTTTAATAAATTCAATGTGAAATTAGAAAGTGAAAAGTGACTTTGGAAATAAATGACTAAGAGGGTCTTTATTAAAGTGGGGTGAATTAAAAAATAGGAAGTGAGATTTAAATGCACATTTAATCATAGCCCTAGATATAAAGCTATCTCAGCCATTGGATTTAGGGATTCCCCAAAATTCACTTAGGGTTAGGTTAAAGGAGGAAAAGAAGAGAAAATATCATTCATTCTTTCATGAGCAGATTGAGAGAGGAGAAGAGAAAGCAAGGAGACATTTTTGAGCAGTGAGAAGAAATAGGGCAACAACAAGGAGACTCAGCAAATCGGTACAGCAAGCAGCAACATCAAAGTTCAAGGCAAGTGGCACGAATTTCGAGGGTGGAAAAAACAACATTTATTGCAGCACATTTTTCGAGGTACGTATAGAATCAAGGAGGCACAAAAATCGAGGTCTGTAAAATAGAGAGAGAGAGAGAGAGAGAGAGAGAGAGCTATTTTTCTGGAATCCGTACAATAGCTAACAACATGAAAACGAGGTCCATACAATAGCCGTACAACACATAAATCGAGGCAGCAAGTGGCACAGTTTTTGAGGGAGGTCGTACAACTGTTCCAAAATTGTTTTCGGTGATGTTCGTACAACATTTAAGGATGTACTTTCTGCTATTATTTTTTTGTTTGTATTTGGCATGAAAATCGAGGTGGAGTTTGTGCATGATTTTCGAGATAAGTAAATACTGGTTGCTGAATTTTTTACTGTATTTTCTGTCTCAATGTAAAAGTAATATTCATAAATAAAGAGAAGCTTTCAAACTGGTTTTCTCCAAGAGTTGTGGGTGGTTTTTCTAGGGTCATATTGACCAAAAACCAGTGTGTCATTTTCTGTGTGTTTGGCTAAAAATATTTCTGTGTTTTATTTCTACATTTTCTAGCACTTTGAAATTTTTAGAATTTGTGTTTTTAGAAATATTCATCATTTCCAGCTTGTTGAATGTATGGTTATGGGAATGGGAATTTAAATACATGGGAGTAATAAGGAGAAACTGATAACCGGGGTTGGGCTAAAATTTCTACATGGTATCAGAGCTTGGGTGGCTGAAAAGTGCAGTTTGGTAGATCAAGTGAAAAATTACAGCAAGCTTATATTTCACACATAAAACTAAACCTTTACCACAACATTGAAATATTTAGTTTAGTAGGACATCAAGAATGTCTTTAGGTTTGAGGGTGGAGGATAGGTTTTATGGACATAACAACTACAATACATGGAAGGAGAGAATGTAGAGCATCTTTGAGGAGGCAGAAGTCTGGGGTATAATGGTTCATACCCAACAACGCCCTGTTAATGTGCCTGCTAACCCTGTTCAGCTGACAGATTTTAATAAGAATAATAACAAGGGAAAGAGACTGATTCTAGATGGTATTAAATACCATTGCATTCCTCATGTGATAGGAAAGAGACTTTCTCATGAGATGTGGACATCCTTGACCAATCTTTACCAGAGTAGCAATGAAAACAGAAAAATGGTCCTAAGGGAGAAGTTGAAAGCCATTAAGATGGAAAAGAATGATAGTGTTACTGCATAACTCATAAATATCACTAATGTGAGAGATGAGTTGGCAACAGTTGGAGAGGTCATTCCACCCACTGAGTTGGTGTGGATTATAGTGAATGGATTTCCCAGTACATGGTTGAACTTTGCTGATGGGATTGTTGCATGGGAGACCCTTCCCACTTGGGAGAGGTTTTGGGATGATTGAATTTAGAATGAAATAAGAAAGAACTAGCTTGGGGTAGCCAAACCAGTTGAGGAGGATGAAAATGTAGCATTGTTAGTAGGAGGCAAGAAAGGCAAGGGAAAGAAGAAAGCTTCCACAAGTGTTGGTGGGGGCAAAGGAAAAGGTAAAGGTAAGCAAGTGAACACACAGAAGGACTATTCCAAGGTGAAGTGTTGGAATTGTCAGAAGATGGGACAATATGCAGTTGTGTGTCTGGAGAAGAAGAAGAAGGGAAAGAGCAAGACCATGGAAACATCAACAAAGATAGAGGACTTTTCAGAGATCTTTGACCAGAAGTTTGGGTTCATTGCTTGTGAGTCCACTAGTGCAGGATCACCTGCCACGGAGGTTGATAGGGAGTGTGAATTTCCCTCCACTGGTAAAGCATCTTCAGGTATTTGGTATGTTGACAGTGGCGCTTCACGTCATGTGATAGGAGTCTGTGAGTACTTCTTAGAGCTTTCAGAGAGTGGCAATGATATAGAAGTAGTACTCGGAGATGACATCATTGTTAGAGTAGTCGGTGTGGGGACATTGACATTTGATAGGGAACCCAAACCTCCCTTGAAAGTGTTAGATGTTCTATATGTGCCAGGGATGAAGAAGAACCTTATATCCATCTCAACATTGGAGGACAGAGGGTATGAGGTATTTTTCAGGAGAGGACAGGTGCTTATATATCCCAGGGGCGCTCCAACCGAGTTAGCTAGAGTGATTGGTGTATGCCATGCAAAGGTGTACAATTTTGCGTTTCAGACCCTTTTAGCATTGAGCAGTAGTACCGGCAGCAGAGCTAGTAGTTCAGAGCTATACGAGATTTAGCACTGCAGGATGGGGCACCTGTATCATGGGGCCTTGAGGAAATCATGGGAGATCACTATAGGTGTGCCAGATTTCAGTTCTGATCACATTGATACATGCAGCAGATGTGCTATGGGGAGGTTTTCCAAATCCCCTTTTCCCAGCAGTGACAACAGATCGACTAGGATTCTTGATTTGATTCATACCGATGTGAGCGGTCGGATGTATCATGTTTCCTTGAGTGGATATGAGTACTATGTTTTATTCATTGATGATCACTCTAGGAAGACTTGGATTTATTTCTTGAAGACCAAGAGTGAGGTCTTAAAGTGGTTTCAGGAGTTCAAAGCTCTTGTGGAGACTTAGAAAGGTTGGGAGATCAAGTCCCTCATGTCAGACAATGGAGGGGAGTATACCCTTGGTGAATTTGTTGATTATTGTGTGGAGCCATGCATCATGAGGGAGTTCACAGTTCCTTACAACCCCCAGCAGAACAGGGTTGCGGAGAGGAAGAACAGATCCATCATTTGGGCTACCAAAGCCATGCTACATGATTAGGGGTTACCATTGTTTTTGTGGGAAGAGGCCTGCAACACTGTTATGTATTTGCAGAACAGGAGTGCACATCGTGCCTTGGGGCATGTGACTCCAGAGGAGGATTTTCTGGGAAGAATTCTGATGTTGGTCACTTTCGTATCTTTGGGTGTATTGCATACTCCTATGTACCTAAGGAGAAGAGGACCAAGCTAGACCCCATTGTAGAGAAGGGCATCTTTGTGGGCTACAGTGAGACCTCGAAAGAATTTCCGATTTATATTCCTGCACAGAGGAGAGTTGTTGTCAGGTGGGATGTGAAGTTTGAGGAGGATAGGGCTTTCAGGAGGTCACGGGAGTTAGAGTATTTGGATCAGCCAGAACCTCAGGAGCAGCTGAGTCAGTCACAGGGATCCAGTGGGCAGGTATTAGGAGGTACATCGATTAGGCTGTCAGGTCCATCACTGAGAAGTGGCTTGCAGAGTCAGAGGGGTGGTGCTTCGGGAAACATACAAAGAAGTCAACAAAGCAATTCACTAGGTAGTCCACTGATGGATAGTTCACACGGTACTTCAACATCTATAGGTACAGGTTCAGGCAGGAGGAAAATAGATAGACATTCAGGAGTTCAGGCTTCTGATGAGGATGAGGAGTTTCACTCTCTAGTTGGAGAAGTGTGCTCAGGGAAGAGGAAGCCCAAGTGGCTTCAGGACACCTTGAGAGAGGCCACATCTGTTGCTGGGCCGAAGACACTGGTCAGAGAGAGAAAACCACCTGAGAGGTTCTGTAGCTATATGGAAATGGTTACCAACATCGTTCACTCTGAGCCTTCTAGCTATGAGGAGGCAGCTAGCTAGCAAATATGGAGAGAGGCCATGCAAGAGGAGTATTCTTCTATCATGAAGAATGATGTTTGGGAGGTGGTGCCGAGGCCTGAGGGAAAATCCGTGGTTACTTCCAGATGGATTTACAAGGTAAAGCATGATGCAGATGGCATCATCGAGAAGTTCAAGACAAGGTTTATGGCTAGAGGGTTCTCTCAGGTAAATGGAGTTGATTATGAGGAGACCTTCGCTCCCGTGGCTTGATATACTTCCATTCGCTCCATTATATCGATAGCAGCAGAGATGGGTTGGAAGATCCACTAGATGGATGTGAAGACTGCATTTCTCAATGGCTTCATATAGGAGGATGTGTACATTGAGCAACCACAAGGATTTGAGGTGCATGGGAAGGAGTCCCATGTATGCAGGCTGAAGAAGGCACTTTATGGCCTGAAGCAAGCTCCTAGAGCTTGGTACTCTAGGATTGATACATACTTGCAGGAGATGGGTTTCACAAAGAGTGATGAAAATCAAAACCTATAATTTATTGTGATAGGTGAGGAGCCTCTCATTCTGGTGTTGTATGTGGATGATTTGGTCATTACGGGTGTTGAGAGACTCATAGAGGGCTGCAAGAGAGATCTTGCCTCAGAGTTCGAGATGAAGGACATTGGCTTGATGCATTACTTTTTGGGTTCGTAGGTGTGGCAGAAGGAGGGGCATTTCTTCCTGGGACAAGGGAAGTATATTGTGGACATCTTTACCAGATTTCACATGGGGGATTGTAGACCCATGTCGACACCTATGATTAGTAACTAGAAGAAGCTTCATGTTTTAGATTCCGAGTTGGTGGATCCCACATTGTATAGACAACTGATTGGTTCATTGGTGTATTTTTTCAACACTAGACCAGATATATGTTTTGCAGTCAACATGATGAGCTAGTTCATGTGTGAGCCCAGGAGAGTGCACTCGGTTGCTGGAAAACTCATTTTGCGGTACTTGCAAGGGATAGTGGATTATGGTCTGGATTATAGACAGGGAGATGGAGTGAGATTGGCAGGGTACATTGATTCTGATTTAGTAGGTTGTGCTTCTGATAGGAAGATCACTTTAGGGTGTTATTTTGGGTTGGGTTAGGCAGTTGTTTCGTGGTTCAACCGAAATCAACAGTCAGTAGCATTGAGTTCAGCTGAAGCAGAGTACATGGAAGCCAGTCTAGATAGTTGTGAGGCCATATGGATTCACAAGATTTTGTTTGGCTTATTTGGTTAGTCGTTGAGACCTTCAGTGATTTATTGTGATAATCAGAGTTTCATTAAACTCACAGAGAATCCAGTATTTCTTGACAGGTCAAAGCATATCGGGATCATATATCATTTCATCAGAGACTATGTTCAGAAGGGAGCTGTGAAGCTTGAGTATATTCCCACAGATGAGTAGGTAGCTGATATATTCACCAAAGCCTTACCATGGGGAAAGCATGTCTACTTCAAAGACAAGATGGGTGTGGTGAGGAACACTTTCATCGGTAAGAGGGACTGTTGAAATTTGGGTACCAAAGGACAAGTGTTTCCCTAAGGCTTTGATCTTTGGCCTAAGGAAAAGTGTCCAAATGTATTTAAATTTTTCTCCTATAGTGAATTTATAAGTGGTAAAGTCAAATCTAATTTAAAAGTGACTTTATAAGTGATAAAGTTACTAAGTATAATTTTAAAGTGACTTTAATAAAGTCAATGTGAAATTAGAAAGTGAAAAGTGACTTTGGAAATAAATGACTAAGAGGGTCTTTATTAAAGTGGGGTGAATTAAAAAATAGAAAGTGATATTTAAATGCACACTTAATCCTAGCCCTAGATCTAAAGCTATCTTAGCCATTGGATTTAGGGATTCCCCAAAAGTTAGTTAGGGTTAGGTTAAAGGAGGAAAAGAAGATAAAAGATCATTCATTCTTTCATGAGCATATCGAGAGAGGAGAAGAGAAAGCAAGGAGATATTTCTGAGCAGTGAGAAGAAAGAGGGCAACAACAAGGAGATTCAACAAATCCGTACAACAAGTAGCAACATCGAAGTTCAAGGCAAGTGGCATGAATTTCGAGGGTGGAAAAAACAACATTTATTGCAGCATGCTTTTCGAGGTACGTACAACAGCAAGGTGGCACGGAAATCGAGGTCCGTACAATAGAGAGAAAGAGTTGTTTTTTTTCTGGAATCTGTATAGCAGCTAACAACACATAAAACAAGGTCTATACAACAGCCGTACAACACGGAAATTGAGGCGACAAGTGGCACAATTTTTGAGGGAGGTCGTACAACTGTTTCGGCACTGTTTTCAGTGTTGTCTGTACAACATTTAATGCTGTACTTTTTGCTGTTATTTTCTTGTTTTTATTTGGCACAAAAATCGAGGCAGATTTTGTGCACGATTTTCGAGATAAGTAAAAATAATGTTTGCTAAATTTTTACTGTATTTTCTATCTCACTATAAAAGAAATATTTAGAAATAAAGAGAATCTTTCGAACTGGTTTTCCCCAAGGGTTGTAGGGTGTTTTTCCAGGGTAATATTGACCAAAAATCAGCGTGTCATTTTCTATGTTTGTGGCTGAAAATATTTCTGTGTTTTATTTCTGCATTTTTCAGCAATTTGAAATTTCCATAATTTGTGTTTTCAGAAATATTTATTATTTCCAACTTGTTGAATGTATGGTTATGGGAATGGGAATTTAACTACATGGGAGTAATAAGGAGAAACCGATAACCGGGGTTGGGCTAAAATTTCTACACTTCATCTGGAAGGTGGAAATCAGATGGCTGATTTGTTTTGTTTTGTTTGAGATACATCTGTTGTATCTAAAATTTCTGTTTTTTCTTATTTTCTTCTTGAGGAGATGTCTTCAATTCTAAACTGTTTGGCAGTAATTTACAAAATTATGTCTCTGTTAATTCTAAAACATAATTTGAATTTTCTGTATTTTCTGATTTTTCTTCAATAAAAAACTCTGAAGACGCTGAGCATTCTTCATTGAATAAAATAAAATATTCGAAATCTGTATGTACAAAATGAATGGGATGATTTTTAGGCTTTTCAAGCTGCAATGTTCCTCTAAGATTTGCTCCCCATGATATAGAAAGTATCATTCCATCCCTAGGTGGGATGTTAGCCACAAAAACATCCATGAGGGCATTCTTGTCTAGAATTTTATCTAATGAGACCACTAAATCCTTGATAAGACCATGACATTTCACCCTCCCTGAATGAAATGAATAGAGATCATGGTAAGGGCTTGTGATGTCTAGTCCTAATTTGTCCATAATGAATTTAGGCATGAGGTTGTGGGATGCTCCAGAGTTAAGCATTGCATTATGAAGAATGAAATCATGGATCTTGAGGCTTAATTAAAAGGGAGGAAGTTCACTATCTTCTGATTTTCCATCAACAATAGGACCGAAAATAAGCTCAGGATGATCATCACTCAAGTTAACCATATCAGATGTTTGATCAACTCTAAGCAACTTAGCAACTTGAAACTTGTACTGATCATTTTTTATTATCTCAGTCATAGGAATAGAGACCTTAAATTTAGCAATTTCATTTTCAAGGGAAAAATGAGCAGGATGCTTATATACCCCTTTCAATGACATGTCTTTCTTTTCAGGCAGTTATTTGGATGGAGAATATTTCTTCTTTCCTCCTTATTGAACTTCTTCATCTTTTATTTGATTGCTGGTGGATGCTTCATTAGCTTTGGGAGAGGTAGAATCAACATGTACCTTTTCTTTGTTTCTGTATGGAGCATAAACTTCTTTTTGCTGAGTATTGGTTTGAGAGTTTTGCTTCTTTTGATTGGAAATTAGAGGAACATTTATATTCCTCAAACCATAATGCCTTTGAACTTGGGTGAGGGAATTTTTATATCCTCTCTAATAATCTTCAGTGCACATTAAGTCTTCATTTGTCATGACATACTGTTGTTATTCTAATGCACAAATTTCTACAGAACTTTGATCTTCTTCAGTGAGGAAGAAAGGTTGTTCATTTTCCTCAAACGAATGGTTTTCCCCATAAATTTCTTCTTCATCATCTTCATCATGGCCTTCAGTATAATTCTGATATAATGGTGTCCAAACTTGCTGTTGACTTTGTGGTAGTTGGATCTTGGACTCCTCCTCTGTTCCCTTTGTTTGATCCTGTATTGGGGTTGCTAATTTTGACCCCTGAAATTGGGATTTCTTATAGAAGGTTCAGCTTGTCGATCAACACTGGAAATATTATCCATAATTTTCTCCATAGCTTTGATCAAAGTATCAATTTTTCCTTTTGATGAAGTAGATGCTTCTTCTTTTATTGTGACTCTTTTATCTGTTTTGACCTTGGACTTTTTAATAATAAGATTGGCCTCTACACTCACTGCATTTCTTTGCATTTCTTCCAAAGTTGATGGGTTTCTCTCCCTCAATTGATAGGCCATGTCGGGATCAAAACCATCAGGATAATGGAGTAAATCAAGGCCTAGGGGAGGCTTGATATTATCATGAATTGAATCATATATCTTGTTAAATCTAGCAGTGAATTCTTGGAAAGTTTCATTTGTATTCCTTTTCAATGCATTATATTCAGCTAGAATTTGCAGTGGATTTTCTTCTCTTCCCTTTTTTCCATGAATAAATCAAATAGATCTTGTGAGGTACCAATTGTACCAACTCAAAGTGAGAGAAAAATTTTCTTTACTTCTCTAGAAAAACTTTAAGCAATAATACACATCTTAGCATAATCATTGTCATTTTCTTCAAGGCCTATAAAATAAATTACTTTAGTCACATGGTGATAGGCTGTAATTTATGATGTTCCATCAAAGAGAGGTAGTATTTGACCATAATTTTGAGGTAGATTATTAAGCTGACCTAGTAGAATCAGTGGAGAAAATATGGCCATGGTTAGTGGAGGAGGTGGTGGAGGTGTGAATTGTGATGTGGATTGAATAACATTTTGTAAAGTTAAAGATGGAGTGAAAGGAGGAACAAATGGTGTAGTTGTATGAGAATATGAAGTAATAGATGTGCCAAACGTCTACTACTGATATTGAAAATATGCCTTTTAATATGTTTCTTGAAATTTATCTACTAAGCCTTTAAGTTTATGGAAATTGGACCAAAATTTAGTATCAGTTTCAAACTCAAAGGTTTTAGAAAATGATGTAAAAGACTCAAAATCAAAATGATCGAAAGTTTCTTCTGAGAGAAACGTTTCAGACTTGGTTCAAATTAAGGATTTTTTAGATTTGGAGAAAAAACCAAATCTTCTAAAACAAACCTCGTAGGTAGGGAATTTTATCTAATCAGTGGAGGAAAAAATCTTCCTGAATGTCGAGACTTAGTTTTCTGTTTTCTCAAAATAATTTCAGGATTATATACCAGTGGTGACGGATTAGGGTCAGGGTTTGACCTAATATATCTTTTTGGAGCCATCTTAAGATTAGAATTATATATTTTGGCTCAAATTTTGACTTCAGCCTGTTCAGAAAAATTTCCTAGGGAATATTTAGCAATTGTTTCCCCGACAACAATGCCAGAAATGTTATCACTCTCCCTAACTTCCTAGGCTGAAAATAGGATTGAAGAAAGGTAACCACAAACCAAATTTTAGCCAGGTAGCTATCCCTACCTAACCAGAGAGGGCTCTCTCTATGTCACTTTTTTTTAATATTCAATTTAAGGCCGAGTACCAGATTTTAGGTTAGATATAAGTTAATATGTTTGAAATTTGTTTCCTGGATAAAAATAATGATCAGTGAAACTAAAGCTAATTTAAAAGACTAAATTGTAGAGAATAACATAAGGAAAGATAGGTAGAATTATTGAGCACAATTAAGTTGTTGTTGTGTATGTGATGATAGAAAAGGTAGGAGTCTAAATGAGCATATAAAATGAATTCATCCTTCTGAAGAAATACACTTGTGAAAATTTTAATAATCAGAGCATATTTTTTATTTTTGTTTATAAAATAGTAAGCTTTTCATACATAAGCTAAAATGAAAGTGAAATAATAAAGAGGAAAACACAATTCTGAAAAGAAATAACACATGAATCTCACAATATCTGTTGCAACGTATTTGATTTGATTAAAAAGTGTACAAAAGCTCCACAATAATACACAGAGTTCTAAAAACTCAAAATTACCCAACCCACAATACTTCGTACAATGAAGTATTTATAGAAAAAATATTTTACAACAGATTACATAAATGCTATCTTAACAGATAGGGTTTTATTTGCCAAATTAGACTCTAACTGTAGCATGGAAATAAAGTTGATTTGATGTGCTGGCGCTACTATAACAGAAAACGGTTGCTGAAAGGAGAGAATTGTGGACTGTGTTGGCTATCAGTTGATTTATGACCTGGCAGAAGTTGAATTTTCTCTTTTACCATTCACTCTTGAAATTCACATAGTTTTTCCCAGCGATTTTCATCTGGGATGGTCAATTTTATTACCTTACGGTAAAAGCGGGCCTCACCACAAAAAAAATGTTTTATTTCATACTGAATAAAAATATCATTTCTCAGCATTCCCAACAACACCCTTCCTGTCATTGTGCCTTTGATGTTTGAAAATTTGGCAGTATCTCTAGCAATTTCTTTAGGTATTCTCCAATAATATTATTTGGTCACCAATTTTTCAATAATTACAAACAGAGAAGGCAATCCCTTCTGTCTTAGAGGCTCTAATCTATTGAAAAAGATTTGCACTGTGATTTCCAGGCTGTGACACTTATCCCCAAGTTGAAGAATTAAATTCTTCTTTGTGAGAACCTTCTTTACCTCCAGGATTTTTTTTGTTCTATCATCTATGCCCAAATCATCCAGCTCATACTTGTTCTTTGAGTTCAGAAATTTGATAATGTTATTTTCTATAGTTGGTTTGTCTCCAAGCTATGCTTTAATTGTTACAATGGCCTCATTTGATTTCTGTATCAACTCCTTTTTTTCAAATATAATCTGTATACTTGGCCAAATTTCATTAATAGATTCCATGATATCTTCCCATATTATTTATTTTACTTGGCCCAAAGTGTTTCCAATGGCTGATTCCTTTTGTTCTTTTTGTAATCTCTCAATTAGCTTTTTAGCTCTTTGTGCTTTAGCTGCATATGAACTTTCATCCTTTGAATTTTGATATTGTAGCAATTATACTTGGTTCTGTAGTTTCTTTATCTCTTCTTCCTTAATTGACATATTCTGCACTGCTTTATTGAGCTACTTAGCTCCATCTGCAGTACTTGTTGTAGAAGGTTTGGCTATAGGAATAATTGCAATAGGCACTGATTCCATCTGTTTTATTTGAGTATTCTATTCCATAATCAACTTCATCATTTCTATTTTTTGGGATTCAGTCTCTTCAATATCCTTTACCAGAGGATCTTCTGTAACTGGAATCTTCAATTGCTTTCTGTTATGAAACAAACTCCAAAAATAGAAGAAAAGAGAGGTCAATGCCTTATAAATCAACCACTTCGAGGGGGAAACCTCCAATACATTAAATAAATGAATAATTCTTGGATGATACAAATGACAAAGCCTCCTTTCTTTATATAGGTGTCCATGGGGTCACAATATAATCCTAGCCGACCTACAATAATAATGTAAGGGCACAATAATAACAATATGGGGGTTACAGGGGTACACTAACATAATAAGGGACTACACTAGTAATATAGGGACTTAACATGCCCCTCTCCTTCAAACAAGTGTTGTCCTCAATGCTTGATTATTTCTTGATGCTTCTGTATAAAATTCTCATCCTCCCATGTGGAATCTTGTACAGGAAAGTTCTTCCACTTGTTGAGATACTCTGAAATTGATTGTACTTGTCGACTTCTTGTTTCTGTGACTGCTTCAGAACTTCTTTCAATGTAATGTTGATCTTCTTGTTGTTTCATTTGATTCTGCACCAAAGTTAGGTTATCCTTTGAGAGTTGGATAACTTGTTGTTGATGCTCGATGTGATCTTCCACTACTATATCATCCATATTATCTTTTATTTGATCCTTCAAACCATCCAACTTAGGCTCCATTTATGCTTTTAAACCATCTATGTCATCTTCGGTTGCTCTTCATAAGATCGAAATTTGTTGCACTTGGTACTGCAATTTTGATATCTCATACTGCAATTCTTCCTCTTCATGTGTCATAATATAGCTTTCTGAGAGCTTAATGTGTATGGAATTTTTTTTGGAGGCATTATAGAACCCAATACTGATAAAAATTCTTCAATATGCCCTTGGAATCACTTCAAACTTCTTTTTCAAACAAACACTATGCAATTTAAAAAAATAAATACACACCTTTTTCTTTCTTTTGAGGAGCTTGATATTGAAACTTAATTATCTATGTTATTTCGGATATTAAATATATGAAATTTAGTGATGTAGTAGCCCTTTGATTCTTCTTTCGAATGCCACAGGTCTGACCTGATTTGGATTCTTCAAGGAAAATTTATGCCCAGTCTCCCACAATGACCTAATTATGGACTGGTTCAGTAGAGCCAATTTGTACGAGGTGCCACGTGTCACTGTTTCCTCCTTCGGTTCTGAAATTGATAAAAAGGAAACTATAGTCCGTGTATTTACGACCACTTTTTACAAAATTCCAATACGGCGCTCAGAGAGAGATTTATGATGATTTTCTCATGGGCACTTCTTTGAGATGAAATTTGGGAGCCTGAAACAACCCTAACTTCCACAGATCATATCTCCGAAAATATTGCGAAACAAGATCTGAAATTTTTAGAGGAAGTGCCTCCAGATTTTGACTTCGCTCTGTAAAAATTTCAGTTTCTGAACCTTTGTAGAAAAATAAATATAGTGTAAATTCCACGATGGCTTGTTTTAGGTGAAATTCAGGAGCCTGAACAAACCCTAACTTCCACAGATAATATCCCCAAACATATTGCAAACCAAGATCTGAAATTGTTACACGATGTTCCTCAGGATTTCGGCTTCACTCTATAAAATTTTTAACTTCTGAACCTATTGAAGCCCCTAAAATCCTAGCTTCAACATTGGGGAAAACCACCCATTTTGGACCTTAGTACAACTCCTTTTCCATTTCGGATGGTGGCTCCGACTGGATAATATGGGACCAGTTTCCCAATGATATATGGGTTGATGATTGGTTGTTTGTATAACGGGTAATGGAAATGATAATTAATCTAATCTATAACTTAATAAATACAAATAACTCTACTTAACCTGGGTATACTATGATAAATGCGATTTTGGATTTGTTCTGCTTAGATGAATAATTATATAGATGGATTATTCATCCAAAAGAAATATGCATTCACATATAATAATTAATTTGTTTAAGAAATTAAAAAAAATAATGATGATAACATATCGCATTCATATATATATATATTTATATCGCTCACATATATTTTGAAAGATAACAATTCTAAGTTTTCAGAAACGATATAACTAAGGATTGTTTCACAGGCATACATATGTAAACAATAGCAATTTTCAAAGAGAATGTTTCATTGCATAAGGAAAATTAAACAACATGATAACGATAGAAATACCAGATACATTTGTAACTTCCTGATGCAAATAACACTCCGATCCTGCTTTCTTACTTAGAACAACTTCCAGGAAAAACAAAAGTGCAAATTCTTGAAAATAATTTCCTCATAAAATTGCAGAATCATGATCCATGTTTAATAAAAATAATATATTCGGAAGTACAGAAATGTAGTTTCCCAAGTCAAAAATTAATACAAATTGAGGACCCATTTCTAAATACATGAAAGGGGTTTAAATAATAGTAAAACTAAAACAAACTATCTAAAATATCGCTTGAATGCTTTTGGAACTGCCAAAACATGAAAATCGGAGATACGATTTCATAAAAATAGAATTGCGATCTCCACTAGAACATGTTCATTGCATCTCTTTCATATTTGGTACGCACAGCTGGCGAACCTTTGAAAGATATATCCATGGCTCTTTAGAAAGTAGCTCTGGAATTTATCAAACCGAAAGGCATTTTTTGGTAGGCATGTGTTCCCCATTTGGTTCTGAATGTAGCTTTCAGTCTGTCATCTGGATGCACTAGTATCTCATTATATCCTGAAAAACCATCAAGAAAAGAAATTAATTCAGAACCAACTATTGCTTGAAGTATCTGTTCCATTGTTGGTAGTGGGAAATTATCTTTTTGACATGCCTTGTTGATATTTCTAAACTCTATACAAATCCTAATGTCTACATTCTTTTTTCTAACAGGTACTAGATTTGAAACCCAATTCGAATGTCTAACAGGGAAAATAATTTTAGCTTTCAAGAGTTTATTCAACTTTGTTTTAATTTGAATTTCCAAGTTGGGATGAATTTTCCTTAACTTTTGTTGTACCGGTTTCTCATCGGAGATCATCGGAATTGTATATTGAATGATAGAAGTATCATAAGTTCTTAAATCTTCGTAATTCTAAGATTTTTTTTTTTTTTTTTTTGTATTTGTTTAGAAGTTTGATGAAAGCAAACCTTTCTTCTGGTGCTAGCTCGAGTCCTAGATTGACATTTTGTGGTTTATATTCAGTGCCAAGGTTTACTAATTCAAACTTTAAAGTAGAACTTTGAATTTTGGCATTAGTGACTTTTTTGAATCTATTTTTGATATCATAGAGATCTTCAAGCTTAACCACAGATTTCGGGATGGAATTTTCACTATTTTTTTATTTTATTTGGAGATCATGATCACTTTCATCAACTATTTGATCATCATAAGATTTCTCTGAAGTTAATAAGTTTAGGATGTCTTCATCATGATTAAACACTCGCCAATTGGTGACATTGTCAGGGACATATGGTCGAAAAATCAATTCAAATGAAAACCTATCTGGACTATAATCCTTAACTGGAAGGAGCTTAGAAGCAACATTAGCTAATAAATCAGCTGCTGCTTTCTGAGATCTAGGAATAGGGGAAATATTGAATGCTAGAAAGTGATTTGTAAGATTTTGAACAAGGGCTTGGTAATGTTTAAGATGACTTGAAAGACAATGAATAGTATTCCTAACTTGCTTGATGACAATTTCAGAATGACCATATACCTTCAGATATCTGACATTCAAGCCTATTGCTTTGTAAATTCCTTGAATCAAAGCTTCATATTTGTAGTGTTATTTGTACACTGAAATTCTAGTTTGCACGACAACATAGTTTTTTCCCCTTCCGAACTAACTAAAATACATCCTGCTCTTGCGCCATTATTGGATTTTGATTCATCAAAGTACAGAGACCAAAATAAATATTTATCTACAAATTTATTTACAAATTGATTGGAAATATTAACACATCTTGAAGTATCGGTATGTGAGAAATTTTCAACTTGTGAAATGAAGCTATTTACAGGGAAAGGTGATTGTTGGGCATCAAAATTTTCAAAGAATGATTCGGCTGAGTAATTTCCAAGAATTTTATTCTTGAAAGCTACAGGTTGGTTTTCTTGTTCAAACTCTGTTATTGTGTGGGTCATGTGTTTCTCCCGATCAATCTTAATTCGATTTGGTTTCCCTTTATAGGGAAGCCACATGTGAGACAAATCGGTAGAAATATAACCATGGAGTTTTTCAGACCAATCCCTGCTTAAAATTAAACTGTAAAACTTAGGATGTCAGCAATCAATATATCAATTCTCTGAATTACTCTAGGATCAGCTAATAGCCTAATAGTGACTGAATTAATCTCTCCTAAAACTTGCACTTTAGTCCGATCTAATTGGACAATATGAACTACAGATTTCTGAGGTTCAATGTTTAATTTAGAGCACACTAAGGCTGGCATTATGTTTAATGATGCCCCTAAATCTATCAAGCAGTTATGTAAATTCCTATTATAGATCTCGTAAGTTAAGAGAAAAGGAGGTGTATGTGAATTAGATCTATCTCCAATCAAAACAACATTGGTAGCATCTACTTTCTCAGATGGTGGCTTACCTGATCCTTTGGCTGCCTTGGATAATACACTAGTTGGAAGAGGAGAAGCAGGCACTACATTCAATTCCTTTAACAACAACTTCTGTTGATGCTTGAGCTTGCTTTGTTCATGTAAAGAAATATTTGCGCTAGTCTTCTTCATGTCTTTTATAATGTTATAATCCATAGAATTAGACACTACTAGTGTTTTAGATGTTGATGGAGGATTAGAAGATGATGGTTGATTTTGGGTAGGGAAAGGAGAATTTTTCTTTATGGGAGCTTTATCTTTGGTAGCAGGAGTTGAATTTTTCTTCTTGGGCGATGTTTGAACAGGTTCTGCTGCATTCTTACTTCTTGTATTCACTGGGAGAGCTTCCTGTTCATTTTCATTATCTGAGTTAGGCAAAATAAAATCCCACATCCCATGGCATTCAACTATTTCGTCTTCTTCATTTTCTTCTGATGATAGAAGTGTATCTTCCGCTTCATCTTCCTCTAAATCTAACTCTGCATTAGATATTGCATTAGGTGGTTTAGGTTAAGTTGGCTGATTTCTTTTGAAGTTCCTAAATGGCCTTTTAGTGGAAGTTTCAGCTACCTGTTTTTTAATTTCTACCATTTCATTGGACATAGTTTTCAGGACTTTTTGTAATCCTTCCATATCATATGGATCTTTAAGCGCTTTCTTCTTTGAATCATCCTTGAAACTAACCTTTTTGGATTTTCTTTCTTCCCTAGCATTATTTTTGTCTAAGGCAATGATACGTTTTTCTACAACGATTGCTTCCTTCATGTTTTCGGCTAGTGTAGGTTTAGTAGCTCTATCTACAAAGATAGGTATATTTTAAGGCAAAGTGGATATATACCATTCAATTTGGACTTCTTCACTACACTTTGATGTTGCAAGAATTTTATTCAATAACTTGTTAAATCGGGAGTTGAAGTCTTTGATGGGTTTTTTAGATTTTGATTTCAAATTAGAGAGATCATTAATCAAAGTTGCTATTGATCTATCATCTCCAAACTTGGTTAGGAATTGTTCCTGAAAAACATCCCAGCTATCAATAGATCCTGGTGGTAATGAAAAATACCAAGATCTCGCTGCTCCTTGTAAAGTATATGGGAATAGTATGACCACAACATCTTCTTGTGTTACTCCATTTAAGTTTACAGACACATGAAGTTGTTAATGTGTTCTTCAGCTAATATGACGATATCTGGACTAAACTTTGGTAACCATTTCTCAGGATGAGCTGGTAATTGACTCAAAGGTGCAGGTATTGTAACAACTCCTGGATTGGTCCATGGTCTTGGTTGAGGCTGTGAAATCGTTGTACTAATAGTAGAGGAAGGTGAAGAGTCAGTTGAAAGCAATTGATTAGATGCGGTTGAAACAACTGTACCCTTCTGTATTGTGACTTGAAGTCGGGAAATAGATGACTGAGTTTGTAATTGTGTAAAAGATGTGGATGATGATGATGAAAGATTCTCACTGTCTGACTCTAAAGGTGTTTTTCTAGCTCTTTTTCCACTTGGCAGAGGAAGTTCAGTTGGTAAAATACCAAGCTTTTCGCTCTGTAGTCTAGTAAGAGGCTGGGAAGGAATGTATTGTGAAGTCACATTGCCTTGGGATAGCTCAGAATATTCTTGCGATAATGAAAACCCTGGATTTTATGAATTAGAGATTGTACTTTAGGAGATTCAAAAGATGAATCATCCGATATGTCTAAGGTTTTGGCAGTGGGTGTAGTGATTTTCTTTTCAACTTCTTCCCTAGAAATTTGAGAAGAAGGAGAAGTTGAAGGAGATGATGAGGGTGAATTGCTCTTGGAATGGCCTGTGGATTTGGACTTACTCGCCATTCACACCATTTCCCTCCTTATAGCACCAAAAATGTTGCAGCCCCTAAAATCCTTGCTTCAACATTGGGGAAAACCACCCAGTCCGGACCTTAGTACAACTCCTTTTCCTTTTGGGATGGTGGCTCCGACTAGATAATATGGGACCAGTTTCCCAATGATATATGGGTTGATGATTGGTTTTTTGTATAACAGGTAATGGAAATGATAATTAATCTAATATATAACTTAATAAATACAAATAACTCTACTTAACCCAGGTATACTATGATAAATGCGATTATGGATTTGTTCCGCTTAGATGAATAATCATATAGATGGCTTATTCATCCAAAACAAAGATGCATTCACACATAATAATTACTTTGTTTAAGAAATTAAACAAAATAATGATGATAACATATCGCATTCATATATATATATATATATATATCTCACATATATTTTGAAAGATAATAATTCTAAGTTTTTAGAAATGATATAAATAAGGATTGTTTCATAGGCATACATATGTAAACAATAGAAATTTTCAAAGAGAATGTTTCATTGCATAAGGAAAATTAAACAACATGATAACGATAGAAATACCAGATACATTTGTAACCTCCTTATGCAAATAACACTCCGATCACGCTTTCTTAATTAGAACAACTTCTAGGAAAAACAAAAGTGCAAATTCTTGAAAATAATTTCCTCATAAAATTGCAGAATCGTGATCCACGATTAATAAAAATAATATATTCGGAAGTACAGAAATGTAGTTTCCCAGGTCAAAAATTAATACAAATTGAGGACCCCTTTCTAAATACATGAAAGCGGTTTAAATAATAGTAAAACTAAAACAAGCTATCTAAAATATCGCTTGAATGCTTTTGGAACTACTAAAACATGAAAATCGGAGATCCGATTTCATAAAAGTAGAATTGCGATCTCCACTAGAATAGGTTCATTGCATCTCTTTCATATCTGGTACGCACAGCTGGAAAATCGATAGCATTTCTTTCACTTCGAAAGGATGACTCAATCGGGAATGTAGTTGGCTAGTATATGTGGCATCCGAAATCTCTGGAATCATATAACTGATGGCATGGGAGAGGAATTTTATAGTCATCTGCTGGCTGTGTGGTTTAACTAAATAGAACCAGAATGCATCCCATGTGAGTCCTTGCATTGCGCCAATTTGTTGGTCCTTGCTGGCTAAATCCTGCTTCCATTGTTTCTATAATTCTTTGACTTTTGGGAGTTTTCCTAGGATGCAATCGGAAATCAAATTGACTACATGAAAATTGTCGTTGATTAATTCCACTAAATTGTTCATTATAGCTCTTGCCCTGGAGGTAGCCCATTCTTCCTTAATTAACTGCGTTTTCCATTCTGCAAACAAAATTTCCTTATGTGATTCTTGGATCTTGGGAAGATTGGCAGCTATGCCTTGGTCTGTGTCTTGCCATGTGACGAACCCCGGAATTTTCTCATCAGCATCTTCGAATTCAAGCCTTGTGTTTATTGCCTTTTCTATGAGTGATGTAGCTATTACACATAGAGGGCTGGCCAGTGATATTTTATGACATAAAATATCAAGTTGTCATGAAAACGCTTTACTTGATTCGAGAGCCTCCATTTTGAACTGATCAAGCTCAGGATACTCCTTAAATTTTTGTATCTGTGCTTATAATAAGGCACTCTGTTCTTCTTTGGCCATATTCTCCTATTGAAGCATTACCTGCAATTTTTTCAGCTCTTGAGACAACTGCTGTTGCTTGTGTAGAGCTTGCTGGTCAAGCTTTTGTTTCTTAGGATTCAACTGCTCTTTAAGCTGCTCAATCTGTTGTCTTTCTTCAATTAAATGTTGTTCTAGCTATGTTATTTTTTGATCTTTTTCTTTTATCAATTGGCTGAATTCGGACGCTTTGTCCATTGTCGCTGCTGTATAAGCCCCTGCATATTGAGACAATTTAGTTAAATCCTCTGAAGGATTAACTTTAGAGTCCTTCCAGACAACATTCATTAATTCGACTTGAGGAGATGAAAATAGACCTTGATCAATTTTCCTTTTCTTCCTTTGTTTTCTAACTACAACCCTATGCTTTGGACTGTAGAAGACATCCAAGGGCGGTATATCTTCAACCTTCAATAAAATTTCCTCAGAAGGATTTTCTGGGATGATCTCAATATCTTGGGTATTAGCATTTCCCACTGCTCCTTTGACTGTAACACTGGTTACCATGAGCTTTTGTGTCGCGGGTGATTGCGTTGTAGCCACGTTCTAGGAATCATTCTGGCCCTTGATTTTCCGATCAAACTGCTCCCACTCCTTTAATAGATTTGAATCGAAATGCATATTGGTGTTGGAGGAGTCACCAGCCTTTTTACTTGTATTTTCTTGTTCGGTTTAAGTCAGCCTTATTTCCTGTATTCTTCTTTTCTTGCTCTTTTTTGGTGTTCTTTTCTTCACTGTGTTCTTCCTGTTGCAGTAGGGGAGTATTTCTTAACTGATCAAGAGGTATTTCTAGTAGTCTCTTGGTCCTGAACTACATGAACTTTTCCATGTCATTTGCTTCAAATTTTAAATTTTCCAGATGTTTAACTTGTGAAAATACCTCGGCTGAGGTGAATAGATCGTCGAAATCAACATCTTCATGTTCAAATTTAGCGACTTGTACCATAGATGTAAATTTATAAGAAACTTTCTTTGGATCATATTGTCTTTTGGGGATGGATGATAATTTGAGCTCTTTCATTTTTTTGGCTTCTTTCTCTACACGTTTAAAATCATTTAGAGAAAAATATCCACATCGGAGGGGAAATGTAGGCCACATCTACTTCTTTGAATTCTTCAGGTTTCTAGACATCCCTTTCTCTGTTATTTGATAAGCTATTTCTTGGGCTAACAATTTATTGGGAATGTACAAGGGTAGAACATGGGGATCAGTGATGCTTCCAAATATCCGGGTATAGGTGAATTTTTCTTCTCCAAACCAGCTTCCGATTGAGGTTACGTCAATGCTAGCCTTGTCGGATAACCTTGGAGCGGGTTTGTTGAATATAGCTCCGTGAAATGGCAAGATAAACCCATGACA
Organism: Pinus albicaulis; assembly: GCA_034641835.2. Lineage (NCBI taxonomy): Eukaryota > Viridiplantae > Streptophyta > Pinopsida > Pinales > Pinaceae > Pinus > Pinus albicaulis. Next base: position 347,486,992 of record CM076580.1, read on the forward strand.
AATTCTGTATATATTGTCTTTGTAATAGGCCTTCCACAAATATTTGTGATAAATTTGGATAGGAGTCAGGTTTTCAGGAGTCCACTTCCAGCCTAAGATAGGGAATTTAGAGTTGAAGCATATGGTGTCAATAATATAAGCACTCATGTAAAATGGGGGTATTACCCGGGTAGACACATATCTGTTTCTCCTATAATAGAGGATTTTGTTTGCCATTGTATCAGATAAAATGGTTGGCCAATCCATGATGTAGGAGCTAACAACGGCTTCAATTAAAGGTACCATCTCAATAGAAAATTTAGCCGAGTTGATGGTTCCAAATAATCTACACATCATAGCTGCAACATAGCAATAAGGAGACGCCAAGGATTTTATGGAGTACATAACCGAAGATTCGTGCTTGTGCTTTTCTGGAAAATGCCTCCATTCTTTGATAGGATCCGACTCCACTTCATTTTCTTTGGAAAAGTCTTCCAAAAATGCTTTATTGTAGATTTTCTGGGGGTCTGGTAGGTGATACATCTTCTTGATGTCTTCTGCTTTGAAAGACCTGAACATCCTTATGTCTGACGTGAAGAATTCCCTGTCTGTTATATTTATACTTTCTATCACCCATCTCACCAAGTCATTATATGGGAACACATTCGCGCGAGGTGCTATTTTGTGAAGATAGGAGCTTGCCAATTCCTTCAAAGTATTTTCTAATTTTTTATTTGAATATGTTGTTGCTCTTCCTTCTTGAATTACAATTGGACCTTCTGTCTCCAGTAGATTGTAAACTCCTTCCCATGAAGTTTTTCCGAGACCCAGATAAGTAGTATCGGTTACTAATACCAATTTAGCTAGTTGTTCTTTTGGAACGAAGGGGACCTTCGCTTTCCTGGATTTCTTAGACATTTTCCTGACTGGTAGTTGTTTCTCAGGTTTGCACAATGAAACAAATGAGCAGAATGATGGAAAAATTCTTTTAAGAAAGAATACAAGGAGGAGAGGAGCAATGGCATTTAATCATAATAAAGATGACAGATTAAAGAAATATTATACCATCCTAGATGAAATCTGCGAAGGATTTCAACCATGACTATATTTTAATGATTTCCTGGTATAATGTGAGATTTTAATGCCATTATGGGATGTCTCATCGCACATTCATAATGGTACATTTTAGAGTTAATACCATAACTTTTGAGATCTCTGATCAACGATGATCGATTATCGGAGATTAGAAGTCTCAAAGGTTAGGCTTAAGTGTTTCCATTTGATATCTGCGATTGCAATTATTGCTGAGCTGGCATGGAGGGCGCGATACTTTTAAATCATATCAAATCATTGAGATTTCCTTTAAAAATGATCTATTTGATTAAAGATGTGTATATTTAATACTTCATGTTTTTTATTTACAAGAAGCACGCTTTTGTAATAATGATATCGCATCGCAAGGTTTTAGAGGAGCGTCTTTGGATATGAGTCATGTGTTTTTGCGATGATCGATCCCGATTTGACTTATCGCATCGGGGAAATTTAAAAGGGCGCATAAGGATGTAGTATGACTTCACAGATTTGTGATTGCGATTGGGTTTATCGCGTCGGAGTTTTCAAAATGGAAAGATTTTGGACTTTTTTTCATGCGATATGTGATTTTGCGATTGCTTTATCGCATCGGGGTTGAATGATAACTCATTTTAGTTTTTTATTTTATACTTTTGAATATGCGAAATGTGATAAAGGCCTTTATGTTTTTATTTTTTTGTTAATAAATCATTTTTCGTTGAGGTTCGATTCTATTTTATTATGGATCGGATTTCCTTAAAACATTTTCATGAGTGCAAAAGGATTTCTTGATCTGCAATAAGCGATGCTAAGGAAATTTTTATATATCCTTTTATAAAAATTTCTTTTTTCAAAACATTTTATCGATTCTATAACTATTCAAAGAAAATGGGACCCATTTCTTACTTAAAAATTAATACAAAAATTCGAAATGGGGAGGGTTGTTTATACAACACAACAGAACCTTCGTAAAAAAATTTATAGCACAAATTCCATGATGGCCTGTTTGGAGCAACGAAACCCTAGAATCCAAAGATCTAATACCAAATGTTATGAAAGCAGCTCCAAAAATAGAAGAAAAGAGAGATCAATGCCTTATAAATCAGCCACTTCGAGGGGGAAACCTCCAATACATTACATAAATGAACAATTATTGAATGATACAAATGACAAAATCTCCTTTCTTTATATAGGAGTCTATGGGGTCACAATATAATCCTAGCCGACCTAACAATAATAATGTAAGGGCACAATAATAAAAATATGGGGGTTACAGAGGTACAACAATAACAATAAGGGGGGCTCCACTAACATAATAAGGGACTACACTAGTAATAAAAGGACTTAACACTTTCTTAACGCTGCTATGTCAACATTTTTATTTTTGATGAATTCTTCTGCTGCATTGACATTGGAAGGATCATATCCAACTTTGATCTCCAGGTCTTCCAAATTTTTTATTCTTGTGTCTTTAGAAAATGAAGAAACTTTATCTATTTTCAACTGTGATTGAAGATTAGCCAAAGAAACCTACAATTTTGGAAAACTCATAGCAGTATTAGTGAGAGTGGATGAAATCATATCACTAGTTTGTTTATGTAACTCAATTTGATCTATTGGATGTGTCTCCTTAGTATCGAATTCAAATGAAATGTTTTTTTAATCTGTTGTTGTCTTTGGCTGTGGAATTTATGCTTGAAGGAAAGAAAATTGCATTTTTCCTTTCTCTAAATCAAAATATGAGAGTAACCTACTCTGAGATCTAGGAGTTTGCTTCCAAAACGGATTGTGTGTGCTGGTCTTCAACATTTCATTCTTCAATTTTATCTCCTTGAAGGTATCAAATATAGTCTTCTCCTTTTCCCCTGTAACAACTGTACTAGGTTGAATGACTTGATGCTGATCTTGAGAAACTGTTGGAGTAGTAGAAGTAGAAGTAATTTGACCACCTGCCTATGTAGGAGGAGTCTCTTTGGTAATAATAATAACCTCTTACTCTGAATCCTTGCTAGGATTTACTTTTGGATTAAGATTTGTCTTCTTTCTGTAATGGATTTTGAATTCTTTGCTGGATGGGTCAGTAATTGGAGATGACTGATCTTATTTGATCCTTTTTCCTTCTCTCTCCTGGGCAGAAAGAGTCTGTAATGCCGATTTAGACATTGTTTTTTCTTCAGCTTCCTATAAATTTCCCTCAGTCCATTCAAGCATATTCATAAATCTCTCGATTTCTGGTCCGTGTGTATGAAAATAAGGTGTAGATTTGTTCTCTACCCTTAGTTTAAAATAACACCAACTGGATCATATGACCATGTGAAACTGAGGCTAAATTGCATCTCTTTGAGAAATTTTTCTGCTTCTTCCCTCGTTGTCCTGCTATTATAGATAAAAGGTCCTATCTGTATTTTTATTTTTAATTGGGACTTATTTTTAACAGACACAAAATTTACTTCATCAGCATTAAGAATTTGTCTGATGTATTCTAATGCAAAAATCCTCATTGGGAAGAATTTTGGCAATTTGTAAGGGTGAAGCTCACAACCATAGAATCTGAGTTCTATGTAATTCTAATAGAGATACCAATATCTTGTTCTGGCTTGATATGGAAGTTGCAACACTTTTCTGATTTCTTCCCTAAGCCCGGGCTCTGCAGTTTTGTTTAGTAAACTAAGTGCTGGATGTAGAAACAATTCTACAAACTGCTTATATGAATATTCCTTTTGTTCCTTCATCACTAATGTAGTCCAGAAAATAACCGATTGTTGATTTCACTCCTCATCCAGTTTCTGTAATGAAAACTTGAATTTGTCTCCCTGAGAATATAAAAACATATAAACTAACACAAAGGCATATTTGAATACGTTTTTAGTTGGGAATTTAAAAAACTACTCATGAATGGAATCTGCAATGAATTGACTGAAATTGAATATGATGGACGGTTTGGAATCTATGGAGAAAATAGACATGAATCCTATGATGGCTTCATCTACCCATTGGTCTAAGTAATAACCAAGAAGGTAAGAGATAACTGTGATGATTTTCTTGGCTCTTTCAGGGAAAATGGATGATGGAAATGGAGGATTATTCTTGGGTAATGGAGCATTTTTAGTTATAAAGTGCTCAAGGGTTTTATCCCTTTTTGAAAAATCCAATTTATGATATATATTTCAATTAGTGCTTCTTGAGAAAGTGGAGTGGAATTATCTATGATGGGGGCTTGCATCATTTGTTTTATGGTTTGGGTAGTTATGGTTACTAAAATATCTATTGTAGGAGTGATAATAGCTCTTTGATTAGGTACATACCAGGCTTGGAATTTTCTGACAAATCTCAGGGCACTGTGGGTTTGAGGAAAGATATAATGAGGCAAGTTTGAACCCCACAACCCTATATCATCATATTTGTCAAGAAATTTATCCTCTAACCAACAATACATTTCAAACAATTTAAGCTCACAGAGGGTTCCATGAATCTTATGGTCTTTGTCTTCTAATGGTATATGATGGAAGTCAATTTGGGGAGGAAGTAGCGGACTTACTGGTTCTTTCGGTCATTTGTTTTTTGGAGGCATGACTAGTTTTTTTTGAATGACAGAGGAAGAATTTTTGATGAAAAACGGAGGCCGAGACTGAGAGAAGGCTCTGCAAATTAGAAGAAATATCGACAGCTGCAAAGGATGCTTTAAAAAATGGTCATATTTCTTTTTGGAGTTCTGGCAGTCTCTGTGAATTTTTAATTATCCTATACAGAGTATAGCGAATAGAAAAATGAAGGTTTAAACAGGTTTTAGGATGAATTTATAAACATTTTGGTTTAATTACCATTGGAAAGGCACGGGTACATTAGCTTTAACGGTTAACATTGAATTTAATTGGCTAATAGTTATATGAGCGCGGGAATTCAATTGATTGGACTGTGACAAAGTCCATGAGGCATGACACGAATGGTGGGAGGGGTAGGTGGTTTCATTCAGCGGATAAGCGGAATTTCGGAGGGGTCCATCGGCGATGAGTTGTTTTATGAGAGGGGGGTGTGAAATTGCATGGGATTGCCTCGTAGCGGTGGGGTTGGGTTATGAAACCACCCTTTTCGGACCCCCCCTCGATGTTAAGTTTCAGGTGATGAGGGGGGGACAAAGTCGTGTGTGGGCCGTTGGATTAAATCGTGGTGCGATAGATGAATAGTGAGATGAGTGATAATTAACATACGATGGTGGTTAATGAAGGGTGTGGTAGGAGGGATAATAAATGTGATATGACCTGGACAAGTGATGGGTAGTGATATGTAATGTGTCAGATGGGTAATGGAGGATGATGCATAGGATGAATCCTATGGTCATGTGAATCTTTCTTCATGTATACAACAACATATTATGAGTTTTCTGTGACATTCAAATTTTTATTTGAACTGTAAAACAAGATTTCTCCTTCATTTGGACTTTCTAAATAGGACGGAATGCAAACTGCTTTATTTGATATTGGAAATGTAAATATTTTGCATAGGCAGTTAAAACCTAAAAATGACCTATATGAGATGAAGAAACTAACTTTAGACCTCTAAATGGTGATGAAATGATGTGAAGGAGCAGCATACCAAGATAAGACTTCTACAGTGACCAAAGTTATTGCTGAAAACTAACTGAAAAATAATTTTTTTTACTAATGACCTGATGAAAAACTCTCAAAAGAGCTATTTTTTATCACTGATAAACCGAGTCTAACACCTCAGACCTATGTTCAATCATCCTCTGAAATTTGGTCAAACTAATCCATAGAAAACTCAGTCAAACTGTCAACACGAAAGCACAGGGTCGAACTGCTATCGACTTGGCAGTCTGACTGCTTTCCTCCTACATGTGAACAAAAAATAGAAGATATTCAGGTGATCCAAATATTCTCCAAGTGAAGTGGAAGAATCATAATATATAGTGGATGAATGAGCTCAAACATGTGTGTCTTTAGGGATGGCTAACTTCTACTTTTGGAGGAAAAATTTTTATTTTCAAAAAAATAATTTTCAATTTATTTTTTCCCACTTTTATAGGCGACTTGAATTAAAATTTATATTTCCATTCTTTTTAATTTTTTTGGTTTAATTCAATGACGAATTCCAACCATAGCTACATAAATTCATCACTTCCTCTTAGCTAGGGAGGTATTCACTTTGACTTCTTCAGATGTTCTCTTGTTGAAATTTTTTTTTCATCCCAAGAAAAGGTTGAATGAGCTCAACTATGTTGATGAATCCATCCACCTCATGTTCTATACTAGAACCATATGTAAATCATCTCACATCAACATCATGCAAAGGAATCTAGTCATCCAGTAGGCACATCCCCTTTACAAACTATCTAGTCATCCACAAGCCAATTACCCATTGGCTGGTCAGGAACCCCTTGATACAAGACTAGTCCTTGTTTCACCAACCCACCAGAGTCGTCATTTGGAACCATTTCAGGTACCCCTTGAAAAATGGTGAAACACTAGGCCCATTTACCATTCCCACATGTTGTCACATGCTATTTAATATTAAAAATTCTTGCTCGATGATATGAGTCACTCACTCAACCCACTAGCCAAGTAACCCTTGGAAATATGGTTAGGTAATCCCTTATCAGGGGAGCACTCTAGGCCTTGAAGGTAATCAGGCTAATATCGCTACCACATTACATGGCTCCCGGTCAATACCCATGACCTGGTCTATACTCTTTACCTAGGGTGAATCTTTGCCCCTTGATGCTACAATATCAACACTCCCTTCAACCAAGGGAAGCATTCTCAACTATTCCAAGATTTTCCTTAATGTATACAGACTTTATCCCAGGATAGAGGTTTTGTGATAATGTCAACAACCTGCTCGTTTGTAGAAATGCATTGGATCCTCAATTCTCCTATATGTACCATGTCTTGGTAGTTGATATCATTTTGATTTTACTTGTCATCATGGCCATCTCCAACATCTGATCAAAAAATCCTGCAAATAGCTTTCGAAGCCTCATTGCTTCCCAAATTTCCAAAGAAGCTGCAATATACTCTGCTTTAGTACTGTAGTCAACTTACTACTTATCATAGGTAACCCCAAGTTGAATCATCATCTTGATGTGATTTTTTCATATTTTTCACTTTCTTCCCAATCTAAAGCTATACCCCCTTGCAGTTGTACTTCATTATTTGAGAAATATCTCAGTCCATATCCAACAGTACCATGTCAAAACCTTAACACATGTTGTGACACAACTGCTTTCAAATCACTCTAATTGGGTGGTCCCTATGACATTGAAACATATCTCGTCGTGGCAATCCTAGTTGTTCCCTATGCCACGCATCTTCTTCATATTGGTAACCATGGGAATGACCATGGATTAGTTGTTCATCATCCCAAATCTCTTAAGGAATGTGATAATATGATTCCTTTGACCAAATAATATTTTACCCGGATTTTGCCCCACTTCTAGTTCCAAGAAGTAATGTGTCAAACCAAGATCCTTCATCTTGAACTCATAGGTAAACTCCCTCTGACACTAAAGTATGGCTTGAATTCTCCCTCTATCATGAAGGAAAATTCTCTTGCCACTGCTACTCCCTCTGTCACATGAGTCCTTATACTCGTATGAGAAAAATTTCATATGATAACAATATAAACCAAGACTTATCATATATCCATCCATCTGATAATACCATGCTCGTGGTCCATACAAATATTTCTTCAATTTGCAGACATGAGATTCCCTCTGATGTATGTAAAATCCTCGAGGTAGATCTATGTACACTTCTTCTTCCTCAATTACTCCATTGAGGAAAGTGGTATCCACATCCACCTGATGTAATTTCCAACCAACAGTAAAAGCAACAGAAATAATAATTCTAATAGAAATGTACTTGACAACTAGTGCAAATGTCTCCTCATATACCTCTCCCTCTTTCTGGGAGAGCCTTCACAAATCTTGATTTATACTTCTCTATGTTTCCATTTGTCACATACTTGTAGCTCCATTTGGAAGTCACTACTGACTTTTCTCAAATCTCAACAAAATATTAATCATGGAATCCTTCAAGCTTGTTGGCCTTCTTTCTCTTTCTGAACTAGGATTTCTTCCGGTCACTAGGCACGATTTTGTGTGTCAGTACAATTTCTCCCTCTTGAACACAGATCACTAATCCTAGTAGAATTCTCTTACCACAAACCTTTCTTCATTCTTACAATGCTTTCATCTACTTCTATATCCTTGAAAACCTTCATGATGTACTTGTAACCCTCACTAAAAGGTCATGAAATAAATAATTATAACCACACAAAAGAAACAAATATAAGAGGCTAAAAAATAATAAAACAATAATAATTAAGGAAGAGAGATATAAAGTACTTATATTTTGATATGATTATTGTAGGGAATATGCCTCTTGATCCTAGCCTTCTTGCATCCATTTTAAAACTCATCATCCTCATCCTCATCATCAACATGTTGCTTTCTTTTCCTTGCTTGAGCTAGGGATTATTCATTCAATGGAATCATCAATCTAGGTCAAGATATAGAGTTTTATCCACAAACCCTAATGATTTCTCATCCAAGACTTCTAGTCTTCTAGGGTTTACAAACCCTAATACTTCTAATTTCATTGACACCTTTTTTAAGTTCAATAAGCTTCGTCATATCTTGAATCTCATCACTTTATAGGTGAAGCAAGCTTTCTCCTCATCTCCCTCTAATTATGGAGGAACTTCCTCAACAAATGAAAATCATTTAGCCATTGAGAATTATGAATACAATTTGGAAATATAGGTTGTCCTCATTTTCAAATTCTTACACAGGAACTTCATATTTTGGTTAGCATCAATTATTATATTGTTGGGTTTCCTTTGGTGCTAATTACAATATCTTGTCCCAACTCCACCAATCTTCCACGAAATACTTCATGAAAGTAAAGTGTCTTCAAAGGAGGGAATATGAATATGGAATTCTAATGTCATCTATATAATCTTAAAAAAGATCTTACTCCATTAATTAAACCTTAATAAATGAACAATATTCAAGTGGCACAAGCAAGGTATAGGCTTCCTTTAGAGTCATTGATCCAATTTTAGAATTATTAAAATTGTATCGAAATTACCCAAACGACCAAGATGGTTATTTGGAATTTGGTAATTATCGATTATGTAATAATTCAGGTATTGATCAATATGGTCATCAAATTTGTGAAGTTAAAATTTGCGACATCGATCAACATCAACTTCAGTTTCGACACCAGCAAATACGTTTCAGAAGCGCCAATCAAGACATCTTCAAGTTGACCTGCGACAGAAACAACAAGTTTGTTAAAAGACTTATGTAATCAAACTTGTCCTAAGTTTTAACTGTAAAGGTCAAAAATGTCAGTAGTCCACTTTTGTAAACCTTAATGGATAAATAGATCCTAAGGTAAAAAGGACTAAGTCTAAATCCTAAGTCCTAAAGGCTAGCACTAAGTGTCAAATGGAAACACACTTAATTTGTTGTAAAGGCCTAAATTTATTCCTAGGACTAAATGTCAGTCAAAGTCCCAGCACATGGTCTTAAAGTCCTATTCCTAAGTTTCATAAACTTATGGACTTAAAACCTCCTAGTGCAATTTTTATGCCATAAACCTTTGTAAAGGTTCGGATGTCAAAACCCATGAGATAAAGTCTTATCAAAGGTTTGGAAGATTAGTTTAAACCTATGTCAAAAACCTTTTTAAACCAAAGTTGACTGTCGGGTATGAAACCCATGATGTAAAGTCCTGGTACAAGGTTCGATGTAATGGTCTAAAGCACATTTGCGCAAAATTATTAAAATTGGGTGTTAAAAACCTTATGGTGCAAAAGTTTCGTTGAAATGTTTTCATAAACCTTAAATGTAAGGTTCGATGTAAAGTTATAAACCTATGTCAAAGGTTGAACCATCGGGTTTGAAAACCTATGTAAAAAAACCCATAGTGTAAAGGGTTTCAGACTTCGAGCATATACGAAGTTTAAAGGGTCGGGCTATGTTTTAAAACATTGTAAATATAAACCCACAACGTTACGTTCCTAACTGCCAGGGGTTTAAACCGTGTCGGAGTTTCATAACATATGAACAGGTTATAACCAGCGGTGGAACATAAGTTGGTTTGTGTGGATAGTTGTAAGACTGTAGAACCGCGTCAGGATAAGTCATGTGACAGGTCACCAGAACCACCTGAGTTTAGACTGCCAGGATAAGACCCTAACTGCCAGGATTCGACCGAAAATGTAGCCGCTGCACTGATCACATGTCGACAGTAAGATGTCTCCGCGCGGTTAGCCTAAACGTCGGGCATAGATTTTTATAATAAGGTTATATTTGGGTTTTGAAAAATTATTTCAGTGCTATGGTTTAGGACTTTATCCTATGAATGGAATGTGATGATGGGATTTGAATCCCTTATCACCAAATAATCTCCAAAAAATTGCTAATTGTAGCAAATAGAGATTCGAAGCAGCTTTGGAAAAGCCTTGAATATATGAACTCCTAATATATAAAGGAAAGTGAGTTTCTTTGTAAAGAGGAGTGTTGAGAGGGTGATCTCAAGAGAGGAGAGACCTCAGAAGGAAGAAGGAGTTTAATCAACTTCAAGATGAAGTAAACTCCCTTATATTGTATGTCACATAATGTGGTAGTCAGTTTTGGTTCTTGCAGGTTTATATGAAGGAGGAAAAGATCTTTATACTTGCATAAGTTTCAGCATCAAAGTACATTGATGGACGACGAGATCTACTTTGATTGTACCAAACTTAGTTCATCTACCTTGAAGTCAAAGAAGGAGAGACCTCATGAGAGGAGGTTAAGGAGAGTTTTCCCTACTTCAAAAAGAAGAAGGCACTCTTAAGAAGACAGAAGATATAATTGGTGGAGAGTTTCTCATTGCAGGTTTATTGAAGGAGAAAAGGCCATCCCCTGCGCAAAAGTGACATCTAAGTATACACCGATTAATGGTAGAATCCAAATTCAACTTTCTAAACTTTCACAAAGCCTTCGTGCCATTACAAAGGTCCATAAAGCTTCAAGTTCCTCAGTTTGTTTTAATGTGCGAATCATCCATGTATTTTCTTATGTGTTGAAAGAAAAGAGTTGTATCAGTTAGCCTATTCAAGGGATGGTCCATATCTGCAACATCAGTAGTGCAACTGATGATTCATTGTAGCATATTTCTCTTGGCTTGAAGAATACAACAGACGCACAATTTTGAGGCGGACCTAGAGACGTAGTCTAGGAGGGACGAACTCCGTCACAAACTTCTTTGTCTTATGGTATTACTTATGTGACTGATGTGAAATTGTTCAATCTAATTATACATAGATTATTTCATGTCTAAACAGTTAATGCACATAATAACTATTTAGTAATACTGCCATTCACATATTATACAAGGACTAGAAAAGATCTTGGTTAAATTCCGTGTTTTAATAACCTGAGTGTTAATCTCTATAAAGTTCTATAGAAAAAGTCTGTAGAGGGCCAGGTAGCCTATAGATCTCATCCTTTCTCTAAGGGTGACATATCCAGTAAATGCCCCTACAGTCAATCTCTGAAATAGAGCTAAGTAACTCAGGTCATTTTCAGATCAAGTGGTATCAGAGAAGCTACTTCTTTGTAGGTACAAGATGGGCAAGAACACTCGCCAGCTGTTAACTTGTCAAAACTGTAAATTTCCAGGGCATGTCCAAGACAATAGTCCAATGCTTCCAAGATAAATAGTACCGACACCAGCCCAGGAAGAATCCAAGTCACCTGCTGGAGAACAAACAAGTACTGAATGGAATTGGGCAGACTTCACGCCTTATGCTTAAATGATTTTGTAATAACTAGATCTAGTAAAGTTGTAACTAGGTTCTAGAATTGAATCTGTTTTTCAAAAGCATTGTAATAAAACTTTTGGAGAACCAAAAGTTCTTTTAGTTGGGAGGTGTGATCCAATTTTAGAATTATTAAAATTGTATCGAAATTACCCAAAAGACCAAGATGGTTATTTGGAATTTGGTAATTATCGATTATGTAATAATTTAGGTATTGATCAAGATGGTCATCAAATTTGTGAAGTTCAAATGTGAGACATTGATCGACATCAACTTCAGTTTTGACACCGGCAAATACATTTCAGAAGCGCCAAACAAGACATCTTCAAGTTGACCAGCGTCAGAAACAACAAGTTTATTAAAAGACTTATGCAATCAAACTTGTCCTAAGTCTTAACTGTAAAGGTCAAAAATTTCAGTAGTCTGCTTTTGTAAACCTTAATGGATAAACAGATCCTAAGGTAAAAAGGAGTAAGTCTAAATCCTAAGTCCTAAAGGCTAGCACTAAGTGTCAAATGGAAACACACTTAATTTGTTGTAAAGGCCTAAATTTATTTTTAGGACTAAATGTCAGTCAAATTCCTAGCACATGGTCTTAAATTCCTATTCCTAAGTTTCATAAACTTATGGAATTAAAACCTCCTAGTGCAATTTTTATGCCATAAACCTTTGTAAAGGTTCGGATGTCAAAACCCATGAGATAAAGTCTTATCAAAGGTTGGGAAGATTAGTTTAAACCTATGTCAAAAACCTTTTTAAACCAAAGTTGACTGTTAGGTATGAAACCCATGATGTAAAGTCCTGGTACAAGGTTCGATGTAATGGTCTAAAGCACATTTGCGCAAAAGTATTAAGGTTAGGTATTAAAAAACTTATGGCGCAAAAGTTTCATTGAAATGTTTTCATAAACCTTAAATGTAAGGTTCGATGTAAAGTTATAAACCTATGTCAAAGGTTGAACCATCGGGTTTGAAAACCTATGTAAAAAAACCCAAAGTGCAAAGGGTTTTGGACTTCGGGCATATACAAAGTTTAAAGGCTCGGGTTATGTTTTGAAACATTGTAAATATAAACCCACAGCGTTACATTCCTAACCGCCAGGGGTTTAAACCATGTCAGAGTTTCATAACATATGAACAGGTTATAACCAACGATGGAACATAAGTTGGTTTGTGTGGACAGTTGTAAGACTGCAGAACCGTGTCAGGATTAGTCATGTGACAGGTCACCAGAACCGCAAAATTTTAGACCGCCGGGATAAGACCCTAACTGTCGGGATTCAACCACAAATGTAGCCGCTGCATTGATCACATGTCGACAGTAAGATGTCTCCATGCGGTTAGCCTAACCGTCGGGTGGAGATTCTTATAATAAGTTTATATTTGGGTTTTGAACAATTATTTGAGCGCTATGGTTTAGGACTTTATCTTATGAATGGAATGTGATGATGGGATTCGAATCCCTTATCACCAAATAATCTCCAACAAATTGCTAATTGCAGCAAATAGAGATTCGAAGCAGCTTTGGAAAAGCCTTGAATATATGAACTCCTAATATATAAAGGAAAGTGAGTTTCTTTGTAAAGGGGAGTGTTGAGAGGGTGATCTCAAGAGAGGAGAGACCTCAGAAGGAAGAAGGAGTTTAATCAACTTAAAGATGAAGTAAACTCCCTTATATTGTATGTCACATAATGTGGTAGTCAGTTTTGGTTCTTGCAGGTTTATATGAAGGAGGAAAAGCTCTTTATACTTGCATAAGTTTCAGCATCAAAGTACATTGATGGATGCCAAGATCTACTTTGATTGTACCAAACTCAGTTCATCTACCTTGAAGTCAAATAAGGAGAGACCTCATGAGAGGAGGTTAAGGAGAGTTTTCCCTACTTCAAGAAGAAGAAGGCACTCTTAAGAAGACATAAGATATAATTGGTGGAGAGTTTCTCATTGCAGGTTTATTGAAGGAGCAAAGGCCATCCTACTTGCATAAAGTCAATATCAAAGTACGTTGATTAATGACGAGATCAACTTCGACTTTCTAAAACTCTTTCAGCCACCATTCTGTCAAAGGTCCATAAAACTTCAAGTTCCTCAGTTTGTTTTAATGTGTGAATCATCCATGTCTTTTCTTATGTGTTGAAAGAAAAGAGTTGTATTAGTTAGCCTATTCAAGGGATGGTCCATATCTGCAACATCAGTAGTGCAACTGATGATTCATTGTAGCATATTTATCTTGGCTTGAAGAATACAACGGACGCACAATTCCGAGGTGGACCCGGAGACGTAGTCCAGGAGGGACGAACTCCATCAAAAAATTATTTGTCTTATGGTATTACTTATGTGACTGATGTGAAATTTTTCAATCTAATCATACATAGATTATTTCATGTCAAAAAAGTTAATGCACATAATAAATGTTCAGTAATACTGCCATTCACATATTGTACAAGGACTAGAAAAGATCTTGGTTAAATTCCGCGTTTTAATAACCTGAGTGTTAATCTATATAAATTTCTATAGACAGAGTCTGTAGAGGGCCAGGTAGCCTCTGGATCTCATCCTTTCTCTAAGGGTGACATATCCAGTAAATGCCCCTACAGTCAATCTCTGAAATAGAGCTAAGTAACTCAGGTTATTTTCAGATCAGTCATTCACAAAATCTGTTCACAATATTTGTTTATAGGGATGATTAATCTTGATACTTTCAAACTAAGTAGCTATACCTCTTCGAAAAATTCTAGCAATAAAAATAATTTGTCATTTACAAGTGTTAAATGGGATTTATGATTGAAGAAAAAAGTATATCCTCTAGACCTGGTGGATTGGTCTAGAACAATAGAAATAAAATAACATAGAGATTTCATTAGAGAAATTGAAAGATGGAAATAAGCCTACTTGGAATTCTTCGCAAGCTTTACTTTCCTCCTGGCTTGTGACCTCCAATCATAGCTATGATTACTATAATTAGGACCTACACATACAACCAAAACAAGCCAAAGATCTACAACATATACATAGCATAATTCAATCACTCCATTTAATGAATCAACGAGGCATTGAAATATATGAATGTAAATGTAATACAACACATATATGAAACAATATACTCTTTGTATTCATAGAAATAGGAGAGAGTTTACAACCAAAATAGTAGATGATCTTGTAGAGATCTCCCCAAGTTGACTTGTCCTTCCTTGTCACAAAGCACACCTCATTGTCACCCTAATGCATGAATATGATGACTCTCTTAGATTCAAGGCAACAACATGAAGGCATTATGGGAGGCAATAAATATATAGGTCGGTGTGGTAGTTTAGGAATTATTATCCATTTACCAATCTAGGCTTATGATCCACTTAATATTGGAGGATGAGTTCAAGGGATAATAGGAAAAATATCCAAGGTAGGATTAGATAGGATTCATACTTCTTGTCCAAGGTAAATGGTTAAAACAACCCTTGGAGGCTTCTAGAAGTGGAAGCTTCAAGATTATTTTTAATTTTCCTGAATTTCTAGAATTAGCACAACCCCAGCAGGGGACAAGCTGCTACTGATCAACGCTGGTATAGAATGGAGCAACCTACTGCTGAACAGAGGTATCTAAAGGGGCATGGTGAATTGGGCCTTAAAAGCACTGATTTGAAGCATTAATACCCTTAAAATCAAGCATTTGGAAGGTCATGATTAGGGGTTTGTGTAGGGATTATGACAACATGTTCATGGATGATGATCGATCCAGTTTGCAGGCCTATTGACTAGATGCGACAAAATGACCTTTAAAAACAAGGACAATCTTCAATTTTGAAAATGAATCAATCTTCACAAGCGAATTTTAGTCTCCAAAAGTTGAAGAGGAACTCAACCTCCTATTCACTGTAAAGTCATGAATTCCCTTTCAACTGCCATGCCAACAAAAGTGAACTTAACCCTTGTGCACGATCATCATAGCACAATGATAAACATAAAAACATGAATTATTTTTCTTTCAAATACAAATCATTAAGCTAGTGATGTGGGTCTGTATTCAATTATCAATATGCCCTAACATTTCATGACACTTGAAACAAGTGCATCCAATGTCCATTTTTCCTCAATAAGTGACCTCAAAATGTATGCTTCAAATATATCAATGTCTATATCCAATACTCCAAGGTTATCCTTATTCAAACAATGGTATGATGAGTTTAATAACCTCTTCAAAGAATTATCATTTGCAACTTTTTTCCATCATTTCCGAGGCATCACAATTTTGTAGTCAAGGGTTTGGGGCCTCTTGTTTTGTGATCTAGTTTGCCCAACCCTTGAGGCCTTTTGAAGATCCTAAAATTACAACTGAATCCCATTAGAGAAATACTTATGTAAAAAATGTGTCTCAAAAAAAAAATGTACAAAAAAATCAACTTTATAAGAAACAATAGGATTCAAGATGATGATGTCAACCACGGGGGATGATTCACCATTTATGGAGTAAAAAATAAAAAATATTAAAAAATAAAAAATAAATAAAAAATAACTACTTTTCCAATTTATCTGATGAACCCTAGTATTGCAACAAGCATGTTGCAACTCCCAAGGCTACCGACTTAAATTATCAACCCAAAGTTCGTAAAAACTTAAGAGTGGTCGGAACTATATGCGCAACATGCATTGTGTCCTTCTTTCATTGGTATTATGCAATGAAGTGCATATCATGAAATAGAACCTAAAATAATTACATAAATATAAATGCTTGAAATGGAAACCATAACCTATCGCAGGAAACAAAATACAAGGAAATAAAACCTATTCTGTTTGCATAAAGTAAAGAGCATGAAACAAATCTCAATCACTACATTCAAAAGATATTAGACCTAGTAACATAATTCATTAGGCGCTTCATAAAGTAATCATGAAGCAGAGCCCGGAAGATAAATTAGAGAAGAGTAAACATGTCGAATATACTAAAATAAGAGGGGGTATTCCCCGATAATCCTCCTTCTTCAAATTAGTTTCTATCAAAGAAATCACTTCATTGAAATGGAAATACACATATGTTCAATCCCATTCGTAAGTAGATACCATTTTTGAATGGTAATCTATGGGCAGTCGAGAATCCATATATTCTTAGGTGTTGGGCTACTTCTTAGGTGAAAATCATCACTATGTCATTCAATTCATGAACCTGTCTACTAACCCTTAATTATTGGAATGTGTTTTAGTGGTAAAAATGCAAGTACTAAGTGGTAATTTTTATTCCTCAATCATTCTTTCAGAGCCTAAGGGTCATTATTCAAGTCTAAGAGTAAAAAATCAATATTTTGGAGCAAATCTGGCCAAGTTTTCACGATGCTTCAAGATTGCTACAAGATGCTATAAGATTTCCATGTTTTACTATAGGATTATATCTATGAGCATTTTGAGGGTGGAAAAGGTGATATAAAGGTGGGAAAGGGTAGATGAAGGTATAAAAATTTTGTATGAGTCTTTTCCAAGCTTAGCACTTTTGAAAGGCCTATTTTTCACAAAAACAAATGCACACGATGTCCGTTATCACTCATTAAGTTTAAAAAATTTATTTGATAGGGTCATGCAGGTCATTTACCAAAATTGATGTGGTATCTTAAGTCTTTTTTATGATATGTATGATTTTTTTTTCATTTGAAGATGTCTACCTTAAGTTTAAAGCTCACCTCTAGCCATATCATTTCAGTGAAATCAACCTCACATCATATAAGTTGCCATTTCCATGCATTTAATCATAAAATTTTACACCTGTTAGTTTTTCATAATTTCATAGCGAATTACAAATGAAATCAACAGATTTCGCTATGAAACTGCCTAACATTTCCGTGGTGAATCCGTCAGCAACCAAACTATCTTTGCTACGAAACTGGGTTTTTTCAGCAAAAGGTGTCAGAGCAGTGTGAGGTGTCATATTATGATAAGGCAAGTAAAGGGTAAGGTCTTTTAGGTTCGTTATGATTATTTTAAAACATGCATAGCCATATTTGATGTAATTATTAGCTTTTATGGTTGCATATGCTATTACCAAAAACCGAGTTTTCAAGTAACCCTTTAAACTTTACCCCAAGCTGCTCTTTGTCATATGACTGTGTAATCCTTGCATGCAAATCGATTCTTGGAGAGCTATTTCATCACACCAAGCAGGTTGTTGTCAAATTCAGTTCTGTAGGTGGCAAGAACAAGTGAGGCAACAAAGAGTATAAAAGCATCCATGGCTTCGAAAAAGAAAAAAAACAAAGGAGGTCATTGTCTCAGGTATGAACCCATGGATTTGAAACTGCTGAATGAAGATACCACTACTATGGAAATTTTCAGGAGGACAAGCTGCTTACAATTCTGCTAGAAATTACAAGGTTTTTATGCACAGATTTCAAAGGACTTTGCCACCAATTTTACAGGGACAACATCAAAGGTTGGGATTTTGAATCTCACAGTATCACCAGAGAGAATATCACAAGCTACATAAATCCCTAGAGGTGGTGAAGAATGGTTTAAAGGCAAAAAATTTACAATGCAGGGTTGTGAGGATTTTCTCAAGAAGGAGAACAGAGGAGTTTATTTGACCAATGGCATCCCTAGGAGTTATATGAAAGAAAAATTATGCAAAGATATTGTTGGTGATCCAAAAATATTTCATCTACGAGGGAAGATTCCACATGGTTTACTCTTACCATATCAGACTCCTTCTACACTTTCTAGGTAATAAATCACTTTAATTACCCTTATTTTTGTACAAGAATTTGGGAAATATGTTAGATAGATTTCAAGTCAAATCATAAGGTAATGAGACATCATTATTTCACCATGGTATGATAAAGTTGTTAATGATGGAAGAGTTGAAGAGGTTAAACAAGATTGGACCTCATTTCTGTTTATGAGTGGGTATGAAATAGATGTAGTGACTCCAAAGAAAATCTTAAAACCTAGAACTAATACATCACCAACTGCAATAGAAGAGGTTGAAGAAGAAATAAGATAATCCCCTGCAGAACCAATGGACATAGGAGCATAACATTTGCAAGAAACTAATATCCCTCAGCCAACACCTGCAAAAAAGAAACAAAATATTAGAAAACAAGGCAGTAAGAGGATAACTAGAACTCAGACATTGGCCAAAGGAAATCTAGAAGATATCCTTCATTCAATAGATATTGAGGAGTCCCGAATAGTGCAAGTAGAAGACATTGAAGATGATGGAAGGAAACTGAAGAAAGGTAAGACTGTTAAGAAATTGGATTTTGCAGGAGAAGATGTTGGTTTTATATTTCAGCCAAGGAAGCCAATGACTAGGTTTGCAAAGAAGGCCATGGAGAGAAAAAGGAAAGAGAAATTCAGTGAGGCTATGCAGCCAGTGAGCATCATAGATTTATCTCCAGTAGCAGAAGAAGAAGTTGTCATCAGACAGAGAAAGGGAAAAGAGAAGATAGTTGAAAAATCAGAAACAAAACTCCTCAAAGAACAACTGAAGGAAGCAGGTGAAGAAATACTTGAGTTGAAGTTAGAGGCAGAGAAGCATAGGCCTAAAAAGATTGAATTTGACCAGATGATGAAAAAATGGGATAATTAACTCTCAATTGTTTCAAAATCTATGGATAATTCCAAAATACTACTGAAAAGGACTAAGCCTTTAAGACTTGTGGTGAAACATATCAGGAAGATAAACTTACACTTGCAAGATGAAAACAAATCATTAAAAGATCAAGTGGAAGACCTTCAGGAACAATTGGACTTGATTCAAGAGGAGCTGGAGAAGAAAGGGCTGAGAATGAAAGTGGTTGAAGAAATTATAGGTCAACCTATTGTGAATGAAGATGAAATTCCAAAAGACTGAATATTTGAGTTGAAACATTTTTGATGAGGTTAGTAGCTTGCAAAGAACCTAAATTTTGGTTCAGAAGATCAAATTTTGAAGAAAATCACAAAATCTGCAAATTTTAGTTTATTAAACAATTTCGTAGCATGCTCCAGGCTTGAAGGCCGAAATACGCTACGAAATTTCTGAAGATGCTCTCTTGTCTATTAAAATAGCTTTTGAAGGTCCAAGGAGGGAGGTTGATGGTATTTACTCATTTTGACCTGAAAAACATTTTTTGACTAGCAGATGTGGTAGAAGGATGGGTGAAAAGAAAAAAATCAGTTTTCTATGAAACTACGCTACGAAACTGCCTAAAATGCTCTGTTTTGTAGCGAAAGGTTTTTAAAGGATTTTTGGAGGTTCAAACAACACATGGAAGATCAGTCAGACACCTGGAGGCATCCAACATGATAGTGGGCCATCCCAGCATAGACTCAATACTCGACATGAGTGTCACTCATCCAGCTCAGCATTAAGACCAATGTTAAAGTGGAGTTTATCTTGTCCTAAAAAGTAGGACTGTGTTTCCTAAATCTAGGGGGTACATTAAAAATTTTAGTGATGGTGAATGTTTCTCGAGCATGTGATCCTAATCATGTACCTGTATCACTGTTTAAAAAATAGAATGTAATAAATATGAAGTAGAGTCCTATTAATATGAGTCTTTAAAGGTTAGTTGTCTTTTTCTGTTCCAAGAAAGTAGTTTTCATCTATGTTAGGTGTCAAAGTTATAGCTCGAGGATCTAGCCAGCTGGGTAGATCATATGCAATGTAAAGAAGTATATTTATTGATAGAACATTGAATATAAAAGGGTTGGATAATATTGCACCAAATTGCTACTCTATAATGTTTTTTCAGTTTCAGTAATATACAGTGACATTTTACTTCTAGACTTGGGATTCGAATGAGGTATTTAATTTTTTGTTTTCTCTATATATTTCATGTTTAATCATCTGCAGTGAGTTTTATCTCTAACTACTCAGAACTCATGGTAACATGCTATGACTTCCTTTAGAGGTTAAATTGCCATGTTTTTCCTATGTTGTGTGTATGTACCATATTTTATTGAAACCTATATTTTCCTCAACTTCCATAAGAATAATTACTCTCATTGAGTTTACTGATGTTGATCCCATAGCCCAATGGTAGCAAACCTTTCATTTTTCAACCTGCAATCAATCAAAATCAAGTCACAGTTCATAAAGTTAGCCATCTAATAGTATTTCCATTGAGAATCATAAGTCCCCTTTGAGAGAGCACTCTCAAACTGAAGAGGCTAATCTTCAGTTAAAAGTGGTTTGAAAGAGTTACATTAAGTTGATTGATGAGCAGCCTATCAAGATCAATTTGGTGATAATAATGTCCTTAAATGACCCAAAATTGTACTTTCGGTGGCAGAGTTTCAAGGGCGTTGTGCAGTGAGGAGAAAGAGGATGAAGATGGTAGGAGGAATGTAAGATGAATATTATAACTGCACAAATCAACTGTAGTACTCACACGCCACAAAAATATTATGTATTTATACATGCAAAGACTAAAATACCTAGTCTGCTAGCTAGTCTATCCTCCAATTTATCGCACTGAACGGCCAATAAAATTGAATGAAATTGAGATACAGTGATTTTTTTAGTAAGTAGGATGTAATAATACTTAAATACAAGTGGAATCACTTATAAATACCATTTTTAACATTTTCTAAAAAATCACATAAAATTACTCCAGAAACTAGAAATTCAAGAATTAGTGAGCTAGTTAACCTACCAAATGCCTAACTTGATCAAGTGAAAATGATATGGGGTGAATATTTGTATTAAATTGAATTTTTTTATGACTTAATACAAGTGGAATAAACTCAAAATAATCTCATTAAAAATTTCTAAAAATTAGCATAAAAATACTACTATTTAGCTACAAGAGACTTCCAGAAATTCTAGATTTGTGAATTAGTAAACCAATCCAAGTAGCTCAATGATGAATATGAATTTTCAAAGTTTTTATAAGGATGAATAATGCTAATAAATTTTAAAATAAAATTAAAAACAAATCACTTCAATAATTTAACGTCTATATAACCTACAACAAATGAAGAACTAATACTAAATGAAGAAATAAGAGATGTAAGTGAAAAATACATCCAAAGGAAATAAATAAATTGTAAAATAGGGCTCTGAGGCTCCTGGTATGGCCAAGCCCAAGGAAAATTGGAGTGCTATGGAGGAAACCAAGCTTTATAAGCTAAAAATGGCACCATACTTCATTATTTGAATCAATCCAAGTACATCCCTACTAGAAATGGAGCTGGAGCTGCTAAATAACATGTTTTCTCCACAAGAAGACTAAGAAATACACACCCATAGAGAAAAATTCGAATTGGTACTTATAAAAATTGATGGGGAAGAATACTCCTTGAAAGAAGACAATTTTACCCTCCAAAATCCCTGAAAAAGCGGATTTGGTTCCCAATAGGAGGATCTTCATTTAATGATAGGGAACACATTCCTAGATTTTCTCAATCAGTGGAGCTCAAAAATTTGTTCAATAATTTCATAATATCTTGTTCATTTATTATCCAATATTGGTCCATCCTTTAGTTGGGATAAAGTACCTATATTATTTCATTAATAAGTCACTCATTATTCTCTCAATATTCTACAAAAATTAATAATATTAGGCACATAATACACAATTATCTCTAAATCTTCCTAAGAAAATATTAAAGCTAAAAAAGCATTATTAATTTTATAAGGAGAGGTTTAATATAGCCATTATGTGCCTAAAAAATGTTAGAAGGGCCTTAATTTGCATCTAATTTTGAGGCCCATCATTATCTCCCTACAATTTTACTCAAATTTCGAGTGGGAGCAGTCATTGGATGCATAATTTAATTCCTCATCCAAGAAGTACCCATGATGCATACTTTAGGTGGACCTTGCTACATGAAAAATGAAAAATACATGAAAAACGTGATTGCAATAATTTTTTTCATGTATTTATCATTTTTTTTGTAGTATGGTCCATTGAAAGTATTGAACATGGGTACTCCTTGGATGATGAATTAAATTTCGCATCCAACAAGTTCTCATGCTAGAATTTGAGTAAAATCATAGGGAGATAAGTTGAAATACGAGTTGAAAAAGTAGTTTTTTTATTTTTTCCCTCTAAATTTTGATGATGTAATATAATATTGTTTTATTCTTTCCACTATTATTTTATTATTTTCACTATTATTTTATAATATTTCTTCAGGAGGCTAATTTTAGACCTCAAAATTTCTCTAGTGATTCAATCCTAATATAGGGTATAAAAACTATCATAAATTTTAAGTCAATACATTTAAAATTGGAGCTCGAATAGAGTCAAACAAATCTAGGTCATAAAAAAATTCAAGTCAACAAGGTTTGGACAAGGACTTTGGTCCTCCTTTTAGAGTTTGGATTAGGGCTTCAACCCTCCTTTAAACTTGCTCCAGACTTCGTTCTATTCAAGTAAATCTTGATCCTCACACGACAAAAATAGTAGGCAGATATAGAGGCAACTTCTCCTTCAATGTTTAGCATTTACCAAACAAGTAGCTTGGCTTTATACAAGTATATTTAATGGTTTCTCTTTAACCCAAGCTTTGATACCATGTTGATTTTTCATTATTTCCTAATCTGATAATTATTTTCCAATGATTCTTTAACCAATTCATCTTATGTCACATTCATCATTAAATAATTATACATAGAAAATATCAATAGTAAAACAATAATGATAATAGGATCATGAAGAGACAGCCAAACACAAGAGACACACATTTTTACCCTAGGAAAACCCTAATTAGGCAAAAACCCAACAACCTTTTCTTAGAGAAATTTTCCAATTCAACAAGAGACACAATTTGATTTTTCTAGTGAAATAAATCAAACTGACCAACAAACAAGCCCAGATCAAACCTAGTCAAAGAAATATATTTTAGGCCTCCTTTTGATACATGGTTAACTAAGGTAAAATAGGTCGAATTTCAGCCTCTGCAACTGCCTCAGAAACACTAGTCAACTATGGTCAAACTGTCTTAGGCCTATGGTCAAACACCCTTCTATTTTTGGTCAAACTGTGCGTTAGACCTACAGGCAAACATTATTCGAAATTCAGTCAAACTGATCCACTGTAAACACAGTCAAACTACACGTCAACATGAGTCAAAGGTTGGTAAAACTTCGATATGCTTCTCTCCTCTCTTCTTCGCACGTGTGAACATAAATTGGAAGATCTTGAGGTGATCTGAATTGGATCCAAGTGAAGAGGACGAATGGCAATATATAGTGAATGAATGAGCCTGAATATGTGTGTCTTTAGAGTTGGTTGACTTGTACTTTTAGAGGCAAAATTTTATTTTCCCTCTTTTGGAGCCGACTTGAAGTCAAATTCATATTTCCATTCTCTTCAAAATTTGCAGGTAAATTCAATGATAAATACTGACCATAGCTACCTAAATTCGACATTAACTACATATAAATATTTATATTTTTATAGAACAAAGTGATAATTTTTTAGAAGATTCCATTCTTGATCACTATAGAAAATTTGGCGAATTTTTTCCATGATGAGATGGAGTGATAAAGAAGATGAAATTTTTGAAATAGATATTTTTCCACATGAGAAATTCTCATAAGAATATTCAAAATTAAGTTCATCAGGAAAGTATAGTACCAAGACTTTGTGTACAATGAATTGTAAGAAAATTTTGATTTCACCACCTCAAACACAACATGAGAGTTGGAAGAACAACAGTCCCTGCCACACCTCTAGTACTTTTGAGTATTGGTTTAGTTGTCCCTAAAAAAAGCACAAGATTCAAGAAACTCAACAACAATCAATTAATCTAAAGGAACTCAACTATTTATATAAAATGGTGAACATAAAAAATTTTAAATATGTCCTAATCTAGCTCAAAATAGGAAAACAATGGAAAAAATTGTTGTTTTTATAGACATGGGTTCCTCTTCAAGCATGGGTTGTTCCTAGATATCCTAATATTTTAAGACTATACCATCCCCGATTTACAACAAAACACTCAAATTTAGATTATATTAAGTACATACTAAGGATGAAACTAAAGTTAGGATGAGAGATAACAACCACAACTTTTGTAAACATTAATACAATTCATAATTTTAGGATGAGAGATAGTAATGCAATTATCTGTGAACATTATCAGAATTTATACTTTCTAATCTTATCCTTACAATTTTTGGATATAATTAGTTTCAATCACTATATCCAGTGAACCCTTTGTTTTTATATACATAATAACAAAAATAAAATAAATAATAAATCATAATAAGTTAACTAATTAATTAATTAATGGAAATTCAAAGGGTACACACCCCTTCACCTTGTGACCAATAAATGTTGTAAGTAGATCATCACAAGGCTCATTTTAATACTCTCATTCTTATCCATTTTTATTAATCAATTTATTTTATATAAATAAGTGTTGGAATATTTGGCAATATTGAGGGGGTGGCGGGGGGGGGGGGGGGGGGTGTGTGTGGCGGTGAATTAGTATTAACAATTTTTAACTTCAAAAACTTGTAAATGCATCCATAGGTGTAAAGAAAAGCACATAAATATACAAAACATAGGGATTTTTGACATCATGGAGTTCTTTATTAAAATATAAAAATATTGCATTCAAATTTATCATCAACAATTGAAATGGAGCATCGACTCCCTAGTTTATCAACACCAACTGAAATGAAGCACCAAATCCCTAATTTATCAGCACCAAAGCTTGTACAAAACTCAATATTACTTAAATGAGGTTTTTCCTTATGAAAAATACTCCTATATCCTTCACTAAAACACTTTGTTTCCTAGACACATCCTTCTCAGCAACATAACTTCCCTCAACAAATGATTCGTGAACTTGGCCTTATTTGTCACCAAAATTCGGCCTCAATAGGCCCCAAAATAGGATTGCACCATTCAAAAGGTATGCCAAAAATCCTTCCAAAATAATCCAAAAAAAATCTCCAAAATAAGTCCAAATATCTTTAAAAATGTGCCAAAAATCTTTCCCCACAAAGTCTCTACAAATCAACTCCTCTTCATGTTTGTTTCATGAGGCATGAACCTTACAATTCCTTATTTTCTTCACTTGTTTGAACATATTCAAATTTTATTTTTGAAAATGAATTTAAATTCTCCTTCTTGTGCCTACTTATAATGCATTCGAGGTATATACTAGACCGACTTGTCCACTGGTTATGCCGACTTGTGCACTGGTTGGCTGGCTTATGCAATTGGATGAATGTACAATGAATATTCGAAAAATAATTTCTCCTAAATAATGAGGAGTTAGAGAGAGTGATATACTCTGTTGGAAAGGTCTTAGAATAATCTTTCCAAACATATATGTTATGCTTTCATTTTATCTAGATAAATGGAGTAGAAATGAATTCAAAGATAGGGTATCTCAATGGGGCATCAAAAGTCTAAAAGCCATTTCTCCTCAACCATGAGGAGATAAAGGGAGTTCAATATACCATTGGAAAGGTCATAGAATATAATTTAAAACCATATTTTTTATGCTTCCATTTGATCTACGTAAATGGAGTAAAAATGCATTCAAATATAGGGTATCCAAATGGGGCATAAAATATCAAAAAATAATAATTTGAAATGTGTTATTTGAATATGTAAATTTATCTTTCATTTTCACAACCTTTGACATAAGTGTCAACTTATTTCAACAATAGGGACTATTTATAACATTGGTATGAGATATGAATGATCTACGCCATCTATTTGTATGCATAATTGGCCACACACTCAATTAAAATCTCGTAACATTTATGTAGCCATCACTATATAGAAACACAATCGCTGTACATATTAAAACACCATACAAATTAATTGTTTATTTAATTAAGCATTGTACTTTTCCACACTTAGTTTGTACATTCATTATTTTTTTACCTGTCATACATCACTGCCTATTGAATCCGTAGCAGCTTTTGTTGTCAATTCATCATACAATCTAGTAAACAATTATTTCAATCCATACTCACAATTATTATTTCAGTCCATACTATCAATACACTCACTACCACTATACATTCAATGTCCTATTTTTTGATAACCTAGTATATGTCATACATTTATCAATCATTATACATTCAATATTTGTTGTACATCTCCCTACCATTTCCCCTCATTTTTTCATACACACAATTTGCATCATACACCTTAGATTCACCATATAGTTAGTTTCCAGTTCAGACCTTTGTACCCTGTTGTTCAATGCCAGTCAACACCTCGTACCATGTTCCAAAAACTACAGCAATATATGCAGACCCCTCTCTTTTAAATTAAAAAATCCACTATGATTTTTATATTTATTGTCCACTTTTTTTAGTGATCCATACAAACTTTCATAAAAATGTGATAGTTATACATACAAAGAGTGTCATTTAATATTTTCAAACCTTTGAATATTTTATTATGTGGTTTTACCTCATAAATTCCACTTTTTTTCCGAAGGAAAAAAAAAATCATAATCTTATTTCAACTTTTAAAAAAGGAACAAAATTACATTTTGTAGATGCTATCTGCATTCAGTAAGAGAAACCTATCATCTTATGTGTGTTACACGTAATTTTTTCACCTTGAAATTTAAATGTCATTATGAGTCTATCACCATCCATATCATGTTCCCTTAGAGGTCAAAAATATTCATGTTCCTGAACCAAGTCTTGGAAACTAGAGAAAAAATATTTAAAACCTTTAAAAGATTACCTGTGTGCTTTTTGTGACCATTGCCTGTGCATGCATTGATACTTCTTCTATTAGCTGCGAAAATCACTGCTTCGTTCGCCACTAAAAACTACGCAGCCCCGTAAAAAGGAAGTAAACATGAAAAGGTAACTTCTAGAAGCCTAGTTGGTCGAATATTCTCCCAACTGGAAGCCTCTAGAGTTGTGCCAATTCAAGATTTATACCGATACTCATGGATCTTATCCCTTTGCTAAAGAAACCCTAATCCCTTCATTGGAGGATCTCATCCCTTTCTTCATGGATCTGAAACCTCCTCAATCTCTCTATAAATTGAGATGAAGTTTCAGGTTGAAGGGTAGATACTTGTATGTGTAGATTCTAAGCTGGAGAGAGTTCATAGAGTTCATAGATTATGAATTAGCAAGTTGTTGGTTGTACATTGAAGATCACACCTTTTTGAAAAAAACTTCATGTTGGTACTTCTAGAGAGGAAGCCTTGTCAAACTGAAGAAAATGTTTGCGTAGACACACGGGAGAAATCTATACAACATCAAGGCTCAGGTTGTAATATTTCTCTTTTTGATTTTTGATAATACATATGGATCTCTTTTTCTCATTGTCTTGTTTCTGAATTCATTGAAATGATGTCAATACTTAGACTCCTTGATCACTAAGTTGAACTAGTATTTATGAATATTATATACTACAGGTGCTTTGATCCTTTGCATTGTTTGTGATTGAAGGTTCTTCTTAGCAATGAAGGATTGCTTTGGAGCGAAAGGCAAAAGGCTACATCAAACATCTCAATTGAAAGGTAAGAGCATAACCCCCTCATTTCTAAGTTATAATAATCTAAAATAAAAATAGTTTAGGGAAAGAGGCATTCAAATGGTTGTTTGTTTCTAGTTACCTGTTGGGGTACTAGGGAGATTTCTCTTGTCCACAAGAGGGATTAATCCACAAAACAAATTGGCGAGTCCGCTGGGGAAGACAAGTTTAGTTTTTCTTTGGTTTTGTTTGGTTTGACATTCTAGCTTTCCTAGTTTGACTTTTCTGAGTTTGGTTGGGCATATAACCTTTTAGATTATCTGAACTAGAAAGCCTTAAATTTTTTTTTTCCAACTTTTCTGTGCTCTACGCAGTTTCTATGGAAAACAGAGCGAAAACCTGTGCAACTTTCTAGCTTAGTTCGGTGCGCATGTGCACTGGTTTTTATTGAAAAACTGCACACTCCTTGGGAAATTTTGAAAAATTTAAGATTTTCTCTTACAGAGCTAGATAACCAAATTCTTAAGGTTTAACCCGATCTATACCAGTTGTCCGAGTCTGTCTATGAAATCCTCCTTAACACCTTAGAGTCTTGTTTGATAAATCATCCTTTTTTCATAATTCAGTTAGGGTAATCCCTGGTTTGCTATTGCTCTCTTTGGAAGATAGATTCATTTGCCAAGATCACTGGTTTTCTGTTATTTCCTTCTTGAGCCACCAGGATTATTTCCAATCTTACCTATTTGAATATTTGTTTCTTATTTGATTGCAAAAAGGAAAAGCTTCTAGATCACCGAAGTCTGATTTGTCTCAAACTAGTATTTCATGATTTCATTTCTGCTAGTTCAAGTGGAAAACATTTTTAGTTTGCTTTCAACTAAGAGGAACCATTAAAAGACACTAACATGCATCTTAATTAGGATTGTTAATTAGAAATTTGATTTTCTTTGAATTTTTGTATACTTTTTAGGGTTTTAGAAGTTGATTTCTTTTGAGAATTGTTTGTTCATCAAAATTATAGCTTTTGGCTTTGTAATCAACGGATTTTTTCATCACAAAAGAGATATTGGTCATGCTTGGAAATGAAATTGTTTTCTTGATGAAAAATAAATCTTATTTGAAGTTTTAGGAAGCTTGTACTTGTTGAGTCCAAAAGTCCTTCAACTTTCTCTTTAATAGAAATTCATTGAAATAAAGAGTTGCATTTTCATATTGATGCATTTAGAGTATTTTGAGTCAGGTCACAATATCATCAAGTTTCATCTCCATATCCCTCAGCGTAAATAACAACCAGATCAACACATCGCTTAGTAAAATCAATCTAGATATTTTTTTCATTTTCTAGGGCTAATTCCACCAATTTAGCTTAAGCTAGTGCTTTGGAATAGGCTGTAATTAACGTTCCAAAGTAGATAAACAAATAAGTAGCATCTCGCGGTAGGGAAATCCAATTGTTGCATTTGTGCTCTGGGAAGATCTTCTTAAAAGATTCAAGCACAAGGTCATGTCAGACCTAGTGAGGTAATCATACCTACTTCATTGGCGAAGATAGAATATGTGCACATAATACAAATGGTAAACCTCAGATTAACCATTATTGAGGAGCTTGGGATCACTTGTTAGCAATACTTGGATTTACCATGTCGAGGAGCTTTCAAGGGGATTGAGATTTGATACTTTGCCCTTGCTTTTATATCAGACCACATACTGTTCTCCCAGGTGCAATTGTCTCAGTTGGTGACCTTACTGGCCACAATATTTAGGGTTTTTCCCAAGGTGACGGTGGAGGGAAGGTCCCACTGTACCTGGAGAAGACATTGAATAGAATCACTTGGAATTTCTGGAGGGTAATCTTCACTTCGAGATGGAACAGTGAAGTTAATTTCACCAGACTGTTTCATTAAGCAGGTTGTCAGGGTAACTTTTCCAACCACCAGTTTTCCACAATAATTTCCGTGACGTTGGATTTCATCACCAACTAGTGTTTTTATTGTGGAGACATACTGTTTGTGTTTGGCTTGTCTCTTAGATTTTTTAGGCACATGTTCATTT
Organism: Pinus albicaulis; assembly: GCA_034641835.2. Classification (NCBI taxonomy): domain Eukaryota; kingdom Viridiplantae; phylum Streptophyta; class Pinopsida; order Pinales; family Pinaceae; genus Pinus; species Pinus albicaulis. The sequence goes on from CM076580.1 coordinate 347,517,308, forward strand.
GTTTGATTTTTAGAGGCCTTAGGTTTATCATTTTGATTTCTTGAGTTAAAAATATTAACCGTGGCTGAATTACCAAGACATTCACATAGAATGCAGGGAAACCCCCTGACTATACACCCATTCAATTGGAAAAAATAAAAAATGAAATATTTCAACTATCAGGAACCATGTCTACTAAACAAGGAGAAACATCCATTATAACACATCATGATTTCGACGTTAATCAACCTCATAAAACTAAAAAATATCAAGAACAACCAGAAATTTCCGAAATAATTACAATTGAATCTGTTACTGGTGAGTTTTCATATACACAATTCATTGCACCTGAAATATCTGAGCATGAATTTGATTCCTCTTTTTTTGAGTCACCTTCGAATCTCATAGCCCCGACTCCTGGCCATCCTCGTTCACCTTGAGTGAAAATTCTTATCACTGAGAATCTTCCTCTTGGCCTAATTAGAATTGAAGAGATATCTGATTTGGAAGAAGAGATTTCACTTCCCTATCATCAAGGATATTTAGATCTAAGGTACAGTGAACACAATTACCCTTTCATTCCTTTTAGATCATATCCTTTCTATCATCTGTTAGGAATCTGTAATTTTAGCAGATTGGTGAGACTAAAACTGCAGAAGCAACATTATTTCAACCACTTTGGGATTATAGGATCTAGCCCTCCTGAATCCGGATTGGGATCTCTCCACTAAGTGTAAAGATGGATTTGCCTTTGAAGTTTGGGGTAATGATATTAGGCTAGTTATGAAGGCCAAGGGTTTTGTTTGTTTTTGGATGGTTGAGCATGAATACTGTTTGAGGTGGAAAGTTATAAATGTAAAGAGTTTCAAAGGTGAGAAGTTGCAAGCAGATAGAACAAGCTTTGGCCAGGAAGATAGATAATTGCAGGTTTTATTCCATTGGGCTATGGGGTCATAATAGGGTTTAATTCGAAAAACAAGAGGCAAGAGTGGTCCATGGGGCAAGTCATCTATGTCTAAGGATCTCTTTGAATATTGATTTATGGAATGAAATGATACAACAAGAAGGGGAAATAAAAAGATGAATAAACAAAGAGCAGCCCAGGATTTGGTAAGTACTTTTAAACTAGCCAGCCTTTGACAAACACTTAAGAAGAACATAAAAGAAAACTAGGATCTGGTAAGTACTTTTAAACTAGCTAGCCTTTGATACACTTTCGACAGAAAACATTTTAAAACAAAGGGGAAACTTGAAGGCAACTGTTGGAGTAGAAACTAGTGGGCCGGGATCACCACAAATCCTCTCCTAGCTCTGCTTTACTTGGTCACTTTCAAGACAATCACAAAGATAACACAAAATGGCCTAAGATCTGGTAAGTACTTCTAAACTAGCCATATTTTAACACATTCCAAGGGAAACATTCAGACAGTTGTGGAGATAAAACTGGGACCAGGGCTCACCATATCTTCCTCAGTTCATCTTCACTTAACATATACTGAAAATAACATTTAAGAATAACATTCAGCTAAGAAAATAAGATGAGGGAACGCCAGCATTCCTATGCTTAAACTGAATTAAATCATTCCCAAATAACATAGATTGGAAGAAAACATTCAGATAAAGGTTTTCAGTCAGAGAAGGGTACTGATATACAGTAGGTCCTAACTCTATACATGCTATTCTTTATAAGAGAAGATGAAACACAGTGAAAACAGAAACAAAAAGACAAGTTACAATAAGAAAAACATCACCGTCAACATAGACCAGGATCCCATAAATCAGCTTGTATTGATGCTCCAAACCAGTTACAGCTTTAAGTCCAATGCTTTAGTTTAACAATCATCCACACATCTCAGCCTAACTTATCTATCACAATCAGAGCTCCAAGGGCCAGTGAACACTATTTACAATCAGAAGTTTAAGCTCAAATGTATTTCAAAGTTCTGCAACCAACCCCTCACTCATCTTCTGCAGTAGTATATATAGAAGAATGAGGAGGTGAGATCTGATAAAAGATCTCCAATTACAATTAATATAGACTTAATGGCTTCTTGGCCTTTGGGGGGCTGAATGAAGAAACTTACATAGGTGTCCTCTGTATTAAATGATTTACATAAAAATTTAAGCTCGGTGGGAGCTCTTTTTGACCTTTAAGGCTCTGTGTGATGTCGAGGTTACTCTGCTGATATTTTGTCATCAGTTTGCCTGTAGAATTTATCCTCTGGCTGTGTTGTGAGGCAGATATTTGGTCTTGATCAATAACTTTGGCCTCTGATTGAATACTTTGAGGCACAGGTGGCATTTCAGTAGCTGGGAGGAATCACTTTGCCTCAAATGTGGCGGTGGAGGCTTTCTGTTGATAAAACACTTAAGATTTTCTTTAAACTGTGTTTTAATTGGGGATTAGGCTTTTGATAAACATTCTTAGCCGTGATCCCTGCAAATCTGTTTTCAATCTTCTGTCCTGGTACATTTTTGTCTTCGACACTGATACTCTCTGACTGTGCTTGATTTACTGTGTTTTGTTGGTATGCAGGGTTGTGCAGGGGTGATACGGCATCAATGCCTCATGAAACATCGATGAAACGTGAAGCTTAAACCCTGATATTTATTTTATTTGGTGAATCGAAGGCAGGAGGGTCGTCACCCTCTGCCTTTGAAATTTCTTGAGTTATGGCGGAAAAACCATTAAAACCCTGCAAAATACAAAGAATGTCATAAAATCCTGCATATATAGGTTTATTGCTACGGGAGGAAATGTGGGGAGAGCATGGCCATTGGATGGCATCATCTAACGGTCGAGATTGATCAAAAGGGGTCAAAAAAAGAAAAAGGGAGAAGTTAAATCGGAACTGTCGATCGCGCAGAGATCGACGGTCGGGAACGGAGGCAAAAAGTCAAAGCGGAGGAGTCAGTTTTTGGGAAAACTGGAGAAATGGGTTAAAACCTGTGTTTTGGAAAAAAATGGTCATGAAATCAGGTTTGGGAATCGGGAAAAACGTGGGGCGTCGGATGGGATCGGCCCACGCGATCAACGGTGGAGGATGGCGCCACAAGACCTTAGAAAATGTGACCAGACATCAAAACTCCAATTAAAACATGTTAAATAAAATTCCCAGGCCTGATTTTGCTCGCTGGATGAGAAACCACGGAGACCCGCCCTAATAGAAATCTGCCGCGTGGATGTTGATGTGGCACTAGGACCACTGGCACTGCTGCGGACGAGGGGATCGGGCGATGAAATATGGGTCATCGATCTGCAGATCAGATCGACAGTGGAGATACTTTAAATGTCGTGCCGTAGCCTGGTTAACTGTCGGGCTTCTTTGGTGAGCGATCGCCGTCCAATGGGCGGCCTCAGATCGGACGGTGGACATCAATATCGCGCCAGGTCCACGTCCGATTTTTAACGCGTGATGGACGACGGTTTTATGAACAGTGCCCAGGACACGTGTCGGGCAGTGTATGGAATCGCTGCCGATCGGGCAAAAACCGCCCTTCACTTGAAGGCGGTGTGATGGATACCGCATGGTTTTGCAACGACGAGTGGATGGCGGGGACCACCGGGTTGATAGGTCGTGTGTCATCCGATCTTTAGATCAGATCGACGGTGCGGAGTGATTGAAATTTTGTGCTGGCGGAAATTTCAAGAAATAATAAAAAACCGACAAATTAATATACACAAAGGTTTAAAATGTTAATTTCAACGCGGCCTGGCGCCCGACTGCGGGGCCAAGGGTTATATGAAGGGTAATATGACTGGGGGGTTAAAGAGGGGGGGGGGGGGGGGCTAATCGTAATTGGGCAACACGATAAGCGTTTGGAATATTGGCGTTTGGTTCCAGCATCAGGGTGTATGAGGAGGTAAAAGACTCAGCCCAAAGGGGCTTAAGTCTATAATAAGAAAAATGGGTTTTAAATGATTTTCAAGGAGTTTTGAGGATTCCGATAAGGCCAGAAAGGATCTTAAACCTTACCAAAAAGGGTTTTGAAGAAGGGAAAGGGGAGAAACATGAAAATGAAGGTTTTTCATGGGAGATGAAGGGGTTAAAATGAGGTTAGTTTTGGAAAAAGGGGGAAAAGGGAAATGGTGCTTGCAGCAGTATTCTTTCTTGGGCATGAGAAGGATTTCTGAGTGTGGAAATGGGCACAACAGTGAAATTGGGATAGAGGCATGAGGCCTTCAAAAGTCTTCAAGAGCCAACACTTTTTAGCAATAAAATTTGTTCCTTGAAGGCTCAAAAAAATTTTAGCCACCTTTTGCTATAACAAATTTATAGGTGGCTAACATCATCAATTTACTGATTTTCTACATAGCTCTAGTTACACTCAGTCACCATGCCACATACCATTCTACTTTTTACCTAGAGGTAGTAACATGGATTTTCAAAGCATGTTTATTAAGTCATCTATGTTTTCTTCATCATAAAAAATATTTTTGTATGACAGTCCTTCTGTTCCTATTAGGTACCAGACGATTTCTGGAACTTTCTCAGGAGCATCTCCATTCTCCAAATCTTCTACCGTGTCAACTGGTTTGTATGAGTCTACCACCGAAACTTTGAAAACAGAACATTTCTATATGTTTTCCAAGAATATCCCTCAAGCTAGCTCATAAGGTGGCTATATAGCGCCTGGGGGGAAACAACCTCTCCAAAGACAGTGGCCTCTCCAAGGGAAACAACATTTTCAAGGGTAACAACCTCTCCAAGGGTAGCAACCTTTCCAAGGGAAAAAACTTTTCCAAGAGCAGCCATCCTTTCAAGGAGGAAAACCTTTTATTGGAACTTATCCCTCGATTGTAGGATAAAATATTCCTAGTAATTATCAAAATTATGTGTTGATGCCTCAAACTGGTTATGGTCAACCTTATGCATCGCAACCTTCGATGGGAACTCCTTAACCAGGGATAAATACTATGTGGAACCCTTTGTTTAATCAACAACCTTTGCAATCTAAATTGCAAGTAACTTATAATCAACCTACTCAGCTAGCTGGGCAATTTGGTTTTACCCAAGTCCAATAGCCTTTTCAAGGTGCGCTTCAAATTACCCCATGGGTATCTGTGCCAAGTAGTTAGCAAGCAGGTATGAGTACTCTAAGTACTCCTATCCAATCTGTTGTGCAAATTTCTTTTCAACAACCAAGTACACCTATTCCGGGAGTTTCTCAAAACCCTATTGTTACAACCCTTCAAACGACAACACCAAATGTTACACAGGAAATTCCTCAGGTTACTACTCATCAAACTGGACCTGCAATTCATTCTATTCCTTGAAACTATGTAGGAAAACCTAGTGCAACAGGTCAAAACTTTCAAGAACAACCCTTTGTTTGTCAATCTATTCAAGGGAAACCTTTTACAGGACCAACTACTCAGGGACAACCTTCAGTAGGTCAACCTTTTGAAGGTCAGTTTATTCAAAGTCAACCATTTCAAGGGAAATTACAATATGGACAAATGGGAAAAAATCTAGTTTACCAAAGCCAACCATACCCTGGTTATACATATCAAATACCAGCTCAACCTCAGTTTGGTATGACTAACCCTGGATACCCTGGAGGTATACCAATTCCAACTGCTTAGGCTATCTCAATTTTTCCTGGATATCCTCCTCCGGGTACTGGCATTGTACCTCAAGGTTATCAATTTTCTTAGCAAGACCCTAAAAAGAGATTACCATTCATTGAAACTTTAGATTTACCGAACTTGTCTCAGCTAACGAATGATCTGATTTATTCTCTTTTGTTTTGGCCAGCAATTCCTACTAACTTTCCCAGTGACATTCCAAAGTTTGAAGGAAAATCAGGAGAAGACCCCTCGAATCATGTGATGACTTATCATCTGTGGTGTGCATCCAATTCTTTAATCGATGATTCAATTCGTTTGATACTTTTTCAAAGAACTTTGTTCAGCTTAGCCGTAAAGATGTACATTGAGTTACCACGAGGCTCTTTCAACAATTTCAACACTTTAGCAACAACCTTCTGGACTGACTTTTAGTTGTCAGTCTGTTATGATAATGGCACTGAACTTTTGACTTCATTACAATGGATTACGTCTACGTAAATTTCATATCACATACACGAATGGCGATGTGGACGTCACTTAGTCAAAGTTTTCATTCCAGATCAAATTCTGGCTGAATGGTTCATTAAATAATTACTTCCTAAAATTACTAAAGATGTAGCTAAAGGAGGCGTTGTAATAAAAGAGTAGGTCATTTCTCAAGCCCAGTATCTAGACCTTGTTTACACACAGTTCGATACTTTGTAAGAAAAAATCCATGATTTACCACGCCCAGGTCAACTCATTGCAACTCCTTCCAGTTCTCATGTCGTTGACGGTGTAACTGGTAGAGTTAATATGACAAATAGTAAGAAAAAAACATCTAAATCTACTTCTCCAATCATAAATCTACTAGATTCACCTAAATGAGATCCTTCCCTAGAAACTTATGCCGAGATTCATGTTGTAGACTCATATACAAATAAAGCTAAATCATCCGGCAATAATAATAAGGGGAAGGGTAAAAATAAACAAAAAAATTCCCCCAAAGAGAAAGCAGAAAAAACCAAACCATTAGAAGAAAAACAAAAATTTCATTATCCTTGTATTATCTGTGAAGAGGATCACTACACCAAAGAGTGCCCACATCGGGCCGAGGTATCCAAATTTTTCAAAGGTTCACCCACACCCGCTGTCCTGAAATATCATTTTACATCACAAGATAAAAAAATGATCAAATCTTCTTCCAATTCATCGATAGATATCCTGATGATGTCCCAGGTCATGGTTGTGACGCGATCTCAAAACTATGGATCTAAGAGTCCTGTAACTGGAAAAGAAACTGAATCATCCATTCAAACTCCAGTATCAAATCCTACGGTTTCTGAACCATTAAAGATTGAGAAACCTAATCCTAATATAATAATTAAACTACCTGCCAAAGGTGTACTTCAAAAATTTGCTTTCAACCCAGATGCGAGAGTCGCTCAGAATTCAATATTGTTGAATATTTGGTCATATCCCCTTCAGCAATGTCGACCCTCGAAGTGCTACAATATTTTCCATCTTAGATGAAATTACTATTAGCAGCTATAGGAGTGATTAATCCTCAAGACTCTAATATCATTGTCTTTGATACCTAGACTCCCATATCAAATGGCTTTTCAAATTCCACTTTTAGTCAAATCTAGGTGAGTTTTTCGCAGAGTAATTGACGAGGGAGCATCTACGTGCATTATGTCCTTAGCTTGTTGGAAAACTCTTGGTTCTCCACCAATCAACCAGTCACTGATGATTCTTAAAGCCTTTGATGAAAGAGTTTTTTTCCCATTCAGAATACTCCAAAATCTTCTTATAGAGGTAGATCGTAACGCTTGAGGTGGAAGTTTTTGATGCCCCTCTTGATAACAACCTTCTTCTGGGTCAAAGTTTGTCTTATGGTATGACCGTTGTGGTTTCATCAGTCTTTCAGATGCTCATATTTCCTCATAAAGGAAATATTTTTAAAATCGATCAGTTGTCTTACTTAACTTCAGATGCTACCTCTATAGATAGTATCCCTTACGAATATGTTGGGGTAGGACTAGTTAAATATTCCGCTCTCATGGGAAATTTCGCTATACCTCCTCCTAACGTACCTCGAGCTATTACTAATATCAATATGATTACATCAAGCAAAATGCTATTTGATGACACATAGAATGTGCCTTTAGAATCTGAATTGGACTCCTATGGTGGTGAGATCCCTTTAGGTCCATATGAATCAACATATGTAGCAGTGCAATCATGTTTTGATTGTCCATCAACTAATACTGATCAAATGAATGTGGGTAGTGAAGTGTCTTCTTCTTTATCAAGCTCAGCCACGACATCATTTTCAGATCCTTTTCAACAAGTATTTTCAACTGATGAAAATATCCAAGAAATATTGTCATTGGTTGAATTACCATGGGATGATCTTGATCATCGATTTTGTTTTTTACCTGACCTTGATAGACTCGAAAATGAATTTTCATCCATATTTTAGATTGATTATGTCGAGGGTGTTAGGTCCCTGTAGTTTTTTAGATTGGTGAGAACAAATGAACAGGGGTAACATCAGACCAATATTTGGAGTCCTAGGACCTAGCTTTCTTAGACTCAGAGAGGGCTCTCTCTATTTTGTGCAAAGGATGTGAACTTGTTTGATTTTAGGCTAGTTGTTAAGTTTAGGGTTTGTTTGTTTGTTTGGGTTGGGTAGATGATCAAGTAGAATATATGAAGTGAGATATTTTCAAGTCATTGGGCTATGGAGTCTACAAAAGGTTATGGAAAGTTCAATAATGAATCAGGGTGCATCACAAAGCAAATCTAACATGGTCAAATGAATCTTCAAGGTTTGTGTGAGATGAAATGAACATTAAGTTTGTGAACATAGTAGGTGCAAAAGGGCAGTTAAGAATCCTTGAACAAACAATTTTAAACAAGAAGGGTCTTTAACACTACTCAGCATAAAGAAGTAATCATAAGACAGGGAAAACCAATAACTCTTTGATTAAACTCAAGCAAATAAGAATTTAAGGTAAACAATCCAGTGAAATATAGAAGGCAAGAAACTTGTATAACTTCTAGTGATTTCACCTTCAAGATTAGAAACATTTAAGATAGACATGTAACATAGATCAAAGAAAAGGGAACTCCTAAACATCATTGATCATAGCCATAAAGACCTCCAAAGCAACCTTTCAAGAATGGACAAAGGGCATGATCAAAACATAAACCTCTTTGGATAAAACTAATTAGTGATACTTCAAAGAAAGATCTTAAGAACAATATTTAAGTAACATCAAATAAGCAGGGCTAACCATAAAACATCTTTGATATCTATTGTATTGAAGCATTCATAATATAAACAAGTATAAGTGGGTCTAGAGAGCAACTAAGAATTCTCTAAACTGACCTAGCAGAAGAAAACATAGAAGCAGTGAAGGATAAACAGAACTAAGGTGCCTCTAAACATCATTTCTTAGTCTAAAATTTTTTTCCTACTACAATAGAAGGATGAAAAAAATGATAATACAAGAAAACATGAACTAAATAGGAACACATAACCATTTGAAAATGCTCAGGGATCCTGCAAGCAAGCCTTCTCCAATGTCAAACAATCCAAGCCATTCATAAAAATCAGAGCCAATTTGTCTTCAATCTCCAAGTCTATGTATTACTCTCAATAAATGTCTAATCAGCAACCAACCACTATAATGAGGCCTCAATGTTGTATTTAACAATAAAGGAGGAAAAAAAACCTAATTAGGTCTTTAGAAGCCCATTAGTTGATCATAAATGTCACTTTTGTCCTTTGAGACCTTGCAAAGCCGAAGGCACAAAATATCTAATGAAAAATATCTTCTCGACCATTTTTGGAAAAAAAATTGACATTTAGGCTCCCAAAAACTTCCAAAATATTTCCTAGTGTACTTTTTTGACTTTTTTCTTGCCAAGGCACAACACTGAGATTGAAGGATGTATTTCCAGGCCAAAATCGTAGTGCGTGCACAGGAAAACTGATTCATCTTGCAACCAAGTTTTGAATGCCTTCCTGATGTCAAAATTGGCTCTGTGATGGCTCGTTAGAAAGCCTGTTGAGTCTAATTTCCAAAAATTCCTTTGGTTTTCTGATTAGGCTCCATTAACCTATTCAAAAATTAAATCTCTCAAGGCTTCTCAAGGCGCAACGCCAGCCCTAAAAACATGGCAGAAAGGTGAAAATTGGCATGTTTTTGGGCTTTTGAGGGACCAAAAATGCTCCAAATGACCTGAAATTTGGTGAGCATGTTGTACTTGAGCTAAGGATTCCAAAAATGTCAAGTTTTCCTCCTGAGGATGCTTGTAGGAAAATCTTAGTGCCAAGGGTGTTGTGCTTTCGGCCCTTTAAATTAGCAAAAACCAAAAATTTCCAAAAAGTTCCCAAAATTTGAAAATATATTCTTCATGGAGTTTGGGATTCCTGTAGAGAAGAATTAGCTAGGATCTCAAGGTTTTCTTGGTGTTTTGTCTCCTTGACTGTTTGAATTTTGGTAAGGGCTCTTTTGAGCTTGGCCCTTGTAAATTGATTTTTCAATGCATAGTGCTTGGCCATTTTTTTTCTGTAGGCCAAGGTCTCTTTGTGTCTTCTTGAGTTGCTTGTGTTCATCCTTATAATTCTTAATAATGTACCTTTTCATGCCAAGGCTTAATTGTAGATCTCTAATATTTGTATCTTTGCTCTTAAGCAGTATGCGATTGACCCTCTCATCTTCATTTTCACTGTCAAGGTCAATGAATTGGCACTCTTTTTTAGTTTGATGCTTTCCTTTCTTATCTCCAATAGTGACCTTCTCCTTGCCTTTGTCAAGCTTCTTTGTTGATGCAGAAGGCATTGGCCCTTGGATTTTAGAGGCATCAAACACATGCTTTTCTCGTCTTTGGTATGTCAATGGAAGAGGTTCAATTGTGCTCATTTTGGTGTTCTCATCATGGTTGCAATATTGACTGTCATTATCAGTGATATCCTTACTGTCCTCATGGATTTTATGGTTGTTTTCATTTGTCTCCATGTCTTCCTCTTCATTAAATGGACTACTGCTGTTATTATCTCCAATATCAGCCTCATTGTGTTCAATACTACCACTGTTGTCTTTCCTGTTTTGATCAGTGTCAACATCATCCTCATCATCATCATTATCTCCACTGATGTGATCATCATGATTGTTGCTATCCTCTTCATTTGCACTGCTTTCTACACCATCATCATTTCCACTGTGATTTTCATTGTATTCACTGTCTTTATGGCCATTATGAATGTTTTCATGACTGTCACTGACATTATCAGCTTCAATGATATTTGTTTCATTGATACCTGCCTCCATTTCTTCCTCTTCATTGATATATGCCTCCTCATTGATTTCTGTATTTTCATTTTTCTCACTGACTTGTGGGTTGTTTCCAACATCATCATCATTTTCTTGGCTGCTTTCTTCACCATTTTCATCATCTTCATTTTCATCTACCTCCATGTCTTATGCTTCATTGTTGACCTCTGCCTCTTCATCTTCTTCCTCTTTATTGTCCTCTTCTTCATCATTGCTTGATTTATCACTGCCCTCTCCTTCATTCTCATTTGATGGTTCATCTTCATTTCCCTCATTGTCTGATGCATTAGGAGAGGGTGAGGAAGGAAGATGGGATGATGAGGCACATTTTGCTGAGGATGGGGTTGTGGGTTTGTGAACACTTCATGGGAAATGAACACCTCCCATGGAATACCTTTTTGCTCCAACTGATGTAACACAACCATCTTGATTAAAGAGTGATGAAACAAACTTTTCATTTGCTGGGAATAGTTCCTCCTTTGTACAATGAAGGACATCTTGTCAATACTCCTGAAGAGATAGTAGGTCGAATTCAACATCTTAACTCTAGTGAAGTGCATGAGAAATATTATGTGGTAGGAATAAAGTCTAGAGTACCTTCCCTCACATGTAAAATATTTCATAATGACCCTCATCAAGGCTGCATACCTCTCCAGCAAATGTGAAAAAGGGAAGATATATTTGCAGCCTTCTTTGTATCTGGGTTTAAGAAATTTCTCATAGCAACTTATGTTGAAATTTTCTCTTTTGAACCATTTTTCACCAACATTAGGTATTCCAGTGGCAATAGAAATGGTATCTAATGACACCTCAAAGTTTAATCTTGCAAGATTTACTTGTTTCTCATGTAGGTTGAGGATAAATAACCTAGTGAGCTCAGGGTGACTTTGGACTTGTTGGAACTTTTCACAAAAATGAAAACACCCTGCATTTTGGAAATATGTGATAATCATAGGAGTGGCATTAAGCTCCATAGTGTCTTGGGGTTCAAACCTATTAACCTTCCCACCTCTGTGTTTATGTCTCCTAGACACTTGGTCTTCTTAACCACTACCATTTCCTCCTTCTCCTGACATTTTGATTACTGTTGTTTTGAAACAAACCCTAGCTCTGCTTCTGAAGCTGATATGAGAAGTGATGGAATGGCGGTAAGAAGGCAGCTTTTGCAAGTGAGTGAGAGGGATAAATGAAGGTGTGAGTGTATGACAGAGACTTTAGGCTTTGATGGATGGTCAACTTCAAATCACTGCAACCACACTACGTCATACCCTACTTGACTGATATCTTCTTATTTGTAGATGATGGAGGTTTAAACAGGGTTTTTAATAGGAAGATTTAGGGTTTTCACTCCTTAGGGTTTGTTCAATTTCTTCTTAACATCAAACCATCAAAATTCACTAGAGGAAAATGTATGGCATTCACCTACCAATTTAGAAATGCTCTTGAAGACACTTGACAACAACTTGGAAGTGTTTTTTATGTTTTTTGGGCGTTTGCAGGTGCAAGAGGAACTTCAGGCTGAAAACGCAGCGCCTGCACATGTGTCGGGCATGTCAGGCTGTGAACGTGCAACACCTGCATGTCTGTCAGGCTGTGAACGTGCAATGCCTCCACGTCTATCTGGCCTGTCGGGCTGTGAATGCAGCACTAGAACGCTTCGGCACGGGCTTGTCAGGTTTCCTGGGTGAACGTGCAACGCGCCTCTGAATGCATAGCGTGTGACTTTGAACACGCAGCGTGTGCCTCTGAACGCATAGCGCAGTGAAAATTTGCACGGGAAATTCCCCGAAATGCGCAGCACCCGACTCTGAATGCGTAGCGTTGCTCTGAACGCGTAGAGCTGGGTGGACTTACCCAGTTTCGACTAAAAACTCACAGTTTCTCCTTATAAGGGTTTCTAATTTTTCTGAAAGGGAACAATGAGTCAAAGAAAACTCAAAATAACCTTTTATATGTTTGGGATTAAAATTAAATCATTTGTGAACCCATCTCCTAATGTTTTGAGTCCTTTAACTTTTCACTAAGTCCTTTGACACTTTTCTGTGTAGGAGATTCAAAAAGCCTTTGAGCGATTTTTCTTTTTTCTCCTTGAGAATTTATATGATCATTTGATGTATTCTTTGGAGGATTGGACACAGTAGTGTTTGTACCATATTATGTTCTTTCCTTCACAATTATTTTACTAACCACCTTTCAGTGTTTGTATGCAGGTTTGCTAAACATGGTGAACTTTGACCTTTTTAATTCTGAGGCTTGATACATCTGCTTTTGGCACCTTTGAGACAATCACTCTTTTGCCACTACCATGAGTTTTAAACAATACCTTTCACCTCCCTAGGCCACTTCTGAATTGTAGGTGCCTAAATTTATAATTCAAAATTTTTCCACTAGTACCCTTTACCTCCTTTCTCTGCAGATTTTGTTTCAGTCACAAGGCTTACTTTATTTGGCTTGTGTTAGGTCCCTATATTACTAGTATAGTCCCTTATTGTTGTTAGTGTAACCCCCTTATTGTTATTATTGTGACCAAACTCATTTTATTATTGTGTCTTTAAATTATTATTGTTAGGTCGGCTAGGATTACATTGTGGCCCACTAGGATTACATTATGGCCCCATGGACTCCTATATATAGAAAGGAGGTTTTGTAAATTGTATCATCTAAGAATTGTTCATTTATGTAATGTATTGGAGGTTTCCCCCTCGAAGTGGCTCATTTCTAAGGCGTTGATATCTCTTTTCTTCTCTTTTGGAGCTGGTTACACAACATTTGGTATCAGAGCTTTGGATTCTAGGGTTTCGCTGCTCCAAACAGGTCATCGTGGAATTTTCGCTATAACTTTTTTTCTACGAAGTTTCGGGGAGCTGAAAATTTTAGGTGCTAAGTTGAAATCCTCGAGGAATATTTCTTAAAAAATTTCAGAGCTTGGTTCGCAATATTTTCGGAGATATCATGTAGTTAGGTCTTTTTTCAAGCTCAAAACAAAATATCACTATGGTTTTTTCGTTTATATCGTTTTTTTTATGAAGTTTTAACTGAAATTCATATATGTTGTTACGAAATCCTTGGTGAAATTTTTCAAAAAATTTCGTGAGCTTGGTTCGCAATATTTTTGGAGATAAGGATCTGTGGAAGGTAGTGCTTTTTCAGGCTCCTGAATTTCATCTCAAAGAGGTGATCGTGGGAAAATTTCAATAACTCTCTCTCTGGGCAGTGGATTTCAGTGCCGTAAAAATTGGTCGCAAGTACACGGACTTTAGTTTCTTGGCTATCAATTTCAGATACAAAGGACGAAACAGTGACACGTGGCAAGTCCTACAAGTTTTCTCTACTGAACTAGTCCAGAATTAGGTAATTGTGGGAGATTGGACACAACTTTGTCTTGGGGAATCCAAATTAGATCAGACCTGTGGCATTTGAAAGAAGCTTTAGAGGGCTACTACAGGGCTGAATTTCAGATATTTAAGATTTTCAATTACAGAGATAATTCAATTTCAATATCGAGCTCCTCAAAGCAAGTAAAAGGTGTGCATTCTTTTTCCGAATTGCATAAGTCTTGTTTGAAGAATCAAGTTGAATTGATTCCAAGGGAATATTGGAGAATAGGTATCAATATTGGATTCTAAAATGGCGCCTAAAAAGAATTCAACACCCATTAAGCCTTCAGAAGGCTCTACCATGACTCATGAAGATGAAGAATTGCAACATGATCTATCAAAATTACAAGAGCAAGTGCAACAAATTTCACTCTCGCAAAGAGCAACAAAAATGAAATGGAAGTTTTGAAGAAAGGCATGGAAGTGAAGATGGACGGTTTGAAGAAAGGCATGGAAGCTAAGATGGATGGCATGGAAGTGAAGATGGACGGTTTGAAGAAAGGCGTGGAAGCTAAGATGGATGGCATGGAGGCTGGCATGGAATCTAAGATGGATGACATGGAAGCTAAGATCGATGAGAAAATGGAAAACATGAAAAATTTTCTAAAAGCAGACATGGAAGGTTTGACAAAGTTTATACAAGAAAGGTTTCCTAATGGTGAAAAGATAGTAGAAGAACCTCATGATGAGAACAAAATAAAAGTTAATTGTGATTTCATAAACTCTAATGTTGGCGGGAAGAACCACCATATTCCAAAGATGGATATGAGGAAGTTTGATGGAAAGGATCCTGTAACATGGATACTACAGATGGAGCAATATTTTGATTCCATAACGTGCAAAACACACAAAAGGTGCGCATTGCAACTTTACATTTAGAACAAAATACATTTGTATGGTATCGATGGCTTTGCTCCCGTAAAAAAATTGTCACTTGGTCAATTTTTACTGAAGAAATGATAGCACATTATGAGGATACAAAGAGAAACACCTTCTTTAGCCAATTGATAAATCTCAAACAAAAGGGTTTAGTGGGGCAGCACATTGAGGACTTCCAAAAATTGAATATAAGGGTAACTGATATTCCAGAGGAACACATGATTGATCTCTTCATAGGCACTTTAAAGGATAACATCCAACATGAAGTTCGCGTTCTGGAACCTGATTCATTGGAGAAGGCATTCAGGTTGGCAAGAAAAGTTGAATGTAAAATTATGGCGACAAGGAAGCCTACCACCCAATTCTATAAAGAAGGAAGTGTTGCTACGCCTAGATTTCCACAACCTACAAGGTTGACACCACAACAATTGGAAGAAAAAAGAGCAAAAGGGCTTTGCTACAGTTGTGATAGCAAATACACTAAAGGTCATAAGTGTGCTGAGAAGAAATTATTTTACATAGATTGTGAAGAAGAAGAAGAAAATGAACAAGAAGAGGATATACACCAGAAACCACCCCTAGAAGAGGAAGAAATGAATCCGACCATATCGTGTAATGCACTGGCAGGAATTACCACTCCTCAAACTCTCAAGATAGAAGGACATATAAAGAAGAAAAGGGTAACAGTGTTGATTGATTCAGGTAGCACCCATAATTTTATTCATTATAAGGTAGCCAAGGAATTAAATTGTTTCCTATACCCAGCACCAGAATGTCAAGTGATGGTTGCAAATGGAGGAACTATAAATTGCTCTGGAAAATGCCATAATATCAAGCTAACCATGGGGGAATATGTGTTGACTAGTCCAATGCTTTTCATTCCTATGGGAGGTGCTGATGTTGTACTAGGAGTACAATGGTTACAATCTTTGGGGACAGTAGCTTTTAATTTTCAAGAACTTTTCTTGAAATTTTTTTCAGAAGGAAAGGAAGTTGAATTACGGGGTATTGAAGCGAAGCCGGGAAGGATAATAAGCTCTAATGTTATGACAAAGCTTATAAATAAAGAACAACGAGGCGTAATTGCACAATTATGCTCACTAGACGTTCCAACATCAAAATCATCTATTTCAGTAGATCTCCAACAAGTCTTGGACAATCATTCCAAGGTGTTTGAAACTCCCAAAGGACTCCCACCTATTCGTGATCATGAGCATGCTATTCATTTGATTCCAGGAAGTGTTCCTCCAAACATCAGGCCTTATAGATATCCTTACTTCCAAAAGAGCGAAATTGAACTTATGATTGTAGAAATGTTAGAGGGGGGTATAATTCAACCTAGTCAAAGTTCTCTCTCTGCTCCTGTAGTATTGGTACACAAGAAGGATGGATCATGGCGAATGTGTCCGGATTATAGGGAGCTCAATAAGCTCACCATTAAAGACAAATTTCCCATTCCTGTGATTGATGAATTATTGGATGAATTACATGGAGCAATTTATTTACCAAGTTGGATCTTCGTTCAGGATATCATCAAATTAGAATGAAGACTGAAGATATTCCAAAAAAAGCATTTCGAACTCATGAGGGTCATTATGAATTTTTGGTCATGCCTTTTGGCCTTACCAATGCACCTTCTACATTTCAAGGGTTGATGATTTCCATTTTCAAACCCTTCCTTAGAAAATTTGTGCTAGTATTTTTTGATGATATACTAATCTACAGCAGGTCTTGGAAGGATCATGTTGAACATGTTGACAGGGTGCTCAAACTATTGCAGGAGAAACAATTATATGCAAAAACATCCAAATTTTTCTTTGGAGTACAAGAGGTGGAATATATGGGTCATATTATATCTCACGAGGGTGTTAAAGTAGACCCTAACAAAATTAAAGCCATTAAGGAATGGAAAGTCCCCAAGACAATAAAGAAGTTGCGAGGATTTCTCGGGTTAATAGGCTATTATCGCAAGTTTGTTAAGAATTATGGGAGAATAGCAGCACCTCTAACAACATTATTGAAGAAAGATGCATTTTCATGGACTCCTAAAGCAACTAAGGCCTTTGAACATCTTAAAGAGGCAATGTGCCTAGCACCGGTCTTAGCTACGCCAGACTTCACAAAACCTTTATTGTGGAATGTGATGCCTCAGGAAATGGAATTGGTGCAGTTTTAATGCAGGAAGGAAGACCCATTGCTTTTGAAAGTCGTCCAATCAAAGGAAAGTATTTACAGAAACCTATTTATGAGAAGGAAATGTTATCAATACTACATGCACTAAAGAAATGGCGAACTTACCTAATGGGAAGACACTTCAAGGTAAAAACTGATCATGATAGTCTTAAAAACTTTTTGGAACAAAGAATATCTTCAGAAGAGCAACAAAAATGGGTCACAAAGATGTTGGGTTATGACTTTGAAATAATCTACTAAAAAGGAAAGCTTAATGTTGTTGCAGATGCACTCTCAAGAAAGAATGAAGAGGTGGAAGCATTGCTTTGTGCCATTTCTATTATCCAACCGTATTGGATAACCGAAGCAAGAGATGAATGGAAGAAGGACAAAGATGTATGGACACTCATTCAAAAGTTGCAGCAAGATCCTAGTACATCTGATACATTTAGTTGGAAAAATGATTCCTTATGGTACAAAGATCGCTTATATCTTTTTAAGAATTCCCAACTAAAACAAAAGATTCTTCTGGAATTGCACACTTCTCCTTTAGGAGGACACTCAGGATTTTTAAAAACTTACCACAGGGTGAAGAAAGATTTTTTTTTGGATGGCCTTAAATCTGATATTCAAAAGTTTGTGGCGGAATGTTTGGTTTTCCAGCAGAATAAAGTGGAGACAATTAAGACCCCGGGACTTCTACAACCTTTATCCATTCTAAGTCAACGTTGGGAGGAGATTTCAATGGATTTTATCACAAGTTTACTGAAGTCCGAAGGCAAGAATGTCATCATGGTGGTAGTTGATAGACTTACCAAGTATGCACACTTTTGTGCATTATCTCATCCATTTAAAGCAAGTACAGTTGCTACTACATTTGTGGACAGAATTCAAAAGCTACATGGAAGCCCAAGGGTTATTGTGAGCGACAGAGATCCCATTTTTATAGGAAATTTTTGGACGGAGTTATTTTCTTGTTTGGGTACTCAATTAGCTCATAGCTCATCTTATCATCCTCAATCTGATGGTCAAACAGAGATAGTAAATAAATGTTTGGAAGGATATCTTCGTTGTTTTGTATCCGATAAAAAAACACAATGGGTCAAGTGGTTACCTCTCGCTGAATGGTGGTATAACACTTCCTTCCATACTGCAGCAAAAATGACCCCATTTATGGCACTTTATGGATATCATCCACCATCAATAACATCATCTTTAAGGGAAAATTCGAAGGTTCAAGAAGTGGAAGATCACATCGAGCATCAGCAAGAAGTTCTCCAACTCTTAAAGGATAACCTGAATTTGGCACAAAATCGAATGAAACAACAGGCATATCAACATCGCAGTGAGAGAAGTTTTGATGTAGGAGATTGGGTATTTTTACGGCTACAAAAATATAAACAAATGTCCCTCAAGCAAGCTAAGAAGGATAATAAATTATCGCCAAAGTACTATGGTCCTTACAAGGTGTTGCAAAAGATTGGTACAATGGCATTCAAATTGGAGCTTCCTGCTTCTTCACGAGT
Source organism: Pinus albicaulis (assembly GCA_034641835.2). Classification (NCBI taxonomy): domain Eukaryota; kingdom Viridiplantae; phylum Streptophyta; class Pinopsida; order Pinales; family Pinaceae; genus Pinus; species Pinus albicaulis. The sequence continues at coordinate 347,536,140 of CM076580.1, forward strand.
ACATCCAGTTTTCCAAGTTTCGTGCTTAAAGAAGGTTATAGGTGAAAATATTCCAGTTCAAACAATATTGCTAGAACTTGATGAGGAAGGAAAAATCCTATTGGAACCGGAAGCGGTCACGGAAACAAGAACTCGACAACTACGGAATCGATCAATTTCAGAGTATCTCATCAAGTGGAAGAACTTACCCACTGAAGATTCTACATGGGAGGATGAGAATTTTACACAAAAGCACCCGGAGCTACTCAAGTGTTGAGGACAACACTTTTTGAAGGAGAGGGGCATGTTAGGTCCCTATATCACTAGTATAGCCCCTTATTATTGTTAGTGTAAACCCCTTATTGTTATTATTGTACCCTTGTAACCCCCATTTTGTTATTATTGTGCCCTTAAATTATTATTGTTAGGTCGGCTAGGATTACATTGTGGACCACTAGGATTACATTATGGCCCCATGGACTCCTATATATAGAAAGGAGGTTTTGTGAATTGTATCATCCAAGAATTGTTCATTTATGTAATGTATTGGAGGTTGCCCCCTCGAAGTGGCTCATTTATAAGGCGTTTATATCTCTTTTCTTCTCTTTTTGGAGTTGGTTACACAACAGCTTGTCTATGTCATTGAACATTTCTCACTTAGCAGTTATTATGAAAACCCTGAAGCGGCTCTTCCCTTTATCTTTGAAGCCGGCTAACTTTATTTTTGACAACTTGAGAAACTTACACAGTGGCAGCATTTCCAAAACTTCTTTTGTTCTTTACCTTGAAAATCAAATCATATTTTACTTGGAAGGGGGTTGAAAATTTTGTCTTCACCTCCTTCATTGACCCTTAGGCATGGTGAACTCACTTTTGACAAGCACTATAGAATTTAAAATCATGCTTGCTACCTTCTCTTTTGGCCACTGAGTGTAAATGAATGAAATGAGAGCTTGACCTTCCTTCCATTGATACTCTTTGCATCCCTGTTCTTTTGAGGCAGTGAGACACTGTACCTTGGCAAACTCTAGATGTCACTTACAACAGTCCTTTCAAATCTTCCTTCCGTTGTTATCATGGAGGCCTAACATCCTCACTTTACCTCTTTTGAATATCTTTCCAAAACCCTAGGCTTCTGGGATGCTTGAGAAAAATTATCAATGTTGTCTTCTAAGTTCTCTATAGCCCTTTCAAGTTCATTCATTTCTATCCATTTCACCTCACCTTCTTCCCTTTTTCATAAATAATTTCCAAAAAACTTCTTCCATGTTTGGTTCTCTTGGTGTGCCTCCTCCATGTGATTTGCTGCATTGGATCCTTGCTTGGCACACTGTTGGCCCAATCAGTCTTAGGAACCTTGTTTCTCTTCAAGACCCAGTGTTTCCTATCTTCCTTTAGGAACACATCAGTTACTTTATCAATTTCCTTTGTTGATATACCTCTTGACATTCCTACAGAAATGCCAAGCACATTTACCTTTTGCAAAACTTGAAATTGACAAAGTAGCTCTCTTTGGAGATTTTCTACTCTTTCTTGGGAAATCATGTGCTACTCTTATTTTACATTTGAAACAACCTCCAGCACAGGAAAAGAAAAGCTTCAAACACCAATGAAAACCCTACAACCTATGAAACCCTAGTGATCTAGTGGGAGGATCCTTTGACTTGGTCTTTGACTGAAATCTTGGCTTGGGGTCTTCAAGTGTAAAAAACAGAGTTTTTTTGACAAATTGATGTATTGAAGATCCAAAATCCAATGTACTTGATTTATCTAAAGATCCTACAGAGATATCTTTGAGACCATAAATGCTTAAGGCACCTGGTGAACATGGGAAGGAGCAGGCTAATTGGTAATCTATTGTAGCCGCTACAATAGCACCCAAAATTTTGGGTATATTTAAAATTTCGGGTCGTCGCCTCTACTTTCTTAGCCATTAAGGTTTTAACCTGGCCTATAGATGATGACATCCTCGTAACCTGTTCCAAGCCCCTTGTGAGCCTTCTCACCATCATGACGAGATACTCTTACCGCAACCGCGCCATGTGTGAAGGGATCGCCATGCCTACATTAGAATGGAAACTTTTTTTGTGTATTTAAATTAAAAGCTTTTGCACCATGGATTGTTTAGGCACTCGGTTTTGGTACTTCACCAAGCTCATACTCTGATGTTAATTATTTGGGGGCATCGCTCTCTAAAGGGTAACTGTGAACTAATTAATGTTATAATGTTTCATACAGGTCAATCCCATGGATGATATAGTCAACAATGTCATCACCGCACCGAAGGAAAGAAATTGAAGTTAAATCAACAAGAGCGCACCAGTTGAGGGAATTTTCGGTCACAATAAAGCCACAGCTTCATTTCTACAAGGGCAGGGTTACCTTATTCGAATGGTTATATTATTAAATGATGGATTGAATCGGCAACATCAATTTTCCATGTGGTAGTTGTGGCAGGGCTCTTGAAGGCAACCCTTGTCATTCCAAATTTCCATTTTCATAGCATCCAACGAGATCCTAGTGAGTGTAAGGACATATATGACAAAGATCACTCTATCGATTTTTTGGGAAATGATGTGAGGACTGTTATAAAGTTTCCCGATGACATGATGAAAAGTTTGACAACAACATGAGCAATATTTTCAACCTCAGGATTAAAGCTTGGTCTCCTGTCAAATTTCTTAAGGCTGATGTGATACGGACTTATCCATTTGCCAATCGATTGTCCCAAGATTTCGTTTCTTCTATACTCACATCAACCATTTCTTCTTCTCCTATTGTTGGTCACTATGTGGAAAATACAGGTTCCTTGCACGGGGTAATTGTATTAACAACTATCAACTGCACCCCTGCTAAAAATCTACTACCACATGAACAGGTTTCTTGTAGAAATATTGGGATATACAGGAGTCTACAGGTGTGTTCCCCGATATGGATACAACAAGTCCCTCAGTGTTGGGAGTAAGGAATTTATGCCATCAAGTTATTTATAGCGTGGAAACGTATATCGAGTTTCGTGCGGTTAATCCAAAAGATAAACTTATCAACCTCTCATGTTTCCCTTTGGAAGACTTCATATCATATTTTCAATTTGTGACCTCGCAAATCCGGAAAAGCTTGGGAAGTTCATGTCACGGGAAAAGCAAAGCTCCAGAAGCAAAAGGGAAGTGGATAGTTCGATGGGATTTTATTGGGAAACATCTATCAAATTTTTACAAACCAACTGTAGAGCTCCTATGGCTGTTTTGAAAGCACCACAAATAAGTTAGTTAGAGATTGGTGGGGTTTCTGAAATATTTCCATGACAACACCATTAAGATACGTTACAAAGGTGATAACTCCAATAATCCGTCACAGGTGAAGGCTGTAGATTTCACATAGAAACTATATTTTTTTTAAGAGAAAAGAAAAAGGACCAGCACGCTACAAAAGGTAGGTGTAAGGATGTAAATGACGAGAACTCATGAGTTGAAAAGGGGCGAAGGTGCCGTAACTATTGTACATTGAAACTATGTAGAAACTAAATGAAGTTTTAAATTTTCCATTGGACTTTACAAATCTTCTAAAGAGGTTTTGAGTGCAACGCAATATTCCCCCTTTCAATGTATGGCCAATGTTTAACATATGTTATGGTGGAATTTCAAGAGGGGAAAGGGGTAAATGCATTTGGAGTGAAAATTACCACAGTGCACGCAGAAACCTCGTCATCCATCGTGGTGGCCGCCATAAAGACAGAAACACCTCAAAAGGATTAAAATCTCGAGTATGAAGCATCTATTTGGCAAGGAGAGAGCAATGTATGGTGGTTGTGTCATGATTTCCTTAAAGGTTTCCGTGCGATTAATATGCATGAGATGGTTTTCAAGGTAGATCGAGCGTTGCACCGGGAAAAAGCACAATAAAAGTGTTGGGAATGTTGTCATTGATGGCAAAGGAGATGGCAAAGGAGGAGCACCTGAAACAGCAACAAGGAAAAGAGAGCATGAGACATGAAGCAGAGGCAGGTGTAGAAGGGTCATTTTGAGAGGCAGCAAAGGTAGCAAAAAGATCAATCAAAGAGTAACATCAGTCAAGGAGAAGAGGTATTTGATTTCATATATATAATGAGAAACTGGTATTTTAATTGTATTGACTGCTGGAATTTTTTATGAAAGTATGAATAGAGTGGTCAGGGTTTGTGGACAGTGTAAACTCTGTACAAAGGGATTTAAAATTGTGAATCCTGTATATGGTGGAGGAATTGATTATTAAGTGCAGAGTTAGTATTAATCTTGAAAAGGACCAGAGTTAGAGATTCATGTGTATTGATGGGAGACTCTGTAATTTGTGTGTATAATGATGTCCCATACACAGTACTTAGAATAGGGGTTTGTTGATAATAAAAATCCATGTAAGTCTGCATGTTAATAGAAGAACTCGATTTCTGAGTTAAATTCCATCTTTGAGCCATATGGTATGCAATGAGATTGGATATGTTTTGAATCAGTTGGCATTCACTGTTTGAATTATGTTTGAAATTACCCCCAGTTTTTGAACAGAGCACTCGTATTCAATTGATACAATGAACGAGTTCAAGAGATTTGTGGTGGTTTTTACAAAGGACTAATATTCAGTTATAGATTAGATCCTGTGTGGACTGTTACGATCATTGATCAAACAGTGAATCCAAATCGGGTCGAAACAATGTTTTGTTGAAAGAGTTAGTAATACTCTTTCACTTATCTTTCAGAATACCAACAGGTACAAGGAAAGAAGCGATAGGCAGGCTTCTTCAACAACTCCAAAATTCTGGCGCAGGTTTGAGTGCTTCTAGACAGCCTGAAAGTGCACCCTTGGAAGGACAAGGGCAAGGGTGTGATAAGGAGATGGAAAAAGATATTGTAAATAGCTTGACTAGAGATCCAGTAGTAGGCTATGACAGCGAGTCTGAAGAAGAAGGAAAGGCAATTGCTGAGTATTTATCCTTTGTTCTCACTGCCCAGCAATCAGTTTCACTATGAACCCTCCGATCTTGGGCACCTGTTTAGGATTGGAATATATGTATATATGAATGTGATGTTATTCATTCCATACATTATGTATTGATTTACTTACCATTATTGTTGTTGAAAGAGTTAGTAATACTCTTGAATTAGTAATACTTTGTCTGCCATGTAAATGCACTATTTTGTTAATGGTTGGCGATGGTAGTGAAGTTATTCATAACATCAAACGGAGAAAACAAGCCAGAGGAATAATTCAAAATTCGCGTGGAGATTCGGACGGAACCTTGAGTAAATAAGTGGAACCCAGAGCAAAACTATCAACAGTGAAAGCGGGTTTTATAACCCATGAGTTGTATTCACGTTTTTTAAAAGTTGTAAGCAGATTTAAAAATAATAACGTGATTAGGGTCGGAGCTTGACATGTGTCCTAAGGTGGTTTTCCAAAACCATTTCCATCGCGCAGTTTTTGTGAATTATCGCTCGTGCTTTTAAATCACGCGATATGCGTTTGGGTGCGTTGGATCATCAGAGCTGAAGCGACAAGCCAACAACCATTGGATGCGAAGGGTGCATTAACGCTGGGGCCCAGTCCATCGTGCAACTATTGAACATTAACCCTCGTGCAAGTTAACCGCGCGATTTCCGTAGGATCAGAGGTTGAAAGAGCGATGAATGATCCACCGTTGGATCATGAATGAAATTGCAAGGTGACAAACAAGGTATGGGCCAGCGTTTGATTGTTGTTTATTAAATAATCAGAATATAAATGTGTGGGCCAGCGTGGGTTAAGTGGTTATGCCGAAAAGAGAATAGGGGTTGACATTACAGTCTTTTCACTTTCGAATGTATTGAGTTAAAATTGAATAGAGGGTTCAATTATACAGTGAAAAATGCTGTGGGGCCTGAGGACATTATATAAGCGTTCACTGGGGATTTAAATACGAAACCAAAGGGTTCATTATAATGTTGAAAGTGTCATATATGTTAAAATATGTGAAAAGTGAGAATTTATTGTTGGTTTGTTATATCTAATATAGACCAACATATATTATGAAGAAATTTGGAAATGCGTTGAATAACCCTGTGGGCCTGAGTCATTCAATTAAGTGATTTATTCAAATGTTAAATGGGTCGGAGCTCAATAGAGAAAAGAAATTACTAGATCAATGCGCTTGATGGTTGATATGTCGTAGAGAATTATATAAAATGGTTGATAGTAAGGTTCAAATATTGATTCGAATCTCCATAGGGTAAGGTCTCTTAACATTTGATTGGGGAAATATTTATATATGCTGACCTGTATATTATGACGGAACTATACGCTTGAAAGGATATGATGCTGGGTTAATATGAGCTATGAATAAACATATATATGCGCCTGTAGTGGTTTAGCCTATAACAAAAGTTTTACGTGATAACCGAAGCTTGCACTTAGGCTTTGATAAAAGAGCAGTTTATAAACGTAGTGAGCTTAAGCTATGGTTTGAACCATATGTAAGCCACCGCATGAGGGCTGAATCGAAACTGATTACTTGGTTTAATAACCATAAGAGAACCTTGGAAGAAAAAGCCTCTAGATATACTTATTGAAATTGCCAGTTCAGCAATAGAGTATTGAAATTGCCCAGATCGACAGCTGTATTAAATACAAATTAGCTGTATGTGTTTTATATGCATGGAGAGAGATAAAAAGTGGGCTTGACAGAGGTAAACAGAGCATGCAGAAATTGAAAAAGTCACAGGGTATTTTATAGGCATGGAAAACAAAGGTATGCAGAACAGTTACAGTATAGTAGCAGAAAAGACAAAACCAGCAAGCCAAGTGCTGGAAAGAAGACTGAGTGAAATGGATGTATGTAACTAAAAAATGTGAATGTAAATGTATTAAATTCATTTTATATTGTTTGTGATGCATTGGAAAGTCTCTGGAAGAAAACAAAAATCCCACTGTAATATTGAAATTAGTACATATTCTTATATTTTTTTGAATGAGCTAGTAAAAGAAATGAGAAGGCAGAAGGAAAAGAGGCATGGCTGTCCATTTCGAATTCCCTGTGGAATACAAATAGTCATGAGGCAAACTCTATAAATGATATCACTTTGATATGCATAAGTGGTTAGAGAGTGAGGTAAGAGAATGCAGAAATGAAGCAGTAAGGCAGAGGAGAAGGAGGAGCTGATAGAGAATCCGAGAAGATGCTGAGATGATGCAGGGCAGATATGAGGACTGATGGAAAACAGAAGAGAAGGTAAAGAACAGAGCTGATATCCAAGGTAAATCAGCAAGTGTTTTCTTTTGAAAGAGTAAGGAAGTTGGAGCTTCCCTATCAAGTTGTAGCTTGATATATGTCAGTTGTAGTTGACTGAGGTAGAAGCCTCCTGTAGGTTGTAGCCTGCAGAAAATAGATGGGAGTTGGTGCTTCCACATCAAGTTTTAGCTTGATAAAATGTCAGTTGTAGCTGACTGAGGTTGGAGCCTCCTGTAGGTTGGTGCCTGCAGAAAATTGATGGGAGTTGGAGCTTCCTTGCAAGTTGTAGTTTGTAGAATTGAGGTAGGAGCCTCCTGTGGGTTGGAGCCTACAGAAAATCAGTGGTGAGAGGGAGTTGGAGCTTGCCTTTGCATCACAACAATAATAAGATGTGGTTTTCTCCCTTTATGGGTTTCCACTTATATCTGGTGTCTATGTTCATGATGTCTATGTGTTGATATGGTATATCTATTCTGCTAATACTTGCTGCTCACATATTAAGACTGCTGGTACATTATCTAATATGCTTATTAATTGCTGCTCACAAATAAAGATTGCTCACACATTATGTTGATCATGAAATGAAGGTGTTAATAAAGTTTAATGAAAAGTTTTAAAAGTCCGTGAATGTGTTAAACTAATTCACCCCCCCCCTCTCAATTTAACTAAGGGTTCAAAAAAAATTAACAAGTCAATGCATATGTCTGCGTGCGGTAAAGGGTGAAATAAATTGTGTTGTGACTATAACATATCGCTGGACGAGGAGATAGTCTGGTGCAATTCGACTGATTGAAAGGTTGTATCCTCTGCGCTGGTCTGCCTCATGTTTACGCTTATATTGAAATGCTTGCATTTTAGTTGCAGCAGAAATCTGGGTTCTGGAGATAAAGGGAACGCTCCCCTCTCACTGACAACTAGCACACATCACAGTCCATTGAAGGGCGCACATTTGCTGTAAGGATTTAGCTAAGGAAGGTTTAAACGGAAACGTTCAATTCCTTCTTTACATCAATGAGGAGCCAAAAGTAGAGGAATAAGATAAACTAAGCAAAGATCGCGTTCCAGAGATGGACGATAGTTACGATTGCAAGATCTTAAAAAACACAATGGAGATCGAAGCAACCTAAATAAACGAGCACGAATATCGGTTGTTACATATGTATTCAAGGTTAGAGGTGTAAAAAAATCAGAAACATGGGAGCGTAGGTCGTTTTCACATAACAGTAGATTGGGATGAATGCCAGGAAATACAAAGTGGCGACAGCAAGGTTTCACATCAGGAAATCACGATCACATGCAGTTCATTCTATTGCGTGGCATTTAAACACATTCAAGAAAAACACGACTATGAGTGTGGTGTTCAGTGGTCTCACAACCTTCCCGTGGACGCCTGGTGCATACCTCAGTGCTAGGAGTTACATCCAAGATGATATTCACTACCCAATGCACCTACAGCTAATATTACACCAGGCCACGCCTAGAAGAGCTAGTGCAGCCCGAGGAACGCCAGTTGCAGCTGGCCAAGAGAAGGGTGCGACTAGTCGCAACTCCGTTTTCAACAAAAAGGCAAATGTGGGGAGTTGCGGCTCTATGAACTTATGGAGCCATGTTGCTATCCATCAAAGGCTGCGACCCAGTCCCTTTGCGACCACGCGACCTCTACCCAGTCGCAAGGTCGCGAAACAGCTCATCGAGGTAGTCAACAAATTATCTAACCACCCGACCATGTGACCACTACCAAGTTGCAAGGTCGCGAAATAGCTCACCGAGGTAGTCTACAAATTACCCGACCATGCGACCTCTACCCAGTCGCAAGGTCGCGAAACAGCGCACCGAGGTAGTCTACAAATTATGCGACTGCCCAACCATGTGATTATGCGACCAGGTCACCAGGTCGCGGAAACAGTCTAGTTTACACATGAATATGAACGATATCTATTGTCTTCCAAACCCGTTTAAAATAGTGTTACTTTGCCTACATGGCAATAGAGAATTTACCAGGAAATTGATCTCGGGAGAGGATTCTTTTTGTTTGTGTTGCACCATCAAAGAGATCCAAGGTTCTTGAATAAGAGCATGCACCTTTGTTCAAAAGAGTATCGTTCAAGGCCATTGCTAAATTTTCATGGTTTGCACCTCATTATCTACTGGTATGCTTTAACATATAAGGAAACTAGACACAGTCGAGCATGAGGAGAGCGAGGGGCTTCCTCACGCCAAGCGTAGCTTCAACTTGATAGAGTCTGAGGAAAATGTTGGGGATAAAGCACAATGATCAAAGGGGCATAGGGAAAGCCTACACAGGTCGTTCTCTTTGATGACTTAATGACACAACACTTGACCACACAGGGTCTAAAGTTATAATTTTTTTTACTTGTGCAAGTAATTACATATGCCCATAACATTGTTATTCAATCAATGAAGATAGGTAACCTAAAATATGTGACTGCAGGAGGAAGCTGTTGGTTTGCACGATGAGCAGGATTTTTTCCCAGCAAGCAAGAGAGACATTTTTCAAAGCAAGGAATACGGGATAATGAATATTGCTATAAAATATAGAGATCAAAAGAAGGGCGCAAGTCACAGATTGTTCAGGTCCGCAAGTTGCAGATTTGCTTGAGGTCACAGGTCGCAACAGTGACCAGCTTGCAGGTCGCGGAACCCACCAAGTCGCAAGGCATCCCAATGGACTGGAAGGCGAAAAGTCATAAGCCCAAAGGGCAAGCCACTTGTTATAAATACCTCCTCCGAGAGATTGTAAAAGGACTTTTCTTTTGGACTGAAAAGGATATTGAGTATTATATAGAAGGACCACACAATGTTTCATATGAATACAAGCACTTGTAAACTCCATTGTTGGATCTGATGTTGATTAATGCATGAAAACTATGAGTATTACATTTTCAGTTTCTAACATCTTTTGATTAATGAAACTGTCTCTCTGTTTACATCATTATGCATTATAGTTTTCTAGAAGTGTGTTAATGGTGTTAAGTCTATGTTTATGCTTTAATGAATGCTAATAACTTTGTTTGTTAACATTTACATTATCTCCGTGATCATTCAAGGAAGTGAAGGGTATTCTGCCATAAGGAATTATTTCTTTAGTGGTCAGAACAGCTTTTACAAGCATGACCCTAATGACGTGCTGCTAATAGCATCTCCTTCGGCTCCATGCTTTACAACTCATCTTGCTACGCATAGTGTTGTTTGACCATTATAATTCATCAGTCATGTGTTTTGTGTAATCTGAATAAGCGTGCGTCCTTAGGTTTTCAAAGTCCGATTGAGACCAAAGAAAAGGAGTATCAAGCGATATCCGGACCCACACCCCAGACGGGATCCCTATTCCAAACTGTTTAGAGTCTAGTTGGGACTTTTTACCGGGGAGATCCCCTGCTGTTGGCTGGACATTTTTTCCCGTCAACAGAATTGGTGCTAGAAGGAGGGCCAGATGACAAGTTGAGCCCTTAGAGCCTGCAGTTAATGTCATATCTGTAATGGCTCACCCACAAATCATTCTCCCGAGATGTTTGTCGGAGTTTTATGAACCTTGATGCTTCATCCCCGATGAACTTATGTACCACTTGTCCCAGCTAAAATTCAATGGCGAAAATGGAGTGTCCATAACCAAACACCTTTTAGATTTCTGTGACTTTGGTGAGTGCTACGAAATTGACAATGAAGGTTTGATTTTTTTACTTTTCTCCCTCACTCTCGAAGGTCGCACCAAGCAATGGTGCCGCACATTGCCGGAAGCTTCCATCCATTCGTTCAAGCAGCTCGCCCGTGAATTACAACAAGCTTTTCACAGATATGATCTTCAAAATGTATTGGTAAAATTATATGACATCAGAATGGAACCTCGAGAACCTCTAGATGAATTCTCTATTAGATTTATTCATTATTGTTTCGAGTTCCCTAAAAAGGATGTTGATTGGAAATATTTAAGTGAGTAGTTCATGCATGTGATTCTCACCTCCCTTGGGTAGTTCCAATTAGCAACGAAGCCTGATTCTAGTGTTTGCTATGATGACCCGCAAGTTGTAAGTTGTTCTGACTCTGTTCCTAATGTTTCTTTTTCCCTCCCCCCAAGTCCAGACCACATCCAGGAGAGTATTAATATTTGTGATATCTCTATTCCTTCTCCGGAATTTCCATGTAGTGGAGTTGTGACCTTGAAAGCGCTGGGAAATGATAGACGTGTGCTAGAAGATCAAGCCTGCTATACCACCTCTGAATCTTTCACGCACCCTGTCGAATCAAAGCTTGAAAACCATATGGGCCCAACATATCTCCAAGTTCATGAAACCTATCTCGAGTCCACTAGATTTTTCCCTGGGCACAATCCTAAATCTGATTCGCATACTGATAATGAATTGACTCTTATCCCGAACAAATTTGATTTCCTCACAAGGCATGCAAGACCATCGTTCTCTCTGGATGACACTGATGTGCAAGATGAAAGTCTTTGTATGGTCGATAACCCCGCATATAAATCATTCATTCCATTATTCCCTAATTTATTTCACGATCCAACCACACCAGTAATTTCTTCGAGTCATTCAAAATTTCCTTATACTAGTATTGGCGATAATCATAAGCACACGGGTGGTGTTTCACAATCACAGTGCAAAATTGATGAATCTCTTAGATTTGATATTTTTCATCAGAAATATTTAAACAACCAAAGGAGTGACTTCCTGTCTGGGCAACCTCAAGATGTCCCTTTTATTGATCCATCCCAATCGGTAACTCCTGGGACACCTAACGTGCCAGGCACCCTTGATCAAATTGATGGCTCCAATAATCATTGCTTATTTGAAAACATATTCACTCATACTGTTGAGAACTGTCATTCATATCTTTTTGTTGACCATATGAAGCCACCAAAATTCGATGATCCACATTGCGAAGATTCGAGGTCCCATAAGGAAATCAAAGCAATTTAGCTTTGGCTGGCTATTACCTCAAATTCTTCCAATCCTGATGAGACCCCTCAGATAAATCCAACCATGGTTTCCTGAATTAGGGTTTCTGAAATAACGATTCCCACGCACCACACTCCTCTCAGCATAACCCTGTCAGATATCAGCTCATCCAGGTGGGTTTTCCATTCGAGTGATGTTTCCCTGAGCACGTATTCCTGTCCCCAAACAGCTGACATGCAACAACCGATATACCATAATTTATTCACTGGAAGGAAAACTCTGGCCATTGTATCTGATCTCTTCAGTTGTTGCCCAGCCAACACCAGTTTCACTCAGGCACAAGCGTGTGATGTTCGGAAAACCTCTCTACTACCTAAAAATCTCCCGGTCAATTCATCCCAGCCCGAGGAATCCAAAGAATCTAAGACATTACATTGTCAACCTGTTGGTGCGCAAACATTTGGCCAAATTGATACATAGCCCACTGACATTTTTCAAATCACCATAATTAATTATCACATCCATTCGCCTGTTGATCTCGCCAAACCATCAAGGTTGGGAAACCCCCCACTCGAAAGACCAGAGTTTGTTCAAGATAACAAGGAGTTTCAGCCTCCACTGAAGGTTGATTCGGATCCTCACTTCCTCGACCAAACCCAGAGGCAACTCTGAACTAGGGTTTTCAGAACTAGGGTTTCTGCTCTTGGATTCACAAGTATCTATAATTCGCCTGGCAGACGCTTATTTGTCCCATCCTATCAGGTTAGTCATCCTCAACACCGTGATGAGATTGCCAATCAATTCGACGAATCCTACCCAGTGAATGTACCTGCAAATAGGCAATGGCTTACCCCTCTTCCATCAGACCTGGGATTGTGCATGGATTAGTGTGCACCATTTATCAATGGTTGTAGGTTTCGAAAATGTATTTCTGTGTATCAGGATGAAAGTGAAATTCAACTTGCACAATCCATTCTGGCATGTTCTCTGGTAAGTAAACATGGCCTTCTTGCTGTGGGTGCACAATTTTGTACGCTAGCTCTGATTCCGAACATTGTTGCTCTTGCAGGACAAGGACTAATGTAGTGGCTACACTGGAAATCTGATTTCACATGACCCAACTGCCTCATTGGTTAAACTAGGGTTTAGGCTTAGGCTAGTTAGGATCTGTTAATAAAAAAAATTTAGTTCAAAGTTTAATTAGGTTTTCTTGCGAAATTTTTACTTTATAATTTAAAAGTGTGTCTGCTATTTTGCTTACGATTAATATATTAGGCATCATCATGTTACAATTGTTTTGCACTCATTTCTTTTTCAGTTTGCTTGTTGCTGCATAAATAATCACTGCTTGTATTGTGCCTCTTTCCACCTACAACTGGTTGATCGTTCTCACACATGGTGTTGCATTGCATATTGTGCCTCGTCTATTACATTGTGTCGTACACTTTCTTCCTCACATCATTTCTGCAGGTTGTTGATATAGCTTTGAAAATTTTCGACATATTTCCTATCACTGCATGAGCTCGCATTGAAACCCTCATTACCTTGCTGACTTGTTTTACCCCGATTTCTGAAGCAGTAACTCCATTATTTGTGTGAGGTTGCGGTGGTTACCTCAAGAGGAAACTTCTCTCAGGACAGGTCATCGAAGTCGCATTCTCAAAAAATTTCCTATGAGTCTAAATTCATTAGTCGGGGAGATACAAGCCGGTTGTTCGTGGGAAACCTAATGAGTTTGAATGGCCCATAACCATACCCTGAGCCTTGTGCCCAGCATAGTCTCGAACATCTTAATGATCTGTTTTGCACGCTTTGCCTATTGTGGTAGATGGGATGTAAAGGTTTGGCCCAAGGGCAAACCCAAATTAGGATATCTTTCAGTTTCTGTAAAACAAGAAACAACCTCTCTTGCTCGTAAAATAAGTCGGGATCCCTCATTCGCCCATGAAAAATAAGTGCCACGAGCACATGAAAATAAGTGCTACAAGAACATGAAACAAATAAGGGTAAAGGATTGAGAAAGGCTTCCTGCACAGAGAGGTAATGCAACGACTCTGCCGGGGTACTGACCAGGCTCGCTGGCAGCGTAGCAACGCTTGTGATTTCTTGAAGTGACTCCGCCGGGGTACTGTCCAGGCCTGCTGGCAACGAAGCAACACTGGAAACTTACTTTAAAAATCCTGAAAATAATAAACCCGCTGCCTTGCTCTTCACATCATCAATAGCCTACTGGCATTCGTGAGCTTCCGCTTTGATGTGTTCTGATTAACGAGACCTAGCCAGAACACAAGGACTGGGCATATCTGTAAAGGTCAAGGTAATACAAAAGGATACCCACATAACTTGTTCAATATTCCCTTGCATTACTATCTGGACTCAGGCTATTGTTGTGACATTGGTATAGATGCTGGATTCTACCAGTGGTTTGCCATTTGTTGTAGCCGCTACAACAACACCCAAAATTTTGGGTATATTTAAAATTTCGGGTCGCCGCCTCTACTTTCTTAGCCATTAAGGTTTTAACCTGGCCTATAGATGATGACATCCTCGTAACCTGTTCCAAGCCCCTTGTGAGCCTTCTCACCATCATGACAGATACTCTTACCGCAACCGCGCCATGTGTGAAGGGATCGCCATGCCTACATTAGAATGGAAACTTTTTTTGTGTATTTAAATTAAAAGCTTTTGCACCATGGATTGTTTAGGCACTCGGTTTTGGTACTTCACCAAGCTCATACTCTGATGTTAATTATTTGGGGGCATCGCTCTCTAAAGGGTAACTGTGAACTAATTAATGTTATAATGTTTCATACAGGTCAATCCCATGGATGATATACTCAACAATGTCATCACCACACCGAAGGAAAGAAATTGAAGTTAAATCAACAAGAGCGCACCAGTTGAGGGAATTTTCGGTCACAATTAAGCCACAACTTCATTCCTACAAGGGCAGGGTTACCTTATTCGAATGGTTATATTATTAAATGATGGATTGAATCGGCAACATCAATTTTCCATGTGGTAGTTGTGGCAGGGCTCTTGAAGGCAACCCTTGTCATTCCAAATTTCCATTTTCATAGCATCCAACGAGATCCTAGTGAGTGTAAGGACATATATGACAAATATTACTCTATCGATTTGCTAGGAAATGATGTGAGGACTGTTATAAAGTTGCCCCAAGACATGATGAAAAGTTTGACAACAACATGAGCAATATTTTCAACCTCCGGATTAAAGCTTGGTCTCCTGTCAAATTGCTTAAGGCTGATGTGATACGGACTTATCCATTTGCCAATCGATTGTCCCAGGATTGCGTTTCTTCTATACTCACATCAACCATTGCTGCTTCTCCTATTGTTGGTCACTATGTGGAAAATACAGGTTCCTTGCACGAGGTAATTGTATTAACAACTATCAATTTCACCCCTGCTAAAACTCTACTACCACATGAACAAGTTTCTTGTAGAGAGATTGGGATATACAAGAGTCTATATGTGTGTTCCCCGATATGGATACAACAAGTCCCTCAGTGTTGGGAGTAAGGAATTTATGCCATCAAGTTATTTATAGCGTGGAAATGTATATCGAGTTTTGTGCGGTTAATCCAAAAGATAAACTTATCAACCTCTCATGTTTCCCTTTGGAAGACTTCATATCATATTTTCAATCTATGACCTCACAAATGCGGAAAAGCTTGGGAAGTTTGTGTCATGGGAAAAGCAAAGCTCTAGAAGCAAAAGGGCAGTGGATAGTTCGATGGGATTTTATTGGGAATCATCTATCAAATTTTTACAAACCAACTGTAGAGCTCCTATGGTTGTTTTGAAAGCACCACTAATAAGTTAGTTAGAGATTGGTGGGGTTTCCAAAATATGTCCATGACAGCATCATTAAGATACGTTACAAAGGTGAGAACTCCAATAATCCATCATAGGCGAAGGTCATAGAGTTCACATAGAAACAATATTTTTTTTTTAAGAGAAAATAAAAGGGACCAGTACGCTGCAAAAGGTAGGTTTAAGGATGTAAATGACGAGAACTCATGAGCTGAAAAGGGGTGAAGGTGCCGTAACTATTGCATGTTGAAACTATGTAGAAACTGCATGAAGTTTTAAATTGTCCATTGGACTTTGCAAATCTTCTAAAGAAGTTTTGAGTGCAATGCAATATTCCGCCTTTCAATGTATGGCCAATGTTCAACGTATGGTATGGAAAAATTTCGAGAGGGGTAAGGGTTAAATGCATTTGGAGTGAAAATTACCACAACGCACTCAGAAACCTCGTCATCGATCGTGGTGGCCGCCATAAAGACAGACACACCTCAAAAGGATTAAAATGCCGAGTATGAAGCATCTATTTGTCAAGGAGAGAGCAATGTATGGTGGTTGTGTCATGCTTTCCTTAAAGGTTTCCGTGTGATTAATATGCATGAGCCGGTTTTCAAGGTAGATTGAGCGTTTCACCAGGACAAAGCACAATAAAAGTAACAATTCAATGCATATGTCTGCATGTGGTAAAGGGTGAAAGAAATTGTGTTGTGACTATAACATATCGCTGGACGAGGAGATAGTCTGGTGAAATTCGACTGATTGAAAGGTTGTATCCTCTGCGCTGGTCTGCCTCATGTTTACGCTTATATCGAAATGCTTGTATTTCAATTGCAGCAGAAATCTGGGTTTTGGAGATAAAGGGAACGCTCCCCTCTCACTGACAACTAGCACACATCACAGTCGATTGAAGGGTGCACATTTGCTGTAAGGAGTTAGCTAAGGAAGGTTTAAACGAAAACGTTCAATTCCTTCTTTACATCAATAAGGAGCCAAAAGTAGAGGAATAAGATAAACTAAGCAAAGATCGCGTTCCAGAGATGGACGAGAGTTTCGATTGCAAGATCTTAAAAAACACAATGGAGATTGAAGCAACCTAAATAAACAAGCACGAATATTGGTTGTTACATATGTATTCGAGGTTAGAGGTGTAAAAAAATCAGAAACATGGGAGCACAGACCGTTTTCACAGAATAGTAGATTGGGATGAATGCCAGGAACCACAAAGTGGCGACAGCAAGGTTTCACATCAGGAAATCATGATCGCATGCAGTTCATTCTTGTGCATGGAATTTAAACACATTGAAGAAAAACGCGGCTACGAGTGTGGTGTTCAGTGGTCTCACAGCCTTCCCATGGACGCCTGGTGCATACCTCAGTGCTGGGAGTTGCGTCCAAGAGGATATTCACTACACAATGCACCTACAACTAATATTACACCAGGCCATGCCTAGAAGAGCTAGTGTAGCCCGAGGAACGCCAGTTGCAGCTGGCCGAGAGAAGGGTGCGAATAGTCGCAACTCCGTTTTCAACAAAAAGGCAGAGGTGGGGAGTTGCGGCTCTGCGAACTTATGGAGCCATGTTGCTATCCATCAAAGGCTGTGACCCAATCCCTTTGCAACCACGCGACCTCTACCCAGCCGCAAGGTCGTGAAACAGCTCACTGAGGCAGTCAACAAATTATCTGACCACCCTACGATGCGACCTCTACCAAGTCGCAAGGTCGCGAAACAACTCACTGAGGTAGTCTACAAATTACCCGACCACCTGACAATGCAACCTCTACCCAGTCGCAAGGTTTCGAAACAGCTCACCGAGGCAGTCTACAAATTATGCGACCGCCCGACCATGCGACTATGCGACCAGGTCGCCAGGTTGCGGAAACAGGATAGTTTACACATGAAGATGAACGATATCTATCGTCTTCCAAACCAGTTTAAAATGGTGTTACTTTGCCTACATGGAAATAGAGAATTTACCAGGAAATTGGTCTCGGGAGAGGATTATTTTTGTTTTTGTTGCACCATCAAAGAGATCCAAGGTTCTTGAAGACGAGCATGCGCCTTTGTTCAAAAGAGTATCATTCAAGGCCATTGCTAAATTTTCATGGTTTGCACCTCATTATCTACTAGTATGCTTTAACACATAAGGAAACTAGACACAGTCGAGCATGAGGAGAGCGAGGGGCTTCCTCATGCCAAGCGTAGCTTCAGCTTGATAGAGTCTGAGGAAAATGTTGGGGATAAAGCACATTGATCAAAGGCGCATAGGGAAAGCCTACACATGCCGTTCTCTTTGATGACTTAATGACACAACACTTGACCACACAGGGGTCTAAAGTTATCATTTTTTTTACTTGTGCAAGTAATTACATACACCCCTAACATTATTATTCAATCAATGAAGATATGTAACCTAAAATATGTGACTGCAGGAAAAAGATGTTGGTTTGCACGATGAGCCAGAGTTTTTCCCAGCAAGCAAGAGAGCCATTTTTCAAAGCAAGGAATACAGGATAATGAATATTGCTATAAAATCTAGAGATCAAAATAAGGGCGCAGGTCACAAATTTTTCAGGGTCGTAGGTCGCAGATTTGCTTGAGGTCTCAGGTCGCAACAGTGACCAGGTCGCAGGTCGCGGAACCCACCAAGTCGCAAGGCATCCCAATGGACTGGAAGGCGAAAAGTCAGAAGCGCAAAGGGCAATCCGTGTGTTATAAATACCTCCTACGAGAGATTGTAAAAGGACTTTTCTTTTGGACTGAAAAGGATATTGAGTATTGTATAGAAGGACCACACAATGTTGCATATGAATACAAGCACTTGTAAACTCCATTGTTGGATCTGATGTTTATTAATGCGTGAACACTATGAGTATTACATTTTCAGTTTCTAACATCTTTTGATTAATGAAACTGTCTCTCTGTTTACATCATTATGCATTATAGTTTTCTAGAAGTGTGTTAATAGTGTTAAGTCTATGTTTCTGCTTTAATGAATGCTAATAAATTTGTTTGTTAACATTTACATTATCTCTATGATCATTCAAGGAAGTGAAGGGTATTCTGCCATAAGGAATTATTTCTTTAGTGGTCAGAACATATTTTACAAGCATGACCCTAATGACGTGTTGCTAACAACATCTCCTTCAGCTCCATGCTTTACAACTCGTCTTGCTACACATAGTGTTGTTTGACCATTATAATTCATCAGTCATGTGTTTTGTGTCATCTGAATAAGCGTGCGTCCTTAGGTTTGCAAAGTTCGATTGAGACCAAAGAAAAGGAGTATCAAGCGATAGCCAGACCCACACCCCGGACGGGATCCCTATTCCAAACGGTTTAGAGTCTAGTTGGACTTTTTACCGGGGAGATCCCCTACTGTTGGGCAAATTTTTTTTCCCATCAACATAATCCTAGAAAGAAAGTGGAGGGGGAAGTAAAAGAAAAATAGAGTGTTGAGGTTATAGGTGGGAAAATAGGATACATATGAGTGGCATAAGCCCATGAGGGCTCTTTTAGGAGTGGTAGTTTAACCATGGAATGATAAAATAGTAGAATAGTGAAAAAATTGGTTTAAGGATAATGAAGGCAGTGAGATTTATAAAACTCACAATATTTGGGAATCTTTCTTTTTTAGAAATCTAGGGAAAACATTTAGTCATCTACAGATAGCAAAAATTACTGATGATTAATAGAGGACCTCAAAATCCTATGTCCATTCTTCATTTGGATTCTGAGACAAGTTTATGAAATATTTCTACCACAATTCCTATTAACATATTGATCAAACCTGGGATAACTGAAAACATTCGTATATGCACTTCTTGCTTGATTGAAGAGATCAATTTATACAAAGCGCTATTTTAGGAATTCTGTGACATTTTTCCCTTGTCTTATGAATAAATGCCAGGTATTGATCCTAATATTATTATTCATGAAATTAATACATACCCAAATGCTAAACCTATTAGACAGATATTACATCCAATACATCCACAAAAAGTTGCCACAATTAAAGCTGAAGTTGAAAAACTACTTCGTGCGAGATTTATTTATCCTAATCCTTTGACGGATTGGGTATCTACTATAGTTCCAGTAACTAAGAAATAAGGGAATATCAGAGTATGTTTCGATTATCAGGATATTAACAAGGTCTTTCCTAAAGACAACTATCCTACCCCTTAAATCGATCAAATTGTTTATGATTGTGCTGGAAAAAATATATTTTCATTTATGGATGGAATTTCTGGCTACAATAAAAAAACATACTCCCTGTTGATCAGCCTAAATCATCATTTATATGTTCTTGGGGAACATTTTCATAGCATAAATTACCTTTTGGACTAAAAACTACTGGCGCAACATTTCAAAGAGCTATGTGTTACGCATTTCATGATATCAAACACATTGTACAACCCTACTTGGATGACTTACCTGCTCATTCGTTACATAGACAAGATCATCCTACACATTTGCGTGTCATATTTATGAGATGTAGACATTACATCATTCATTTGAATCCACACAAATGTGTATTTTGCGTACAATTAGGACGTTTACTTGGGTTAATTTTTTCAAAAAAAGGCATTCATGTCTACCTGTTGAAGGTTGAGGCCATTGTTAATTTACCTCCTCCTACCACTCTTCGCCAACTCTAGAGTTTGCAAGGGAAAGAAAAAATTTTGCATCGTTTTATCTCGAACTATGCAGAGTTAACTAAAGGTTTCACTCGGTTATTAAAACAAGATGTTCCATTCATTTGGTACAAGCTTGTCGATAAAAATTTTGATGCACTCAAAGACACGTTGACCCATGCACCGTTGTTGCATCCGCCTGATTATCACCGAGATTAATTTTTGTATTCAGTTGTGTCTGATTCCATGATTGGAATGGTTTTAGTTCAAGAGGATGAATCCAACAATAAACATGTGATTTATTACCTAATTCAGAATCACACCCTGACAGAGATCAAGTATTCGCATGTGGAGAAATTGGCCTTGGAAGCTGTTCAAGTTGTCCAACGATTCTGTCATTACGTATTGTTACATAAAACCACAATGATATCTAACTGCAACCCGATGATGTACATTTTTACGAAACAATTGATCGGGGGAAAATACTCCAAATGGATCATTATCCTACAAGATTTTTATTTGGAGTTCGAGAAATCCAAGTTTAAGAAATCACTAGTTTTTGCTGAACTTATGTGTGATTTTCCCTATACTGACTCTAAAACGGTCGCAGAGGACCATCTCATTGATGAATCCCTGTTTCTAATTGGTACATTATATCATTGGTATGTAGATATCATTATATATCTTCAAAACCAAACCTTTCGGCCAGATCTTTCACGATATAATCGATGTAGAATAGGATACCAATCTCAAAAATACAATATTGCTGGCAAACACTCTTTATCATCGTGGTGTCGATTCTATTTTTTGTTAGGATATTCCGACACATAGGAAATAGTTAAGAATAACTTAGTCTAGTGTAGAGTTAGGTAAAGTGTGTTTCTTTACCACGTACATTTGTAACTTATAATCCGATGGTCATGATTTGTAGTGATCCGACGGTTATCTCTCACCTTGGTATTAACGACACTTGATCCGTGGCTTAACACCCGATTGGTCCATGATCTCTATTTAAAGAGCATGGAGGGTCATTTTTCCGGTAACCGTTTATGAGAGAAACATATGTAACTTTTCTTTCATATTAATAAATTCCCTGAAGTGGTCGCGTTGGCTCAGGGCATGCATTGTTTCCCTCTTTGAGGGTTTTAACCACGTGATTATACTGGTGTACTGATTTGTGATCTGTTTGTGAGCGGTGAACTTTGGTTCTTGATCTACGGAACTTACCTTGTAAATTCCTACATGGTATCAAAGCTATTTTGAGGGTCATGTCCGTTGCTGATCAAAATCCGAAGCCGGTTTGACTGCATGCGAATGTCGTTTTGTAGATCTACTATTTATGAACATTTTTGGGCTTGGAGAACTGCTCAGTTGTGTCTGGAGCGTCTGTTACAATGAGGAAATCCTTATGTTTCATACGAAAATTTTTCTGGTTTCCCAAGTTATGTCAGTTTAGATTTGGAGGTATAAAGCATCTATTTTGCAGTTATATTTGTTAATAGTTCTGCTTATTTCGGTTTTTTTCTATATTAAGGTTTTATTTATTTGCCGGATCTATATCCTCTTCTCTGTGTATGCTCTTTGTTGTGCACTCCGTGCGATCTCGACAAATTAGAAACAGAAAAAAGGGATTTTTTTGCTACGTATGCTCTTTCCCAGCATCTTTGTGCGATCTCGGCGTCTTTGTGCGATCTCGGGAAATCAAAAATAGTGAAAAAAGTGATAGTTGTCGGTAAGGCTAATCGAGAATCTAACATTCTGTCGTAAGGCTTTGCATTTTGTTTTTTTTTTGCTCCTTTTTTGTGTTTTTTATACAGGAAAAGGCACGCACACCAAAGAAGAAGAAGAAGAAGAATAATAATAATAATAATAATAATAATAATAATAATAATCCCCCCTTCCTCCTTTCTAAAATAACATGATCCTTGAGATGTTGAGTTCGGAATCTCCACAGTGAGCATTTTTACGTCTACGTTTCGGGTCTAGAAAAAGACCCATCATCAAGACAAATCCTCATATATAACTAAGGATCTCATATATAACTAAAGAGAGGAGGGAAGATCTCATATATATAACTAAGAGTGCAAGGATGCCAGCCGACCAACCATCTAATAATTCGTTTTTTGATTTTTAAAGGATTAAATTTAAATTAAATATTTTAGTTTTAATGTTCATTGCAATGTATATCAATTTTTATTGCATTGCCTATATTCTAGAAAATATATTAATGGTTGGTTTGCCTTACTTACGGAATGTTAAAGGTAATAATGTTTTGTTAAGGTTAGGCCAATACAAATTAATTAAATTAAAGAGCTATTATAGTTAAATCATTATGCTTGTATTAAAAGATTAGTATTATTTTAATTTTATTTAATATATTTAATTATAATTATAATATAGATTACTAAAGTATGCTATCCCTATCAAGGTTTAATGGTTATCATTTTTATTTCTACGGACAAATTCTAAATTAATACAACTAGTATTAGTGAAGAAACTAATACTAATGGTACTAAATTAAAATATTTTTTGTAAAAGTTTCTTCCTATTAATAATAAGGATGAAAATGATTTAAGGGGGGCAATGTAAGTGGAAGGTTATAGACTAGAATATAGGGGTTCTAACACTAAAAACAAGGAAGGGGTTAACTCATGTTATTTGTCATCAAAGTTTTAGTAATTTAAGTAGAATAAAGAATTAATTTCCTAAGCAAGAGGAGGACAAGTAAAGGTTAATAGAGTATTAATATCAAGGTAGGAAGGGTTAATAACGGAGAGGGAAGGGAAAGAAGAAGGAAAAGAAGGGGGGAGGAGGAGGTTTAAAGAAGGTTTAAAGAGTGGCAAGGGTACTAAAAATGGAAGGAAAGAGTCTATAAAACATTCTAAGCTTTAAAAGGAAGGGAAGCTGAGGGAGGTGACGAGAAAGCATGACAAGGATGACACCATGAAAAAGGACCAGTTTTTCAGGAGTGGGAAAATAAGGGGACCCAGTTTCTGCTGATTTCTAAACCACCATCCCTATTGAGGTTTTCCAGATGCTTGATGATTTCAAGGTCTTCTCGTATTTTTCTTTTATAATAGTGATTTTCATTGGTTATTACTTTAGCATCTTCTAGGCAGATGTGGTGGAGAGTTTTATTTGAGTGATCTGCCAGTGCTGAGGTTTTGGTTCTCCCAATCCTAATGTTAGCACCAAGTTCTTTGAGCCTGATCTTGAAAGATCTTCCAGTTTCTCCTATATAACATTTTCCGCATGAGAAATTAATACGGTAAACACCTTTTTGCTGGAGTGGATCAGGGTTGTCTTTGACAGATTTCATCACATGCTTGATTGTCCTGAGCGGTTTAAATGAGGTTTCTATGTTATTTCTAGCGAGAACTTTGGCAAGCTTATCGGTGACCCCTTGGATGTAAGGGAGGTAAGCTTTAGTTTTTAGGATTTCATCATGAGGTTTTCTTTTGCTTCCGGATCTGGCTCTTTGTATGGCTTTAATGATTTCTTTGTTTTTATAACCCATATTAGTGAATGCCTTTTTTAAGTATGCAATCTCCTCTTCTATGTGATTGTCATCAGAAATTCTAAAGGCTCGAGTGAAAAGAGTCACAAGAACCCCCATATTTTGTGCCGGATGATGGTGTGAGTTTGCATGGAGATAGTTATCTGTGTGTGCCTTTTTTCTAAAATTTTTATGTCCAATGGAACCATCTTTATTTCTGATGAGAAGTATGTCCAAGAATGGGATACAGTTGTTTTCTTCTTCCTCCATGGTGAATTGTATATCCTTGGATAAGCTGTTAAGGTGGTTTTGGAACTTTTTTAGTTCTTCATCTCCATGAGGCCAATCAACACTGGTGTCATCCATGAATCTAATCCAGAATTTAGGTTTAAGAGGGTATGAGTCTAGGGCCCTTTTCTCAATTTTTTCCATGAAGAGATTGGCCACTATGGGAGATAGAGGAGAACCCATAGCTACTCCAGACGTTTGCTCAAAAAACTCTCCTTGGAAAGTGAAGAAAGTTGAGCGCAAACAAATTTCAGCTAACCTAGCAGTTTGGGGATCTGCAACTTCCTTGACAGCTTCCATGGCTTCATCCAAGGGTATCTTTGTAAAGAGCTAGACCACATCAAAACTTACTATTTTGTCATCAGGTTCCCGATTGGAATTATTAATGAAATCCACATAATGTTTAGAGTCTTTAATGTATGAGCTAGTTTTTCCTACTAGAGGTGCTAAGGTGTTAGCTACGTATTTAGCTAATTCATAAGTGGGAGTCCCAATAGTGTTAAAAATGGGCCTTAGGGGGACTCCAGCTTTGTGGATTTTTGGTGCTCCATAGATCCGGGGGGTTATTTCACTATCTGGTGAGAGGCGCTTTTTTATTTTGTCATCCAGGTTAGACTCTTTGATGGCTTTCTTGACCGTTCTTATAACCTTAGAAATAGGGTTTTCTGTGAGTTTCTTATAACTACCACTATTGTAGAGGTGGTCTCTCATCTTATTAATATATAACATGATCCTTTTACTATCTCACTTGGTGAGGGGTTAGTTTATGAGAATAGAGGTCTTGGATTCAAGTCTCTTTCTCAAGCTTCTTTTGTAAAAAAAAATTGTTCAAAGGGGCGGAATTTTTTTTTTTTAAATCCGCACTTCATCTTGTTCCTGCAACTATTCGGCATCTACAACTCAGATTTTTCAAAAGGCATAACTTCTTCAGTCGGAAGCTGTTTTTCGAGCCGTTTTTTTCGAGATCTTTCCATTGGAGCAGTCATTTTCAGCTTTTCTTAGCTTCATTTTTTTAAAATAGAAAGTGCATGCCTGGTTATTCTTAACAACACCAATTATTTCCAATGGCTACCTCACATGGTAGATATACTTATAAGTAAAGGGCTTTATAGAATAGCCACGGGTCAAGAAACTAAACCTTCCGATGATGATAAAGTTCCTAAATGGGAAAATAGACAAGATCAAGCATGGGGGTTGATAAGAATGTCCATTGTTCAAGTTCTTCGATTTCACATCCTTGACATTAACACCCTTGATAAAGCCCTGGAAAAGATAAATTCTGTTTTTGGCATTCAAAATCAAATCAGGGCCCACTAGCTTGAAAATGAGTCGCTTACTTTGGATCCTAATAATTTCTCCTCTATTGAAGACTTTTTGTCCAAATTCAAGACCCTTAGACTTCTTTTAGAAGGGTGGAAGTTCAAAAAGGAAGATGGTAGCCTCATATATTGCATTCTTGCTAAGCTTGGTCCTGCATACTCTGTATTTGTTTCCGCCTTCCATTCCACCAGAGAAGCCATCATTTCTTCATGAAACACCTACAAGAATCCCTCTTTTGATGCCTTTTGTGATTCTTTGATAAGAGAACAAGAAAAAATTTTACACCTTGGTCTTATCACTGTTGGAAATGCTTCTAATAAAGCCTTAGCAGCCCAACAACAACCATATCAAAAGAATCCCAAGAAGCAATATCCTAAAAAATATGGTCCTAAACCAAACAAGGGCCCTAAGCAATTTTAGCCGCAAACTGAAAAATCAAATCACCAAAATAATAAGGCAAATCAAAACAAAGGGAAGAAGACAGATAGACATTGCAACTTTTGCAATCGGGATGGTCATATAGAGTCCAAATGTTTTAAGAAGATGGAAGCCTTAGAAGCAGCAATGAAGAAGCACAACATCAATTTGGAGCACTCTTCACCTTCATCTTCAGGCATGGCACTTTCTGCTTGTGGTTGTCAAGCATCAAGATCTAGTTATGCATTAAATGTATCTTCTTCTTCTCCTTCTCATGAGTGGCTCATTGATTCTGGAGCTTCTTACCACATGGCTAAAAATAAATGCATGTTTTCTTCTTTAAATGATTGTAACACCAAACATATTTATGTTGGTGATGATAAATCTCTTAGTGTTGTAGGATCTGGAATCATTCATCTAGATAATGGTCAGTTTAATGATGTACTATGTGTTCCTACCTTGTCATGCAACCTTCTATCTGTTTATCAGATAAATCATTCAGGTGAAGGGAAAACAATAGAATTCTCACCTCATGATGTTGTAATCAAGGACCTCAAAGATCCTAAACATATTTTAGCTACTAGCATTGCTAATGATTCCACAAGGTTGTATAAGTTTGACAACTTTGGGTCATCATCTCTTCCCTCTGTTTTTGTTGCTCATAATGATGATGTGAGCAAACTTTGGCATGAGCAATTTGGTCACTTAAACTATTGCTCTCTTCAAAATCTATGTAAATAAAATATGGTGACAAGCCTTCCTATGGTATCTTGCCGAGATGGTGTTTGCTCCGGATGTGTACTCGGAAAACATCATCAGGATAGTTTTGACAAACATGCCTCTTGGCATGCTTCAACCCCTTTGTAGCTTGTGCACAATGATTTATGAGGTCCAATTTGATCCAGGTGGATATTGGTGGTCACCCGCCTATTCCACTTGGGGCCCCACCATTGTCTCTTTTAGTTTTTCAGTTTTGGCACAACTTACTATTTTTAGCAGTTTTTTGGGTCTTGAACTTCCGGAGCCGTTTTGAGGCCCTAAATGAAGTTTTTTGGGAAATCCGAGACTCATGGACCCATGCTGCTCACTCAAAATTTGCATTCCTCGGATATATCTTTCTAACGAGGTATGATTCACGTCAAATGGAGATCGTATGCCAAAGTTACGTCCCCGGGAAGTTGAAACACCAATTTACCCAAACGGGGCCCATAGTTTTGGCGCTTCCTCTCCTAGGGTTAGGGTTTTGGATGTTTAGGGTTTTCATTGTTTCTAAATAATAAATAGGCCCTAGAGCCTCATTGTAACTCAGTTCAGAGGCTTGTAGCTGCCACATCTCTTCTCAGAGATAGCTACCAGCGCCCTAGCTACTTTATTTCCATTTTGTCTGTAAGCAAATTTCAGTTCTTTGATATTAATGAAATGAAGTGATTTTTCTGCTGCATCTTTGTATTTATGGTTATATGTTTATTCTGTTGTGTTCCTGCATAAATCTGGATCAGTGGTATCAGAGCGGTCTGATATTTCTTGATCCTTCTTTGCATGTCCCCAACGAGGTCGGGGTATAAGGAGTTAGGGCTCGATCTGGTGGAACCTTTGCAAGATCAGCCTCGCAAACCCCGACGGATGCCCATGGGGGACGAAAAGAAAGATGAGAAAGCAGGAGATCCTATCAAAATATTGCTTGAGGAGGCCCTCGAAAAACAAAAGAACGCAATAATGGATAACTTTTCCCAGATCCTTCAATGGCTGCCCACCGGCGACGCATCTGCGTCCAACAGCCACTCTGAAGGTGCAACTCCTTTTAAGGTACAAGTAAATTTTGACATTCCCATATTTGAGGGTCAAATAGATGCAGATGCCGTAGATAGATGGTTGAATCTATTAGAAGGATATTTCTCGGTTCATGACTTTTCCGACCGTGAGAAGATTATTTTTGCACTCCTCAAAGCTACCCCCCATGTCAAGGACTGGTGGGAAACCTACTGTGAGAACAAGGACCAGACAGAACCATCTTTGTTCTTAGCCGTACCAACTTGGAATTCTTTTCGAGACACCATCAAGGAACAATACTATCCTGTGGGGAGCTATGAGGACAAGTACATACAATGGACCACATTGCGACAACAAAGGGATCAAGATGTGCATGAGATGACGAATATGTTCCATACCCTGCGCACAAAGTTGGGTATCAAATATTCAGAGAAACATCTGGTGCTAAAGTATCGTAGTTTTCTACACACATACATTCAGGAGGAAGTGGATTTCCTTGACATCTCCTTGCTTGGTACGAAATATCGGTATGCTACCAAGATTGAGCAGAAATTAAAACAGAAGAAGTGAGACTTTGGATCTGCGAATCAAAAGCAAGGGAAAGGTGCTCCCAAAGCACAGAACAAAGGACAAAGCCAAGGCATGGCGGTTCAAGACAACCTGTCGAAGCCACAAGCAAAGAACAACACCACAAATCCAAAGAAGGACACGGGAAAGTGGTGTGAGTTCCATAAGAGCTCCACTCACAACACAAGTGAGTGTCGGGCCAAGCAGTAGCTAGTGGCCAAGATGAGGGCTTCTGAGTCAGATGCATGCTCCGACTCTGAATCAGAACCTGACAAGGGGAATGAAAAAGGGAAACAGATTATTGATGCAGAGCCCAACGCCACTGTTGCCACTGCAAAGATCCAGAAGGAGGAACCGGAAGATCCAAAGGAGGAACGTCTCTTCCACTCCCAGATGTGGGTAAAGGGCTCCCCGGTACAGTTCATTATCGACAATGGGAGCCAAAAGAACCTAATTTCAATAGACACCGTGAAGTGGTTGGGCTTTCCGACCACAACTCACCCACATCCAATCACCATCAGGTGGCTTCACCAAGGACGAGATCTCTGCGTCAGCCAGCAGTGTCGCCTTCCCTATAGCATCAAGCCCTTCACGGATGAGGTATTATGTGATGTTGCTCCTATTGATGTTTCTGATGTACTATTAGGACAATCATACTTGTGGAAGCATCATGCTATGTATGAGTCTCGGCCTCATGCTGTTATTGTTACTTTGAGAAATAATTTGTACATGATACCAGAGGTACCACCTCCTGCCACTATCTCTTTGGTTACTGCAAAACAATGCAGTAAGCTCATTTCCCAAACCAGGAAATTTGTTTTCCTGATGATCCACCCCCAGGGCAAGAAGAAGACTATGGTCACAACCTCTCGGTAGGGCTCCTCTACACAACAACAACAGATGGACAAGGTTGTGGAGGAGTACGAGGACATCTTCACCTCACCCATAGGGGTTCCTCTACAATATCAAGTCAAGCACCCGATTGATCTAACCCCAGGTGCGCCACTACCCAATGGACCAATCTATCGGCGCTCTGTTCTAGAGAACGATGAAATCAAGAGGCATATTCAGGATCTACTGCAGAAAGGTCACATCCGACCAAGTTCATCGCCCTGTGGCAGCCCGATCGTGTTGGTACAGAAGAAGGATGGGACATGGAGACTTTGTATTGACTATCGGGCGCTGAACAAGATCACTGTCCAGAATAGGTACTCGATCCCACGGATTGATGACCTTCTGGACCAACTCAAAGGGGAAAAATATTTCAGCAAGATCAACTTGAAGTCTGGGTATCACCAGGTACCATTTGTACCCTCCGATGTGTGGAAGATTTCCTTCAAAGCCAAGGAAGGCCTTTTTGAATGGCTGGTCAAGCCTTTCGGGTTGACGAATGCTCCCACAACCTTCATGAGGTTGATGGACGACATCTTGCAGCCATTCACCAACTCATTTGTAGTGGTGTACTTGGATGACATTCTGATCTTCAACCAGAATTAGGAAGAGCACCTCCACCACATTCGACAAGTCCTCCAAAAACTGCGGCAACACAAGTTGTGTGCCAATTTGGAGAAATGCACTTTTGGCATGACCCAGGTTCAATATCTGGGATACATTATTGATGAAAGGGGGGTGCATGTGGATCCAACCAAGATCCAATTCATTCGGGATTGGCCAGCCCCAACCACTACAACAGAGCTTCGCAGCTTTCTGGGTCTTGCTAATTTCTATCGTAGGGCCGTGTTGGGATTCTCTCATATCACTTGGCCCTTGAGTCAAGTCACCAAGGGAGGAGTGAGAGAAAAATTATTTTGGTCATATTCTCAACAGAAGGTGTTTATGGAATTGAAAAATCGCCTCTGTTCTGCCCCAGTACTCACATTACTAGACTTGCAACAGCCATTTGAGATCGAGACAGATGCCTCTGACTATGCTATTGGGGTGGTTCTTACTCAACAGGGACATCCAGTGGCATATGACAGTGAGACATTGTCTGACACAGTTTGCAAGTACCCCACTTATGAAAAAGAAATGTACTCCATTCTGCAAGCTTGTTGACAATGGAAGCATTACATTTTGGGGAAGGAAGCAATCATCCACACAGACCATCGGCCCCTGCAATTCATACATACACAAGAGAAGTTGCAGAATGATCACCATTAGAAGTGGTCCACATATCTGCAATAGTTTCATTTGAACATCAAGTACAAGAAGGGTAGCACCAATAATGTTGCATACTGTCTCATCCGACCACCGATCGTGGTGCTCACCACCGTTCTCAACTCTTGTGGGCATGAGAATTATGATTGGTCGCTTCTCTACGAAAGGACCTAGAATTCGGCCACACATACAAGGCACTCTTGGGGGGTACGCAAGTTCCAAATTTTCACCTCCAAGATAAACTTTTATGTCACCTGGGACACCTTTGTGTTCCTTCAAGCGAGCACACCAAGATGATATGGGAATCACACTACAGTCGAGTCGCTGGACATTTCGGGGTTGAGAAAACAGTAGCAGTACTACAGAAGTATTTCTATTGGCCGAACCTTCAAAAGGATGTCGGGAAGCACATCAGATCTTGCACTGCTTGTGCCATTGCCAAACCAACCATCAAGAATCAAGGCCTATATACTCAACTACCTACCCCTAGTCAACCTTGGGAATCCATCTCCATGGATTAGATGTCGGGCCTGCCTTCTACTAAGCATGGAAATGACTGTGTTTTCGTGGTCGTCGACAGATTCTCGAAGATGGCCATTATGGCGGCCTGCAAGAAGAATATCACAGCAGAAGCCACTGCTAAACTCTTCTTTGAACGAGTGTGGGTGCACTTTGGGATCCCAAAGTCTATCATATCAGATCGGGATAGCAGTTTCCTCAACACATTTTGGTCCATCCTCTGGTCAATGCTGGACACCAAGCTTACCAAGTCCACAACTTTCCATCCCCAAACAGATGGCCAGACAGAGGTCATCAACATAATGATTGTACACATTCTGCGCATGTAAAATTCTAAGAATCCACGCACATGGGACGAGAGCCTTCCATATGTACAACACAGTTATAACCGGGCTCTCCACATCTCAATCGACCACAACCCCTTTCAGGTGGGCTTGGGATTCCAGCCACTATGTCCCATTGACGTAGCCATGCCATTTGCAGCTACTCAGGCCGATTCGGCTCATGTCCAGTTGGAAGTTGAAAAATCAAATAGCTTCATCGAGTGAATTCAACACATCTTCCAATAGGTTCATGACATATTGGACAGAGCTAATGCTAAGTACAAGAAACACCATGATCAACATCGGGTGCCACACAACTTCCAGGTGGGCGACAAAGTGTGGCTACATTTGCAGAAGGAGCACCTCACTGGAACCCACCGAAAGCTTCACCCACTCTGATACGGGTCGTACACCATCACCAAGGCTATAGGGAACAATTCCTTCGAGCTCATTATTCCACCATTCCTTGGTCTGCACCCAGTATTCAATGTGGACCGCCTTCGTCCTTACTTCCCACCTATACTGGACACCTCTGACATTGCAAAACAACTCACACCAATAGAGTTAAACCCAGACTGCATGGAATAGGCCACCATTGATTGTATAATGGACATGCAAATCAAGAACACTCACCAACAGAAGATCCAACTGTATCGGGTTGTCAAAGCTGGCCAACTCTTGCACCAAGGAAAGTGGTTCACCAGGGACCAAGTTCAACAGAAGTTTCCTCATCTCATGGAGGAACTTAACGCAATGGGGACCATTGCTTCCTAATGGGGGAGGAATGATCCAGGTGCATATTGGTGGTCACCCGCCTATTCCACTTGGGGCCCCACCATTGTCTCTTTTAGTTTTTCAGTTTCAGCACAACTTACTATTTTTAGCAGTTTTTCGGGTCCTGAAATTCTGGAGCCGTTTTGAGGCCCTCAATGATGTTTTTTGTAGTCCTCAGATAAATCTTTCTAACGAGGTATGATTCACGTCAAACGAAGATCGTATGCCAAAGTTACGTCCCCGGGAAGTTGAAACACTAATTTACCTTAATGGGGCCCATAGTTTTGGTGCTTCCTCTCCTAGGGTTAGGGTTTTGGATGTTTAGGGTTTTCCATTGTTTCTAAATAATAAATAGGCCCTCAAGCCTCATTGTAACTCTGTTCAGAGGCCTGTAGCTGCCACATCTCTTCTCAGAGATAGCTACCAGCACCCTAGCTATTTTATTTCCATTATGTCTATAAGCAGCTTCCAGTTCTTTGATATTAATGAAATGAAGTGATTTTTCCGTTGCATCTTTGCATTTATGGTTTATGTTTATTCTGTTGCGTTCCTGCATAAATCCGAATCACACTTCCTGTTGTTTCTTTCTCTGGTTGCAAGTACTTCTTAACTTTCATTGATGATTTTTCCAGACGCACTTGGGTATATATCTTTAAAACTCAAGAGTGAAGTTTTTAACATGTTCTTGGCCTTTAAGGCCTTTGTTGAGAAACAATCTGGACATCAAATTCTTAAGTTAAGATTAGACAATGGCAGAGATATGTTAACAACAAATTTATCAAATTTTTCACTGAGCATGGCATTCAATTGCAACATAC
Organism: Pinus albicaulis; assembly: GCA_034641835.2. Classification (NCBI taxonomy): domain Eukaryota; kingdom Viridiplantae; phylum Streptophyta; class Pinopsida; order Pinales; family Pinaceae; genus Pinus; species Pinus albicaulis. The sequence continues at coordinate 347,569,196 of CM076580.1, forward strand.
TATTCCATATACTCCACAACAAAATGGTGTAGCTGAGAGGAAGAATCGCACCTTAAAAGAAATGGCTAATTGTATGCTTCAATCTAAAGGACTTGGTCTCAATTTTTGGGCAGAAGCCATTAACTGTGAAAATTACATAGTAAATCGCACTCCTACTAAGGTTTTAAAGAATATAACTCCAGAAGAAGCTTGGAGCTCAATCAAACTAGATGTAAGTCACTTTTGTGTTTTTGGAAGTGATGCTTGGGCCCATATTCCAGATGCGAAACATAAAGCCTTAGAACCTAAGAGTGAAAAATGTATTTTTGTTGGATATTCTGAAGATGTCAAAGGATATAGACTTCTTCAACCAAAATCCAAAAATATTATCATTAGAAGAGATGTAAAGTTTGATGAAAATATATCGGCCTGCGAGCCTAGTTCGGTGGGTGTGCCACCTTTGGCCTGCGAGCCTGATTCGGCATATGTGCCACCTCTCTCTCTCTCTTCTATTTTTAATAGCATTCCTTCTAGTTTAGATGATGACAACGAGCATTAAAATCCTTCTCCAGCTCGTGAAATTGTTCCTTATACTCCACTTCTTCCAAGATGGGTCCGCTCTACTCAGGATGCAGCAGTTTCTCTTGTAGGTGGCCCAGCCGATCGACGACATACACATTCTCAGTTTGAAAGAGCTTCTTCCTTACTGGCTCAAGTTCCAGAAAAAATTGATCCAGAAACCTTTGAAGAAGCCTCTGGTCATCCAGATTGGGATGAAGCTATGAATGAAGAGTATCATTCCTTATTGGCAAACAATACTTGGGATCTTGTTCCTCTTCCAAAAGGAAGAAAACTTGTCAGATGCAGATGGGTTTACAAAACCAAGTTTGGACCAGATGGAAAAGTGGATAGAAATAAAGCTCGTCTTGTTGCTAAAGGATTTTCACAAGTTGAAGGCATTGAATATACTGAAACCTTCTCCCTTGTTGCCAAAATGAATTCTATCTTCCTTGTTCTTTCCCTTGCTGCGTCCTTTAAATGGGAATTTCATTAGATGGATGTTAAATCCTCCTTCTTACATGGAGATTTTCATGAAGAAATATACATGGAACAACCCCCTGGCTTTATCCAAAAAGACTCCAGCCTTGTTTGTCACCTTAGGAAGTCTCTCTATGGTCTCAAACAAGCTCCTCGGGCTTGGTATGCCAAAATGGATAGATTTCTCTTAGATAATAGCTTTTCTAGGTGTCATTCTGACAACACTGTCTACACCAAGAAAGTGGGTAATTCCTTCACCATCCTTGTTCTTTATGTTGATGATCTTATCCTTACTAGTAGTGATCCAAACCATATAAACCATGTAAAGTCTAGCCTCAAAAAGTTTGAGAATAATAGGTATTAGAACACTTGCATTGTTCCTTGAATCTTGATATTTCAAACCAGAAGGCATTCCCTCTCAGATCCAAGTATGCACAGTCTTCTACACCACTTTCACCATGGAAGACTATCAGCATGCCCCTTATCTCTAACTGATGGAGTCAAGCTTTGATCAAATTTACTACACAAGAAGTTGATGCTACCTTATACCGTCAACTTGTTGGTAAACTTTTGTATCTAACCCATACCCATCCTGACCTTTCCTTTGCCGTTGGTCTTGTTGCTCGGTTTATGCACCAACCTCATGAAAGTCACTGGAAAGCAGCTAAAAGAATGCTTCGATATATTCGAGGTACAATTCAGTTCGAGATTCATTACAGTGCAGGAGCATCTCCCTTGTTGATTGGTTTCACTGATTCTGATTGGGCTGGTGACCCTAATGATCGGAAGTCCACTACAGGATATGTATTCACTCTTGGTTCAGGACCTATTACTTGGTCTTGTAAGAAACAAAGTGCCATCTCGGTAGAAGAAAAGTATCTGGTGCGGTTGAAGCCAAAAGGAAGCCATGTGGCTTCTTCGGATCTTATCTGAATTTGATCTTCATGACATCCTTCACGAATTGATAATAATCATGATGCCATTCAACTAAAAGATCTGGTTTCAATATGTCGATTAACCTTAGAAACACATTGAGAGCCACATGCACTTCATCTCAAAGCTCATTCATGGTTGTGTTCTTGAAGTGCAGTATTTTCCGACCAACGATCAAGTAGCCGATATATTTACGAAGGCTCTCACAGAAGCGAAGTTTACCAAACTTCAATCCATGCTTGGATTTTAGGAAAGTTGTCATTAAGGGGGGATAGGCTCTAATGCCTTCTTCCTTCTCCTATTGTGTCACTTTTGTAAATCCTTCAATCCTATCCCAATTTGTTCTTAAGGGGGGATGTTAGGATATTTTGACACATAGGAAATAGGCTCCTTTTGTGTCACCTTTGTAAATCCTTCAATCCTATCCCAAGTTTTTCTTAAGGGGGGATGTTAGGATATCCCGACACATAGGAAATAGTTAAGAATAACTTAGTCTAGTGTAGAGTTAGGTAAAGTGTGTTTCTTTACCATGTACGTTTGTAACTTATAATCCGACAGTCATGATTTGTAGTGATCCGACGGTTATCTCTCACCTTGGTATTAATGGCACTTGATCCATGGCTTAACACTCGATTGGTCCATGATCTCTATTTAAAGAGAATGGAGGGTCATTTTTCTGGTAACTTTTTATGAGAGAAACATATGTAACTTTTATTTTATATTAATAAATTCCCTGAAGTGGCCGCATTGGCTCAGGGCATGGATTGTTTCCCTCTTTGAGGTTTTTAACCACATGATTATAATGGTGTATTGATTTGTGATCTTTTTGTGAGCGGTGACCTTTGGTTCTTGATCTACAGAACTTACCCTGTAAATTCCTACATTTTTCGACATTGTATAACCAGGAAGAAGATGAAAGGGTCTTAAATGGCTGCCATTCTAGAGTGTGTGGTGGTCATATGTCTAGGTTTGCCACAACCCAAAAGATATTGTGCACTGGATATTTCTCATTTTCACTATTCAAAGACTATATTCTCACAGTTAGAAAATGCCACAATTATTATATTTTTATCGAAAGATGCGTGCACCTCTAGGTCCTCTTCACCCAATCATTGATGTCGGTCCTTTCGCCAAATGGGGCATCGATTTCATCACATGTAAACCTCACTCGGTCGAGGGGCATGGTTATATTATTCTCACCATAGATTACTTTACCAAATGGGCTGAGGCGATGCCTACATTTGCGACTATTGGAAAAGATGAAACAATTTCATATTCAATCACGTGATTGCTAGGTTTGGTGTCCCTCAAGCTACCGTTACAAACCATGGTAGCCACTTTCGAAACATTATGATGACCAAAATTTCTGCTTAGCTTAGCCTACGCCACGATAATTATACACCATATTACCCATAGGCTAATGGTCAAGTTGAGGCTGTCAACAAGGTTTTAACCAATATGATTACATGAATTGTCAGAACTCATAAAAAAAAATGGCATACCATGCTTTTTTCTACATTGTGGGCATACAGTACCTCTGCAAAAACATCCATAGGTTTCACTCCTTTTCAACTCATTTACGGTTTGGAAGCTCTGTTACCCATTGAATGTGAAATCCCGTCACTCAAATTAGCCATCGAATTGTTACCTGGTACCTCTGAAGAGGAGAAACAGTTAGATGAGACTCGTCGCACCGCTACATTAGCTGCCAAAGATCATAAAAAATGTGTTAAGGCTCAGTATGATCAAAGTGTTAACCCTCGTATCTATTTGGAAGGTGGCCTAGTTTTAGTATATGATCAAGCTCACGACAAACTAGGTGCTGGTAAATTTGAACCAATGTGGCATGGTCCTTATATTGTTAAGTGTGTTCTTGCAAAATGAGCCTATAAATTAATTGATTATAATGACGTCTCTTTAGATAAACCTAGAAATTACCTTTATCTCAAGAGATATTATGCATGACTCTTCGTGTGAAGATCCTCTTTGTACATTAGTTACATTTTAGAATAGTGTGTCTTAGATTAGAAAAGTGCGCCTTAGATTAGTTGTTTTGCTTGACGAGTTTTTGCTAATTTCGCTACTTATCTTGATTACTCTTGATACTGCAGATGTCGACATTCCTTCAGACTTACATTGGTTATGCTGAGGATGCCTGTTGTAGTATACAAAGCATTTCTTCCTCTGCGTGGGTTATATATTCACCCACCGATGAGTTAGTCTCTATTCATGGGATTTTCCTCGATCAAAAAACGAACAATATTGTAGAATATAGCACAGTCATTGAGATATTATCTGATTCCATTTCATTTGGCATTCGACATTTGATTGTTAGGTTAGATTCACAACTCATTGTATTACATTTAAATGGTGTTTATGCTATTAGAAATCCAACTTTGTTAAGAATGTTTTTAAGGGTTCGTCTCTTGGAAAGACAATTTGATTACATTGAATATCAACACATTTCAAGAAATTTAAACACATTGGCTGATGCATTAGCTAATCAAGTTTTAAATATACGTATGCAACATTAAAATTAAAACAAAATAATATTTGATCCATATTGAACAAGATACTCAGAGATCGAAAGTGGTAATATCATTAGGTTAAAATAGTTGCAGTGTGTCAAAAAATATTACATCGTCTATGATCATAGGTTTCAAACACCTTATTATCTAAAGATACTGATACAAAAAACAAAATACCAATCTATATATACCATCAGATATCCATGATGGTGATCATGGTAGTAGACTATAGCATGTGCTACCCTGTGCAGATATCTTTTGAATGGGCCTGGAACCCCAATCACATGTCTCTAGAGCCTGAGAGGTATATCATCCTTCCTTGTCTCTGGGATATCAATATTCAATGTCTCTAGGTTGTGCTCTAGCTCTGCAAGGGCCTCTGTTGCATCGGTCTGTGGTGGGCCTGCTAATATAGGCTACGCATCTCGCCTATCAAAGCGATGAAGTGTTGTTGGTTGTGATGGGCCAACATTTGCATTGTAATATTTTTCTCAGTAGTGGACGGTAAAAAATCAAATAAAAAACTAGATGACACAAAAAATTCAAAATGAGATCTTTTACCTGATGCATCCCACATTGTTCCCATTGGTATTGATGTGTCGGGGTCACCCCTGAAATCTACCCCTGCGTAAGGAAAATATTCAATCATGAAGATTTGGCTCCTGAGCCATATAAAAAATTGAGGGGTATATCGAATCACATGACCACCATCGCCACCATGGAAATCCATCAATGACACCCGTCACAACATACATGGTTCCCTAGGTCCTGTGAGATCCACTGGTGACCATTGAGGTGCCAGGAGTGGAATCCTCTCCAAAGAAAAATACACAATAATGGCCCCATAGCCGAAGTTTTTCAACTTCCCATTATTTGCTCTCATAAGTTGGCCTTTCATGTTGACCAACACTCCTTTGTACCAATTTAAAATTGTTCCCCCAAAACACTCAATTTTAGTCTGCATTTGTGCTTTAGTAGCCACATGTGGAGTTGCATTGCCACAAAACCTGGTAATTGTAAATGCAATGATGTTTAGGTCTAGTCGCACAATGGTTTTGATATCAATGCGACCATCCTTCAACTCTGAATATTGGCTAAAATATTGTGCCATATAAGATGCAACAGGAAGTCCTCCTGGTCGTGACCCAAACAAGGAGATGTCTCTCCCTTTGCAGGGTAATCCAGTGAGGAAATAGATATCCTTTGGCTTGATCACAAGCCTGTGATCCCCAATGATGAAGCATTGCTCCCGAACATCCCAGGCATTGACCAACCAAGTCATAAGTTTCACCTTTGCCTTCATTCCTTGAATTGACCAGAATTTATAGAAACCACAATTCTTTAGCGTGTGAAGTGTTTCTGAGTCGTCCATGACTTCATTATCATGCATCTCATGCTCCCTTTCTCTCCATAACAACATGATTTATAGCCTGCAAACTGTTAGTGTTAGTCTTTGCAGCCTTCCTCTAGTGATAAAACATGCTCTTACAAAGTGATTTTAAGGTGTCAAGGTCAAATTTTGTCATTTCAGTGAGTCTTCAAGCAAAATTTGGTCACTAGGTATTAGGTCTAGGGTTTTCTTTTACTCCTGTCAAAGTTGTCCAAATGTCTGTCCATGTCACCATTCAGCTGAGTGTACCATCATTCAGAGGGTTGTCAACATCATGCCAGATTCCAAAGGGTCATTTTACACCTTGTTCATGCTTCAGTTGTGCCTAAGTAAGGTTCATTCCCCTCTCCTAGGTTTTTGAAGGTAATTTTTCTTGGATGGTAAAATCATTAGAAAAACTTGTATCTTGATGTTCATACACCTTCCCCTATCCTTAATTTACCTTATTAAACACTTCCCATCACCGAGATCCCCCAAATTCCTCATTTTCGCACAAAACCTAGTTTCTTGCTACAACTTGGAAATTTTCTAGGCTAGGCCTGTGTTTTTCCCTTTTGGACCCCTTCCCCTCACTCAATATTTTAAATTCCACTTTCCCCTAATTCCTAGCATCCCTCCCTACTTCTCAAAATTTTCTCAAGAATTTAGAAGCCACTTATCCCCTTCATTTCGCTTCATTTCGACAAATCCCCTGTTCCACACATCAGGATAGGTTTTACTCTAATGATGTTTCTGAGCAAGAAAAGATGAATTTGGGAAAAATGAGAGAGGTTTTTGTCCACAATAGGTAAAGGAAGAAAAAAATCCTTCAATTTTTACACAGGTGTCATGGTTTTAGAGAAATTTCAAAAATATAGTTGCCTCAGGAGAATTGATGCACCTCTGAAGTGACCTTGGGAAAATCAATATTTCTCCTAGCTTGGTTGGCCAAATGACTTTCTTGAAGAATCAAATGATAACTAGACACAAAGATATTTCCAATAAGCTATCATGAGATCAATTTGGAGTTGAGGAAGACCTTAAAAATCTAACTGCAACAGCACTTTTCCTTGAAGCAACCTCATTTTTCACATTTTGACCAGTCTTGGGAGATTTGATTTTTGACAAGGAAAATGAACTCCAAATTGAAAAATTCAAGTTGGGTTGGAAAGTATACTCAATAATATTTCCAAAAAGCTATCCCGTGCCCAATTTGGACACCAAGAAGACCTCCAAAATTCTCCTGCAAAAAGGCGCTACACATTGAGATGAATTTTGGAAATTTTGCCTTAAAAAACAAAGTTTTCTGCCCAATGCGCCGCACCACCCGGCGCTCGCTTTTGATGGAGACATAATTTTGAGGAAAACTCAACATATTTGGATTTTTCGTTAAAAAATATGCATGCTCACAAATGGCCAGGAAATTTTGACAAGTTTTGGGCTTCCAAAAAGGTCAAAAACACCCCAAAAATGACCTTTCTGCCCCTTTTTTGACACACAGGAAGCAGTCTTGGGAGAACTCGCTTTTGGAGGGGAAAATGGAGGCAAAATTAAAAAATTCCACTTGTGCTAGAAAGTAGACAGGTAGAAATTTCCAACAAGCCCACTTGGAGCAAATTTGGACACTGGAAAGGCTTACAAAATCAGTTGGAAAAAGGCGCTACGCATAGGGAAATCAGCGCGGCGCATTGGAGGAATTTTGCTCATTTTTGGTCAAAAACTCTGTTTTTCGCCTAGTTTTTTCACAGTTTGAATTTTTTCCTTCTAATTGTCAAATTAATGATGTAATTTAATGTGACATGATGTATTTTGATGTAATTATGCTAAATTTTCACTCATAGACGTAGATTCATCCATCAAAAGGTAGCTTGCAACTGAATGAATCAGTTTCCTAGTTTTTAGAGGCAAGTTGTTCCACTGCCTACTTTTTAGTTCTCAATTTAGATTTTGTTGGAACAGCTCTTAATCTTATGAGCTCGACCCCTAGAGGCTAGGATGAGTTTTTGGTTGCCTATATCTTGTAATTTTTCAGTCATTAGCATAGTTGGAATTTTGGGAATGCTTTGAGCATTATTGTACATTCATCTCTGCAGTTTGGCAAAGGAATAGACCAGGGTTTGCAGCACTTTATGGGATTCTTGTGGCATCTTGATTTGGTATTGTGTTTCCTTATGTAATTTCAAGTTTTACATGTGATTTATGTATGGCATTATCTCTCTTTGCTTCATCTTAACTAAATCAAACAAAGATTAAGGTAGAATCCATTGAAATTGCAGTGCTCTACCTAGGGTATGTTTAGTTATTTATGTTTTTAGCTGTTTGAAGAGGATCCCTGAAGGTTTCTTGCCCTCTTCAACTCCTCACCTTTCTAAAGCTCTCCATTTCATTCAATTTGAAGTGTCAAATCACTTGCCTACCTTGCCCCATAGAGATCTCTGCAAAACTGAGCCTCATTCCCCAGGCCCAAATCTGCCTTTCACATTTGAGCCAACAAAACATCATTAAATTCAATCAAACTCTTTTGCACACATACCTAGCCTAAAATCAGTCTTCACATCAAGTCATCTCCAAGCCTCATTGATCTTTTTTTTTTGCTGAGATTGACAAGGAGAGAGCCCTCTCTTGACCTGGTAGGGCTAGCTACCAGGTTAAGCGTGGTTTGATGTTACCCTAGATTCTGCCTTTCTCAGCCTGAGGTAGATTTAGGCCCTAACATAGTGGCGAACATACTAGGGAGACGAAAAGTTTGTTTTTTGATTTATAAACTACAGACGGAGCCTGAAGTTATCCATGTAGCCTTCGAAATGCTCTTGCTCTGCAAGTACATAGTAGATGAACATTTCTTCAGTCAATCTTCGGTCTAGTTTATGAACTGAACATCTGGTTTCCTCAGTAAAATGTAATCAAGTTCAGATTTGATTGTTGATGGTGGACAACGATCAGACACCGCAAGGCTGAAATATTTCACCTGGCGACTCTAAATCAGTTTCGAGATCAGATCCAAGGACTCCACTGGAGGATGAACCTGACTAGCAGAAACATGAAAGGACAATATGGAAAGATCAGGTATTCAAGTTGGAATTTCATCCAAGACATTTTGTTCTTTGTAATAAATTATTTCTTCTCCCGAGAATGTCAAGAAGGCTTTGCAAATTATATTTTATTTGAGAAAATATCCTCGGCCTGCATTTGATTCCTTCCCTTTGAAGATTGTGAATACCAAAGATTTGCATGCTTTTGAGCTTGATCAAGACCTTTCTTCTGAATCTTGTGATGACCATCTTCAAACTGATGAGCCTCAAGAGACCAAGACTGATTCTGCAGCATTTGTACATACCCCTATACCCTGTAAAATTCCAGATCGATACAAGCCTATGATTTTACATCCTATATCCCATGCTTTCCCTAAAAATCATGACTTATATCTACCAAGATTTGATGGTGAACGCGAAAATATCACTGCTGAGAGACATGTTCTGAATTTTGAGTCTTTTCTTGACCTTTTTGAAGTTGATGAAGAGGATGTCAGTATTAGGCTTTTTCCTCTTTCTTTGCAAGGAAAATTCAAGAGTTGGTTCAAAACCATGCCTGATGCGAGCATTTCAGATTTCCAGCAGTTCGTCAAAGTTTTCCTCGACAGGTGGGTGGTCAGACAGAACCATTTCTTGATTATAGAAGAGTATAACTAGCTGAAAATACTGCCAGGGGAGACAGTGCAACAGTTTTCTGCCAAATTTAACCAAGTTTATTATTCGATGCTAGTTAATATAAGACCTCCTCTTGGATCTGCTCTCTTGCACTACCCAGGTGCCTTTGATCCAGAAATGGAGTTTCAGCTGAGAGAAAGGAATCTTGCAACACTTGAAGAGATGCAGAACAATGCAGTAGATGTAGAGGCTCATTTTCTGATCCGAAGGGAAAAGTTGAAGGAAGAAGAGATGAAAAACATAGATCCGGAGGAATCGACATCTCTAGAGGTAAAGCTTGACATTTTGGTAAGTGCATTGGAAGAGATGATGTAGAGGATCATCACAAGGAATGGGTATAATGTTCAAGCCCATGGCTCGCTGATTGAAGAAGAACAAGTTGTTGATCCAAAACATTTTGTTTCTTATCCCAGTTGTCATAGATCTGATAATGATTGTTTTATAGATCATCTTGGAGAAGAGAGAGCTGTTGATATGACATGTATGCTTGATGATGTGTTTTATACTAATGATTTTCCTCAGTTTGATCGGTATGATGATGATTATGTTCTTCAAACAGAAGCTAATCTTGCAGACAAATCAGCAGCTAGTTTCTGGGAGGAAGAAGTTCACTTTCAGCAGCTTGAATACAATGTTTAGCCATCACATATTAGCTATGGAAATGATGAGGAAAGTGCAGCAAATTTTGAAGTAAGTGAAGGATCTTTGCCTTTTTGTTTTGCTTCGTTTCAGTTCATCAGAGACAACATTCATGCAATCCGAAATCCATTGTCGACAAGTCTTGATTTGAACCATCTTGAGGGCAATAAAAACCTTGTTCAAGACTTCTCATATCCAGATTTGCAGCCCCCGAATTCCATTGATTGTCAAGTTGCAGATGAAGACATGGAAGCTGGCACATATGATCAAATGATACAAGATGATTCCGTACCATTTTGTTTTGAATCATTTAAGTTTTTGAAGGGTAAATTTCAGAGTATATCTTCAAATGAGAAGCCTATAGGAAATCATGTAATCTCATCGAAACCAATATAAAATGGGTTGTAACAGTCTTTTCAAGTTTTTTCACGATCCAATAGCTGATGTGTTGGATTATTTCTGCAGTCAAAGTCCTTCTCCATTGATTATATGTGTTCTTGAAACGTGTACTGATACAAACTTGATCCGACAGCCGGTCTCTTTGTTATTTTCAGCAGGAGTCTTGTCACAAAGCTCAAATCAAATTTTTCATTCATGGTATGAGGAGAAGAAAAGTAATCCATTGGATGAGCTAAGTCCCAGTGTGCATGAACTTCAAGATCCTTATGCAGTGTTTTTGGAGGCGGATAGAGAATTCGTAGTATTCAACGGATCTGTTCACAATTTTTCATGGGAGTTACCTTTCAGTAGTTCTCTCTTGTTGTTCATAAGCAAGCACCTGTGGAGAATTCAAACAGCAGTCGGAATACTTACTTGGTTGCATTGGTTGTTTCATTTCACTTGATCAGGTGATGAATGAAACTGTTAGAGTAGGCTTTGATGAATAAGCTCTACTTTGAGCATCATTTCCAGTTTTTCGGTTGTGTTTAAGTATCGAGTCAGTTTTTAGTTGAGTGAGAGTCAGTTTGTGTCATCAATTCGTTAGTTTTCAGTCATGCATTTCAGCTTGAGTTTTTGACTCCATTGCCCAATGGATGAAGGCACTTGTCTGCTCTCCCAAAGATTTGTAGTTCTTGGAACATTCAAGGATATACCATCCCCATTGGTGCCAATGTTAGTGTCAATCTTTGCAGCCTTCCTCCAGTGATCAAACATGCTCTTACAAAGTGATTTTAAGGTGTCAAGGTCAAATTTTGTCATTTTAGTGAGTCTTCAAGCAAAATTTGGTCACTAGGTATTCGGTCTAAGGTTTGCTTTTACTCCTGTCAAAGTTGTCCAAATGTCAGTCCATGTCACCATTTAGCTGAGTGTACCATCATTCAGAGGGTTTTCATCATCATGCCAGATTCCAAAGGGTCATTTTACACCTTGTTCACGCTTCATTTGTGCCTAGGTAAGGTTCATTTCCCTCTCCTAGGGTTTTGAAGGTAATTTCTCTTGAATGGTCAAATCATTAGCAAAAATTGTATCCTAATGTTCATACACCTTCCCCTATCCTTAATTTACCTTATTAAACACTTCCCATCACCGAGATCCCCCAAATTCCTCATTTTCGCACAAACCCTAGTTTCTTGCTACAACTTGGCAATTTTCTAGGCTAGGCCTGTGTTTTTCCCTTTTTGACCCCTTCCCCTCACTCAATATTTGAAATTCCACTTTCCCCTAATTCCTAACATCCCTCCCTACTTCCCAAAATTTTCTCAACAATTTAGAAGCCCCTTATATCCTCCATTTCGCTTCATTTCGACAAATCCCTTGATCCACACATCGGGATAGGTTTTACTCCAATGATGTTTTTGAGACAGAAAATATGAATTTGGGAAAAATGAGAGAGTTTTTTGTCCAAACTAGGCCAAGGAATAAAAAACTCCTTCACTTTTTACATAGGTGTCATGGTTTTAAATAAATGTCAACAATACAGTTGCCTCAGGAGAATTGATGCACCTCTGAAGTGACCTTGGGAAAATCAATATTTCTCCTAGCTTGGTTGGCCAAATGACTTTCTTGATGAGTAAAATGATAACTAGACACAAATAGATTTCCAATGAGATATCATGAGCTCAATTTGGAGTTGAGGAAGACCTTCAAAATTTGACTGCAACAACACTCTGCCTTGAAGCAGCCTCATTTTGCACATTTTGACCAATCTTGGGAGATTTGACTTTTGACAAGGCAAATGAACTCCAAATTGAAAAATTCAAGTTGGGTTGGAAATTAGACTCAATAATATTTCCAACGAGCTATTCTGTGCCCAATTTGGACACCAGGAAGACCTCCAAAAGTCTCCTAAAAAAAGGCGTTGCACATTGAGATGAATTTTGGAAATTTTGCCTTAAAAAAACGAGTTTTCTGCCCAATGCGCCGTGCCACCCGGCGCTCGCTTTTGATGGAGGCATAATTTTGAGGAAAAATCAACATATTTGGATTTTTCATTAAAAAATATGCATGCTCACAAATGGCCAGGAATTTTTGACAATTTTTGGGCTTCCAAAAAGGTCAAAAACACCCCAAAAATGACCTTTCTGCCCCTTTTTTGACACACAAGAAGCAGTCTTGGGAGAACTCAGTTTTGGAGGGGAAAATGGAGGCCAAATTAAAAAATTCCACTTGTGATAGAATGTAGACAGGTAGAAATTTCTAAAAATACCACTTGGAGAAAATTTGGACACCGGGAAGGCCTCCAAAACCAGCTGCAAAAAGGCGCTACACATAGGGAAATCAACGCGGCGCATTGGAGGAATTTTGCTCATTTTTGGTCAAAAACTTTTTCACCTAGTTTTTTCACAGTTTGACTTTTTTCCTTCTAATTTTCAAAATAATGATGTAATTTAATGTGACATGATGTATTTTGATGTAATTATGCTAAATTTTTACTCATAGAGGTAGATTCATCCATCAAAAGGTAGCTTGCAACTGAATGAATCAGTTTCCTAGTTTTTAGAGGCAAGTTGTTCCACTGCCTACTTTTTAGTTCTCAGTTTAGATTTTGTTGGAACAGCTCCTAATATTATGAGCTCGACCCCTAGAGGCTAGGATGAGTTTTTGGTTGCTTATATCTTGTAATTTTTCAGTCATTAGCATAGTTGGACTTTTGGGAATGCTTTAAGCATTATTGTACATTCATCTCTGCAGTTTGGCAAAGGAATAGACCAGGGTTTGCAGCACTTTATGGGATTCTTGTGGCATCTTGATTTGGTATTGTGTTTCCTTCTGTAATTGCAAGCTTTACATGTGATTTATGTATTCCATTATCTCTCTTTGCTTCATCTTAACTAAATCAAACAGAGATTAAGGTAGAATCCATTGAAATTGCAGTGCTCTACCTAGGGTTTGTTTAGTTATTTATGTTTTCAGCTATTTGAAGAGGATCCTTGAAGGTTTCTTGCCCTCTTCAACTCCTCACCTGTCTAAAGCTCTCCATTTCATTCAATTTGAAGTGTCAAATCACTTGCCTACCTTGCCCCATAGAGATCTCTGCAAAACTGAGCCTCATTCCCTAGGCCCAAATCTGCCTTTCACATTTGAGCCAACAAAACATCATTAAATTCAATCAAACTCTTTTGCATAGATGCCTAGCCTAAAATCAGTCTTCACATCAAGTCATCTCCAAGCCTCATTGATCATTTTTTTTGCTGAGATTGACAAGGAGAGAGCCCTCTCCCGACCTGGTAGGGCTAACTACCAGGTTAAGTGTGGTTTTATGTTACCCTAGATTCTGCCTTTCTCAGATTGAGGTAGATTTAGGCCCTAACACAAACAATCAATGAGGAACAGTATAAATTATTTGAGAGAGTTTGAGCCAATTTTTATGGATAGAAATGTAATTTTGAAAACCCCACGGTGCTTGCACGAGTTTTATTCATAAAAAATTCATTTTTTCACACAGGTTATGTATAAAAACCACGGTAGCCTAGTGATTTTTTCTATTAAAAAATCATTGGGGTGCGCAGGTTTCGCCACGAAAACTTGCGCACCTTCGAGGGGGAATTTCAAAACCTTGTTTCATTCTAAAAAATGACATAAAAGATTAGAATGAAAAACTAAACAAATGAAAATAAAGATAATGATGAGGTAGAATACCTGGAGTCGACGGTTCTCGAAATGGCTGACTGGTTCTCCCGATATCTGCTCTGGAAGGTTTATGGCAAAAAAACATTTTCTCTGCTCTGAAAACCAAAAGGTAAAAATGATTTGTTTTGACCTATTTATATAGGTTTCAATGAATAAAATAATATTATTTTGTTTATTTTCACATTTAGGAGTCAAATTTTGAATGTTTTTCCATAATTGAAGAGCAGGTGATTGTAATTTTTTGAGTTTTTTTGCAGGGGACAAGTTATGTTTGAAAATAATCATTTTGACAATTAGACTTTTATCACTTTTTTGTGATCTTTAAAAAATACGAAAAAGGGAAACCATTGAGTCCTATTTTAATCCATTTTCAAACTCTCTAAAGATGAAAATATCACCGAGCACTTGACTATTAAAACTCGTTAAAGTAAATGAACAGTTATCTATTCAATATAAGTTTACCACTTTTCCAGATTGAACTAGACTACTAGACTATTTACGAAAAAGGTATACGTTGACTAAGCATGGTCAACAGAGTTCTCTCCTACATTATTTTATCCTTTTTCAGGTTTTGAGAGACTAAATTTACGAAAAATAACACTACAAATTATACTTATGTTTTTCTTCTGACTCCCAAAGACTGAAAAACACTGAGTTAATCCTATGTTGGACTCATTAAAACTAAACAGTGTAGGACCTGTCGATTACAATAGGACTAAACCACTCCTTCTTAGGGTTCGTTAAAAATACTGAGATGGACTCGTCCGAAGGATGAGCTTACACGATAAGAAAATTTTATCCTCCTTAATATTGCCAAAAATAAAGATGTACTTGCCAATAATGGTGGGGGAAAAAGTGAGAAAAACAATCCATTTTTATTCTTGTTTTAAAAATCAGCATGTTTCTCTTGAACACAACTTTGTCGCACTCATGTTTGGGTTGGGTAATCCTTTTTTCTTACAGTTAATCAAACCTCATTGAAAGTCTTCAACCGGTTTTGGGTATTATCTTTAATTAAAATGCTGCCAAGCCATTTACAGTGTCATTGTGTGTTCAAGAGAAAGTTCAATTTAAAATTCGCCATTCATTGCAAACATTTGTCTCCATTCGCGTTGATCGTCCCTGAGTTAATCCTTGCAAAACATTTCTCCAAAACTTGACCTAATGGTTCTATGTCGTAGGCTTTCCTGTAATGGATCACTTTCTATCGACATCATCTCATTATCTAGAAAGTTTATTTAGAATCCTATCAGTACCTTGGAATCGGCATGCCCTAATGGCAGGTTTATCGCATTCGATGACAAGTTTTCATCATTGACCTTCGATTGAATGATTCTATGAGTGTTTGATTTCAAATAATTCATTCACACTTCATAGATTATGTTGAATTAATTTGAGAGCCATTGTCATTATTGGTGGTTTCTCTCACACTTGTCACCGATTTTTATCATTGATCGGTAATCAAGTGGTTTCTACCATGTTCAACTTCAACAAAATCAATTGCATGGATAGGTTCGTACTAGTTCAAGAAGCAGAAATCAAGAACCTGGATCTAGTTTCAACCATCCAGGCTGCGAGGAGTTATGTATTCATGATATAGTAGACTTGTTTATAACATATGGCTCCACCCATACTTTGTCTACTTTTGATGTAATACTAAAGTCATAATTGTACCATAAAATTTAGTTAATTTTGCTCTAAGTATGGGAATGCCTACCTCAGTGATGATATATATTTGCATTAAATGTTTCTTACGGGTTTTTGACTAGTGTCTCCAATCTAATCCTTGGAATGATAAAGCGCTTCACCTTCTCGAAAAACTTTCCCAGACTTCACACTTTAGGGGGAAATCTGTTACACGTCATTTTGTCACCATGACATTTGACTGTCATTATGGGTCTATCACCATCCATATCATGCTCCCTTGGAGGTCAAAAATATTCATGTTCCTGAACCAAGTCTTGGAATCTGGAGAAAAACTCTTTAAAACCTTTAAAATATTACCTGCGCGTTTTTTGTGACCATTGCCTGCGCATGCATTGATACTTCTTCTATTAGCCACGATGGTCACCACTCTATTTTCCACTAAAAACTGCACACCCACTAAAAAGGAACTAAACAAAAAAATGTAACTTTTATAAGCCTAGTTGGTCGAATATTCTCCCACCTAGAAGCCTCTAGAGTCGTGCGAGTTCGAGTTTTATCCCTCTACTCATGGAGCTTATCCCTTGTCTAAAAGAACCCTAGTCCCTTCATTGGAGAATCTCATCCCTTTCTTCATGGATCTGAAACCTCCTTAATCTCTCTATAAATTGAGCTAAAGTTTCAGGTTGAAGGGTAAATACTTGTATGTGTAGATTCTAAGCTATAGAGAGTTCATAGAGTTCATAGATTATGAATTACAAAGTTGTTGGTTGTACATTGAATACCATACCTTTGTGCAGACAACTTCATGTTGGTCATTCTAGAGAGGAAGGCTTTTCAAACCGAGGAAAACAATTGCGAAGACACACGAGAGAAATATGTACAACATCAAGGCTCAGGTTGTAAGAGTTCTCTTTTTTATTTCTAATAATACATATGGATCTATTTTTCTCATTGTATTGTTTTTGAATTCATCGAAATGATGTCAATACTTAGAATCCTTGATCACTAAGTTGAACTAGTATTTATGATTATTATATACTACAGGTGCTTTGATCATTTGCATTGTTTGTGATTGCAGGTTCGTCTTAGCATTGAAGGATTACTTTGGAGTGAAAGGAAAATTGCTACATCAATCGTCTCGATTCAAAGGTAAGAGAATAATCTCATCATTTCTAAGTTATAATAATAGAAAATGAAAATAATCTAGAGAAAGAGGCATTTAAATGGTTGTTTGTTTCTAGTTACCTGTTGGGTAACTAGGGAGATTTCCCTTGTCCACAAGAGGGATTAATCCACAAAACAATGTGCTTAAGAAAAACTAAAAATAAAAACTAAAAAAAATTAGAGGTTAAGTGTTGTAGTAATCACTTAACTTCTCTTTATTTCCTTTCTTTCTCTGAACCTTCTACCATCCCCCTGAGTGTGGGAAAATTGGAATCATGACCAAATCGATCAGGATTTTCTTTGGTGGAGGTTCTAATTTGTGTGAATCAAAACGTTCCAAAGCATGAAATTTCTTTGTTCCCACCGTCTCATCCTCTTTGTGTGCCACATTTTTCTGTTAATCTGGTCCATAGATTGATTCTGATTATCTACCATTCTACTTGTGGGTTGCATTTACCACATGGACCTAAGTACTCCCTTATTATTGGTGTGATGGGTTATCTGTGATTTTTCCCTTCTTCATCCTCCATGGTGAAGGGTTCAAAAAGATGTCATCCTTTTATTTTTTGGTCCTTCCCCTTTTTCTTTTTTGGGGAGTTTTTTTTCTTGGGGGCATGCATCCTACAAATGTCTTATTTGGTAACATGAGCAAAATCTGAATTCCATATTTTCATAATCCATTAGTTAGGTCCACTATAATTTTTTATGTTTTATATGAATGTGGTTAGTTATACTTTTACTTAATTCTATTTCTACATAGATTCTAGCGAAAGTAAATAACCCTTTCTCCATTCTCTCGAAGTTGATCTTTTTAAATGAACCAAAATTGTTTCCAATATCCTCGAGAACCTTGTGTTGCCAAAAAGGAAGGGAAAATTTCAGTATCCTCACCCACATATTTATTGTTGAGACCACCATTGTTGATGAACCAAAATCTGGGAACCAAGGGGTGATGAAAAGCCATACATTTCCAAAAACCAGGGCCCTTCTTTTAAAATATTCCTGGGTATCAAACTGAACAATGAAAAATCATTTTGAGTATAGGTATATCTCATAGTTATTGGTATAGGTTATAAAATCCCACTAATTTAAAGCATTGGACTTGAGCAAAAACCCATTAAATCTGCAAATCAGTTCCCTAGATTGAAGAACTAAAAAATGTTGATTTAACTCTGTTAGGTTTATCTCTGTAGCATATGTTTTTTGTTTTTGTTTGAAAATATAATGCTCGTGATTTATTGTGGTAGATATGATGGGTTAAAACCCTTACCTCATGCTCCATCCTTGTAGGAGACTGAACCTTCTAGGTTTCTAGATCCTGAAGCGTCACATCACAACATGAAATTCAAGACAATGGTGGAATTTCTTGAAATCTTGTAATCTTGTAATTGAGTTAGATCCTAAAGCTACTTTCATTCATGGAGATGAAATTGTATATATTAGTAAAGACCTAACTAGTTCTCTATATTCATATTGATATTATCCATAAGATCCAAACTTGATACCTAAAAAAGGAAGGAATTCCTATTTAGGGTATTAATAAAAATATGAAAGTCCTCCCCATGTTCCAACTCTTCCAACTTTCCATCCAACCTAGATCGATAGGGTTATGGGGTTTTTTAAGGTGTATCTGCACTGTTGCAAAATTTGTTGAGGTTGTGTAAGCATGGATCTAAACATGTGACTTAAAAGGATTAGAGCTAAGGGGTGATACCTTCCAAATCCAATTTGATAGCACCGATGGGATCAAAAAATACTATTAACAATTAAGGTGATATGACTTAATAGACATATTTTATGGTGGGCGTCCCCTTGTAGAGTAGAATAAATCCCTTTGGTCTATCGACATAGAGTTTAATAAATTGAAAAAGTAATCCCCCTTCAACCGATAACTTAGATCCCACCACAATGCATCTAGGGGAACTGGAAAATTGCGGGAGATTGGGGAAGAAAACAACCAAACCACTCTCGAGGTTACCCAAATTAGTCTTGGAACTTCTCCTTGAATGATAATGTACTGTCCGTCTCTCTTCGATAATAGCCACTAGTTTCCTGGGTCAACCATGCAGCCACAAACTACACATGTCAAGATACCACAAGCTCTTCCTATGGTTGAAACCATAATACACAAAGCTTGCACCATTTTTATGTCTAATTATAAATTCCACTTATCAAATAAATTAAAACTTTATATGCATAATAAATTAAAGAAATAAATTATAAAAGAGACTTTACATTCCTTGAAAAAAATATTTTATATACAAAATATAAAAAGTAGAGGAAGAAAAAGAAGAGAATGTAAAGTCCACTTAGGAAAACACCAAGCCCAAGATGTTTAGCAATGATGAATTAATTTTAGAGTTTAATCGACATATAGATGAGTGTTATCTAGGAAATCCCTTCTACTGATAGAAGCAATCCCTCTAGCCCAATGAGCGAATCTAGTAACAACCGAGACAAACACAAGCAAAAAATCCTAGCTTAAATTAGAATGACATGAGAAAGGAAGATGACCTACCTCACTCCTATGTGGTCGTTGTTGGAGCTGTATTAATCACTGTTGAATGACTAAAATAGTACACATAAATTATCAATCCAGGGACGTCTTTTATTTCAGAATGACATGAGAAAGGAAGATGACCTACCTCACTCCTATGTGGTCATTGTTGGAGTTGTATTAATAATTGTTGAATGAATAAAACAGTACACATAAATTATCAATCTAGGGACGTCTTTTATTTCAATGACAGTTGCACTGTCTGTGCTGATACACTCAACCAGAAGTAATTCCAAATAAAATAAATCGTTGCTGAAGTAAATGCTGGAATTAAATCACTCATGCAGAAGTAAAATGATCTACAAGAATATAATCACACTTCAATCAATCTGCTGTAGCACACCACACAACAATTATCCAGCTGGTGTCTCTAATCTCATATGTGTAACAACATACAAAATATTGAAATTGAAGCAGATATATTCACAGCTGAAACAATAGCAACTGCACCTCTACTGATACATAAACAAAAATACAAACACATATACACAACTAAGTTAATCACTACAATCCTTCCTAAGAAGGAGGGCCCTTCGTCCCTAGAAGGGTGCAGGTAGAGAACGAACTTAATGGAAACTAAATCGAATAACACATGTAACAACAATAATAGGATAATCTGTATTAATATGAGAAAAATTACAGAGCCAAAATAATGTTGTTCTCCGCTAACCTTTCGACCTCTAGGGCCGAGAAATATATAGTGGTTACATCTCAGAAAATCAAGAGATAGATCAGTCATGAGAATCTTATGATTCTCATGCCGATTGAAATAGAATACATATGGTTATAAACACTTCTTAATAAAAGTCTGACTAGAAAATTATAGATTACAATAAAAACCTCCCATAGGTTGTTGTCCAAAAATACAATGCTAAATAACTTCTACAACTATCGCCATAAACCACAGCTGTAGCGTAACATCTAAAGGATAGGTTAGCAACAGGAGTTGACGAGATCCAGTGAACGGTACAACTGTATCAGCAGTTCGCCAGCGGGTCTGTAACAACAAAGTGTAACAACAGTTTCTTGGCTTGTCTGTAACAACAAAGTATAACAACATCGTGGTGTAAAAAGGTCGTTGTAAAAACACACCCTTAACTTCTCATGTATACCTCGTGCTCGAGATCTTTGGTGCTTCAAATGACATCTGGAAAGACAACACAAAGACCATAGATCTTCTCCAAACATTCATCCTCAATTAGTCATAAAAAGGCACATTATATCATAATAATTGATGAAATGGAAAAGTAATGAAAATAAGGTGAAACAACACAAGTTAGGATAGAAAGGTAGGAAAAAGAGGCAAAGATAGTCCCATTGGTTGTATTCATGAGGAAAAATAGGAAAAAAAAATGTAGGAAAAGTGTGCAAAACTGGCACCCAACATCTCCCCCCAATTGAAACACTTGCATGTCCTCATGCAAACTCATATCTCATGGGAATATCTCCAATGCAGGTCAGTGAGATCATAAGCGCCAACTATATCTTCATCTGCAGACCTGTACCCCTGATTGGTCATCGGCTGTTGGACCCAGGGCTCTGATTCATACTTGCTCAATTCATAATTACTCTGATAAACCTCAATTAGCAGTCAGATCAAAGGAATCTTGAATCTAAATCCGAGCCAAAAAGCACCAAGGGATTGTACTCTTTGTGCATATTCTGGTACATGTGTAACAACCACCACGAAATTCTGGAATGAAAATGGGTTCCCCTTCAGTAGCTCAGCATTGCTGGCTCCCGTGCGTTTCAAGCACCTAGTCAAGGCTTGGCTCTTCATCATTGAGAACTGATTGAGGTAGAATTTCACAATCCTTCTTCTGTAAGTGGCAGCCAATTCCTTTATCCCAGGAGTACTCAACATTCTCATGAATTCTCACCTTAACTCGGCAGCCTGTCCCGGTTCTGCCGGGACCCACAATGCCATCTTCTCCTCATTAGCATCCATAGAATTGATGGTCAAATGCCACTCAATATAATTTTCATGAAGGACACAAAAGCTCGCAACTGAATATCCCCCATATAGGAGAATACTGTCACAACCATCTGCATACTCACATGCTCACAAATGATATTTTGTAAGAATAATCACATAGCATGCTTTTCTCATTGAAATCGGAGGCACGGAACACATCTAAAAATGTGCGAGTGGAAGAACATAAATAGGGTCTATCCTCCATAATGGCTTTCATCTGGAACAAGAAGTAATGTTCCCATAGAAAAATAGGATAGGATGGGGAAGGTCATCTGCACCCTAGCAAATTGAGGGCGAGCTCATGAATTTTTTTCTTGTTTATGGTAAGATCCTAAACCTGCTGCTGTAACAATAGCAACTATTCCTCCTATTTCTTTAGGGCTTCCTTATTCTTATAATTCTCCCATCATTTCTTCAACTCTTCTTTCATCCATCTTTCATGTAAGGTGTCTATCTCCCTCCGATTTTCTTTCAGCGAAATCGTCCCCTCCCGAAGGGATATTGCTTCCTGTTTCCACTTTTGTAATTTAGAAATTAACAAGATTTTCTCAAAACTCCATCCCGAGATGGGACTTGACGCTATTTTTCATTCAATATCCACATCAATAATGGATGTAACAACCTCTGATAAATGGGGTTGTTCCACCTCTGTTATTGGTTCTTGTGTAACATCAACTTCCTCGATGGGTTCTTGTGTGTCAGCTCCTTCATTTCCACCTAGAGTAGCCTCTTTGTCCATTGTTGTTTATTTTACAATAGGAGTGGCCTCCACAGGTTCTTTTGTGTCAGATTCTAGGTCAATTGTTATAGGAGGCTCTGCTTTAACTGATGTTTCTTGTGTAACAACAGTATCCTTAGCAAGTTCTTATATAACAGCCTCATGTCATTCTATTTCTATTTCCATTGGGTTGATGTTTTCTCTATAGACCTTATATCTTGCTACTGTTAGTTCTTGAAAACCTGTCGTGCATACAGACACCAGGATTTCCTTCCGCTCAGATAATTTTCGCTTCAATTCTTCATTTTCCTTTCCTAGATTTTCGAGTTCTAAAAATAGGACATGAGTTTTTTCCTTACCTGATGAGGAGGGTTGCCTTACTTCTTCTAATACTTCTGCTTCTGTTTGCTTTCCGGCCATAGGCAAAGGTTCTGCAGGTATGCTGACTTTCACCCTCTGTTTTGGACGTCTATCCCAAATTGGTTCATCAGTAGTTTCTTTCCCAATTTTTACTTTGGTAGGCCGAGTCTGGGTTTCTGCTTTTGCCTGACTTCCTCCTAAAGTCGTGGTCTGTTTCCCCCGGATTGTCCTCGGCCTCTTTCGCTTGAATTATTCCCAAGTGTTTCCTTGCTGGCCTAGGGCATCTAGCATGATTAAACTGATGATTTTGTGATTGGTCACACATGCTTCTGGGTGTGATGTTGTCTTTACTACTGCCGCCATGTGCTTGATGTTCCCTAGTAAGTAGAATGGAAGATTCATATTTTGCTGGTGCCGAAGGTGATTAAGTAGAGGAAAGTGATAGTTAAACATTATCTTGGATCTTCCCTCACAAGTGAAATATTTAATTAAACCCAGGGCGACATCTGCCCAAGGCTGAGGAAGTGACAACCTGTCAATTCCTATCCCTTTCTTCTCCAATTTTTCTTCTCCATATAGGAAGTCTTCTTTCAAGGAGGGGTCATTGATTTTTATTTTAAACCACCTCCATCCCTCTACTAGAAATGTAGTTACCCAGGCAATTACCTCTTCAATCACCTCAACTTGTAGGCCCTTGACTCGGGTCTGATTTTTGTTCAAATTATGAGTGAATTTGATTGCCACCACCTCGTCCGAGCCTTCTAGCTTCTAGAAATACTCAATCCATCCGACATCTCTGAATATATGGTAGGCTTCTGGAAAATTCTACAAGGCATCCATAGCCGGCTTGTTCCTAGCCGCTGCTCCACCCATCTTATTGTTGTTTCTGAATTCGCTTCTTACTGCTCAGCCCCGCTGTAATATCACTGCACTGCTCACTACTTCTTGACGTCTCTGCTTATCCCAATTGACGAGTTTGCAATGAGGATACAAGGTTTTAGTCGAGGAGGTTGATGGGAAGTGACATATTTTACGGATTACTGAATCATACCTCACACTAGTCTTCATAAATGTCCCGTTATGGAAAGTAATGGGTTCTAGTACACACGCTCTCTTCCAACCGAATTTATTCATCATTGGCATTTGTGCTATTAATTGGGTGCATGCGGATTTGATATAGGTTTATGACTACGGATATTTGCAATGGTTTCAAGACATATCCCCTCCCCTGCCTTAATGGTGATGCTCGCTCATGGTCGTCACGGGAATATCATTACTTCTGCCAATAATCACCAAATCATAAATGATAACGTTACCTTTTGAATGACATACCTGAGGTGACATGGAGGAAGATTTCAAATTGGCCGCATAACGATTGCAGCGCTTGTGTTGTTGTTTTTGGCTGGCACGATTATTATTTTTATGGGATGAAATATAAGAAACAATTTTCGTGGTTGTTGGCTGTTACATGTGTAACAGCCAAGACAACCCTTAGATTATTATTCAAAAAACATAATAAGTAGGAGAAATTGGTATAGAAAAGAAAATCAAATGAATACCATCATCCTATAAAAGGGATTAGGAAGGGAAAATGATGTTTTTGGGAGAAAATTATGGGTGTAACAGCTGCCACAGGAGTGGTTTTCAACTGTTACCAACTATCTGACTACGCCTTGGAAAGGGGTTTTCAGAGTTAGATTTATTATTTTTGTTTTATTTTATTTTTATTTTGTTATATATATATATATATATATATATATATATTAAACATGTGTAACAGCTGCCACAAGGGTGGTTTTCAGTTGTTGCAGTTATTAGAATTTCAATTTTCAAGCTGCACAAGAGAATGCTCCCCTGCTGTTGTAACATGAAGATTAGAGTCCACGAATATGTTAACAAATGATTCCTTTGAAGCAGGTTGATTATATAGCCTTAGACAGTGCCCATGAACTAGTGATGGTGTCTTAGCACTTTTGATCGTGACCAATTGTACAGTCCCATTGTCAAAGACCATGTCCACTTCGTAAGGACCTAGCCATCTGGTGCAGAGCTTGTCTTTGAAATCCTTGAACCTTGAATCATACAAAAGAGCCCAATCTCCTTTCTGGAACTCTTTCTTATTAATAAACCCATCATGCCATCTAGCTCTTTGCTGCTGAATTATCTATGTCTGTTGAATAGCAGCTAGCCGTTTCTCTTCCAACTCATTGAGTTGGTTCAATATTTGTGTTTGTGCCGCACTTAAGTCCAGATTGACTTGTAATTTTGTTCTTAATGTCTTTATTTCAAACTCTAAAGGAAATAGAGGATTCTTACCATACACCAGTTCATATGGTGAGAAGCCTGTAGTATTCCTCCATGTTGTCCTATAAGCCCATAGTACCTCTGGAATTTTCTCGGCTCAGTTTTTTTAGTGGCTGGCTACTATCTTTGTTAAGATTCCCTCAATGAATTTATTGGTGCTTTCCACTTGAACATTTTCTTGTGGGTGATATGGTGAAGTGATTCTGTGATGAATTCCATACTTTTCAACTAGCTTCTTGATAAAATGAGATGTGAACTGAGGCCCCCCATCTGTCACTATCTCTCTGGGTATCCCGAAGCGAAAAAAAATATCTTCAAATAGGAAGTCTGAAACATCTTGCTCTATTTATCTAATTAGGGCCTTTGCTTCAACCCACTTTGAGACATAATTGGTGCAGACCAATATATATGATTTTTGTTGCGATGAAGGATTAATTGGCCCCACAAAGTCTATGGCCCATTTCTAAAATGGTTCTATCACTATCTGAGGCTGTAACGACATCTCATCTGATTTCAGAGGCTGGCCCATCCTTTGGAAGCTATCACATCCTTTCACAAACTTCTTGGCATCTTGGAATATAGTTGGCCAGTAGTACCTTGTTGAGAGTACTTTATGTCATGTCCTCTTGTCAGCAAAGTTTCCTCCACAAGGTTCCTCACGAAAAGCCTTCAAGATCTCAAATACCTCATCTTCTCTAACACATCGCCTAATTTGAAAATCTGGCCCGGTGTGATAGAGATTGCCTTCTATCCTGTAGTAGGTAGCACTCTGTTGTATAATATTCCTCCTTTCCTTGGAAGAAAATTGGTGTGGGAATTTTTCTGCAGCAAGGTAATTGGCTATATCTATATACCATGGTGAGTGAGTAGAGATGGAAACAAGATATTCATCTGGAAAAGAGTCCTTAGTGGTAGTGCAGTCATCACTTATAGTTGATCTAGAAAGAAAATCGGCAACTACAATATCTTTTCCAGGTTTATCTAGAATAGTAATATCAACTCTTGTAACAACAATAACCATCTTGTAACTCTACCATTAGTAACATGTTTTTTCATCAAAAATCGAATCGCATCATGGTCATTGTGTACAAATATTTGATACATGGTGATGTAGTGTCAAAATTTGTTGATAGCATGCACTACTGCTAGAAATTCCTTCTCAGTAATAGTGTAGTTGAGTTTTGTTGGAGTTAATTTCTTACTAATATAATAAATGGTGTAAGGTTTCTTCTCTTCCAGCTGCCCCAGAACAACACCCACAACTATGTCAGATGTGTCTGTAGCAATATGATATGGAAATTCCCAGTTTGGTCCTCATAAAACAAGTGTTGTTGTTACACAATTTTTTAACTTTAAGAAGGCTTGCTCACACTTCCCTGTCCACACAAATTCCTCATCTTTCATGAGTAATGAAAACAAAGGAGATGCAATATTTGAAAAGTTATCTATAAATATCCTATAGTATCTTGCATGTCCCAAAAAACTACGTACCTATTTTGGAGTCTTAGGGGTTAGGATTTTCGAAATTACCTCAATTTTTTCAGGATCTACCTTGATCCCATCTGTCGAAATGAAATATCCCAGCACAATTCCCTCGATCATCATCATGTGGCATTTCTCCGTGCTCAGAGCAACATTAGTTTGTTCACAACGTTCCAACACTTTTTCCAAGTCAGCTAATGCTGTCTCAAAGGCATCCCCGCAGGGTGTAAAATCATCCATAAAAATTTCAAGGTAGTCATTCAAAATATTAGAAAAAATACCCAATATTTCCCTCTGAAAGGTTGCTGGTGCATTACAGAGGCCAAAGGGAAGGACTTTGTATGAAAAATTACCCCATGGGCAAGTGAAGGTTGTCTTGTCTTGGTCTTTCAGGGCAATATGTATTTGATTATAGCTACCAAACCCATCTAGAAATGAAAATAATTGTTTTCCAAAGATAATATCCAATACCTGATCAATGAATGGTAAAGGAAAATGGTCCTTTTAAGTGGCCTTGTTAAGTTCTCTATAGTCAACACAGACTCTCCATTTTCCATTCTTTTTCTGAGCTATGACAAGTGGAGACACCCACTGGCTGTCAAAAATGGGGTAGATGAAATTAGCATTAAGGAGTTTCTGCAATTCTTCTTTCACTATCTCCTTAAGTGCAGGGTTCATTCGGCACTGCAGTTGTATAACTGGTTTGCAATCCTCTTTAAAGAAAATGTGGTGAGTATATAGGGAAGGATGGATTCTTTTCATATCTGTATACTCCCATGCAAATGAATTTTTGTATTTATGTAACAGTTGTATCAACAATATTTTTTGTTCAGCAACCAGGTTAGGATTGATGTTTAAACATTTCCGAAGTTCAATTTCAACGGGATTGCTGATAGTATGTGGAGTTGTTTTCAAATTTTCAATAATTGCATCATCTATCTCATCTTCTTCCCCCAAATCTCTAACGGAGGCAATAGAGAGTGAATTACTAATAAAACCATTAATGATATCTTCCTCTATTTTGTCCTTAAAGTATTGTGCTTTTCGAAGTGTGAGAAGAGGTAGGGAAAGATTAGATTCAGGTGAAAATTCATCCCACCAGGGACTACTTAAATCCATATGAGGTTTTGCTGGGGGATAAAGATTCAAGTTCTGAGTGGCCTGCCCTTTTGATATCAACATAGATCTGGACCTACATCCAATATATGCGTCTGCAGTGGCCGGCCACGGTCTTCTGAGGATTAAAGGATGACCCCCTAGGTTGGATTTGGTTTGTAAAATGAGAAAATCAACTGGATAATTCCAGGAAACCACAGTGATAACCACATCTTCTATCATTCCCTCAGGCTTGACACAGGACCTATCTGCTAATTCAAGCACTGTGGGTGTAGGTCTAAGTCCATGAAGTCCGAGGAAGATGAATAGGTCTTTACTCATGACATTAATGGCTGCCCCTAGATCAATCAAAGTATTAGTTATAGGCTGATTTTCAATATGGAAAGTCATTGTAGGGTTCCTTGGGTCATTATATTTAGTCAACAAAGGTTGATCAATCATGAGATCAGACAATTTCCCCATGACATGGATAGTAGCAAGGTCTTTAGGTTTCCTTCCAAACTTTTTGACGCATATATCCCTCACTGTTTTAGCATAGATAGGTACTTCCTTAAGAGCTTGTAACATTGGAATTCGCACATAAAATTTTTACGATTCCTTGAGGAATTCAGATTCAGGTTGTGAGACCAGCCCAGTTTCAGTTAATCGTTGAGGGTATGGAGGATTCTGAATGCTAACAGTCGAGTCAGCTATCACAGATCCACCAACCTTGGTCAGATTGGTTGTTGTAGGAACAATAGATCCTCCTGAGCTAGCTGCTACATATGTAACAGTAGGTGCTACATCAACTATTACACGTGTAACAACTGCCCCAGAATCATCCATATCCTTTCTAGGTGATTCACATTCTTCGGTAATAATGAGAGTATGCTCTGATCTGATTACTTTCACTGATCAAATTTGAACCTTGTTAAGTCTAATAGGAGTAATAAGATAAGTCTGGAGGGTAACCAGAGCATCCATGCTCTGGACTGCCTTATTATTTGGATTGGGGTTAGGTTGCACAGGTAATTGGGGTTGGACAGAAGGTGTAGGATTTTGAATTGGAGGCAGTTGTAACTGATGTTGTTGTATTGGTATTTCAAGAGGTACTGGACCTTGGCCATTACTTCTCCAGTTATGACCCCAAGGATTGGGTTGTGATGGAGGATATTACATTGGTGGAGGAGACGACCACTGGTTCCATGGTGAAGGAAATTGTGTTGAGGAAGGAGTAGCATACTACCATGGATATTGCTAACTATTATAAACATTATTCCAAGGATAAAAAGAGGAAAAATCTGAAGGCATACCTATAGGTCGCGGTGGCCCTGGTCTCTTTGATCCGATGAAATAAGAAGATTGAACATCCTTGCTTGATTCTTGAACTACTGCCTTTAGTCTGGGAAATTCAGGACACTAATTAATAGAATGTGCCAACTCACATATGTTGTACAGGCTGACACTATCAAGTCCACATTCTCTTTCCAAATGTTTCTTTTTGCATCAGGGATAGAATATTTCTAAGGCTGCTTCAAATTCTTCTTGTTCTTTCTTGACTTGTATCGTAGTGATTTGGGCAGAGAGAGTGCTAAGGAGGTTGGTTTTAAAATCCTCAAATAAGTTCTTGATCTCTACTCTGGTTACTTCTCCACTCGTGGACTTCTGTATCCGGACTGAAGGATCCTGAACTGAAATTTTCCCTTTAACCGATCCTCTTGAGCTACGCAAACAAAGCTTCATTATTTCATCAAGCATTTCTTGTGATATGTCTCCTTTTCCCAATAGGTTCAGATGCTCAAGAAAATAATCTCTTATACCTCTTAAGAAATTTCCTTTAGAATTTATGGGTCTAATTTACCGAACTTAGACCTTTGTAAATTGTAGTGAAATCGCTCCATATAGTCTTCCAGGCTTTCCTCATCCTTCTGTGTAATTCTGAAAATCTCATCCTTCAAATCCCTGGTTCGACAGTAATCATGATACTTAAAGAGGAATGCCTCCCTCATGTCATTCTAGGTTTGAATTGTGCCAGCACCCAGTCTCATGAACCATATTAATGATGCTCCTTTTAGAGTAGCAGGGAATAATTTCAGCTTCTGGGCATCTGAAGTGTAGTCATAACCTCTACACACCACATCGAATTCGAACAGAAAGGTATCAGGGTCTTCAACATCCATCCCTTGAAAGGATGGTAGGGATAATAAAGGAATATTTTTCATAGGAGCCTCATCCAGTGTTACTACTATTGGGAATTCAAAAGTAACAGAGCTATCTGTCTTGACATTCTCATCCCCCATGGCTGATTCTTCCTGATGGGATGAAATGACCTTGGAGTGTACTAGAGATTGACAAATAAAAGGATCAAGTTGTTCCAGGACCAGCTATTTAACAACACTACTAGCATCCAAATGATGATCAATTAAATGTTGTTCCTCAGGTCCCTGATGCTCCCCACTGGTCTCTCTGTGTCCTTCAATTCTCAGATCCTGATTAATGATTCTCCATTATTGTTTTGAATCTGGAGTCTTGGTATCAGGAGTGGATATGTTGTTTGAAGGGTGGTGAGGTCCAGACACGGAAGACACCGATGGCCCAGGATTTGATGCGGTAGCTTCTTTCTGTGGTCCTGTCTTCCATTATCTCTGTATGACATGGACTATTCCTTTTCTTCCCTTGAGATCAAATCTCCAAAGAATGTCTTTCTTCCCAAATCTGCACTCTTCTTTTCCTTCTTACGACCCGTATTTCCTATAGTCAGTAGAGTGGGGGGTGTTTGTAGATGTTGATGTTGTCCTACCAGCACACATGGGCCCTATATGTATCAATTCATCCTATAAGTGCTTCAATTTCTACAACAGTGAGCCCGCTCAAGTTTGTTAGAGCGATGTGCAGGTTCTTACCTCTTGTCTTACTGCCCAACGATTGTATAGATGAAGACACCATAAAATAACACCCAAAAATTAAACTTGTAAGTGTCCCAGCAAGACATTGGTGAGCCCACTCAAGTTCGTTAGAGAAATGCACAAGTTCTTACCTCTCGTCTTACCGCCCAACAATTGTGTCATTGGTGACACTCTAAGAAAATTAAATGCTCAGAAATTCACTCTCTTAAGTGTCCCAGCAAGAAATTGGTGAGCCCACTCAAGTTCATTAGAGCATTGTGCAGGTTCTTACCTCTCATCTTACTGCCCAGAAATTGTGTCACTGGAGACACTCTAAAAACACACAGAAAATGCACTTCTAAGAAAAAAATATGTTTGATTGGATCGTCACTGCCATCCCCGGGAATAGTGCCAAAATATTGGAGTTGTATTAATCACTATTGAATGACTAAAAATAATACACATAAATTATCAATCCATGGACGTATTTTATTTCAATGATAGTTGCACTGTCCTTGCCGATACACTCAACCAGAAGCAATTCCAAATAAAAGAAATCATTGTTGAAGTAAATGATGGAACTAAATCACTCATGCATAAATAAAATGATCAACAAGACTGTAATCACACTTCAATTAATATGCTCTAGCATGCCACACAACAATTATCCAGCTGGTGTCTCTAATCTCATATGTGTAATTACATACAAAATACTGCAATTGAAGCAGATATATTCACAGCTGAAACAACAACAAAAACACCTCTACTTATACATAAACTGAAATAAAAACAAATATACACAACTACCTTAATCACTGCAATCCCTGCTAAGAAGAAGGGCCCTTCCTCCCTAGCAGGGTGCAGGTAGAGAAGGAACTTAATGGAAACTAAATCGAATAATGCATGTAACAGCAATAACATGATACTCTGTATTAATATGAGCAAAAATACAGAGCCAAAAAATGTTGTTCTCTGCTAACCTTTCGACCTCTAGGGCCGAGAACTATATAGTGGTTACATCTCAGACAATCAAGGGATATATCAGTCATGAGAATCTTATGATTCTCATGTTGATCGAAATAGAATAAATATGGTATAACCACTTCTTAATAAAATTCTGACTAGAAAATTATAGATTACAATCAAAACCGCCCATAGGTTGTTTATCCAAAAATAGAATGCTAAATAACTTCTACAGTTATCACCATAAACCACAGTTGTAGTATAACAGCTAAAGGACAGGTCAACAATAGGAGTTGACGAGATCCAGTCAGCGGTACAACTGTATTAGCAGTTCGCCAGCGGGTCTGTAACATCAAAGTGTAACGGCAGTTTGCCGGCGGGTCTGTAACAGCACAAAGACCATAGATCTTCTCCAAACATTCATCCTCAATTAGTCATAAAAAGGCATGATATATCATAATAGTTGATGAAATGACAGAGTAACAAAAATAAGGTGAAACAACACAAGTTAGGATAGAAAAGTAGGAAAAATAAGCAAAGATAGTCCCATTGGTTGTAGTCATGAGGCAAAATAGGGAAAAAAAAATGTAGGAAAAGTGTGCAAAACTAGCACCCAACAGTCATTTTTCGATGTCAATCTTGATCTTCTCACTTCCAAGCTCTCTCATTGCTATTCCTTTATGCACGAATACTTGAAAGAGAGATCAAACAACGACAAATGAAGAAAGCATAACATATGGAATTCTAATGTAAATTATATGATGGATCAAGGAGCAACATACTAAGAAAGTAATCATCTACAAGCTTATGTAAAGTAAAACATGCTTTGTATTATTGATAAATCAAAGAGGGAAGCATAGAACTAGTGCCCTTATGTTAGAAGCCTCCTTTGGGATGGGTTTCCAAGTCCAAGCTAAAACTTCTTAATATCTCCTTTCTCCTTCACTAAAATGGGAACATCTAAGTGTTACGAGAAAA
The DNA here is from genome assembly GCA_034641835.2 of Pinus albicaulis. Taxonomy (NCBI): domain Eukaryota; kingdom Viridiplantae; phylum Streptophyta; class Pinopsida; order Pinales; family Pinaceae; genus Pinus; species Pinus albicaulis. Next base: position 347,601,588 of record CM076580.1, read on the forward strand.
GCTACCCTAAGGTCTAGGTTGAGGGACCTGTTGAAGCCTCGAAAATCGCTGCTTCAAACATTAGGGGATAACCACCTAGTCGGGACCTTAGGACAGCTCCTTTTCTGTTTGGTGTGGTGGCTCCGACTGGATTGATAGGATCAGCTTCCTAATAATTTAAATGGGTTGGTGATGGAATGATTGGATGAATGTAAAATGGGACTAAATTAATGAAATAAACTATCTAACCTAATCTGAAACCTATAAATAACTCTAAAACTAACCCGGGTATCAAATATGAATACAACTTAAAGATTGTTTCAATCAAATATATAACCATGAAAATGTATTATAACTTAATTGAAATATGCAGTAGCAAATAAAGATAACTTTTTTTAAGAAATTAAACAGAGTTATAATAGTACATTGTATTCATCATTTTATATATCATTTATATACACTTATGAAAGATGAAATATTTCTACACACTCATAAATTATATGTATAAAGAAATATTGTAAAACGAGTACATATAAATGATAGAAATTTTAAAATAGAATATCTCACAACATAAGAAATTAACAGTGAATAGACAGAAATATCATATCCATCTTGATACTTTCCGATGCAATTCGATATCCAAATCCAACAACTTCAATGTAAAACAGACTCCAAGATACAGAAATGCAATTCTTAAAGGAAATTTTGCATAGAATCACCAGATGTGATCCTTTATAAAAATATAAGAGTCAATGGAGTACAGAAATGTAATCTCCAAGTCAAAATATTACAAATTCAAGACCCGTTTTTAAATGCATGAAAGGGGTTTAAATAGGTACTTAATAAAACAAAATAACTAAAACTATTCCTACAATCTATCTAATCGAAAATCTAGAAACATAATTTCAATTTTGAAGTGAACCGATTCATTGATTATCTGTTGTGTTTAATGTGCCCAGATGGTAGGTTTTGATCATATCTTTCACTTTCGCTGGATGACTCAGCCTTGAATGTAGCTGCCCAATATACGTAGCATCAGAGAATTCAGGAATGATACAATGAATAACATTCGAAAGGAATTTGATGACCATATGTTGGCTGTGTGGCTTGATTAGATAAGCCCACATAATATCCCATGAAATTCCTTGAAGTTTGCTAATCTGTTGATTCTTATTTTTTATCTCTTCCTTGCACCTGGAATCAGCTTCTTTTACTTTTGGTAAGTTTCCTGTGGTACAATCTGAGATTAAATTAGTGGCATACAAGCTATCATTAACCAATTGTGTAATATTATTCATCATATTTTTAGCTCTTGATATGGCTCTTTCTGATTTCATCAACTACTGTTCCCATTCTGCAAATAAAATTTCTTTGTGTCTTTCCTCAATTCTAGGAAGAATAGCTTTTCTTCCCTGCTCTGTATCCTTCCATGAAAGGAACTCAGAAATTTTATCATCGGCATCATCAATTTCTTGCCTGAGAATGATTGCTTCATCTATCAAAGATGATATTATTTCGCACAAAGGCTCAACTTGTGTCAATTTCAGACAAAACTCATTCAACTCTTGAGATAGCAGTTTGTTTGTTTCAAGGGCTTCATTTTTTAATTGCTCTATTTTAGGATAATCCTTGAACTTGTCCAATGTTGATCGGAATGTTTTCTCTTGTTCAATCTTTGAATTTTTCTCACTTTGTAGAAGATTTTGTAGCTTTTCTACCACTTGATTCAACTGTTGTTGTTTTTTCAAGGCTTGTTCATCAGCTTTATTCCTTTCAATGCTAAGATGCTCTTCTAGCTGTTTAGATCTAAGCTCCTGATCTTGCAATTGTTTTTCTAGCTTAACAAGCTTTTGCTGATGCTTTGTGGCCTATTCTTCCAGCATAGCTATCTGTAAGTCTTTTTGTTTCATCAACTGAGAGACTTCAGAAGCTTTATCTATAGTTGCAGCACTATAGGCACATGTGTATTGAGATAATTTAGTGAGATCCTTAGATGGATTCACCTCAGCATATTTATAAACAATATTCATAAACTCCACCTGTGAAGTTGAAAGAGAATCCTGATCAGTTCTCCTCCTCTTTCTCTGCTTTCTCACAACAACCCTATGCTTGGGACTGTAAAATACATCCAAAGGAGGGATTTCTTCTATCTTCAACATATTTTCACCTATGGGATGTTCAGGAATAACTTCCATATCTTGGTCTTCCAGAACATTAACTTGGGGATTATTCTGTTGTCGTATTTTTCGGGAAAATTTCTCATATTGGTTTAGCAAATGAGGAGAAATTATAAGTTCAGCAAATTCTACTACTTTTTCAGCAGCTTCCTCTCTTCCAAGTTGAGAATCTTGATTATTGCTTATATCTCCTTTTTCTTCTTATTCAGTAGCCTTATTGTTTGTGCCTCCTTTCTCAGAATGTATATTGGTATCAGTGCCTGTGCTTTCTTTTCCTGTATGGGCTGAAGACTGTTGATCAGTATGTACATCAAGTTTAGCAGTTGTTTCTTTCTTCTCAGTATCAACTTTGCTGCTAATGTCTTCTTTCTGCATAACAGGATTAGTTCCTGTTACTTCTTTCTGTGTCTGTATAATGACCTTGTTGGCAGATGTTTCTGTTACTGCTTTGCTAGATGTATCTTCTTTTTCCTTCTGTTGTGACTCTGCCTCCTGCATAAGAAATCTTAATTGATCTAGAGGAGCTTTGAGCAATCTCTGGCTTCTAAATAACATAAACTTATTCATCTCTTCAGTATGGAATTTGGACTTGGGGAAATCATAAAATTGGGACAAATTATCTACATAAACAAATAAATCATCGAACTCATCTGGTTTGTTTTCAAATCGAGCAATTGAAACTGAAGTAGTAAAATCAAACGCCACCTTCCTTGGGTCATATTGCCTGCCTTGGACTGTTGAAAGCTTGAGATTAGTTATCTTGCCAACTTCTTTCTCAGCATGAACAAAATTATTGAGAGTGTAATATCCACATTTAAAAGGAAAAGTAGGCCACATTAGCTTCTTGCTATTCTTCAAAGTCCTAGACATGCCTTCTACTGTTAGCTGATATGAAATTTCCCGTGATAATAGTTTATCTGGAACATACAAAGGAAGAATGTGTGGTTCTAAAATACTCCCGAAAACTCTGATATACGTGAATCTTTCTTCTCTGAACCAATCTCCAATCGAGGATAAATCAAATTTAGCCTTCTTAGAAAGTCTAGGAGGGAATCGGCCAAAAATAGTTTGATAAAACGGGATGAGGAAACCGTGAAAAACTCTGTAAACATGGTTTTTAAAATGCCCCTTCCACAAGAACTTGTGATATATATGAATAGGAGTAGGATCTTTAGGGGTCCATTTCCATCCTAACATGGGAAACTCATAATTGAAACAAAGGGCATCTAGAATATAGGCACAAAAGTAAAAAGGAGTAGTATTTCCTGTGTTTTTTTCCTTCCTATATTCAAGAATCCTATTGGATATCTTATCAGAAAGAATGATAGCCTAGTCTATTATTTCAGAATTTACAACAGAGTGTATTAAAGGCACCATTTGTATAGAGAACCTAGATGAATTATCATTTCCAAACAGTCGGCACATCATTGCTGCGGTGTAAAAATATGGAGGTGAAAGAGACTCCACTGAGTACATACCTGATGCCTCGTTTTTGTGCTTTTCGAGAGCCCTTCTCCATTCTCTAATCGGCTCCGACTGATTTTCATTATTTGCAGAAAATTCTTTGATAAAGGATTTGTTGTAGACTTTCTGCGGGTCCAAAAGGTGATACATTGCTTTAATGTCCTCTGCTTTAAATGACCCGAATGTTGCTCCAGATGCTGAAATAAACGTCTTGTTCTGAATAGCCACATTGCCAATCACCCACCGAATCACATCATAATATGGAAAAATGTTCGCCCTAGCTGCAATTCGGTGCAAGAACGAATTCGCGAGTTCTTGAAGGAAATTTTCTGAATCAGACTTTGAATCATCCTCATAAGGAACTGATGCCTTCGCCACAGTGACCTTAGGCTTTTCCATTTCAATGAGGTTATATACCTCTTCCCAGGACAATTTACCAAGACCTTGGCACGACGTGTCTGTAACCAGCTTAATCTTAGCCGGTTTCTCTTTAGGTACCATGGTGAAAACATGGGCTTTTGCAGTGACAACATATTTTTCTTTCCTGGATCTCTTCGACATTTCGGTATCCGTTAATGTTTCCCTCGCTCTGCGAATGAAAGGGTTGGGTGTTCTTTGGTTCTGCAAAGGAGAAACAGCTCAATCGTGGTGAAAACGCAAATGAGGAGAACAACTGTATAAACAATCTATTCATTGATTTCCATTTATTATCTCTGTGTTTAAACTTAAATTCCCTCTAAAGAGTCACACTCACGCATTCATAATAGAATAAATCATCATTATTCATTTGATTTTCTATTTAATAGTAAAAGTAAAATCGGAGATCGGCAGTTTTAAAATGAGACATAGAAATTTCCTTTTGAATTATGCGATTGCGATTAATACATAATATATACGCAATGTAAAATATAAATATTAAACATTAATCGCATCGGGCATTTTCAAAAGGGACAAAAAACAAGATTTTGTGATCTCCGCCGATTTCCGATTGCGATGATGGTGTATCACATCGGGATTTTAGTATCATGAGTGAATGTAATATTTGTCCCTCCGAAATGTGATTGTGATTGATTGAATCACATCGGAGTTGCACCATTTATCAAATAAAGAGATTGCATTTGCGATTTGTGATTTGCGATGGCGGCAGGGCCCATTGCATCGGAGATTTTATAAAACAAGTGTATTCTATAATGCTTTTCCGAAATGTGATTGTGATCAATCGCATCGCATCGAAACATATATGAAAGTTTAAGACCTTGGCGATTTGCGATTGCGATTGGTTCAATCGCATCGGAGTTTTTTGAAAAAATGAATATACAACTTAAAATATTTCCGATTTCCGATTGCGATTACTGTACGTCAGACTTTTTCCATTTAAATACTTTGATGTCATAAAGTCTTTATATTACATCGGATCGGAAATTCTTTCAATGTTGCATTTGTTTATACACACTTGTTAATAAAGATATGCAATATGTCTTTCTAACAATGAACTCTTATTTCTAATTAAAAAATGATCGGATTGCTTCCAAATCTTTTATTTCTATCTAAAAAGAAAGATAAAAAGGGGACCCATTTCTAAATGAAATTTGTTCTAAAAATTTAGAAATGGGGAGGGTTGTTGTATACTACAACAATTGGCGATTCACTGGAAGAAACAGTTATCTCTGAAAAAATAAAATGAACACTATATTTCTAGTAAGTAAAAATTTTCAAAGATGATGAAAACTATCTTAGAGAAATTTTAAATAAAATCTAACTCTGAAAAAGAATAAAAATAACTTACAATTTATTTCTAATTCCTCAAAGATAAAATTTTTTTTTGGTTTTATCAAGCTTTAATTGGTTTATGATAATGAATTAAGTGGACCTTCCCAAGTTTAGCTTTTGTAATATACCCTATTGTCATAGGCATTGCCATTGCTGCCAGTAAACGTTCATAGTCTCGACAGGGTTACCTTTTAACCATTAACCATTTCATTGTCCCATCCAACTAAGATTATGACTCCTTAAAAAATAAATTCATAAGACATATTATCTCATGTTTTTTGTCTTTTACTTATTTTTTTAGTTTAAGAGCCATTGTTCTGGTTTGGTAGCCAATTAGTAACAATGCCATTCACTAGTTGTAATTAAACTAAACAAGTTGGCTCGTGATGAGACCCCTTGTCTTACTTTTATAAGCCATTACCCTGTTTTGGTATGCAGTGTTGGTAATGTCAATTTTATTACTTCTTATGATCATGGTAAGTAGGCTCGTGATGAGACCTCTTATCTCTTAAATTTTGCCATATAATTTCTTAGAATTACATTCTAAAAAATCACAACCTAAATGGATGGGGTGAAATAGTTGTATCCTTAAGAATCAATGGATGACAATTTTCAGAGTTTTTTGTTTGCTAAAGCTTGAAAAAGTATTTAATTTTTTAAAGATAACCTTTCTCTGCTTAATAAAATTATAATGATTTACATTTTCTCAAGGTTTCAAAAGATTATGCAAATGTTTTGAACAAAATTTCAAAGTTTAACATTTTATTTTAAACTATCTAAAACTGTAATCATTTTCCTAAAAAGTCTTATTTACACAAAATAAGTATTTATAATATTCTTCCTAAGACATTTTCTAATAGTAAAAAGACAATTAGAGACTATTAACAATATTTATTTACAAAACAAACAAAAATTGCAGAAAGGAATATGTACAAGTAAGAAGGGGTTACCTCATTATGAAAAGAATTTCTTTAAGGCAAGCCCATTTATAGGAATAGATTCTCTCTTTCCTGTTAAATCTTGGAGTATGAATGTATATGAGCCTATCTTTTCAGCGATCTGAAATGGTCCAAGCCACATTTTCTGAAATTTGGTATGCTTACCTTTTTCTTCATGTGCTTTATCCCATTTCAGAACAAGATCACTAATTGACAAATTTTTTGAGCCAGTGGAACTTGAATCAAAAGAGTATTTTACAAGTTGTTGATGTTTTTAATGAATACTTTTTGCTTTCTCTCTATCTTCTTCTGATTTAAGGATTTGATCAAATCTCAACTGAATGGATGAGGAAGGATTTTCTTCAATAAATTGCACTAGAGCTAATGATGGGAGAGCTAGATTTGATGGTATCACAGCTTCTTTTCCATAAACTAAATTGAAAGGTGAAGTTCCTATTGAAGCTTTAAGAGTAATACGATCAACCCATAGTGCAAAAATTAAAGACTTGTACCAATTCTTTTGATTTTGATCAATGGTCCTTTTAATGATTTTGATGAGATTTTTTTTAGTGGATTCAGCTAAACCATTACCTTGTGGATAATAATTTTCTAAATATTTCAATTTAAAACCTCTTTTGATTGCAAATTCCATTATACTATTTCCATAAAAATAAGATGCATTTTTGAAGACAAGAGCGTTAGGTACACCAAACCTAGTAATGATGAATTGATCGATAAAATCAATAATTGCATCAGAATTGGCTACCTTTAGAGGAATTTCTTCTACCCACTTTGTGAAGTAATTTGTTGTTGTGATGATGTATTTGTGTTGTTTGGAAGAGTGAGGTACTATCTCACCAATTATGTCAAGCCCCCATTTCTCAAATGGTTGCTCAATGTTTACTGGTTGCAAAGGAAAAGCTGGCTTCCTTTGTCTTCCACTAGCAGTTTGACAAATTTTGCACTTCCTCACATAATCATGTGTATCTTTGAAAAGGGTAGGCCAATAATATCCAGCATGGATGATTTTGTGAGCTGTGGTATCACCTCCAAAATGACCTCCTGCTGGTCCATCATGTAATTCCTGCAATACCTTTTTGCTTTAGTCTTTTCAAGACATCTTAATAGGATTGAATCATAATTCTTTTTGAATAACACATTATCAATGATTTCATATTTAGTAGCCTTCAATATTAAAGCACGTTTATTCTTATAGCTGAGATTAGAAGGAGCATACCCAATTTTCAAGTAAAAGATCAAATCAGCATACTGTGATTCAGAATCTGTAACACTTATCTGACTTACTTGAATAGCATTATCTGGATCTTGATTTTTTGGTATGTTGTGAGCTCTTGCTAATAATCTGCAAAAACCTTGACCTCTAACAATCTTGGCTGGCTTAATATCAATATCATATTCTTGCAAAGATGTCACCCAATTAGCCCTTTTTTCTCCTACTTCCTTTTGAATTAGTAATTGTCTCACTGCAGAGAATGGGAAAATAATTTTTGTATGTGTTTTTAGGAGAAAAAGGTCTAAAATGTTTGATTGACTTAAACACAACAAAGACTTGTTTTTCTACATCGGAATAATTCAGCTCAACTCCTTGCAGATTCGAGCTGAAGAAATAAATTGGTGCTTCTATTTGTTGATCATTGAGCTGTGTTAAAACAACAACATAGGATGTTTCGATGGACAAAGTATATAGAATAAAATATTTAGAAAAATCTGGAGTATTCAATGCAGGTGCATTAATGATTGCCTGTTTGATTGCATCAAAGGCTTCTTTCTCTTTATACCCCCATTTTAATACTGAATTTTTCTTAATCATATTCTGCATAGGTAAAACAATTCGAGAAAAATCGGGAATGAATCTTTTTACAAAATTAATTTGCCCTAAAAATGATTGCATGGATTTTTTGTTATGAGGTAAAGAAATATCAGAAATTTCTTTAACTCTATTCGGGTCTATATATATACCATATTTTGACACAACAAACCCTAAGAGTTTTCCTTCATCGAGAGCAAAGAAAGATTTATTTGGGTTTAAATAAATACCAAACCTATACATTTTTCAAATATTTGTTTTAGATCATGTAGATGATTGGATCTCTTCTTTGAATATACTGTTATGTCATCAAGATAAATAACAACTGATCTATTAATCAGACCCTTAAATGTTATGTCCATGGCTCTCTGGAAAGTAGCTCCTGCATTTATTAAACCAAAAGGCATTTTCTGATAAGCATAGGTTCCCCATTTGGTTCTGAAAGTGGTTTTCAACCTATCATCTGGATGTACTAATATTTGATTATAGCATGAAAATACATCAAGGAAGGACATGAGTTCAGAACCAGCTACCTTTTTGAGTATTTGCTCCATTGTTGGCAATGGAAAATTATCCTTTTGGCATGCCTTATTTAAATTTCTAAAATCAATACAGATTCTAATATCACCATTCTTTTCCCTGACAGGTACCATGTTGGAAACCCAATCAGAATTCCTTACAGGAAAAATTATTTTGACTTTCAAAAGTTTGTTGAGTTCTGTTTTGATTTGACTTTCAAGATTTGGATGAATCTTTCTTAACTTCTGTTGAACAGGCTTAACATCAGACATCATTGGAATTGTGTGTTGAATCACAAAAGTATCATAAGTCTTTAAGTCTTCATAATTCCAAGCAAAGACATTTTTATACCTATTCAGAATTTTGATGAAAGTAGATCTTTCCTCTGGAGTTAAATTGAGTCCTAGATTAACGTTTTGAGGTTTAGAGTTAGAGCTAAGATTTACTAATTCAAATTTCAAAGTAGAACTTTGAAGTTTAGCATTAGTAACTTTCTTGAATCTGTCTTTAATATCATATAGATCCTCAAGTTTAACAACAGATTTAGGAATATGATTTTCATTACTTTTTGAAGTAATTTGTAGATCATGATTGTCTTCATCAATAATTTGTTCATCATAGGATTTCTCTTAAGTCAAAAAATTCAATATGTCCTCATCGTGGTAGAATACTCTCCAGTTTGTGATATTATCGGGAACAGATGGGAGAAAAATCAATTCTACTGAAAATCTATCAGGACTACAATCTTCAGCAGGGAGGAGTTTGGATGCAACATTAGCTAACAAATCAGCGGATGTGTTTTGATTTCTAGAAATAGAAGAGATATTAAATGCTAGATATTGAGTTGTAAGGTCTTGCACTAGGGTTTGATAATGTTTGAGATGTCCTGAAAGACAATGGATGGTATTCCTTACTTGTCTTATGACAATTTCGGAATCTCCATATACTTTCAGGTATTTCAAATTTAACCCTATGGATTTATAAAGCCCTTGAATCAAGGCTTCATATTCTGCAGTATTTTTTGTGCACTCAAATTCTAATCTACATGATAGCATGGTTTTCTCTCCTTCTGGATCAATTAGGATGCATCCTGCTTCTGCTCCATCACTAGATTTTGATCCATCAAAAGATAATGAACAAAATAAATACTTATCTACGGGTTTATCTACAGATCTATCAGAAACATTAACTATTCTAGAAGAATTAGACTGCGAAAAATTTTCAATTTGAGAAACAAAAGTATTTACAGAAAAGGGTGATTGCGGTGCAGTAAAATTCCCAAGAAATGACTCAGCAAAATTACCTCCAAGAATATTATTGTTGAAAGCTACAGGTTCATTTGGTTGTTCAAATTTAGTTACAGTGTGCGTCATGTGTTTTTCGCGCTCGATTTTGATTTGGTTTGGTTTCCCTTTGTAGGGAAGCCACATTTGGATTTGGTTTCACAACTTATGAATTCAGGTATAACATTTTCCTGATATTTAATGTCATTTTCCTCCTTATCAAATTCATAATTCACTTTTATTAATGAATATACTTGACAACAGTTTGTCACCACCTTTTTCTACTATAACTGTTGTTATAATGTTTATGCTAAATCTAGTATAACGTGGTAATGTTATACTTTACCTTTTACCTTAACATTTTTATGGTATTCTAAACCTACTTTCATTAATTTCTAAAATTACATATTATATGGTACTTTATGTTAATCTTAATATTCATAAGAGTTAACACTATTATACTATCAAATTCCCTCATTTGATACGTATACCTTTTTTTTTAAAAGTCAATGTGTATACAAAACCCATTTGAAAGGATTGAATAATGTATACGATGTACCCTATAATATTCATGCAAATTTCCTTTCTCTACTTCACTCATCGTATAATTGGAATGTCTTTCATAGTATTCCAATCTTAATAACTAAGACATTAGAAGGAGAATCATAATATATAAGTTTTATAACTTTTTATCCGCCACCATTAATATGAATTGATCCTTCGTAATATTTTTACATTATATCAATCGTTTGGTATCTTCTTGATTTTATGCATATATTACATATTTAATATGTAACTCGTCAACACTCTATTTCAAATTTAATGTGACTATATGCATTAATCTATTTGGGGATTCATATTTAATATCCGTAGATCTACAGGTCAGAAGTATTTAATCGTTTATCCTTTCTAGATTATAATACTTATGATTTTACTCCGGTGATTAATGTAATCACATGGCTCTAGATTATTTTCTCTCCTATGTTGGCTTAGATTTATTCCACGTTGACGGTCATGATGGAATCATATGTTTGTCCTCGATTAATTTGTAGAATAAATCCTATTCCCATTTCTCATTTTCATTTTGGCATTTTGGCTCTTCGGCTCTAGTTTTCCATCAAACCCTCGTTTTCGAATTTTTCCATTCGTCTATCCAATTATGTCAGCATTACTATGCAGACAATGGATGGTTTACCTTCAAGCTTCATTATCAACTATTTTCATGTTTGCTTCAGGTATGTTACCATAGGTTACGATTTTTTAATTTATGTCTTTGAAATTGTTGCCTCTCTCACATTTATTTTGTTTGGAGTTCAAATTAATTCCTTTGTTTTAGTATTCTCTGTAACTAACCTATTTCATTTTGATTGCAGGGTTTGCATTTTATATGATATTTTTATTGTCCTCTCTCCATGTTTCGGGAGGTCGTGAGGTATATTTATTTCCCACCGTCAACAGGTAAAACTCACCTTACTTTGCCTTCATATTTCATACGATTTCCACGACTGTAGAGTTCCTACTGTGCTTTCATTTCCTTGCATTACCAATTTACAGTGGATTGAATCTTCGACTTTACTCATCTCTGAACTCTCTACTGAAATTCTTATACTATACTATATCTACATTAATACAATAATGTAGCCACGATTTTAAGTCCGGCATAATAGTATATGAACTTGCCTTCAGATTTACTACTTGTTAAGAAGGCTCCCTTATGCCTTACTAAATGTAAAATTTTCCATTGAAGATTAACTCAGTGACTTTGAATTCTCGTCTGAGTTATAATGTTGAATGTACAGTATTATCTCATCTTAATTTATTTATTTTTTCGTTGAAATTAAAATGTCATGGTACCACTTTGATTTTTCCCCAATTTATTCTGAGGGCCTGCATTGAGCTTGGCCATTTTAACATTACACATTATGCATCATTGGTTTACTTCGATTTTCTGCACTTCTCCGTGTACTATTTTTCAATTTTCTTCTTAACTATATTCTACTGTGGGTTTGAAAATCAATTTCTATTCCTCTCTAGCATAACTACTATTGAGAGTCATAATAGAATTACATTTTATTTCGGTCTTATTTGTTGTTATATTCGTAATTTCAACTTGGACTCTCTATAGAAAGTTAATATATTCTCTTTAATTGTAAAATTAATTTTCATCAATTTCTTATGTCTCTGGAAAGATCGATTTATCTACATAATGTAAATTTTTAGTTTGACTCAGAAGTCCTCGTTTCCTCATGAGGAATTTCAAGTTTCGTTTTATTTTTAATGACCTTCATAAAATTATGATATTAATGAAGTTAACTGTTCTATTGATTTATTTTATATGGAATTAACACTACTGTGTTACAGATTTATAATCTATATGAAATTCTCATCTTTACATTTATATGTCTAATTGCAAAGAATAGGATTTTATTAATTTCCTAAATTTAATAAAATAAGAATTTGTACAGGAACAATAAATAAATTTTACATAGTTCCTCAGAGTTTGACAAGCACTCCATTGACGAGATTATAGGTAATCACTTTCCCTCTTGTCATATTAACTCCCTTTTTCTCTTTTGTTTCATCTAATTCTCGCACTTAATCATTTTCCTCATATTTATATGCAGGTTTACTATCAATGTCTATTAAAGAACAATAAGGTAATTTTTCCATATTTAAACTCTATTGTCACTTATTTATGTATTCATTATTTACTTAAATTTAAAGACAATTATACACATATTAATTCATATGTATAATTGTATGTGCAGGTACTCCATTTCCTTCAATGCACATTCTTACAGTTTAATTTATAATTCTGTAAGCTTTGGGCATTTCAATATGTACTTCATTGACAATATATTTTGGTATATTCCATATAGGTTGGTCCATATCACATTGAAGAATTCATCCTCTTGAATTCTTAACTATATTCAAATTGATAATTTTGTTTTAACTATTTAGTTTGGATAATTTTTGACAGAATTAAATTGTAATTAATATACAAAACAATATCACGACTTAAACTATTGCAGTATGATACAATATACTCATTCTCAAAAATTTGAGTTATGTTTACTTTTTTTCATGTACTTTATTCTATCTGACCTTTGTGACATTCCTGAGCTAATGCAATAATTTATATGTATATCCAAAATCTTCTAGCTATGTTATAATAGTAGATCTTACTTGGAGTTCCCATATTCATGTTTACCAAAAGAAAGGAATTCTCATCTTTATGTATAAATTTCCTATTTAATGTTATTATTGCACAACTCATAAATACACTAAGTTTAACTTCTTTCCCATATATTTATCTATGTTTTCTGTGTATACAGTATTAAGGTTTAAAACCTAACCTCATATTTAAACTTGTTACTGGGGTTTACACATTCTAAGAGTTGGTTTATTAAATTCTAATTGTCTATGTAACCATACATATCAACTATAATTTCTATATTTTTTGTCTGTTAAATACATCAGACTGTCTAAATAAATTTTATACAGAAATTAATCATGCATAAAATTAACTTTCTTACACACTTCCATCTACTAAATCAAAATTCAATACAATTATATAATTTCAAACTTTCTTCAATACTAAAATTCATAATACAGAATTGAATTGCTTGTGCATACCAATTTTGATAAGACTATTTTCCACCCAACCTTGAGCTTTCTCTCCACAGCTCCCCCTGAGCAGAGACCAATTCCTCCAAAGTGTAGACAACCTCTTTTCTACCCAGGAATGTCTTATTTAAGCTTGCTTTACCTTCAGCTTGTTTCCATAACTACGTCCAGTTAATCAGGATGCTTTTTCCCTTTTTTCCTAGGCTTTCCTTTTGTTTTTTCCACAAAAGTACTTTAAAACTAGCTTTTTCCTCTTTCTAGTTTTATTTCACCTCTTCACAATAATTTTCCACTTTATTGAGGTATCTTTTTAGATTTTTATCTCCAATATAATATTTTAAATTTAATTTATTTTCTCCAAGGATTTTTGGATAATCTAGGAAAGTATTTGGAATCTTATCCATCCTCATGGACTTGAAATCTTGGTATCCATTTATACTCTAGTCTTTGCACGATAATTCAAATTCCACATTTATTAAATTTAAAATAAAATAAAATATGTCCACAATAATTGTTTTCCTTTAGGTCCACTCAACCTTTAGGATTTTTCAACTATCCAATAAAAGCAGTAAAAATAGGGATATTAAACAAAACACCGTCCTCGGTGTTGCAAAATATTAATTTACTTTGCAAGCGGTGATGGATATTTTTCCTTCATTTCTTCTTCTCGCTCCCAAGTATATTCTTCAGGTGAATAGTGCTTCCACTGCACTTTCACCCTAGCTACCATCCTATTCTGGAGTTGGATTTCTTCTTGTGCCAGTATATGAAGGGGCTCTGGAAGAAATTCCCCTTCTGGTTCCACCTGTATCACATTCCAATCAATTACATGAGTAGGATCATGTACATAATTTTTCAATAAGGAAACATGAAAAACATTGTGAACCTTAATGTGACTAGGTAGAGCCAACTTATAAGCTACTGACACTACTCTTTCTAGAACTTCATATGGTCCACAGTAGCGTGGTGCTAATTTAGCACAACTACCTGTATATAAAGTACTCTTTTAGGCTTAATCCTTAAGTAAAAATGGTCCCCCACTTGGAATTCTCTATGAATTCTCTTTTTGTCTGCATAGATTTTTTGTCTGCCTTGAGTTGTCTTAATGTTTTTTTGAATTCCCTTCACAGTTCTCTCCATATTTTGCAATGCATCCGGTCCAAGAATTAACTTATCCTTTGGTTGAATCCAACTAAGCGGTGTGTGGAATTTTTTTCCATACAATACTTCAAAATGACTCATCTTTATTGAGGCTTGATAACTATTATTATATGAAAATTCTGCCAGATGCAAAAAATATTCCCATCTTGTAGGTTTTTCCATAACATACATGTGTCACATGTCTTCTAGAATCTATTTTGTCCTTTCAGTTTGTCCATTTGTTTAGGGATGGTAGACGGTACTAAAGTTAAATTTGGTACCCATTCCTCCAAACAGAGTCTTCAAAAAAATTGAAGTAAACTTGGCATCTCTGTCTGATATAATCATTTTAGGAATACCATGTAACTTTACATTCTCTTTCATAAATACATTAGCTACTTGAGTTGTACCAAAAGTAGATTGTACTGGTAAAAAGTGTGCAGATTTAGTTAATGTGTTTACAACCACCATTATAAAATCATGTTGATATTTAGTTCTAGGAAAACCAGTAATAAAATCTATGGAAAATATTTTCCACTTTCATTTTGGAATAGGTAAAGGATTCAGCAATCCTATGGGATGTTGATGCTCTACTTTTACCTGTTGACATTCTAAACATCTATCTAGGTAATCAACCATATCTTTCTTCATGCCAGGCTAAAACATATTCTTTCTCAATGCTGAAATCAGTTTTTGATAACCAGGGTGCCCTACATAGGGTCATTTATGATATTCATCTAAAATTTCCTGTATTAATGAGCTCACATATGGAACATAAAATCTACTTTTATAATAAATAAACCCTTTATGGTTTTGATTATATCCTAATATTTCAGTGTTCTCCAATTTTTCTTGGAGTTTTTAATAGTTTGAATCTTGAATCACCACTTCTTGTATCAATCCTTCTATGTCAAATTTCACACTACTTCCAACATTATTCAAAATCTGATGAGCATTCCTACTCAAACCATCTGCAATCTTATTTTCCTTTCCTTTAATATGTTTGATTTCCATGTCAAACTCACTGAGGAAAGATAACCATCTAGCTTGTCTAGCATTTAAATCAGGTTGTGTGAAAAATTATTTCAAGCTTATGTGATCTGTCATCAATACAAACTTCTTTCTTTGATGATTTCTCCCAATTTTTTTCAAGTATGTTGGTTTTAATCTTTTTCCACTAGAGTCACCTTTCCCTTTTTCTTTTTTTTGCCAAAATTTCAGCTGATCGTTGTTGGGAAAAATACTGAGAGGGGGGGGTGAATCAGTATTTACTACATAATCAAATCTTTTTACTTTTTTCATTCCTTAAAACCCATACGCTACTTTCCTTCAGTAAACTAGCGTATATACGCGGATCCCCTTTATGAAACTAGTGTATACACAGAGATCTAGATCTGTCATTAAATCTTCACTTATATTATTCCATCATTCATTCATCAGATGTTCAATAAACAGTAAACATGTGCAGTAAGAACAGAATAAACCATCACACAAAGCATCACACATGAACACCAGGATTTTTAGGTGGAAACCCAAGTCGGGAGAAAACCACCGCTGCAGTTGCTCAGCCTTTCAATATTTTATTATAGAGAAAACATCTTACAACATATGTGCTGGCGCAGACTTGACCAGCACGCAGGCACCCACCTGCGCTCGTTTACCAGCCTCTCCTGGAAGGGAGCTCCAACCCCCTGACTCGTTTACCAGCCTCACCTGGAAGGGAGCTACGACCCCCGATCTCGTTTACCAGCCTCACCTGGAAGGGAGCTACGACCCCCTGACTGAAGGCTACAACCTTCAGCACCACCTTGGACCACGTTTCATCAATTTTCACACTGGATCCAACAACTTCAATAGAACAACACTTGCAGGCCACATTTCATCATATTTTCAGACTGGACCCTTTCCATACTTTTAAGCACAAACATACATCACCAGCAGATACTTATCAACACAGATCAGATAGCAGAAACACAGCAGAACAGATCAGATATTTCATACCCCTTGCTTCAGCAAACCCTAGTTTGCATACGCGCTTTCCCTTCACTGATGTCGCGTATATACACGCTTCCGTCCACATCAACCAGCGTATACCTCAGTACATATTTCATTGCGCATACGCGCTTTCTCTTCAGTGAAGCCGCGTATATACGCGCTTCCTCCACGGCGAATTAGCGTATAGATCTTCAATCATTACAGAGCAGCATACTTCATCAGATCAGATATTCAGTTCAGATTTACCCTTTTACTTCAGACAGATGTTCGCCTAGATGTGCGCCTCATCACAGATCTAAGCCTTCCATAAGCAGATCTAGTAGATACAAGTACATTTCAGATCTAGATCCCCTTCTTCATCATTGGTGCATCATATATTCAGATTTATCATTCAAGTGTAACCCTTTCCATTCAGATCTACTTCAGAGAGAAGTATTCATTCAAGCTCAGACATCTTGCACCCACACTCATGATTTGCACAATGAATTTCTTCTCCTTATATAGGTTTATCCTTCTTCAATACCACGGGCCCCTTTTTCAATACCATGAGCCAAAACAATACCATGAGCCCAAAACTGCATTACTTCCGATGGTATTCCTGGACGGGGTCATTTAGACGAATCATTACCCAATACAATGGGTCAATACCATGGTGGTTACCCCTGGTTTTGCACTTTATGAGCGCTTTTGCCCATACGTGACTTGGCACGTTGTTTCCCGCGTGCATACGCGACTTCTCCTAGACAGATCCGCGTATGCCTTGAGACATACTCTTTTCACCATAGATTTAGCACATGCTGAATTCCTTTCTTCATTGCCTTCTGTACACACTGTAGATACATCATATTTAGTTCATCAAGACATATTCTATCAAGCACAACTTCATCAAGTAAGTTTCCATCATCTTGCCATTCAAGGACAACACTCAGCATCATATTGCTAACAAACATCCTTTCATATTAGATTTACATCATTTACCAAGTTCATCAAGTCAAGAATAACTTCATCAGGTGGTTTGACATTAAGGACAACACACGTCAACAATCTCATGTCTTCATCTTCATTCAGTGGGTTGCCATCAAGGACAACACTCTGCATCATATTGCCAACAATCTCCCCCTTTGGACTTGATGGCAACCACGATGGTGTTTGGTTACCACAACAGATAGGTACATTAAGAATACAATGACACCATGTCACTTTCTCCATTTTTGACACCATTCTTTCTCTTCATTCAAACACCATGTCACTCTCCCCCTTTGACATCAAGGGCAAAGGGTGGATCAAAACCAACATACTCTTCCCCTTTTCTCCTCATGTGGAAGAAGCGTTCTGCAGATCTGATATATACTGAAGTGACCAAGCTCCCCCTGAGTTCATGCTGAATCTTCAAACATATTTTCAAATAAATTATATGACTCTATGAACTTTCTATCACCAAAGACTCATACTTACATCACATATCCAACCAAGTGGATTTACATATGAGACTCAACTACCCAACCAAGTGGGTTTACAAATTTGACTTAGCTACCCAACCAAGTGGGTTTACAAAATTGACAAGTCCTTACATGACTGAATATTACAATTTTACAACATGGGTCTCAACCAGACCTTTTCATCAAAGTACAAATATGAATTTTCATAATTAATACCAAAAATACCTCAAGAGAGATCATATATCAGAACCACCATAATGCCAGCAATGCATTATACTTAGCAAAACTAATGCTCCCCCTGAATCTGTGCAACCAAGCAATCTTTCCAAATGACTAAGGCTCCCCCTTAGTTTGTGCATCCTGAAAACTTCCACCAAAAAATCATCAAGGCATCTTCATCAAAACATTAGAAACAGAATTATGAGAACTGGAACACCACCAGAGATACCAAACAGTATCAGAGATACCAAACAGCACTGCAGTTGTGCTGAAGAGAGCTGAACCAACCAAAAATTGTCAGCAATTAGTCATACGTGGTTTTCTGTGAAGGAACTCGCGTATATACGCGACTGTGTTTCAGGAAACCCGCGTATCCCAAGACATCTTCTAAATTTCAACCAGATCTGATTCTCTGTGAGGCAAAGACAATGTTCATCTTCTTTCTGAGACATTTTAATGCTTCCCTGGACTACAGATAGATAGAATGGTGTAGTTGTGTCTTCAAGCGTCATCCAACGGTTGTGGCATCAGTACAATAGTAACCAAGCCTTCAGATTCTTTGCAGCATCAATACAATCTTTCCAAGAGAGATTCTCATATCGGAACAACATCTTCACATAGGTGTCAAGTAATCATCCATGTGGTCCAAAATCACCATGATCTTCAAGATTTAACATGAAGAAACATATGTAGGCAAAAGATCTCTCAACCATAGTAACACACTCTGCATGATTTATTTCTGAATCAAATGACATCCAACTCATCCATGTGTGAGTACAAAGGATACTTATCAGTAACCAGGGCTCAAAAACTCATCATAATAAATTATGTATCAAGACATCATCATTTGAGCATGAGTATCACAAAGACCAAAGAATAAGCAATCATATTGCCAACAATGCAATCATTAGTATTCAACCTGCTGCTCCCCCTAAACCAGTGCTCTTCCTTAACTTGTGCAATCTGAAACACCTTCAATAGCAAGTCATCAACAACAATCTCTTCATGATCTGTCCTCATCTCTGAATTATAAGACTTTCATCTCAACAACGAATGCTCTTCATCATAAAGCAACCAGGCTTCATCCATAATCTTCAACAAAAATAACCAAGTATCATTTCATTAACATGAGTATAACCATAATGATGCTAACAGTGCAATCATCAGCAGTCAGACTGATGCTCCCCATGGACCTCTGCTCCAAATCTTCAGCTATCAGATAAATTTCCTTATCATCAATGCATACGCGGCTGTGTCAGCTGGAACTCGCGTGTATACGCGACTTTGGTGAATAGAACCCGCGTATGGAAAGTGAAACATAGAAATTTTTCACATTCCTTTATCTCCCCCTGCAAATTTACCTTCTGTTCCTGTCTTTTCTTCACACCAGATGTACTGTCAGAAATACATATAACCAGAATAATCAAATCAACCATGAGAGACATCATACATTGCTCCCCCTATGACGATACATTACTAAATCTCATAATGTATCCCACATCATTCCTGCAGTCAATCAGAGAAGTAAGCTTCAGAAGCGGATGACTGCAGTAGGGTCAGAATTCCCTACGTTTCTGATTGGTCTTCCTTCTTTTTCCAAATTTGTTTGACCTTCCTAACAGTGTGCTAAAAATTGTCCACTTTCTTAGATCTGTTCAACCTGCATTCCTTTTCTACATGCCCATACTTGTTACAAGAATAACATCTCATATGTCCAGAAAAGTAAGCATAAGAATCATAATGAGTATTTCTAATCTTCCTCCTTTTGCAATCAACTGCTTTATTTCCATACATGTTACATGAGAAACAATATCCCCTGAAGAAACTAGAGTACCTTTCTGAGTAGAACCTGTTTGTTTGTGGCTGAAATGATCTGCTCCTGCAATTTGCTGCAGCATGCCCATAGTTATGACATTTAAAACATTCAACGTTCTTGAATGAATTCCTTTGAGAATTCATGATTGTTGGTTGATCTTTTGACTCTTTCAATACTTCAGATTTTGCATTGATATCCTTTGATTCTTTAGCACCTCCTTGTGAGCTAGATTCTCCTTTAACAGTTTCATGAAAACCAAGACCAAGTTTGATAGAAGGAGACCTTTGACTACTAAGAATATTATCCAGAATCTTAGTACTATCTTGAAACCTCAAAATTCTAACCTTTTCTTCTAATTTACCTTTGAGAATATTTACCTCAACCTCCAAGTCTTGACATTGCTTTGTCATGCTTTCTTCTTTCCTTCTTCCATCTTCTACTTGATCCTTCAGATTTAGAATCTCTTCTTTTAACCAATTTTCGTTTACTTCACATGTTTGTTGCAGCTCTTCATTTTTCTTCTTCGATGCTTTGAGATCTTCTTTCAGAGATATGTTTTCTGCTTCAAGTCCTGCATTCTTCTTATTTGATTTATCCAGGTCTTCTTTGAGGGAGATGATTTTTGTTTCAAGGCCTTCCTTTTCAAAAGTTTGTAGAGGTTCCTCAATCTTCTTACTTGATGCTTCAAGATCTACTTGTAGAGAGATGACTGTAGCTTCAAGACCTTCATTCTTCCTCTTTGATTTTTCCAGATCTGTTTTTAGAGAAACGTTTTCTGCTTCAAGTCCTTCATTCTTCTTATTTTCTTCTTCAAGTTCTGCTTGCAGAGAGATGATTCCAGCTTGATATCCTTTACTTCGACTGTATACATCATCGAACATCCTTTTCAGTCTAAATACAAAATCTTTGTTAGCAGAATCCTTCTCATTAAATTTTCTTTGTTGATCTTTGATAACTTCTTCTAGATCCACAACTTTTCTCTTACTATCTTCATCTTTAATCTTGACAGCTTCGATAGCATATTCTTCACTATCATCACCATTGTTTGCACAACTAAGATCTTTCAAGGGATGACCCCAATCACTATCTAATTCATTTTTGTCAAATTCAGCTATCTCCTTACTTTGAGTAGCCTTCTTCTTTGCCATGAGCACTTGTAGAGCTTGGTCAGAATCTTCTTCATCTTCACTTTCACTATAATAATCCTTGCATATACAATTAAGTAAGATACAAGAGCAACGATCAATACCTGTTTCATCTCCTTCAATTTCTGCTATACATGATTTCCGAGGCTTCTTCTTTCCTTGAGTCTTCTTCTTTTGCTTCTTTCCCATTGCGACGGATCTCCTTCAAGCGATCAAGCTTCTGCAGAAGGACCACCCTCTGATACCAATTGTTGGGAAAAATACTGAGAGGGGGGGGGTGAATCAGTATTTACTGCATATTCAAAACTTTTTACTTTTTCATTCCTTAAAACCCATACGCTACTTTCCTTCAATAAACTAGCGTATATACGCGGATCCCCTTTATGAAACTAGCGTATACACAGAGATCTAGATCTGTCATTAAATCTTCACTTATATTATTCCATCATTCATTCATCAGATGTTCAATAAACAGTAAACATGTGCAGTAAGAACAGAATAAACCATCACACAAAGCATCACACATGAACACCAGGATTTTTTTAGGTGGAAACCCAAATCGGGAGAAAACCACCGCTGCAGTTGCTCAGCCTTCAATATTTTATTATAGAGAAAACATCTTACAACATATATGCTGGCGCAGACTTGACCAGCACGCAGGCACCCACCTGCGCTCGTTTACCAGCCTCTCCTGGAAGGGAGCTCCAACCCCCTGACTCGTTTACCAGCCTCTCCGGGAAGGGAGCTACGACCCCCCGATCTCGTTTACCAGCCTCACCTGGAAGGGAGCTACAACCCCCTGACTGAAGGCTACAACCCTCAGCACCACCTTGGACCACGTTTCATCAATTTTCACACCGGATCCAACAACTTCAATAGAACACCACTTGCAGGCCACATTTCATCATATTTTCAAACTGGACCCTTTCCATACTTTTAAGCACAAACATACATCACCAATAGATACTTATCAACACAGATCAGATAGCAGAAACACAGCAGAACAGATCAGATATTTCATACCCCTTGCTTCAGCAAACCCTAGTTTGCATACGCGCTTTCCCTTCACTGATGTCGCGTATATACGCGCTTCCGTCCACATCAACCAGCGTATACCTCAGTACATATTTCATTGCGCATACGCGCTTTATCTTCAGCGAAGCCGCGTATATACGCGCTTCCTCTGCGGCGAAGTAGCGTATAGATCTTCAATCATTATAGAGCAGCATACTTCTTCAGATCAGATATTCAGTTCAGATTTACCCTTTCACTTCAGACATATGTTCGCCTAGATGTTCGCCTCATCACAGATCTAAGCCTTCCATAATCAGATCTAGCAAATACAAGTGCAATTCAGATCTAGATCCCCTTCTTCATCATTGGTGCATCATACATTCAGATTTATCTTCAAGTGTAACCCTTTCCATTCAGATCTACTTCAGAGAGAAGTATTCATTCAAGCTCAGACATCTTGCACCCACACTCATATTTTGCACAATGAATTTCTTCTCCTTATATAGGTTTATCCTTTTTCAATACCATGAGCCCCTTTTTCAATACCATGGACCAAAACAATACCATAAGCCCAAAACTACCTGGACGGGGTCAATTAGGCGGATCATTACCCAATACAATGGGTCAATACCATGGTGGTTACCCTTGGTTTTGCACCTTTTGAGCGCTTTTTCCCATACGCGACTTGGAACGTTCTTTTCCGCGTGCATACGCGACTTCCCCTAGATGGATCCGCGTATTCCTTGAAACATACTCTTTTCATCATATATTTAGCACATGCTGAATTTCTTTCTTCATTGCCTTCTGTATACACTGTAGATACATTCAGATTTACATCAAGACATATTCTATCAAGCACAACTTCATCAAGTAAGTTGTCATCATCTTCATCAAGTGGGTTGCCTTTCAAGGACAACACTCAGCATCATATTGTCAACAAACATCATATCACATCATATTTACATCATTTACCAAGCCCATCAAGTCAAGAATAACTTCATCAGGTGGTTTGCCATCAAGGACAACACATGTCAATAGTCGCATGTCTTCATCTTCATTTAGTGGGTTGCCATCAAGGACAACACTCTGCATCATATTTCCAACAATTGTTTCTTCCTTTGAGCTGCTGATAACACAGTCTTGCTTTGCACACTGCTTCATCCATTGTCTTGGGATTATCAAATCCTATTCTCTCCTTGTAGATAGTAGGTAAGAAGTTTAAAAATCATTGTACCTTGGCCTTTTCTTCTCTAATATAAGACACATAGCGAAGCAGGCTAGTGAATTTGGTGACAAACTCATCTACAGTGAGTAATCCCAATCTCAGCTCATGAAACTCTTTGGCTTTGTCATTATAATATCTCTCATTTTGATATCTAGATTTGAATTTAGTTTAAAAGACTTCCCAAGGAACATTTTTCTCATCTAATACATGTACCATTTTGGTTTCTTCCCACCACAAGGTAGCCTTACCCTGTAGTTGGTAAATATCTAATATGGCTTTCAGGTTACTTCCATATCCATAGACTTGAAATTATTTTACCATATTTAGAAGCCAAGCTTTTGCATCTTCCTCCTTTTCACCATCATAAGTGGGAGGTTTAATTTTTTGGAATTCTCCTTACAATTCCTTTTTCTTCCTGGACTGGTATCTAGCTGCTTCACCATCCTCAGATCCTTCTGAGTTGGTTTCAGCTTATTTTCTCTTTCTTCCAGGGTCTTCACTTTTGTGACTAGACCTTGAGGTTAATTCCTTAATCAACCTCTCTTGCTCTTTGTTGGCTTGCAGCAATCGTTCATTGATGGTTCTCAGATGAATCAATTCTTGTTGCATTTGCCTGAACATATCCAGCAACTAAGCATTTTGCTATGGTGGATTTCCCTCACCATCCAGATCTACGTACGCACCTCCTCCATCGCTTATAATGACAGCTATACTTTTCTTCACTAAATCATTGTACACAGAAATTAAATTAGTGCAAAAAAAAATTCAATTTAAATAAATTTACAGCAGCAATTTTTTTTGGATTTTTAATTTCTTGTGTGAGGACACATTTATGCCCAGTGTTTCAACATGGGCTCTGATACCATCTGTAACAACTCCACTTACCACAATTTTTTTTTCTAATTATAACATAATTAGTAATTTGTCGTCAACGACATTAAAGTAGTTCGTCACTATTCGACGAACTCTTTCATTATATTTTTTGTTGTTATGATTTCCTTCACAACTTATGAATTCAGGTATAGCATTTTTCTGATATTTAAGATCCTTTTCCTTCTTATCGAATTCATAATTCACTTTAACTAGTGACTGTACTTGACGACAATTCATCACCACCTTGTTCTACTATAACTATATTTATAATGTTTATACTAAATCTATTATAATATGGTAATGTTACACTTTATATTACCTTAACATTTTTACGTATTCTAAACCACTTTCATTAATTTATATCATTATATATTATATGGTATCCTTAAAACAATATAGGTCACTCTTACCATTCATAAGAGTTAACACTATTATACTATCAAATATCTTCATTTGATACGTATACCTTTTTTTTTTTTGTTGAAGTCAAGGTGTATACAAAACCCATTTCAAAGGATTGAATAATGTATACAATGTACCCTATAATATTCATGCAAAGTTCCTTTCTCTACTTCACTCATCGTATAATTGGAATGTCTGTCATACTATTCCAATCTTAATAACTAAGAAATTAGAAGGAGAATCATAATATTTAAATTTTATAATTTTTTATCCTTCCACCATTAATACAAATTGATCCTTCGTAATATTATTATGTTATATCAATCATTTGGTATCTTATTGATTTTATACATATATTACATATTTAATATGTAACTCGTCAACAATACAACTCGAATTTAATGTGACTATTGTTGGGTATGTGTTATATTCTTTCCCGTCAGCTGCCTGCTTCACTTTGTAGATCCATCTCGAACCCACCACTGATTTCCCCTCCGGCCTCGGGACAATCTCCCATGCACTGTTTCTGACAATCGAATCATACTCTTCCACCATGGCATCTACCCATGTGGGGTCCTCCACAGCTTCCTCGAAAGAGGATGGCTCCGTCACGATACACTAGTTCATAAGAGCCATGTATCCAGTATACCGGTCAGGTGACTGTCTCTGTCTGCGCTGTGATGTAGGTGCTCCTACAACCTTCTCTGCATCTTGAGCCAGTCGCTCAGCTTCTGTAGTGCGATTCCGCCCTCTGATGGTTGGCG
This sequence comes from Pinus albicaulis, assembly GCA_034641835.2. NCBI lineage: Eukaryota > Viridiplantae > Streptophyta > Pinopsida > Pinales > Pinaceae > Pinus > Pinus albicaulis. The sequence continues at coordinate 347,627,205 of CM076580.1, forward strand.
CTGCATGAGTGGTTTCTTCCACTCCATGAACTTCCTCTTGTGGCTGATCCACATCCTGAAGCTCATCCTTGGGAACTAATAGCTCCTCCTCTGCATGCAAGTGTGGCTCCCTCTCAAGCGAACACTTCATGGCTTTCTCCTTCTGAAATTTGATATCCCGTCGCACAACAGTCTTGCGACTGTCTGGAAAATACACACGATAGTTGTGGGGCGTATTAGTGTATACCACAAATATCCCAACCCCTGCAGTCGACTCAAACTTCTTCTTGGCATCCTTCATCACATGAATGTAAACAGGTGAACCCAAAATCCTCAAATGGGAAATATCAAGCCTCTTACCAGAAAACGCCTTCTCGGGTGTACTCATGCCAAGTATCCCGTGAGGACAACGGTTCGCACATATCGCGCATTGCATGCTCCCCCTACCCACAAGTGAATGGGTAGGCCCCCGATCATGCAACATCACCCGTGCAACACCCATGACGTCTGCTCTTCCGCCTTCACAACCCATTCGTCGGTGGGGTGGTGAGGTGCTATGAGCTCTCTTCAAATTCCTTCACGTAAAGTCCTTGAATTCACCAGAGATGAATTCACCACCATTGTCGCTCCTAAGAGCCTTCACTCCGCTTCCCCTGTCTTTTCAACCAGCGGCCTTGAACTCACAACTTTGAGTATGTCTCACTCTTCTTCGCATGAAGAAGATCCAAAGACTTCCGAGAAAAAATCATCAACAAATATCACATAGTACCCGTGTTTTCTACGAAGCCGAAGCTACTAAGAAAGGTCCACACGTTCTGCAGGTGGAATTTCTCTCAAGGATCGTCGTGGCGCAAATATCCTTCTCGTGAAAGGTGGCTTTCACAAATTTTCCCAAGGTACACCCTTTGCACTAATCTGACTGCACAAGAGTGCCTTTAGGAAGCCCAGTAGAAATCTGCTGCAGTATCTTCAAAGCTCCATGGTGAAGGTGGCCCAATCTCCGGTGCCACAACTCGTCATCATCCCGGCTCACCACTCCTTCTGCCTTGCCTGCCATTGCTGCGCAGCCATCTACCTGCAATTGATAAAGGTTCTTAACTCGAACCCCTATCCTCCGGGTCTCACCAGTTGCCTTACTGTGCAAGAAAGCCTTTCCCTCGCTAAAGACAACATCATATCCCTTGTCTTCTAACATCGCCACAGAGATAAGATTCTTCTTCAATCCTGGAACATGCATCACTTCCTTCAATACGAAGGGTTTACCAGACTCCCTCTCAAAGGAAATGGTACCGATACTATTCGCACTGTATCTACCATCATCGCCCATCTCGATGTGCACTCCAAGATCTTTCTCATCCAGATCAGTAAACAAATCTCGATCTCCTGTCATGTGAAAAGATGCACCACTGTCCAGAAACCATACTGATCCCGCCACACTTGAGACCAAGCATGTGATCAGCGAAAAATCCAACTCAAACTGTGAGTCTAAGGCCTCTCCAGCTGCAGATCTAGTAGCCTGCTTATTTTTCTTCTTCTGCGGACAATTTGTGGCATAATGTCCGTGTTGGTGACAGTGAAAGCACTTCACCTTGGACATGTCCTGCTTCTTGCCTTTCGCACCGAACTGAGAAGATTTCTTGCTCTTCCCCTTCTTTTCTTTGGCATCCAAAGCACAATTCTCTTCATCAGATGCCTTTGATGAAGATCCGTCCCTGGTACTTCGCCTTATCTCCTCTTGCACAAGATCCGACCAAAGTCGCTCCCATCCTGGCAATTTCTCCCGACCATTGACAGAGTCCTGATAGGAATGCCAAATCTTCGGAAGCCCAAGGAGAGCCAAGCTCACCAAGTCCTCATCATCTACAGTCACCCCCACACTTCCCAGCTCATCCCTGCATTGGATGAACTTCGTGAGGTACTTGGGCATATTGTCTCCTTTCTCCATCTTTATGTTTCTGAGTTTATCCTTGAGCGCCAACTTCCTTTGGTCGCTCTTGCTTTGGAATAAATCTGTCAACGCTTTCCACATCAAGTATGGAGAAGCTTTACCATGCAGGCTGGATACTATGTGATCCTTCACACCCTCCAACAGAATCCTTCGACACTTTGTTGTCTTCTTTTTCCAAGCCTCAACCAAGGCAGCATCAGTAGGCTTTGGAACTTCAGCATCTATGAACTCCTTCAGCCCATTGTCATCTAACACTGCCTCCATCCTGTCCTTCCATGCAATATAATTTGAGCTGCCCTCAAGGGCATACTCCAATCGCAATCCATTGAAAGACATCTCAACTTCGACACCAAGAAAACACTGCTGCAAATTCGAATTCCACCAGCACAAAACTCAACAACTTCAATGTTTTGCAATTGCTCCAATGATCAATACACCTCTGATACCATGTAGAAATTTGAATAATAGATCACTTATTCACCGATATTATCGTGATCACACACTATTTGAGCTTCATGCATAATACATAACCTCTTCTACTATTGATCATCAATTTGCGGAATTAAACACAATCGCATGCACACATTAAAACATTAATCAATCACACATATAAACACAGTATTTATGGGAAAGCTTAAAGCTGAAAACCCCAACTATATGTATATTATAATGATAGAGAACATGTAACAATACATAGCGCAAAGCCCCTCACAAGCTCTCAACACTATCTCACATGCTACACACTACACAAGCTCAGATCAAGCAAGTCGCATGCTCAAATCTCCTCCACCTGTTAGCCAGCCTCTACTGCGCAATCCAATATGGATAATCATGAGATCAAGGTTCAAATCCCACCAGTATGTACTGCGCAATCCTCATTTGCTTCTCCATCAATGTGTGTGCAAATCTCATGCACCAGTATAGTCACAACTGATAGTCACATTGCTCTTTCACCTAACCTCTCCACTGGTCTCCACTGAACTGTCCATGCACATGAGTTAACTGATGTGTTCATTAGTTGATTTATGAGTTAATAATTAGTGAATTAATTAATAATTAATTCACACCACTCATCACTAGTGTATTAATCAGTTAGACTAATCACAGCTAGTTCAACTAAGTCAAACTGAACACAACTCCATCAACTCCTCAATCAACTCCACCAAACTCAATCACCTGAGTTCTAACTGAAGTCATCATGCAATAGCTCCACTTAGACCCTAGGAATAGCGTAATTCCTTCTGTCAGTTGCATGTGCCACTTGTAGGCATCAAACTGAAGTGCTCCAAGAGGATAAGATAATGTTTAGAGTCCAAATATTATTAAGAGCTAATAATATTCGACATATCTATTTTTAGACTGGAAATCTAAAAATAGATTCCGCCCAGTATGTCTAAAAATAGAAGTCCATATATTTTCTTCGACTCGACCAACCATCCACAAATAGCATCCTGCAACTCATAGACCATGATCCATATGTCTAAAAATAGACATAGTCTAAAAATAGACTTTGCGCCAAAAATACCCTGTGGGCCCACTTAGTGAAGGCGAATCCTTTCCACTAAGCTCCTCATCTTGTTGCAATCTCAACATTTTTTTTGGGAGTTCAAATTAATTCCTTTGTTTTAGTATTCTTTGCAACTAACCTATTTTTTTTTTTATTGCAGGGTTTTCATTTTATCTGAGATTTTTATTGTCCTCCCTCCATGTTTTAGGAGGCCGTGAGGTATATTTCTTTCCCGCCGTCAAAAAGTACATCTTACCTTACTTTTCATTCGTATTTCATACGATTTCCATGACTGTAGAGTTACTACCGTGCTTTCATTTCCTTGCATTACCAATTTATAGTGGATTGAATATTCGACTTTACTCATCTCTGAACTCTCTGAAATTATTATACTATACTATATCTACGTTAATACAATAACGTATATGTGGTTTTAAGTCCGGCATAATAGTATATGAACTTGTGTTCAGATTTATTACTTGTTAAGAAGGCTCCCTCACACCTTACTAAATGTAAAATTTTCCATCGAAGATTAACTCAATGACTTTGAATTCTCATCTGAGTTATACTATTGAATGTACAGTATTACCTTATCTTAATTTTTTTTTCATTGAAATTAAAACGCCATGGTACCACTTCGATTTTGCCCCAATTTATTCTGAGGGCCTGCGTTGAGCTTGGCCATTTTAACATTCCACAATATGCATCATTGGTTTAATTTTGATTTTCTACACTTCTCCATGTAGTATTTTTCAATTTTCTTCTTAAAGAGATTCTACTGTGGGTTTGCAAATCGATTTCTATTCCTCTCTAACATAACTAATGCCGAGATTCATAATAGAATTATAGACATTTTATTTCGGTTTTCTCTGCCGTTATATACACAATTTCCACTTGGGCTCTCTATAGAAAGTTAATATATTCTCTTTAATTGTTAAATTAATTTTCATCAATTTCTTATGTCTTTAGAATGATCGATTTATCACATAATGTAAATTTTTAGTTTGACTCAGAAGTCCTCGTTTTCTCATGAGGAATTTCAAGTTTCGTTTTATTTTTTATAATCTTCATAACATTCTCATATTAATGAAGTTAACCTTTCTGTTGATTTATTTTATATGGAATTAACACTACTGTGTTACTGATTTATAATCTATATGAAATTATCATCTTTACATTTATATGTCTAATTGTGAAGAATAGGATTTTATTAATTTCCTCAATTTAATAAAATCATAATTTGTACACAAACAATAAATAAATTTTACATAGTTCCTCAGAGTTTGACAAGCACTCTGTTGGTAAGATTATAGGTAATCACTTTCCCTCTTGTCATATTAATTTCCTCTTTCTCTTTTGTTTCATCTAATTCTCGCACTTAATCATTTTCCTCATATTTATATGTATGTTTACTATCACCGTCTATTAAAGAACAATAAGGTAATTTTTCCATATTTAATCTCTATTGTCACTTATTTATGTATTCATTAATTTACTTAAATTTAAAGACAATTATACACATATTAATTCATATGTATAATTGTATGTGCATGTACTCTATTTCCTTCAATGCACATTCTTACAGTTTAATTTATAATTTTGTAAGTTTTGGGCAATTCAATATGTCCTTCATTGAAAGTAGATTTTGGTTTCTTCTATACAGGTTTTTCCATATCACTTTGAAGAATGCATCCTCTTGAATTCTTAACTATATTCAAATTGATAATTTTGTTTTAACTGTTTAGTTTGGACCATGGACTCTGTCTATAATTTTTGACATAATTAAATTGTAATTTATATACAAAACAATATCATGACTTAAATTATTGCAGTATGATACAATATACTCATTCTTATAAATTTGAGTTATGTTTACTTTTCTGCATGTACTTTATTCTATTTGACCTTTGTGACATTTCTGAGCTAATGCAATAATATATATATATATATATATATATATATATATATATATATATATATCCAAAATCTTCTAGTTATGTTACAGTAGTAGATCTTAATTGGAGTTCCCATATTAATGTTTACCAAAAGTAAGGAATTTTCCTCTTTATTTATAAATTTCCTATTTAATGTTATTATTGCACAACTGATCAATACACTAAATTTAACTTCTTTCCCATGTATTTATCTATGTTTTTTGTGTATACATTATTAAGTTTTACAACCTAACCTCATATTTAAACCTGTTATTGGGGTTTAGACGAGATTTCTCTTGAACATATCGGTGACTCGACTCCATATGTTTGCAGAATTTGACTCAAAATGGGATCAATGGTCATGGTGACAACATGATATGATCAAATGACAGGAAAATGGATTTGCCAAACCTAGGAAGGAAAGTGACAAAGAGAGGATAACCCTAACCCAACACGAGATGTAGATAAGTGTCATGTTCAAGAGCGACATGTTGCCTTTGATACAGAATATAAGATACATTTACTTAAATTTTCCCCACTATTTCTAGTGAGTACCTATTTATTTTTTATTGCAATATTGAAGAGGATACCATATGCTTAGTGTATAAGTTCACCCTTCAGATGAATCTATGCTAGTAATTTTAACGAGCCCTAGGAAGGAGTGACTTAGTCTCGTCATGGTGACAAGTCTTACGTCATTTAAATTTTATGAGTCCTATAGAGGTGTAACTTGACATATTTTTCATGTTTAGGGAGTTTGAAAAAGATTCAAAAAAGAAAACTCCAAAGGTCCCTTTTCGTAGATAACCCCTCAAATACGAAAAGGTAGAAAATGATATTCAAGAGAACCACTTAATTATGTTTGACTAAGGTATTCCTTTTTCGTAGTTAATTTATCTCAGCCCGAAAAATTTGTAAACTTATACTAAGATGATGCCTTTTCATTTACTTTTAAGATCTAAAAAAAAAATCTCGACAATCTTTTCATATTTTGGGAGTTTGAAAAGAGATGAAAGAGGACTCCTCCTGGAGGAACGAGTGGTATAAAGAGTAGCGATTGGTTCCAGTCATGATGGAATTGATCAAAACACACAAAGGTAAAGAGGTTGGATAACAAGACCACTGATCGCATCAGTTCCCTAGGAAAAGGTAAAAAAACAAAGTGAGAGCGTACGATCGAACAAGCAGATGGTGACGATGGAATGAGAAAACCAAGGCTCATATGGAATAATAGTAAGATAAAAATGGGAATCACAAAAGTTAGGGTGAGAATTGTTTCATTTTTACACAAGCTTGAAACATAGGAAACTATGCATGAAATTGGTTTCATTTTTACACAAGCTTGAAACATGAGGAAAAACTATTCTTGAAATTCGTTTCAGTTTTACACAAGCTTGAAACATGTGGAAAAAAATGCTTGGAATAAGTTTGCATGCCCCCAGCATAATGACTCAATTCAAGGTACATGCCCCCAAAGATTTATTTCATTCACCTAAGTATACTATTGGTTACTAACATGTGGATGGAATGAAGGTTCATTTATGAGATCAAGTGAAAGACTCGACTGGGAATTTGCGAGATCTAATCAAGAACTCAAATTATAAGGGGATTTGTTTCATTTTTTAATGAGATTGACACGGGAAAAGAACTATGATCATATGGACCTATTTCATTTTTTAATGAGGTTTACATAGTAAAATAACTATCCTCATATCAGTTTGTTTCATTTTTTAACGAGCTTGACACAAGAAAAGGAACTTTTCTCTGACGACCTTGTTTCATTTTTTAAGGAGATTGACACAAGAAAAGGAACTATGCTCTGAAAAACTTTTTCATGACCCATAAGAGGTCATGGCCTCCAAGAGGTTCTCATAATGTGGGAGAACAACACTTTGGAAATCAAGGTTCAATGCCCCCAGTACATGATGCACTATATCACTAACTAGATCATTAGTGAACACAAGCATGGAACAGGTTGCCACACAATTAAGTTGTGGCGGGGAAGATACCACTTGCATGTAAGGATCATTTAGGTGATGGTTGACTAGGACCAAATTAGGTCCAATGAACGAAATTTGATCAATGGTCACAATTATTCCTTCATACGAGAAACACATCACATGAAAGAGAGAAGAGACAAGAGCTCCCATGACATACGTACAGTCACGTCCAAGGAGTAATTTAAATTCCAAGGGGACTTGGACAACCATCATGTCTATATAGACAGTATATCCGCCCAAATTAATAGGAAACTTAGGAAGGATCCCTAACAGTTGATTGGTTCCTTTGTTAAAATCTAACAAAATCTGGGTAATAGGCAAAAGTTGTGGAGAGCCAAAATCTTTCCAAATACTAACAGATTCAACTTCATATATTATTGTGCTAGGTAAGACCACATTATAGGCCTATACTTTGATCTCAAAGGTCATGTAATAAGGAAGACTATATCTTGCTAGTTTGTTCCAATTAAAGGAAGCGACCATACTACTTGGAGGGGTGTCATGGGAATGGAATAATTTACCCCTTGTGTTATAGGAATGGGGGGATTAGTCTCCTGTACCATGGGAATGAGAGGATTTTTCTCCAATTCATGGGAATATGAAGAAAAAAAAAGAACCTGAGTGGTATGGGGTTCACTCTCTATGGGAAAGGTACGATGAACTAAATGTGGAATCAGGTCAACCATTTTCTCAACCAATGGTTGGTCAGGAATGAACTCATGGGATTCACTTTAGGAGAGAGTGGGATTGACCAAATATGAATTCTGATCAATCACTTGATCAACTAGCAAAGGATCAGAGGAAAGCTTCTGGCTGCTAGTAGGACGACGGGGTTGAGAAGCTGTAAGGTTTTCCAAAACTTTGGAGGCTTCATCCATATCAGGACAAATATGAATGGGATGATTCCCTTCACCCAACTTATAGGGGAATTTTACTTTACCCTTTTTCCCATGGACCTTACTATCATTATTTTAGGTTTTATCACCAACATGATCTCTAGAGGTTGATGACAAAGGCTAATGTGAGCCTATGGAACATAGTTCTAATACCCTGGAAATACTAGGAAAATCCCTAAGAAGGTTGTCATCCTTACATAACTTGCAAGGGAATTTTACTTTGCGGGACTGAATGGAATATTTTTCAACATAAATTGCATGGGTAGCATTGGTTGCTTGGTTGCCCCCTAGCTTATTTTTCTTCTTCTTATTATTCCTCTTCTTCTTCTTCTTAGATTCATGGTTACTAGAATCCATAATTTCACCAGGCGAAGAGGAAGAATGGGTTGAAGAAATAGGTGAGGAAGGCGAGGGGTCAACTTTAGGGTCAACAAGAGGTTGACATTGTTCAGGTGGAAGTGAATTTGTTTGAGGAGAAACTTGGACATTCAGAACCATGGGGATCGAAAATAACCAAACTGGAACACCAATGGTAAATCTAGGAAGGGACAACATTGCTATATAGGGATCACCAATATTTCCAAAGGAAAGAAAAGGACCAAGATTCCCATCTGAGGGGTTTCCTTGATTGGTAAAACCATGCACTGCTGCCATTAGTATCAACCTAAGATCTACTAAGGATTTGTGCACATGTAAGATGTTATTTTGTGGGAAATAAATTTTATAAAATAATAATAAATAAATAAAAAATGAGTAAGCTAGGAAAAAAGGATTACCAAGCAACCGCGAACTGTAGCTCGGTGAACCAAGAAGTATGGGCAGACAATCTCCCCGAATGTTGTGTTCGGTGTATCATGTTTACAAGGAGGCTGACTCAGTTACCTATGGAAGGATAAAAACCTAGTGGGGAATCCAAAAATATATGTGACAGTACGTGGGAGTGCAAGTCCATAGTAGTTTTGTCTAATGCGTAACTGTTCAATGAGAGCTTTCTTATATACTTTATTACACGGAGTGCCTCTGATATACTCATAAGTACCAGAGAACAGTCCTATATAATTTTGTATGTGGAACGAGATATCACCCCCGGGATGCAACACAAGAATTTAGAGACAACTCCTACATTTTATGATGCCAGAACATGTCTCTAGCCTAGACCTCTAAATGTTTTACATTAAGTTCCAAATTCTCCTTAGGTTAATTGAGGTCAATTTTAGTGTTTATCTTCAATTAATTTTTTATTTTGGGGCTCAAAGAGATGTCACCTGAATGCCTAAGATTCAGCTATATCAGAAAATAATAATGCACCAAACAAACAAATAATGTAGCAAACAAAATTCCCTTAACTAATTTTTCACTTTTCACTTTCCAAATGCAATTCTTAAAACTACAAAATTATTTTCACTTTCACTATCCCAAATGCAATTTTTCAGAAGTGAAAAGATTTTCACTTTTACTAAGATGCACTTATATGAAATTTCAATTTTAATGAAAACTAACTAAATGAAAAATAAACTTCTTACGGATGCAAAAGAACTACTACTATTCTATTGTCAGAAAAACAGTATTCTCCCAATCATACAATCAACAGACAAAACTATCAAATGACTCAAAACATGAAAGACTCAATAAAAAATGCCAATTTTACCACTTCAAACAGAGGAATTTTTTTTTCATTCCACCAAGAAATTGAAATAAATCAAACAAAATTTGATGCAATCAAAGTAGAGAAAATACCCTAAGGATCAAAACACACTAGAGTTTTCAGTAGAGACCCTAAAAATCTACACATTCAAAGACCAACGTGGACAACTAGTTGGAACCCGTGGTCTGCAGCATGACTTTTTGAGATAAATGCAGCGGTGGAAGCACGACTATTACTGATAAAAAGCACACTGATGGAGGTAAATAGGGGGAAAACAAGAAGAAAATATAGATCATATACCCTAGGACACTTTCAAAGAAGAGTACAAACTGAAAATCAATCCAAACAAAGGGTCGGTCAAAGGTTGGCCAAACTAAACAAGAAGAAAAAATACAAGTGGAGGACTAAAAAGGCTATAAGCTCTCGAGTGGAGTCACCATTTTGTTATCTAGGAAATTGCTTCTATGGATAGAAGCGATCCCTCTAGCCCAATTATTGGGTCTAGTAACAACTGAGACAAACGCAAGAAAACTCTCCTAGCTTAAATCAGAATGACATGAGAATGGAAGATGGCATACCTTACTCTTATGCGGTCGTTTTTCGATGTCAATCCCAATATTCTCACTTCCAAGCTCGGTCCTCACTATTACTTTGTGCACGAATACCTACAAAATAGATAAAACAATGACAAATGAAGAAAGCATATCATATGCAATTCTAATGTAAACTATATGATGGATCAAGGAGCATAATACTAAGCAAGTAATCATCTACAAGCTTATGGAAAGTAAAACATGCTTTTTTTTATTGATAAATAAAAGAGGGAAGAATAAAACCAGTGCCTTAATGTTGGAAGCCTCCTTCAGGACGGGTTTCCAAGTCCAAGCCAGAAATTCTTAAGCTCTACTTTCTCCTTCACTGAAATGGCAACATCGAAGCACAACTAAGCAAAAGAATCGCAACCAGTATTGACCAACCATTTGGGGAAAGCATGGAATTCATTTATAGGGAATATGAAGAGGTTATGGATCCATAAAAGAGGGAGGATGATCCATATATTAAGGGGAATATCTGTAAAGGTATGAACAAGGGCTCAAAATGGGAGAACTCGACCTAATCCCTAACAACCTAATACCAGACTTTCATTCTCGAGGCTTCTAGTATGTGAAGCTTCTACCCCATTTTTGGAGAACCTGCTTGAAGAGGACCAATGCAAATTTTCACTTTAATCCCGCGCTTCCAGTGTTGTCCACAGGTTATGAAAATGGTGACAATCACAAGGCTATAGAGGGGAGAAAATCATTGTGATTGCTAATTAGGGTTTTCACAAGCCCTCTCTAGAATTTCTTTAATACATTGATTCTCCATCTATTCAGGGATGTTTTAAGCTTGTTATTCATGGTGAATATGTTTTCACAGCTTTTGTCGCTTTGTGAAATTTTTAGCATGAGTGAAATAAGGGATGACACTTCAGGTATGGAGTGGGGAATGTGACAAAATACTACATAACAATGAGTTCAATAGCATATTACATCATCTCGACAATGTTGAAAAGGCACTAAAAGAGTTAGGAGAAGGACAAAAAGAGGTAGTGGATAAAATAAATCAACTGAAAGAAGTCAACATTGAAAATTTTCTACAATAATTTGAGAATTGATGGCAAACTTTATTAAAAATGAAAAATGACTACAAAGATGAAATGAAAAGAATACTTAATTCTCATGGCAAACAAATTGACCAATAGACAAAAATGTAGACACATCATTTGTAGAACCATTATAAGCATATAAAATACTGATACAAAGTTGAAAATCATAAGGTACAAGTGATTAATGGCATCAAGAAGCACCCAAAATAATTTTTTTGGAGTACACCAAATATTCCTAGATAGAGATTATAAAAAAATAAAAAAAGAATTTATTGAAATATGATGGTAAGGACCATAGAGGAGAAATTCTCTAGGTCAATAGAATGGAGGGTATCTTTGATTCAAATGTTGATTATGTTAAAGAGAGATAATAATGACATATTCTGACAACTTAAAAGGGGAATATTATGATTAGTTTCTATGGTGGATTAGAAATTGTTAGGCTTATTCTTTTCATTGGAAAATTTTTACTATTTCCTTATTAAAAAAGTTTCATGAAGAATAAGACAATGACCTATAGTAACAAAATTATACATTTTAAACAAAAAGGAAATGTAAATGGATATATGCACGAATGGGAAGTTCTAGCAATAAGGAAAAATTTATTTACAAATGAGAATTTGCTAAAAATGTATATATTTGGGTTAAGGATAACAATCTATAGTGAAATAAAACTATGGAACCTTAAAACTATTGAGGATGATACATATGCAACAAAACTAATTGAACAACATAACAAATAATAGGCCATCATTCACCAAGGAAGATGAAGATTTAAACTAGGACCTATATAAGAAAGGTACAAAAAATTGTAGATATTGTGGAGACAAATGCTCACCAGGGCACATATGCAACTATAAGAAATTATATAGTTATGAAACAAAGAAAAACTAAAACACATCTAGCAGTGAATTAGAGAGAAGGAAAGTATTAGTCGTAAGTATGGGGAAAAACGGGCACTATGTCATAGATGTGAAGACATTTTAATTACTTAGAAATACCAAATACAACCACTGATAGCAAAATATGTTCCACCAGCCATTACAAAGGAGAGTCTTTAGTCTCCCAGAAAATAATAAAGCAAATCTATATTTCCATCGACTACCATAATAAGGAAACCAGAACCTAAGACTCTAAAGCTTAGAGGAGTCATAAAAGATATAAATGTCATAATATTTCTATCAATACTCATAATTGTATAGACATTGTTGTTTCTAAACAACTAAACCTTTTTGTGTACCCCACCAAGGACCTCATTGTGATGGTTGCTAATGGAAAAAAGTCCAAAGAAGTAATAAATTGTCATAAAGTTTCAATACAAATACAAGAACTAGAACTACAAAAAAAAATTATGCTTTGCCACTCAAAGAGATGGATACGATACTAGGTGAGGAATGATTGATGAAATTTAGAATTTATACCACAAATCTTGAAGAACAATTCATTGAGTTTAATTGGCAATATCAACACTATAGATTATTTGGTGTTTAAGCTTCCACTCTAAATAAGATGCAAAAGATACACATGAACCTCACCAACATTCAAAGCATGAATGACATCAAACCCATAAAAATAGATAAAATTTATTCCACCATAGAAACATGCTCAACTAGATAAAATCCTTTTTACTATGATTTGAGGAAAAAGCATTCCTTAAGAGGATGTCAATGTTATAAATACAATAATAATAATAAGATAATTAATTAATGAAAATTCAAAGGGCACACGCCCATTCACCTTGTGACCAGTAAATCCTATAAGTAGATCATCACAAGGCTCATTCTAATACCATCATTTTTATTGTATTTTACCAACCGATATATTTTATATATATATGAAAATTATTTGTCTTTGAATATAAGAAACGACTTTATATAACTTTTTTTTTTTGTAGATTTTAGTGGATAAAAAGTTAGTTTACTTATATTTCATATCAAACTCATGGATACATGTAAAATAAATACATAGATATATTAGTTTGTTAGTGGATGGGAATTCAAAAACATTCTATAATTATCCCATGAAGAGAAAACATAAGGAAAGACTTTGTACAATCATATATAGGAGCGGAAAGTAAAAATAACAAAATCAGTCTAAAATTGAAATCATTTGCTCAAAAACCCCCTTTAGGTTTTGGATAAGTAAATGCCTAAAATTTATTTTTAGAGATATCATGGCAAAGAAGGCTATAATGAATTCCTATGACCTTAGAGAGCAAGATTAGATCCAAAAGTAATTTATTTTTTCTTATCTATAGAAAATGACACGTAAGTTTATTCAAAATGGGAAACATAAAATTACATTTTGCATATTCTATAAGCCTTCCTGAAAAATTATCCTCACAACATTGAGCTAGAGAGAGAAAACTATCAATTTTGAGAATCAAACAAAACAAGCAATAAGAGGCAAGAAATTTAAGTTTGGCAACTAGTGCTTTTTATTTTTTTCCTTTTCTTTTTTGCACTTTTTTCCAACCATCAAAATTTGGTTCAAAAAGAACCAAAACCAATTCTCAAGCTTCTTATATATTGGAAACTCACTTTTTTGAATCCAATCTCTCTGAAACATGAGCTCTTTTTATGCCCCCATTCCCATCCTTAGCCTGATTTATTTCAGGATCAAAACCCTTTTGAAGAATTGTGATAGTCCCTGTATGTGTTGCAACATCCTCATCCATTTTGGTGACTGGTTGGAATTGTTAGATCTCTTTGTTATACTCTTCTTCCTCTTCATAAAGTTGAAGCTCAGAAAAATACCATCCTTTTGGATCGTTAGGCTACCTCTTTTTCTTTCTTGAAAACTTATTTTCTTGTGGACATGAATTATACAAATTTCCACTTTGTAAATATACTCAACATCATAATTCCATGTTCTCATAATTTAAAACTTGTGCACACTGAATTTTTTTGTGTTTCAATGTTATATGATCTGGTAACCCTTTGTTGAGTTATATCTCCACAACAATTCTAGTGAAGGTGAAGACGCATTTCTCTATTCTTTGAAAGTCCATTTTTTAAAAATTTCCCAAAGTGTTTCCAATGTCCTCAAGGACTTTGTGATGCCAAAAAGGAAGAGTGAAGTTTAGAATCCTAACCCATACTTGCATAGTTTATACCACCTTTTTTGTGGCATCGAACTTAGGGAACCATGGAGTGATGTATAAACCAACTGTTCCCCAAAAACATGGGCTTTCATTTAGAAAAAAATCCAAGTCCCGTTGAATATCATGTTGGACTATAAAGAATCCTTAGGAGCATAAATAAATTTTGCAGTTTGGTGTCCAAGAAGTGAACACCCTCTAAAATAATGCTTCATGTTTTGGCTAGTAGCCATTAAATATATAGATAATAAAATTTGAATGAAGAGCACAAAAAAGGGAAGATACCTATGAGTTATTTACCTCCGTGGATGGAGCTTGCTCCATTTGATCAACTATATAAGGGCCTGGAAAATTTAGGCACAGATCCACTAGGATTGGGACCTTCCCTTGAACTGCTTCCTTAAAAGAGGCAGAATTCCCATTAGCTAACCTAACACCAAGATGACCCCCATGTAACCTTGAGTTCCGGATGATGGTTGAGTATTTTATGAAATTGTAGTATTTGAGCTGGAAGGAGTCTTAGCGAATCTTCCCTTCAAATTGTAGACATAGAAAAAGAATATGTATGCCCCATTTTTCTTCTATATATTACTTTAGAGAAGATAAAAATGTTGGTCTTTTGGACCAAAAAGAATAGGATTTTACATTTATATTCTTAATAAATATCTGGAATGGATTGTTCTATGCCAACACAATTTTAGTGGGTGGGAATGTACCACCATAGGGCTTCATACAAGGAGAAGCTAGTTGTAGCACCATAATATGCCTCAAAACCATGAGGATTGAGAGAACAAAGTACATCCCAAAAGGAAAATGACGTAAAGGAAAAAATATTGAGGAAAAGAGAGATAAAAATGGTATACCTATTGGGAATTCCTTCCTCGCCCACGCCCATGGATTTGCGTCTCGTTGATACATTCTACTATTACCCATTGATTTTTTTTTTTAACCGGGGCTAAATTTGGAATGAGTCATGTGTCATTTTCTAGGTCGGGCATCCATTTGTCTTCATCCTCCTTGGATTCTTCATGTTGATAAAAAAACTACATCATCGAAGGGAACGACTATAATCAACCATACCATCACTATTGGTAAATAGGAACTGACATATCTTTTGGCATAAGTCATCAAATAGGGAACCATAAATGAAGCTATGAACGACAACGATATCTAGTTCGTCTCTGCATGACAACAAAACCTTAGTAGACCATGCCATTTTTTCCATCTCATCCAGATCCAAAAAGAAATTGTAGACCATTGGAGCATAAACTCATTATAGTAAGTTAAGTATGCATGTGCAACATGTTTGGTATGGAATCTTACATATAGATAGTCCATGGAAAATATAGAATGGTACTTATTTATGAGCCACTCAACAATATAATAACAACATTTAATTATCAATGCTAGGTAAAGAAATGATTGTCCAAACAATATTAAGGAACTGGATAAATAAATGATTATCAAAAGAGTGGGGAATACTAAGGTATTTTCAAAGCCGAATTGGAAATATAGAAAATAAAAATTCAAGAGAATGTCAAACACAAGCTAATCTTCTCAATGCTTGGTGGATTGGTTGAATAGAATGAGTTGAAAATTTGCAGCCGAGGGAGAAATTTCACCATTGGGGAAGCCCAACAAACCCTAAAGAGACCCATCATCCACTTGGAAAAGTAAAATTTACACATGGAAAAATATTATTTTTAATGATGGTCCAAGTCAACAAGAAAAGTACAAGTCAGTCTAAAGAGAGAAATTCATCCTCCTATCTCACATATAAATACAAGTTTGTTGACCTCACTTGGAGACCATCATCACACATCGCATAATTCAATATTTGGTTTGTACACCTTTGAAATTGCAGGGTTTAGTTCACATGTGCGAAGGAGGGAGAAAATATTTCATTTAACTATGTTGAATTCATGTTTTGGGCATACTTTTACCAACATTGACTTGGGATGATTTGACCTAGGTTGACAAAATTTTGGATCTGTTTTGGAACGTAGAATTCAAGGATACTTTAACCAAATTATTTTTGGCACTTTTACTAGTTTGAATGTAGTTATGAAGCTACTATTTGAATGCATGTTGAATTTGTGAATTAACCAATTTTTCTAATAGGTTTGAGGATTGTTTTGACTGAGAATGAGAGGCCAAATTGTTTTCTACTTTCACAAATATTTTGGGCTCTTTGACCATTGAATTTGACTCGTTAGGGATGTTGTTCACTATTGTTGACTATAATTGATAGGGTAAAAAATTCCAGGACTGGTAATTTGATCATACTTGACTTTATCTCTCTTCTTTGATTGGTTATTGGATTGCTGACTTGGATATTCAAGGCTTTTACCTTTGACTTTTTGATGGAAGTACTTGGACTATTATCTCTGTTGAAGATTTGATGAATATATAAACAAAGAAGAATTTGGTTGGATTATCCCCCTTGTGGGGTTTTTCCTTGGTCTTTGACCTAAGTATATGTGTCTCATTGATCTCGGTTGTATTCTATTTTATAAATTGTTCATTGTTCTATCTACAATTTCTTATTGTTATTGGGTGATTAAAATTTATAAATTGGAAAAGTGAATGCTACTTAAAGAAGAATTTTTTTAAGTGATTGTTATAGCATAGAACATTGTGAAAAATTAACATAATGCCCCACATTTTGGTCTATGAATTGCCCCATATTTTTGGTTGGTGCTCCATATTTTATTGTTTCAAGTATACATGAAATCTTGGCATTCTCACAAGATGGAGATGGGAATATAAATCATTTAGAGATATTTTATTTCTTGATGCAAAAATGTGTAGATAAAATATTAGAGCTCATGGATGTCTTGATAGACATGAAATAATTTCAAAGGTTTATTGGATGCATAAACTATGTTATAGACAAATATATGCCTAAAAAATGTAATAAAATAGAGGAGAAATGAAAATATTTATAAAAAAAAAACTTTGTAATGTGTAATTTATTTTAAGTAATGTAAATAGTGATTGTTGATCAATTATTCAGGAAATATAAAATACAAAAATTAAATATAAAATATGATGGAATAGAACCTACAAAATATTACCCTTTTATCGATCATCCCAAAAAGAGAGAAATGTTCACAATCTATTCAAAGGAGAAACCTCCTACTGAGTAGGGTTTTAATAAAACAACAATACTTGAAAACATTATCTAGCTTTCGATCTTCATAAACAAATTTTCACTAGAAAAATGTACACTATTTATGGTCCCATCATTAATGCTTATAGCCACTTCATAGACCTTGTTTAATAAAGATGACCCTTTACATTGAATAATTAACCACTAGTTATCCAATGGGCCTTATTTAAACATGACCTCATAATTAATTAGCTAGCTTCTTAGTATCCCAATATAGGGAGGTAGAGATAGGGCCTTAACATGCCCTCCCCTTTCAAAAGTAGCATTCTCCTCGAGGCCAAATGTGTGTATAGAAATTCCTTTTTATATTCAAACTGCTAATTGTAATTTACTAAAATACTAGACTTGAATCTACTCGAATCAACTTCGGAAATAAATTACCAATGGAGAACTAATTTAAAAAACATGTGACATGAATCAATTAACACACATAACACAAGGATATATCTAGGGGGAATATATTTCTCAAAACCCTTCCTATTTTTTTTTCATTAATCATAAAATAGAGAAGAAATACAATGCTTGTTCAATCCTGAACAATCTCTGCACAAGTATAAACTATCTCACTGCCTCACAAGCGGACTGTGGCCAATACTTAGCCAATTTTCCTACCTTAAAAGCCCCTATTTCCTTGTGCTTTTTCCTCAGTAATTAGACCCACATTAATTAGGAAATTCCCCATCCATAACTTCACAATCTCTTGTTAGACAAAAGTAATTCTGAGAGGGGGGGGGGGGGGGGGTGGGGGTGATTATTTCCGCAAATATAAAACTTCTTCAGAGATTAACTTCATAAATATAACATGATCAAGAACATGAAAACGCAAGCAATAAACACATATATACACTTAGATTTTAGGTGGAAAAACCCCCCTCTAGAGAAAAAAACCACCGAATTATTTGTTGCTTCTTCTATTATCTATTGCTACAAAAAAATTCTCATTACATTACATCAACTAGCACCCACTAGAATTGGAGCACCCACCCCTTGAATGAATGATAAATTTTGGCCACAACAAAATTGGAGCACCCACTCCTACTATAGACAAATAATATGCACTGCTTGAAGTCCCCACTCCAAGTACAAATAATTCTACTCTAAAATGATATGATTCAGAAATGAGAATATTGGTCCATTGACAAAACATGCAAAAAATAGACAGACTCATGCATCAACAATCCAAATTTAAATTGAGAGAAAAATTCTCTCCACACACTCTCTCCAAATATATTTTCAATCACTACACACTACTCTGAAATTCTGCTGAAGATTATTCTCTGAATCACACTACAATGTTGAAATTATGAACTCACTGGTTGTGAACTTGCAACTCAAGCAAACTCTCTCTCTCTCTCTCTCTCACACACACACACACACACACACACACACACTACTTTCGAACCAAAAAAGAAGCTTATTTCCTTCTCATATTTGTGTAATCTGGAGATGGTTAAGTGAATTAATTTTCTAGATGATGGATCTCACACAAAACCTTTTCACAGATATCAAAATTGATTAAAATTAGCATCTTGACCATATCAAACCACTCCTTCCACTACCATTTTTGATAATTTCAAACTTGATCACTTTCTGGAGGCCCCACATCTTGTCTCGACATTTTTCTAGAAAATTCTGAAAATAAACTCTACCAAAAACAATTTAATTCCAAGAAAGCACAAGAAATCCAAAGATATAATAATGTTTTTCCTCAGTCGCACGTGCAACTATGGAAAAATTTGGCTCTATTCACTCCAAATGTATCATCAATCTAAGGACTATAGAGTTCCACTCACACCCACAACTCTACATCCATGCGACTGAGACTTTACTTCCTCAGTCGCTCCCACTGCACTATAAAATTTTGACTGGCAAGATCTAGTCGTTCCCATAAGCCTGTCTCCCTGTGAATTTACTGATTTGGTCACTCTGATGAGCCTCCATCCATGTAACCGGAAAAAATCATAGATTCAAACACAAAATCCAACCATCAAACATGTAACAGAGATTCAGGGGAGTGAAGTGACCTGCACACTATCCCTCCAGTCGCATCTTGACATCAGGAACCCAGTTGTATGACTTCAACAAGACATCACACACATCATCAATTAGACATATATAACAAGTGTAGCTCAGCTTCAAATGAGGCCTTGTTACCTCTTGACACCTCTCCTATAGACTTATTACAACATGTTACGTCAGCATGAAAATTTTAGCAGGTATACAATAAACTCAATGTGTTAGTTTTTTTGTGGCAATGGAGTACAAAATAACACCTCATTAACAGTTGGTTGTCACCTGCAAAGGATCACAGAGATATTTGGTGTTTTTATTGATATACTTTAACAAATAAAAGCATTATTAGTAGTGGATGTAATTCGTGTAGAAAAATAAACCGAAAAAAAAGAGACAAATAAAACAAAAAACTCAATGGAGTAAACATTCCAATATATAATGGAGAAACACTCCCTTTAATGATTGCTAGTGGTAGAAAAATACAATATAATGCTAAAACACTTGAAGATAATCCTTTGAGCTATGGAGCTCCAATATCCTTAGCAAGGAGGTCCCTTTCCTCAGTCCCTTTGCAAGCTTCTCCTCTCTCTCAAAAGAAGTGTGAAGACTCTCCAATGGTGGACTCCTCTTCTCTCACTAAGATGTTTGATTGCTTAGAAGCAATATGGCAAACATGCTAGTGCTCTCACTTCCCTTGTTTCAGCAGTGAAATGTGGTGTTTCTTTGGTATAAATTTTTCTAGCAGAACAATGTCTCATATTTTTCTCTTCCCATGGCTTGTTTATATAGAAATTTTTGAATTCGTCTTCCCTCCCTTGGCCCAAGAGTGATAGTGACCCAAGATTAGGACAAGAGGATTCCATTGAGGGATCCATATCTTCAGAGCGACCTCAATTTGGTTTTTCTTGACTGGCCATGACAGAGAATCAACTCCCCAAGTATGGGAAATGGTCCTAGAAAATGACAGTTCAACTTTCTAATTACTGCACAAATTTCGAAGGAAAATGTGCGTGGTCCGCACAAACTTCCTTTGTTTCTAGTGCACAGTTAAATATTTCTCACATAACCTTAGGAACATTTATTTTTTTTATCCTTCCATGATGTTCTCTGCTGGAAAATATTGATTTCTACCTTTTGCTAGACAATTTCTAATGTCTCTTGCAGTGTATCATTTTCCAGCAGGGAACATCATTTTATGGTGCTAACAGTTTCTCCTTGATGTATTAGGTCTAGGAGAAAGCATATAGCTGAAATACATCAATTTTTCTGTTATGATTGAGTATGTGTAACAACTTTGAGAGAGAGAGAGAGTAACTTGCTGCAGATATGAGTAGGGGAACCCCCCGACTGAAGAGAAAGAGTAACCATGCACTATAGGAAACCTTAAGTGATAAAATAAGAAATTTTTCTATGAGGGCAGGAATGCCCCATGCTAGTTATGATGATTAGTTACTACAATCTGACAGATACTGGTTATGTCAAGTCACATTGTGGGAAGTGACCAGCTGCAGGTTGGTGATGACAACTGTTGAGTCCCTCAAGGGTGTTTTTACTTTAAACAAATAGGTTACATTTGTTACCCATATGCATTGTCTGGGTGAAGCACTTTTTTATGAGGTTCTAAATATATGCATAAGTCTTCGACTTTTGGTAACCTCCCATGCATTTTGGTTTAATAATTGGAGAAATATATGCTTATCAATACATGGTTCTTCGACTAAATGGAAAAGCGCAATGATTATGAAGTACAATACCACCTTGACATGAAAACTAGCGCTAATGTCGAATGTCAGGGGGGGTTGATTAAATCAATGGGAAATGTTGATTCCCATTGTGCCATCCAAGGATGTTCCCTAATTTGGGGGGAACCATCCAAGGAAAAACCTTAATCCTAGAATATGTTTGGTGAAGTCGACATGAAAGAAGGATCAGTCGTCCAAAAAAAGTGTTGATACAAGGGATCAAGGTTTGTAGTGAAGTAGAGTGTAATATAGTGGGTTAATAAGATATGATAATAAGATACAACTATAAATTATTGTTATGGACAATTAGATCGAGGTCAGAACTCTTAATGCAAGTGGCAGCAATCAAAACAATTTATGATAGGGTTAGTCTTTGAGTCGGTAGGACATCCAGGGGGTGTAAGTATACTTTGATTGGCGTGATTGGGATTTGGTAAAGAATGTGCAAGCTCTGACCAAGGGTGACTAATAAATGCTTCCAGGTTTGAAAACTAAAAATATGGGTGGAAGTCTTTCTCCTAAAAAATATTTGTACACTTTCCAAAAGAATGTAAAAGTGGTTTGTATGTACAAACATGGAGACGAGTGCCCTATTAACAAGTATGGCCCTGCATGATGATGTGAGGAAAGTATTTCTTTGCTGAGGGAGGAGGTCCATTGGTTGGTATTGATGTGGGGGTGATGAGGCGGATGAAAAGACACAAATGGGCTATGTTTGTGGGGGTGTGATAGGCCAAATGTGAAATGCGGTAATGGGTCTTGCTGATCCATCATAAAAATATTGGTGGCGGTCCAAGAGTGGGTTTTAGTATGTGATAAGTGCAGCAGAATGAGGCTGATAAGGATTGGGTGGCCATGGCTCCTGATTGCAGTTGGGGGTCTACGAATATGATGGGAGCCATGAGTGGTGAGGATTTATTGACCATCATGGGTGTTTATCATGTGCAAGGTGAGATGATGATAAACATGGTCGAGATGATGGTCCCTATGGGGTACATTTGAGAAATGATGTCAGGATATGCAAATTTTAAGAGGAAGCCTATCATTCTGAGTGTAAAATGATACCTACTTTTGTAAATTTTTGGTTGGGTTGTTGATCGAAGCATGGTGTTTCTAATGTACCTGCAATATCTATGGCCAATACCCCAAGTGAAAGCATATTTTTAAAAAATATGAATAATCTGTGATGACATGAATTAAAAAACAAGAGAGGGCATACCTGAGATGAAGTTTAGGTCATGCGACGAGCCCAAAATTGAGTTTTGATGGTAACCTGGAAGGGAGAGGTCTGGGCTCTGGTTATGGGCTCTACAAAATGGGAAAAAAGGGCGATATATAGGAAGAAATGGCCCAATTTCAATTCATTTTCACTAGCGAGCTTGAGAGGTCAGAGGCTATCATAAGAGTGTTTCTTGCCATTGTGGTCAGCCAAATCACATAGGATGCGCGCGGAGAGGCCTATGTAGGAGCTAGAACCTCATAGGTAGGTCGTACAGGGGCCCCTTGTACGATGTTATTAGGGTTAGCTCTAGGGGATCATGTGAACGACTCAAAGAGAGTTGCACAGTTGACGTGCGAAGCCCTAAGCTTCACATGTTGTGCTTGCGCAAAATCTGGATGCGGGCACGTCGAACATTGTGTTTGTGCAAAGAACAGGTGTGTCGAACGACCATGGTAGTCAACGCGCCTGTTAGCTGAATAGACGCAAAATACATGTGCCTGTGTAGGCTTAAAGTGCGTCGTCCTAGTAAAGAACTTTTTGCCTATTTTTTAGCTAAAAGGGGTGAAAAAATAATATTTTTGATGCTTTTTGGTGGCAGGATGATGTAGAAAGAGAGGGACTAGAACACCCTCCACGATGAGGTGGATGAGGACCCAGATGTTTATGAGACTCTAGCATGCTGGGGGTTACTGAAGTTTCTTCAGAACCCCATCTTGAGATCCCAGGATAGGTTTTTAGGATTTGTGGTTCGTTACTGGGATAGAGACCAACATATTATGGTAGCGAGACAAGCTGAGATGGATATATCGACTCATCTAGATGTGAATTTTGTGACCAACCTTTTGCCTCGAGGGTAGGTATTTCCTTATTCACTGCCACCTGGGGCAGTGAACATCTGGTGTGGGAAGAGCAGGAGGAGCATTGCGAACCCAATGCCATTTTTGATGGATGTATTGATGTGTAGAATATATTGAGTTTGACAGAGTGTGTGGCATTGTCAATGATTGTGCGCTTGGCGGGGTCATCTTTTCCCGATAGAGTATCAGGGCCGCACGTAGCGGTTTTAAAACAGCTATAGGAGGGCCACTTCTTTGATTGGGCCCACTTGGTTTATCGTGGTATGACATTCTAGATTGCGTAGGTACAACGGGGTAGAGCTCAGAGCTTTTTCTATGCCAGTATCATGTGTAACATCATGTATGAGAGGGTCGTCATGTTATACCCCTTTATTGTAGTGTCTTCTAGTCCTCTGAGGGATCCTTAGATATGGAGGTGGGAGCTCGTTATGCCCCGACATGGAGGGTGAGCTGCAAGGTGATATTGGAACAACATTGTTGAGGGTTGGTTTGATTCCAACCCTCAGCTGATCATAGAGCTTCCATATCATGGAGTGGACTTCCTTGGTGACCCAGACATTGGTCTCCCTTCGAATTATGCATGGGGGCCAGCATATATGTTATTTATATGTTTTTCATTTGATTATTGTTTACATGTATATGTGTATTTTCTTTTTTATGATGACAATGATACCATGTTTTTTTACTTGCAGATGCGGGTCCTGGTGGATGACCTCTAGCATACTTGGTAGGAAATGATCTTCGAGGGATGGGCTTTCCAAGGGTAGCACAAGCTCCATGGAGATAGTGAGATGACAGGCCTCTACCTAGGCCTAGACCACTGGTGTCACTGCACCAATTGGAGATGGGTGGATCCTCGAGGGAGGGTACAAGTGCTATGGCAGCTGGAGGTGTCGTGGGTTTTTTCGCACGTGCTGATGCCCCAGAGGATCATGTGACAACTTTAGAAGCTCAGCTATGAGACCAAAAATATAACTGGGAGATGGAAGAGACCCTGACCTGGGGAATGCCCATTTGGGTATTTGACAACTTGGCAGAGCTCGCCACGGAGACAATGATGGCCCATGAGCGGGTGCATCATTTGAAATTGCATCATGTAGATTTTGCGCTGGCTACAACTACTCTGATCATAGCTCCTGGTGTGGATGTTGGTCCATGGGACCCAAATAGAGTGGTTCAAACCTATACTTACTTATTTATATATCAGGGAAAGCACCCATTATGAGGATGCTCCCCTATCTTTTTGATGATATATTATTTTCCTGGCGATGAACTAGTGAAATCATTTTTTGTATGTTGGGACACATATATTTTTATATATATTTGTGTGTGTGTGTGTGTGTGCGAGATGTATTTTTATGGCGCTCATAATGTGTATATGGATATCTTTATGATGTTTTTTTGTTTATGATGGATTTTATGTTTATGATGGTTTTTATGCTACTTATGGTGGATGGTATAAATCTGATGCATTCCAGTCTAGGATATGGTTAGCTATGCGATCAAATACATGATTTTGATCTCTTGGTATATGTGTAAATGTGATGTAATAAAAATTGTGGGATAATCTTTGTGTATGTAGGTATTTCCTAAAGAGGCATGAATCATGCACTTGAAAGGTTTGGTTTAACTGTGATACAACCAACAGGGAATCAAGGAAGACATGTAAATAGTGGATGCCTTGGAGGGAGGAGTCGGTTAAAATTCCTATAACAACGTCATATTCGGCTTGATTGTTGGTGGCTGACCCAATATGATCCAGGCGACAACAACTAAGTCTTGTGGCCATCGAGAGGTACCGTCATAAATCTAAAATGGTAGATTGGAAAATGATCTATTTGTGACATAGGATGAGAGAGAGTGTTTTTACAACATGTCCATGATGATGTGATCATCATAAAAAATTATGATGCATACATATTCATTCTAGGGTACTGAGGCCCTTCTTTTATGTGTGAAATTTCTTGAGGTAGAGTCTGTTGGCATGGTTTTTTTGGCATGTCTCATCGGGGTCTGATAGAATGTATTCTCCCTTGAGGAGGAAACTTTTGACGATATATGGACCCTTACATAATGTCTTGAACTTCCTCGGTCCTAAAGATTCTTGCGCGACATCATAGCATAGGAATAGTTAGTTTGGGGTGATGTTGCAATTAAACAATGATTTGAACATCTTCTTGTGGGCTTTGCTATGTTTGAGAGACTCTTGTCGAATTTCTTTGACAAGTTCTAACGGTACCAACCGTTTCTCTAAGGGATTAGTATCGGTGAGAACTTCATTGTTTGAATGTAAGGTGGTATTTCATGTTCAATGGGAAGCATGACCTCCACTCCGTAAACTAACTAGAAGAGTGTAAATCCTATTGATTCTTTGACAACTATGCGGTACACCCACAAGGATGAGAACACCATTTGGTGCCAATTTGTTTTGTGGTTTTTCACCATACGCTGCAACATTGCTTTTAGGAATTTGTTGAGGATTCTACCTGACCATTAGATTGGGGGTAGTATGGTGATGCACACTCATGTGAAAAACCAAGGTTTTGGGACAATTGTTGTTATATTACATTTTTGAAATGTTTCCCATGATATGACACCAATTCCTTGGGGACACTGAACTGTGTGATGACATCATTGAAGAAAAACCGTGCAACGGTTTCCGAGATGTTGTTGTATGTGGGCATGCATTCTGCACATTTAATGAAGTAATCAACAACAACAAAATATGTACTTTCGGTTGTTGGATGATGTGGGGTTGCAATTCATTAATTCTATGCCCCATTTAAAAAAGGGGCCTTCTACGATGACCAGATGTAGGGGAGCTGGAGGGGCTCATGCCTTGTGAGCATAGCATTGGCATCGCTCACATATTTTGATTGCTTAGATGCAATCATGAAAAAGGGTGGGCCAAAAGTAACCAACATGCAAGAATTTTTTAGCGATGGACATCCCAGAGAAGTGAGCATCTTAAGCTCCATTGTGGAAGTTGAACATTACTTGTTGGGCTTGGTCATGAGTGAGGCATCAACGTAAGATGGTTTCGATGCCTCGTTCGTAAAGGAATCCCCCCAAAATAAGGTATCAAGGGGCCTGATGGCATATGCACCTTCAGTCGTCAAGAGTGATATGAGGATTGAACTTCTGAGTTTGTAAGAAAAGTAGGATATCACCGTACCAAGGGTCCTCCATTGTCACTAAGAACAAATTTTCATCAGGTAGTACATTGTTAACAAGGGATCCTTGGGTCCCTGTTGGGATGTGAGTGATGAATTTAATGATGATGAGCGCCTTTTTTCTTTTAGGGGAGATAAATTGCAGATCAAATTCCCGTAGTATAAATACCCATTGGGCGTATTTATGATTCATCATACGGCGAGTGAGAAATTATTGCATGGGGTTGATAGATGCTACAAAAATGGTGGTTCAAAGGATGATATAGTGACGAATATTTTTTATTGCATTTACTAGGGTTAAGGCTATTTTCTCTTATGACTCATACTTCAAAGCAGGCATGAATAATTTTTTTCTTACGTAATAAATTACGTGTTCCTTGTTGTCTGGTCCGTCCTGGACTAGCAACCCTGCAATGGATACATATGACGCAGATAGATATAAGGTGTAACCTTTATTGTGGTCGGGTGGGTTGATCAAAGGAGCTAAAGACAAGGTGTATTTTAAAACTTCAAATGATTTTTGGGCTTGTTCATCCCATTGGAAAGGAATGTCTTGAAGAAGGAGATGTAGGAATCCCTGCGCACAAGTGGCATAGTTGGGGACAAAGCGTCGTAATAATTTGGCCTTGCACTGTAAGCTTTATAACTAATTCAATGTTTTTGGAGGTGGTAATTCTTTGATCTCCTGGAATTTGATAGGGTAAACTCTAACACCTTGATGGGAAATAATGAATCCTAGCAATATTCTGGTGTTGAAGAAAAATACACACTTGAGAGGGTTCAAGCGTAGGGTATATTGTCGGAATCATTGAAAAACCAAGTGGAAATATTCAAAATTGATGCAAGAGAAAAAACACCCCAAGTCAAAGTTGAAATTTGTGAACCTTCCAGAATGCAAGTCTTGCATGAGAACAAGATTTACTCATGATTCGTTTTGAGTTTGTTTGTAATTTGTTATTTTACGCAGATTTTGAGGGATGCGAGAGACCTTAAAATAGAGCAGATCTCAAAATATCTAATCCTTAACATTGTATTGAGGTAATATATATTGTAGGTGTGAATGCTTAAAAGAGAGGCCCTGCAATGTAATACCAAGGCTAGTGTGTGTGTTTATGCCACAGAGGCTGTAGTAATGTAATCTAATTCAACTTCAATGAAGATTGAATAACTCCGTATTTATTCTGATTTGTTTTAACCTGGTTTATAAATCCTGTGTGATTGCGTGAATTGTTGTGTGTCGTATTGTTTTAGTGGGATTGTTGTTGAGTTTCAAGTTCAGTTCAATCAATAGAGTGGGATCTGAATTGGTGGCTGTCATGGAGTCTTGAGACTCTGCATATTGAATCGGGGATTGCACAGCCATGGAAATGTTGAAGGGGAAAAGATGGTGATAGTGGGAGATAGACGGATGAGATCACATCGCATTGGCCTTAAGTAGGTGAGTGCACATCGCCATTGACAATTATTATATTCATGCGTTAGGACATCGCAAGTTAAATAGTATAAGTTGCAATGCGATGAAGAGGAGCCACGTGTCGGCAGGGTCCATGCGCATATTGCACATCACATGCGATATGGAATAATCGTTAACAACAAAAGTTAAACCATGTGACCTACGATAAAGGTTTCGGAAAATTTTGGAATGATATATCTTGTGATGTTGCGATGTATGCCTAAATCAGAGATCTGCGAAGTTAAAAAAACCTGTGATATTGTGATTCATTGTGAGAGAAGGAGTTTATGTGGCCCATAACCCACAGGTCCGCGGGTTTGTGTAAAATTCTAGTTCGTTTGCATCACAAATAGTTAGCACGCATCTTGGATCATATAGTGAGGTCGTCCAAATAGGCGAGGATGAGATGAGCAAAGTCGTGAAAGATGTAATTCATGGCCTGCTAGAAGGTGGCACCAACATTTTTAAGACCGAATGGAATAACTTGGTATGCAAAGGTACCCCAAGGAGTGGTGAATGTGGTTTTGTATCAATTTGTATGTTGAATCTAGATATGGTTATACCCTGAGAACCCATCCATAAAATATAAGGCCTCGTGACTGACACAACCATCTATGACTTGGTTGATGAATGGTGTGGGGTAGATTTCCTTAGGGAAAGCTTTGTTCAAATCCCGAAAATCGGTACAAACATGGATGGTGCCCTATTTTTTCATGACGGGTACAAGGTTAGAAACCAAGACGTGTAAGTGATCGTGTAGATAAACCCAACTTTGTGGAGTTTATTTATCTCCTATTTGATTTCTTCTACCTTAGAAGGGTGTAATTAACATTTTTTCTTTCGGACGGGAGGGCGTCGTGCCATGTGTCAATATGATGTTCCACAATGGTGATATAGATCCCCCAACATCTCCGAGTAATCCCACACAAACATATCCCTGTATTCTTGTAATAAGGAGGTGTACGCGACTACTTAGTGTGGGGAGCATGTTGCCCCCAGGGATATTTATTCGACCTTTCTAGGTTTTTTTGAAATATTTACCTTAACCGTAGGTGAAATATTTGACATGTTTCCTTTCTAAAATACGTTAGGCATTAGGATAGGATTTTTGAACCAATCTACTTTTCCTGATGGTAGGAAATATTTACTTTCGATGGCATATATGTCATGGGTCGGTGTGCTTTTAGGTATGAATGTTTTTTCTGGTAGAAAAAATGAACGATGATGCATGGAATCCCATGGAAATTCAAGTTCCATCATGGCCTCCAGAATATCTTCACCTAAGTGAAAAATATTATCTAAGTGGGAATTGGTTTGTGCAAGGCCGTGAGGAGGGAATTCGGGCCTAGCAGTGCTAGTCAACAAACAAGAATATGATTCGGTGGTTGATGTCGAAAAACCAAGCGAGGTTGACAAAGCACAGATAGGGTGGGTATGCACCATCGATGGTACTAATACTAGTATGGTAGTTTTAGTGGCCTCAACATCCAAAAATGATGAGTAGAAAACATGAATCGTGGTTCCCACAGATGATGAAATGAATCATATTTAATGTTGTGTGTCGTCCGCATTAGGTGGTAGAAGAATTTTTTGATATGATGGGTTTGTACTCGGTGTGGGGGGGTTTGTATGACCTTTTTGGTGTACAAGGGGAAAATGTATCCTCCTCTATATAAATCTGGCACTGAATCTTAAGATGCCGAAATTTTCGTAACACACGGCATGCTTCGGTACCGTGAGAGTGACTAGTGCAAATTTCACACACAAGGTAGGTACTTACTAAGTAAATGGTATGCGAGCCAGTACTACTCATGACGTAATATGATGATGATTTTTTGGGGTCTTGAGATTTGGAATTTATACGTGATTTCCATCTTTGGGTCCTAGTTTTAGCACGATGTGGCTTCCTTGGGTGGTTTTGGTTTAACGTTGTTCTGGCCGCTCACAATCATGGAAGATATTGATAGTTTTTAATATGATGAAATTGGGAGCATATGCAACAATAACATTGAGTGATTTTCTCTTGATTGGAGAGATGTATTTGGGGGATAGGATTTACTATGCGGAAAATATCAGCGAACCTGGCCAACTCCCGACATTGGTTAACTAGGTGGTTGGGTTTGTCGCATAGGGCACATAGGAGATTTGGTTTAAACCATGCCTTGTTGGGGTGTTTGGTCCCATATCTAGGATGATGATTGTGAAAATAAGGTGGAGGGATTTTTGTTGGTTTTCTCTCTTCGAACACGCACAAGATGGACGTAGATGCTTCATTCCCTTGAGTTGTGGTACTATCTGAAAGTTCTGAGTCCGAACTGACTAAGTCATAATTTTCAGCTATGAATCGATGCATGAAATATAACAGAGAGTGGAATCAAGGGAGCTGGGGACAATGATGCACATGATGGTTACTTCTACAAATCTGACAAGTATGTTGTATGTGTCTATATAAGTTTCTTTGGGAAACATGGGTGATTGGGTACCAATGATTAAATTCCCTTAATTCAGGGCATTGAATGATCAAATGATCAGGTTCGTTGAACAAAGTGCAAAATGGGACATGAAATGTAGCCTATGTTTTCCTTCTTGGTGCCTACGAGGTTGGGCATGTTGGGTACAAGCATGACTCTAGTTCTTCTTGTATCTATAATATGGGTTTGGATCCATCCTCCCTTATCTAAATGGGTTTTATGAATGGATCTGGGGAATTGGATTGTGCCAGTGTGTGTAACGCATCTCTATATCGAGGTATTTCGGGGCAATGATGGATATAATTATCATACTCTACACATATGGCACATGCATTGTTGGTACGTAGTACCTTACCTTGGATGTTTGTGACATTTTCTCTTTTATGTGGATTTGGGGTCACAGTCATTTTTTTGGCATGTATAAGAGCTTTCAACTCCTCTAACTCTGGGTAAGTGTTGGTAGGATGGCCAACTACATTGCACAATGCACAAGGTGGAGACTTCCTAGTAACTGTAGGAGAGTCCACCTTCTTCCCTTTTTTCTTCTCCTTTTTAGTGGCACCAGTCGGTGTCGCTATGGGTGTTTCCTGAGATATGGTGGCCTTCTTGGAGTTGATAGGAATGAATCCTGTACAGGTGATACCTGAGTTCCCTAATATTTTTGGTGGGGAAAAATACCATAACGACATCACGAGATCAGTTTCTTGACTCGGTTCAGTGTTTCATGAACTCATCATGCACACCATAGCTCCTGTAGTTGCTGGAAAGTCTCTTGGTAATATGGGAGGTTCTCCACGGTATGCTCCAAGGAGAGTAGATGGTTTTAATTGGATAGGAGAGAACTTTGTGTATGTTGTGACCAAATATGTATAAGAATCTACATATGGTAGCACGTCGTCCAGGGCGGTTATGGGTTTATTCTCATAATACATGAGTTGGTCTATAGTAAGGACTATCCCTTCATGGGGGAACATCATCACTTTGAATATGGAGTATGCTACCACAGTCATTCTGTACATATAACTCCACCCAAGAAGGATGTTATAATCCAGCTGTGCATCTAATACTTCAATGTCAATAAGCACATTCTTGTCAGCGATATGTACTGGTACGCCTTGAAAAAGACCTACAGGGGTGGAAGGGAACCCTTCATATTATTTAAGCATGATTTAATATGGTTTCAGTTTCGGTGATCCTAACTTCTACGAAACCATTTGTGATATGATACATGTGGATACTCCTTCATCCATGATGCAATGATGAACGGTGATGTTCTATATTGAAACTGGGATTTGAAAGGTGACTAGGGAAGGGAGTTGTGGGATCGCTCTATCTAGGTCAAAAACCATTAAGAGGGAATCGAAAGGGTCAATTGCGCCTAATGTGGAAATTAAGTATATCTTTTGGGATGGGAACGATTGCATGACTTATAATTCTGACATAGCTTAGGGGGACTGAAACAAGTCATCCAATATGTTGTAGCTATGAAAAGATTTGAATTATGTCATGTGCGCCTCATGTGACCTTTTATCATTTTTTGCATAGGTTCGATAGGTACCCTAGAAATGGTCAATGGTGTTATGGGTACACTTGTTCTTGAGGAACATGGGTTGGTGTCTAGGGGAGCTTCATAACTTCTATTTTGTGTTTGTAGGAGAATGTCTTCTCCTACCATGTAGATATCGCAATGAGAATTGTTTTGAGTGTTCCCTCCAGAATTGATTTGTTGGGGTGGTTGATGTTGATGAGTATTAACCACTCCTTGATGGGGAAAATGTTCCTTCATTACTGTAGGTTGTTGGTTCTGGCCCCCTTTTCCCATATTTCCCTGGAGTATTTTAACTCAGGGAGATCAGGATAATGGTGAATGTAATGACCGTACTCCCCACATATGGCACATGAATGATTTTTCCTGAGACCGTTCGTCTTCTTTTGACTTTGAGATTTGTTGTTAGTTGGTTCTTGGTTGTGATTTCAGTTGGGGTTTCCCACAACCTGTGTTCCCAAGGGGCATTGCTGATTGCTTCCCCCCTATCTAAGATCTCCCTTTAGTTTTCTCTTTTGTTTTTTCTTAGCAACATTAAGAGGATTGTTAGTATTCTCTTGGTCAAATGGCGACTATTGTTTAGCTTGGGAGGGTTAAACTAAATTAATGCTCACGTTATTTTCCATTGGTGGTATATTTTTTTGTTGTGCGGGGAAATGAGAGTATTGGTTTCCTTGTCCCTGATTGGCGTACGCATTCTTGGATGACTCTCTTACGTCGGTATTCCTAGATGAGTATTGATTTCCCCGAGTGGGATGGTATGGTCCTCCTTGTGGGGGATGATATTGGTTAACCCTGTTAGTTTCATTTTGCAATGGTGTAGACTGAGTGGGGTAGTATCTGTAACAACCCTGGTGAAAATTCCATGTCATAAAAGTCAAAATAATAACGACGGTTAATGGGACACTTATTCCAAGTTGAATGTTTGGAAAAACACCCCAGGCGGTGTTTATTTGGTTTATTATGGCTAAGGAAATTGGAAAAGGATATGGATAAGGCATTAAAGAGGAAAAAATTATGTTCAACACGTATATTTATGAAAATAATGGAAATTAGGATAAAAGGGAGATGAAAGGTCACAGGTTGCATGTCAGGAGGAAATTAGAGGAAAATAATGGAAAATTAAGAAAATAGAGGCTTGTTCAATAAAAAAGCTTATGAGGATCAGTTGGTACATTTTGTCAGTGCATTTTTTGGAGCTCTCTCATTATTCTCTCTCCCTCTCTCACTCTTGGACACTTAGATTTTTCTTGGATCACTTGGGATTTGGAGAAAGAAAGGAAAAGCAAGCAAGGAAGAGCAGGATCAAGCAACTACATCAAGATTCTTTCCAGGTATTGATTTGCATATGTGATTTCCTTGCTAGATCTAGCATGCATGGTATTGCATGTGGTTTCTTGTTGTCTTGGCATGGGTTTTTCCATGTGTGACAGTGGTTTTAGCCTGGCCTTTCCATTTCTGTATAGATTTGATGACATGGGTTTCTCATACTTAGATTGCACTAGATTTCCAGATGGATTCAAAGTTGGGAAGGGTGGATCTCCGAAATGACAAGCGCATGGAATAGTGGTCCCTGAAAAATATTGTGGATCACGATAAAGCACTAGCCTATTAACCCTTGATCCAGACTGTGGGTTCCAGTAAATCCATATTGTGTGCCTCAGTGGACCTAGTAATACTTTCCAATGAATTGTAGGATATACAGTAAAGAAAAGAGGTGGATTTGTCTCTGTTTGGCCTAGTAGTCCCGAGATGGGATGTATGATAAAGCTTGGATAGATGGTATCGATGTAGGGCCTAATGACCCCTGGATAAAACTGTGTGTTACAGTAAAGCCTGAGAGACTAGGAGGCACTCAAATTCCTCATGGTGTAGGCGGAGAACTACGATATCATCCATGCTTTTTTGGTTCTTTTTTTTTGGCTCGTTGTGAGTCCCACATTCATGCTTTGAATATGGCATGGGGGTGATTGGATGAAGATATATTTGGCTCAAAAAATATATGGTGGGGTGGAACGTGGAAGTCCCATCTCCGATTGGTTTTTAAATTTAAAAATGAAGAGCTCATTCCTTTGGTATTTGGAATACAAATCGACTGGTGATTATTTGGATTTCATTGATGTTGTATTCATGGTATTTATGTTTCTATTATGTTGGTTATAAGCTTTAATTTTATCATTGTCTATGTATGGCTCTATCTATGTTTTTTCCTGTAAATGAATACACAATGTATCTATGGTAAAATAGATTGTATTGCAGCTTATGATGTAAGGGATCAATTCTTATTAGTGATTCTCATATAAGTATTAGACCCTTATGTTTACTTCTGTTGTTTACACCTGTAGATGCAATGTTTGTGACATGTTTGATGAAATTACTTTCATGTCTAGGTGGGTTTGGATTAGTTCCTAATGATGTGATTGCTTCCATGTATTTTCTTTAATGTTATTCATCCTCTCCTAAAGTTTTATGAATTTCTAGGTAGTTACCTGGGATCTGGGCTGAAAAGGTGGCACGAATCCTAGAGGTGCAGGCACAAAATTGACCTTTTAGGGCCCTGTCCATGACCTTGCCAAGGCATGCCCATGGATATAGGTTTCTAGCTACTCCCTTGTCGTTACATGCCTGCGGTTAAGGACTAAATTGGTCAAAAATCATTCCCCCTTCAGGGTTCAGGGGTCTAGGAGGTTGGGTTACCTCTTAGAGGTGTTTTTAATGTTGTGTAAGGTTTGTTTGTCTCGTTTCCCTCGGTTCCACTTCCTCAAGGTTATCTAGGAGGTTGAATCTCATACTAGTAGCCTCTCATCACATGTTTACCCTATTTGGTCAGTTACTTGGGTAGACGTAGGAAGAGGGTGTTACAGTATCATAGGTGTGATACATTCTGAGTAGTATTGAACATTTGACTAGCAAACGAATACGCATGATATTGATAATTGTTGTTAGGTTGATTTTGGGTTAAGGACCCTATCAATCCGTTAACATTATTTGATGCACCTGGTATCTCTTTATAAGTTTGTAAGTGTGGGACGTTTGGAAAGACATGGTAGATATATCTGGACTGGGTGTATATGAGCTCAAGTTGTTGGGATTTACTAATGGCTTCTTCCTCACTGTGCGGGGATGAATTTTCCACATATTTTGAAATTTATGATGTGATGGATCTCAAAAAAAAATCCAAGATAAATCTCTCATCGAAATGGGCTTTGCAAAAGCTACGACGTTTCTGCCATTCATGGATATGGTCTGATATGTGGATGGCGGGTGTTTATTTGAAGTGGGTGAGGAGCTCCACTTCTGAGTTGTGCCAAATCAGGGGCTGGAAGAATTTTGTAGCTAGGGAGTTAAAAATTCCATGTGACGCAACAGGCCAGTCAACATACCATTTTGTTGCAGGCCCTGTAAGGGTGCGTTTAAATAGTCGCAGATGAATGGTATCATGTATGATACTATTCGACGAAAACCATTGGTGAAAATACATGAAATGGTTTCCTCGGTCTTCACCTTTCTTTCCTTCGAAATTCAGAATATCTAAAGGGAGCTTAGTGGACATGGCTAGCCAATTAAGGCCATGTGAAATTGGGTTATTCGTTAGCTTACCTAGATTTGGTCGTTTCAAAGATGCTAAGAAAGGTATTTGCGAGTAATCTGCCATTCCGAAACAATTTTGGAAAAGTATGTGCAAAGGGGTCCTCTATGGGGAGTCAAGAGGAAGATAACCCTGATGGGTGCTCCTAGGGCTATCCGAAGGAGTGGTATGTGGGCTCCCCAAATTGGTAGATATTGGTGACCCTTGTGGGGTCATGAGAGATTTATTTTTTCAGGGATGGGTCTTGAGCAAATTTTCCCCGATAAAGGAATATCCTATAAAAGTGGTTTTGTGTCATCCTCTTCGCCTAAATGGCGAGAGGCCTCGCACACCTCCTGTTAAAGTGGGGAGGTCTAAGAAACGCCTAGATCGACGGGGTGCCTTTGGGTCCCCTATGGTGTCAATTAGTGTGACTTAATTTTTAACTTTGGAGAGAAGAATATTTTTTATGAATGCAATATAATCACATACATAAAACAAAGTGAAAATGGTCAAGTATTTCTCCTTTAAATTAATCTATGTGATCAATCAAGAAGAAAACGGTTTTTAAATTAATACAGAGTATTTTGTCACATTCCCAATTCCCTATCATAAGTGTTTTACTTTGTGCCACTCATGCCACAAATGTCGCAAAGTGATAAAATATATGAAAACATGTTCACCGTGAATAACATGCTCAAAACATCCCTAAATAAATGAATAACCCCACCCAATCACCCAATTATCACCATTGGCCCATTTTCCAAATGGGGCACTGATTTCATGTCATGTAACCCTCACTCAGTTGGGGGGCATGGGTACATCATCGTTGTTGTGGACTATTTCACTAAATGGGTTGAGGCGATGCCTACATATAATGTTGATGGTGAAAATACGACTCAATTCATGTTTAATCATGTTATTGCTCAGTTTGGTGTTCCTCAAGCCATCGCCACCGACCTCGGCTCCCATTTATGAAATTATATGATGACAAAGCTCACTGCTAATTTAGGGCTACAACACGATAGCTCTACTCCTTATTATCCACAGGCCAATGGAAAAGTTGAGGAAATCAGCAAATTCTTAGTTACTATACTTCAATGAACCGTTGAAATGCATAAACAAAACTGACATCTTATGCTTTTTTCTTCTTTATGGGCATACCAAACCGCTGCCAAGTCACCGACCAAATTTACACCTTTTCAATTGGTGTATGGTCTGGAAGCCATCCTCCAAATCGTATGTGAGATTCCTTCACTGAAACTAGTTGTAGAATTACTCCCTGGTACTTCATCTGAGGAGGAATGGTTGATTTATCTAGAACTTCTTGATGAGACTCACCGAATTTCCGCTTTGGTCACTGAGACTTAGAAAATATGCATTAAAGAATAATATGAAAAATTCGTAACCCCTTGTGTATATGCCAAAGGTGACTTGCCCTTATATATGATCAAGCTAATGATAAATTAGGAGCTGGGAAATCCTAACTTATGTTGCATGAACCCTATATTATTAAACGAGTTTTACAAAAGGGTGCCTATGAATTAATATATTATGAAGGGAATCATTTGGCTCAACCTCACAATGGGCTCTACCTTAAAAATTATTATGCTTGATTTTGCATGAATACTTTGTACATTAGTGTGTTTTTCATTAGTGTTCAGTTTTGGTGTGTTTT
This sequence comes from Pinus albicaulis, assembly GCA_034641835.2. Lineage (NCBI taxonomy): Eukaryota > Viridiplantae > Streptophyta > Pinopsida > Pinales > Pinaceae > Pinus > Pinus albicaulis. The sequence continues at coordinate 347,664,757 of CM076580.1, forward strand.
GTTTGTTGTTTTTGAAAACATGTTTTCCCCTGCTTACCATGTTCTACTTGGTTTGCAGATGTCGACAAACCTTCTTCCTCGTGTCGATTTCGCTGATGGCGCTTGTAGTAGTACATGAAATATTCCTTTCGTTGTGTGGGAACTTTATGCTCCCAATGGTGAGTTAGTGAGTTTAAAGGGCATATGTCTAGGTCAAAAGACTAATAATATTGTTGAATATAGTGTGGTTATCGAACTATTATCATAAGAAGTTTCCCTTGGCATTAGGGCATTAGTTGTCAAACTCGATTCACAACTCATTGTAATACCGTTAAAGATGAATTATTCAGTTAGAAATCCTCAGATTTTACAGATGTATCTACATGTTCGATTATTAGAACAAAATTTTGATTATATATTACTTACCATCACATTCCAATAAATTAAAATACAGTAACAGATAAATTCGAAAATTACATTTTAGATAGACATTTGTGTAACATGTTAAAAAAAAAAAAAAACCATTGTATAAATGAACATTTATAAGCATATGAAAACATGTATATGTATATATAGAGTTTTCAAAAAGTGTGATACATCAAAAAATCAAAATCAGTGTCCTGAGACACATGGCTTCACAAGCCTACATAAGTACAAAAGTAAAACTAAAAGAGGCATGTCTATCCTCTGGCATGATGTTGATGATAGTATGTAGAAACCCTGGTGACTCACCCTAACAGTCGACGCAGTATAGATGGTACCCCCCTAGTATGTATTTGATATCACGGGGGGATATCATCAACATAAGCATAATATGGTATGCCTCTAGTCCGAGCTGACAGGTTGCGCTCCACCTCAACTATAGGGTTAGCACTCTCATCATAAAAAACAACCTATACTTTGCGAATAACCCTCCATGCTATATGAGACAACCCTCGAGGCCTCACTAGTCCAACATCTACAAAATAATCATAAGTCAAATTCTCGGTACACTTAATTAAAAAATAAAAAATTGGAAAAATTTAAAAACAATTCTTACCCAAGTCATCCGAGTGTCCTCTCAGTGGCAGAGGAATATCAAGACCTCCTTTAAAGTTGGTCCCTGCCTATGGCCAGTCATCGATTGCGATCAATTACTAGTGTATCCATTACAAGAAGGTAGGGAGGAAAAACATATGTTTCCTAACACCATGGTGAGGCATCAACTCACTCTATTTCATAATTCGTGGATCCCTCGGTGCAAAAGGTCCCATCTCTATCCACCGATATCAGAACAATGGCACTCTCTCTAAGAATAGAGTCACCAGGATTGAACCATAACCAAACTATTTCAACCTCGCGGCCTTGCACTTTTTGAGTTGGTATTTCATGTTAATGAGCAACCCGTCACACTAGTTTAACACCATTTGACTCATACAATCCACTGCATACTGAAAGTGGGATTTTCTTGCCTCATGCAAGGCTCAAAATCTTGCCACTCGTGCAATAGTGTAAAGGAAACTCTTGGAGTAGGATCATTGACAATTTTAATGTCAATTTTTTCATTTTTGATCTTCTTAGAGCCTTAGTTGAAGTGTTTGGCAATGAGCATCTCTATGCTCCCGCCGCCTAGTTTGACACCTGATAACTGGACCGGTATTCCCCTCTTGGACAACCCGGTGATGAAGTATATGTTAGACACATTAATCTCCATCTCCTGACCACCGATCACAAACATTTGGCGGTCAATATCCAACCATATCACAATATAATGCAATAGATACACTTGGGATCGAATCCTCGACGCCTGGAAGAAGTTGAGAAAACCGCAATTTGACAGCACTCTTATGCAGTTTGGATTTGGAGCTGGTTCTCGATCTTCTGCCTCGTGGCCTCTTTCTTTCCACTCTATTGCCATGATTCTCCTGCAAAACATCAATTAACAAATATTAATCATATTTCATGGAATAAATTTAGAAAAAAAGTAAGTGAAGTTTTAGAATTAATCAAAATAAATTAGCTTTCAGCGCTAGCATGTATGCCCCTTAATTTTTACACGATGGCATCGCGTTGGTAATTTAAGGACCAAGGCAATCAGCGGGGACCTGAGGGGCGAAACATGCGTTGATCGCCTACATGGCCCAATTTTTTAAGGGCTCCCTAAGCTCACAAAAAAGGAATTAAAATGCTTAAAAATGTAGGAAAAAATCAGGTAGAAGAGAGGGATCTTACCTGCAATAGAATGTTCAGCGAATGGTGTTGTCCTAGATTGAAAAAATAGTGTGCCTGAAGTTCGAGAAAAACAAGGGTAAAAGTGCTCTGCAAAGTTTAAAATGATAAAAGTAATTTTTGTTGTTACTTTTTAACTATTAAAGGTATTTTAACAAATATTTTTAATTCAAAAATGTTTTTTTATCATTTTGTAAATTATTTTTAGCTATATTTATATTTTTTCTCGATCAAAATCACGTTTGTTTGCATGTGCAACAACGGGTAAATATGAATCAAATTCGATAATTGGTGAACGATGAGTTATCTTTTATCACGTTTTCGGACTTGCGAAATAAATGAAAAAGGAACCCCCCCGAAGTCAACTTTAAGCTCTTTTCTGACTCTTGAAAAATGAAAAGATTGTCGAGCACTTGTCTTTTTGAGATCTTTAAAATAAATGAATTGGCGTCATCTTAGTATACGTTTACCCCTTTTTCAGGCTGATGTTGACTAATTACGAAAAAGGAATACCTTAGTCGAACATGAATAAGTGGTTCTTTGGGATATTGTTTTCTACCTTTTCGGATTTGAGGGACTATCTATGAAAAGGGACCTTTTGGAGTTTTCTTTTTCGTCTCTTTTTCAAACTCTCTAAACATGAAAAATATACCGAGTTACCCCTCTGTCATACTCATAAAACTTAAATGATGAAGGACTTTTCACTAAGATAGGATCGACTTACTCCTTCCTTGGGATCGTTAAACATACTAGGATGGATTCATCTGAAGGGTGAAATTTTATGCTAAGAATATGGTATACTCTTCAAGCTTGCTTTAAAAAATAATAGGTACTCACTAGAAATAGTGGGGAAAAATGGAAGTAAACATGTCTTGTATTCTGTATTAAAGACAGCATTTCGCTCTTGAACATGACACTCATCTGCATCTCGTGTCGGGTTTGGGATATGCTCTCTTCGTCACTCTCCTTCCTAGGTTTGGGAAGTCCATTTGTCTCTACTTTGATCATATCTTGTTGTCACCATGACCATTGATCCCATGTTGAGTCAAATTCTTCGAACATCCGAAGTTGTGTCACGAATATGTTCAAGAGAAGTCCTATCTGCAAAATTCAAACTATTTATACTTATTTGACCCTCTCTGTAGCAATTTTGAATCATTCCTATCTACCTTGATAAATCATATGTTTCATGTCGATGAATTGAGAAACATTAAGACCCTCCTTTGACAAATTTCTTCATGTCGACATCAGCTCATTATCCGGGAAGTTGATCTAGAAACCCCCTTTTAGCACCTTGGAGCTTGTATACCTTAATGGAAATTTCTTTTCATTCAATGATAGGTTCACATCATTGGACTTTGATTGAATTATTTTGCAAGTGTTTGACTTCAACTCCCTTATTCACACTTGTATATTTTTTTTTCATACCTTGAGGGCCATCGTCATTATTGGTGGTTTCTCTCACGCCTGTCACCAATTTACCTCATTGACCAGTAATAAGGTGGTTTCTACCATGTTTGACATCAACACATCTATTCACATGGTTAGATTCGTACATTGGATAGATTGAGATAGAGACAAATACCATGGATCCCATCTATTCGAACACATCTATTCACATGGTTAGATTCGTACATTGGACTTCCCATCTATTCAAATCCAGGTTGCGTGGAGTATTCATGATTTTACACATGATCCTTTTTATAAGGATGGATGCATCCATGCCATGGATCCATACATATGATCCTTTTTATTCGGATGGTTGCACCCATACCATGGATTCGCGTGTTATTTGATGCCTATTCCATAGAGTCCTATCAAGCATATTTATATCAGAGATGTCACATATTATATTGTGTTTGATTTTCAGGTCTCCCGATGGTGGTTTTCCATAGTCCTTTCCATGACTGATAAAGAATTTCAACCATCACTTCTCATTCTATTTTCATGCCTTAGGGGGCATCTGTTACACATTATATTTTCGCATTCCCAATTCCCTATCATAATTCTCATCCTTATGATAGGGAAAATCCATCTCGTCCTTTTTTACAAACACCATAGGTGAAAATCCATGACATGGTTTCATGGGTCTTCGCCTTGCTTTCCTTGGAAATTTGGAATGTCTAAAGGGAGCTTAATGGGCATGGCTATCCAATTAAGACCATGTGAAATTGGGTTATTTTTTAGCTTAATTATACTTGTTAGATTAAAAGATGCAAAGAAAGGTAGTTGTGAGTAATACGACATCGCAATATGATTTTGGACATCTATGTGCAAAGGGGTCCTCTATGGGGAGAAACAGAGGAAGACTACCCTAATGGGTGCTCCTAGGGTTATCCGAAGGAGTTTTATGTGGGATCTATTAGCACTCCGCCAGATTTCTAAGGTTGAATAAGAAACCCCAACAGAGGTAACCACAGACCAATATTTTGGCTTGGTATCTAGCCCTACCAAACCAGAGAGGGTTCTCTCCACAAAGTCACAGCCAAGAGGGATTTATGAATTATGGTTTTAGGCTAGGTATGAGTTCAAGGGTTATGATTTGATTTGATTTGGTTTTTGGATGAGGATATTAGGTCAAAGAGGTTAGGTCAGTGCAAATAAGATTAGGGTTACAGTCCATTCAATGGGGAAAGGTAGGTGGGAAGGATAACACATTAGGGTTCTTGGGATGGAATTAATCAGATAGGTGAGGAGCTAGAAAGAGCATGAAAGATGGATTCTTCCTAAACTGAAATAAATATGAACAGACTATGAAAACTTTCCCAAAACAGAGCATGTGAGATGAATTTTATTTCTCTAACTTGAAAGTGATCATACAATAGACATGAAAAGGAAAATGGACCAACAATACATTCATACAAATCAAACAAGAGAAGAAATAATTCTAGACAACCATACCACAGGTATCCCAAAGAAATAGCTGCAACACTTTTACTAAGCTCCTGCCAAAATGATTTCCATAGAGTCTATGATCAATATGCCAACATTTAACTTATTCCAACCTCTGAAATGAGTTAAAAAGTACAATATATAGGCCTCAAACAACCTATCCTAGCCGCAAGGGTCGAATCCCTGAGTTGTAGAGTTGATCCATAATAATCTGAACCAATACATAGAGTGTAGGGTGGACAACTGACTCATCCCTAACTTTAGTGAAACTGATTCATTTATCCCAAAAATGCACTTTTACCAAATTTATCTACCTCTGGTAACTAAAATTAACATAATTACATTTACACGAATTAATTAAATCAATAAAATCCATCAAATCCATGAACCAAATAAGAAAAAGTCAAAATCTGGAAAATATCAATGAACTGGAAAAAGTGTAGTGCCAACTTCAAGCCAACTTTTGAGGGGGCTTCCGATGTTCAAATTGAGCTCAGGATAGCTCATTGGAAAGCCTCTCCTGCTTAGTTTCCAAAATGTACTTGGTTTTCAAAAATTATTAGTTTTATCCACCAAAATTTAAATCTCCCAATATTGGTCAAGTGTGCAGTGCTAGTGTCAGGTGCACCCTCAAAATGCCAAGTGCGCCCTCCTAGTGCCAGGTGTGCCCTCCAACCTTGCAACTGAGTTTTGGATGGGTTATCGGTGTCTAAATTGAGATCATGATATATTTTTGGAAATATATCTCTCTTGAATACACAATGGACCTATCAAGAACTGAAAATGATCAAGTTTAATCCCTCAAAAATCAATTCTCCCCAAACTGGTCAAAAAGTGAAAAATGGGGGTGCAAAAATGTAGTGTGCTCTTGTAGACAACTTTGGGAGGCCTTCCTCAGATCCAAATTGAGCACATGATATATAATTTTAAATATATCTCTATCTAGGTATCATTTTACTTATCAAGAAATTCATTTGGACACTCCATCAGGGAGAAAAGTGGATTTTCCCAAGACTACTCCAGAAGTGCAGCAACTCTCTTATAGAAACTGTAGTTTTGAAATTTCTCCAAAACCATGACACCTGTGTAAACACTAAAGGTTTTTTTTCTTCCTTGACCTATTATGGAAAAAAACCTCTTTCACTTTTGTAAAATTCATCACCATTTGGTCATAAACATAGTTTGAAGAAAAACTGGCCCTATGTGTGGAAAATGATTTTTCCCTTGGAATGAATTCTTGAAAAATGATGAAAACATGATGTTTATGAGTTAGAATGGCCTCATACTTTCTGATATGACCTCCCTTATTCCTCCTCTACTCATTTTTCTCTGATTCCATAGAAAACCCTAGATCAATGGGAGAGGAAATTAGGGTTTAGTGTACGCAAAACAGGGGATTTGGGAACTTTATAAGAATGAAGGGAAATAAAGGGGATAGGGGGATTTTAAATTCTTAGGAAAATATTCGGAGGTATGGAGCGATGTTAGGAAGTAGGGGAAAGTGTAATTGCAAGTATTGAGTGAGGGGAAGTGCTCCAAAAGGGAAAAACACAGGCCTAGTCTATAAAAGTGTCAAATTGTAGCAATAGGCTAGGGCTTGTGGAAAAATGATGATTTTGAAAGACAGGAGTGATGAGGAGTGTTTAGTAAGGTATATTAAGGATAGTAGAAGGTGTAAGAGCATCAGGATACAAGTATTTTTTATGATTTAACCATGGAAGTCATGAAACCAAGAAAAATTTCCTCAAAACCCTAGGAGAGGGAAATGAGCTTTCCAAGCACAACTAAGAGACAGATATGGTAAACACAAAACCAATTACTTGGAAATTATAGTTTGGAACCTGAAATTTTTGAATACCTTTGACTATTACTACTCCTTCAAAATATGAATTTGATGGTGAAATGGCCAATTTTCATGATTTTAACCCTATGAGCTAATGATGGCACAACATGGAAGAATGAGTTGAATGATGACCATGATTACTATGGGACTCTTTCAACAATGAATTACCTAACCATGATGATTTTCATTGAACATGGAAGTGAAAGGAGTAGTAATGATCTCAATACCCTAATCAGTGACCAAATGTTTTGCATGACCTAGTGGAATGATAATAAAAAAATTAAGTGAGACCCCTAACATGACATGAAAAGAGGATTTTTTATTACTGATGGCAGGATGCAAATAATGACACTAACATTGGCCATATTGGGGATGATAGCTCTGAAAGAGGTGTCAAGAACCACATAACTCTGGATTTTGCATATCATCACCTTATCCATTGGGCCAATACAGTCAAAAAACTCAAACTAATAAGCTTGACTGAAAATTGATAACTTAGAAAAAAATAGACTTTCTCAAGACAAACTCAAATGACTGAAAATTGACTCAATAATGACTTGACTAAAAACTAAAAATTTTGAAAATGGTAGAAAACCAATGAAGCTCCATCGCCTTCATGGGCTCCAAACTCCAGTGATTCTCTACTTCACACTTGCAGAAAATGTAAGTTGAAAGAAAATAGTTGTTGAAAAAAAAATAAAAATAAAAAATGAAATGATATCAACCTACTCTAATCTGTTGCACAATTGATGATTAGGTGAAATGATTCTTCTAGTGTAACCAATCCAGCATATGGCTACTTACTGAAATTGTTCTCTCACTTTCCTCCAGTAGGTAGAATGATGTACATGTAGGAAACTCACGATAAAAACTAAAACTAGGACTTATGATGAAAAACAAGACAAAATTAATCTTCTCCAATGCTTGCAAAAGACTGCCCAAGGGATCTTGAAAATCATGAAGCATTACCTTTTGTAGATCAAAAAAAGGAGATGAGTAAGCATTATTCCCATATGGTTGTAACAAATTAGCAAAAGGATCCTCCATAATATTTTTAATAGCATAAGTGTCCACATCTACGGGATCCAGGACAAACTCCTTTTCATCAGCAAACTTTTCATTTTCTGAACCTTGAGGAAGATTTGTATCTGCAAGGGGCTCTAAAAAAAATTATTCTTTGTCACTGCTCTCCTCTTCATAATCACTTGGAAACTGACAAGACTGTACAATAACATCATCATTCTTAAAGGATGGAATATGGATTTGCAAATTTAGAATCTTCTTTATTTCTTCTTTGGTCAAAGGTGGAAGTACTTTTTGTTTTCTTCAGATGAAATAGTAATTGTATTCTTTCCCTCCTAAAGATTCACAAGGACACTGAACATCTTCTTTAATCTCAAGAGAAGAAGCATATAAATTTTCATCAGACTGTTGATTTATTTCATGTGGTTTCATTTGACTATCAAGATGCAAAATTCTTTCATATTCAAGCAAAGGGGAAGCTACTGTATGCTGAATATGATCTTGTGTATCAAAATGACTGGCTTCTTCAAATTGTTGTTGAACGGAGAAATCAAAGAAGGCTTCAATGATCTCTTCATCATTCATGCATTTGATATCATCAATAATCTCAAGATATTCAATAAAACCTTCACTATAATCACAACAACTTTGTTAGAGAGATAAAGAAATCTTATACTTCACATAATGTTTGGAGAACATCTTATGGAAATATTTAATAGAACATAAACTTCCTTCTGGTAACCCTTCATACCATACCCTAGCTTTATATTCAAGAGTAGCCATAAAACCTTCATGAGACAGTCTTCAGGAAACTCAAATCTCAACCTACATACATTTACATGAAACTTTACTAAATGCATACCAACATCATCTTTCTCTTCATCTTTGAATATGGGAAGATGTGTAAACTAATCAACACAAGGCATAGGATTTGGAAATCCAGGGATTTGAGATCAATCCATAGGAGCATACCTGAGATTTTTTCTTGAAGTAGAACTCATCTTGATGACAATGAAGTCACCAATAATTCTACTGAAATTACCAGTTCTTGAAAATTGGAGTTGCCATGAAAATTATGAACCTTTGGATTCTTCGACATTGGAGTCACCAGGTGAATGATGCACAACCTTCTTGTGCCTCATCATTGTTCACCATCAACAATCATATCTGATCCTTGTTGTTCTTTCCCACGGAAGATTTTTTTTTTCGCCTCCCCGGCAACGATGCCAGTATGGCGAATTTGATCTTTGTCGTTCTTTCCCAGGGAATATTTGTCCTTTCACCTCCCTGGCAGTGGCATCAGTATGTTAGCACTCCACCAAATATCTAAGGCTGAAGAAGAAATCCCAACAGAGGCAACCACAGGCCAATCTTTTGGCTTAATATCTAGCCCTACCAAATCGAAGAGGGCTCTCTCTATAAATTCAGCCAAGAGGGTTGGATGAATTAGGGTTTTAGGCTAGGTATGAGTTCAGGGGTTATGATTTGATTTGATTGGGTTGTCGGATCGGGATATTAGGTCAAAGAGGATAGGTCAGGGAAAATAAGATTAGGTTTACATTCCATTCAATGGGGAAAGTTAGGTGGGAAGGCTAGCACATCAGGGTTCTTGGGATGGAATGATTCAGACAGGTGAGGAGCTATATAGAGCATTAAAGATGAATTCTTCCTAAACTGAAAGAAAGTTGAACAAACTATGAAAAATTTCCCAAAACAGAGCATGTGAGATGAATTTTGTTTCTCTAAATTGAAAGTGATAATACAATAGACATGAAATGGAAAATGGAACAACAATACATTCATACAAATGAAGCAAGAGAAGAAACGATGCTAGACAACCATACCACAGGTACCCCAAAGAAATAGCTGCAACAATTTTATTAAGCTCCTACCAAAATGATTACAATAGAGTCTTTGATCAATACGCCAACATCCAACTGATTCCAACCTCTAAAATGAGTTAAAAATTACAAGATATATACCTAAAACAACCTCTCCCAACCTCAGGGGCCAAATCCCTGAGTTGTGGAGCTGATCCACAATAATCTAAACTGATACCTAGAGTGTAGGGTGGTCAAACTGACTCATCCCTAACTTTAGTGAAACTGATTCATTTATCCCAAAAATACACTTTTACCCAATTTATCTACCTATAGTAACTAAACATGACATAATTACATTTACATGAATCAATTACATCAGTAAAATCCATCAAATCCATGGACCAACTGAGAAAAATTAAAAATCTGGAAAATATCAGTGAACTGGCAAAAGCGCAGTGCCAACTTCAACCCAACTTTTGAGGGGGTTTTCGATGTCCAAATTCAGTTCAGGATAGCTCGTTGGAAATTCTATCCTGTAAAGTTTCAAAAATTTTAATTTTTTTCAAAAAATTATGATTTTTAGACCTCAAAAATCTAAATCTCCCAAGATTTTTCAGGTGCGCATCGCCAGTGTCAGGTGCGCCCTCCTAGTGCTAGGTGCGCCCTCTAAATTGCAGCTGATTTTTGGATGGGTTCTAGGTGTCTAAATTGATATCATGATAGATCGTTGGAAATATATCTCTCTTGGCTACACAATTTATCTATCAAGCACTTAAAATGATCAAGTATAGCCCCTCAAAAATCAATTCTCCCAATATTGGTCAAAAAGTGCAGAATGGGGGAGTGAAAATGAAATGTGCTCTTGTAAGAAAATTTTGGAGGCCTTTCTCAACTCAAAAGTGATCTCATGATATCTCATTGTAAATTTCACTCTATATAGTTATAATTTGACTTATCAAGCAAGTCAATTGGACACTCCATCAGGCAAAAACGTTGAGTTTCCCAATACTACTCCAGAAGTGCAACAACTCTTCTATAGCAACTGTATTTTTGAAATTTCTCCATAACCATGATGCCTGTGTGAAAAATGAAGGATTTTTTTTCTTCCTTGACCTATGATGGACAAAAACCTCTTTCAGTTTTGTAAAATTCATCACCATTTGGTCATAAACATAGTTTGAAGAAAAATTGGCCCTATGTGTGGAAAATTATTTGTCCCTTGGAATGAATTCTTGAAAAATGATGGAGACATGATATTTATGAGTTTTAATGGCCTCATAATTGATTATATGACCTCCCTTATGCCTCATATTCTCATATTTCTCTGATACAATAGCAAAACCTAACTCAATGGGAGAGGAAATTAGGGTTTAGTGTTGGAAAAATAGGGGATTTGGGAAATTTATAAGAATGAAGGGAAATAAAGGTGATATGGGGCTTATAAATTATTATGAAAATATTTGGAGGTAGGGAGGGATGTTAGGAGGTAGGAGAAAGTGGAATTTCAAGGATTTAGTGAGGGTAAGGGGTCCAAAAGGGAAAAACACAGGCCTAGTCTAGAAAAGTGTCAAATTGTAGCAATAGGCTAGGACTAGTGGAAAAATAATGATTTTGAGGGGTATGAGTGATGAGAATTGTTTAGTAAGGTATATTAAGGATAGGGTAAGGTGTAATAGCATCAGGATACAAGTATTTTTTATGATTTAACCATGGAAGTCATGAAACCAAGAAAAATGTCCTCAAAACCCTAGGAGAGGGAAATGAGCTTTCCAATCACAACTGAGAGACAAATATGGTAAAAAAAAAACCAATTACTTGAAAATTTTAGTTTGGAACCTAAAATTGGTGAAGAACTTTGACTATTACTACTCTTTCAAAAGATGAATTTGATGGTGAAATGACCAATTTTCATGATTTTTACCCTATGACCTAATGATGGCACAACATGGAATAATGATCTGAATGATGACCATGATGACTATGGGACTCTTTCAACAATAAATGACCTGACCATGATGCTTTTCATTTACCATGGAAGTGAAAGGAGTAGTAATGATCTCAATACCCTAATCAGTGACTAAATTATTTTCATGACCTAATGGAATGATAAAAAAATTCTGAGTGAGACCCCTAACATGACATGAAAAGAGGATTTTTGATCATTGATGGTAGGATGCAAACACTGACACTAACAGGCTCCCCAAAGGGGTAGATATTGGTGACCCTTGTGGGGCCATGAGAGGTGTATTTTGTCGGGGATGGGTCTCGAGCAAAGTTTCCCCAATAAATGAAGATCATATAAAAGTGGTTGCCTGCCATCCTATTTGCATAAATTATGGGAGGCCTCACACACCTCTCGGTAATGGGGGGAGGTCTAAGAAACGCCTAGATCGACGGGGTGCCTTGGGGCCCCCTATGGTGTCAATTAATGTGACTTAATTTGTAACTTTGGAGGGAAGAATAATTTTTATGAATGCAATATAATCACATAGATGAAACAAAGAAAAAATGGAAAAGTATTTTTCCTTTAAATTAATCTATGTGATCAATCAAGGAGAAAAAAGTTTTTAAATTAATACACAATATTTTGTCACATTCCCAATTCCCTATCCTAAGTGTCGTCCTTTGTGCCACTCATGCCAAAAATTTCGCAAAGCAAAAAAATCTATGAAAACATGTTCACCATGAATAACATGCTCAAAACATCCCTGAAGAAATCGAGAGTCAGTGCATTACATCAATTCTGGAGAAAACTTGTAAAAAACCCTAATTTACAACCCTAGCGTGATTCTCCCCTCTATGGACTCACTCTTTTCACCTTGTGTATAACTAGTAAACAACACTGCCAATGCGGGAATTAAGATGAAAAGTCGCACAAGTCCTCTACAGGCAGGTTCTCCAAAAATGGAGCAGAATATTCTTCCTTTAGAAGTCTCAAGAACGGAATTTTGGTACTTGTTGGTTGAGGATATTTTTGAATTCTCCCATTTTGAACATTTGATATTATCTGTAAGGATTTTTCTCTTTGAGATAAGGACTTTCCTCCCTCATTTTCAGATCCATAACCTCTCCATATTCACTATAAAAGAATGTCATGCCTTCCCCAAATGGTTGTTCATTGATGATTTCATTTCTAAGTGCTCAAATGCACCTAAATGCTATCAAAATTGCAAGGAGAAAGAGTGCTTGAAGTCTTTGGATTGGACTTAGAATCTCATCCCAAAGGAGGCCTCCAACATCACTGCACAAGTTGTATGCTTCCATATTTTACTCATTAATAATACAAAGCACGTGTTACTTTCCATGAGCTTGTTATCATTTATCTCTTATTATGATACTCTTTGATCTATCATATGGTTTACATTAGAATGAAATATACTATATTATGTTTTTTTTTTCGTTGTTTGATCTCTCTTGCAGGTATATGTGTGTAAATGAATAGTGAGGAGCGAGCTTGGAAGCGAAGGGATCAATATTAACATCGACAAGTAATCGCATAGGATCGAGGTAGGCCATCTTCCTCTCTTGTCTAATTCTGGTTTAAACTAGGAAAGTTTACTTCTTTTTGTCTTGTTTTTTACTATACCTACTCATTGGGCTAGAGGGATTGCTTCTATCTGTAGAAGAGATTTCCTGGATAACACAACTCCGCAAGTGTGGGAAGTGGTCTCGAAATGACAGTTCACCCTTCTCAGGATAGGGCGAATTTCGAAGGAAAATATGCGTGGCCCACTCAAACTTCCTTTGTTTCTAGTGCATGGTCAAATATTTCTCACATAATCCTAAGAAAATTTAAATTTGTATCCTTCCATGATGTTCTCTGCTGGAAAATATTGATTTGTACCTTTTACTGGATAACTTCTAATGTCTCTTGCAGTGTGCGATTTTCTAGTGTTAACACTCAAGACATGACATAGAGACTCATGAGTACAAACTTCATCAAGTGACATTAATTGAAATAAAAATATTCCAAAGAACTCCCCTTTTGCCAATGATGCCAACCTATAGCTTCTGAAAATAGATATGGCATTTACATACAACAATGTAAAGTTGAGCACATATACAACTCACTCTCTCTCTCCCTTTGACGTCAATGGCAAGGGGTTTTACATGGCAATAAAAATTACATAATACCAATGTGATACTTGGAAAACAATGAAGAAATCCCCCTTAAGAGGTGTAAAAAATACACCCCCTGAGCTGTTGAACATTATCCCCCTGAATATATATATATATATATGAAATCCCCCTTAAGAGGTGTAAAAAATACACCCCCTGAGTTGTTGAACATTATCCCCCTGAATATATATATATATATATATATGATACCACACCATATTGAAGAAGAAATAGACATGAAGAAGTAACCCATCTCAAAATGAAGCAAGAAGAAGAAAGAAAACATTTCATAATGCCTTGAAAAAGCATGCAAACAACCAATCACCACCCATTATCCAAAATTTTCAGTTGAAAGTGCCCTTGGTGGCAGCCATATGACAACAACTAACGCCATTAAAAACGCCTCAATGCATTTGAAAAGGAAAAACACCCATCTACTCTCTAAGATATTCAAATTGTTTTCTTGGAAGTGGTTGGGCGAAGATATCTGCAATTTGTTCATTTGAAGCAATATATTCCAACTTCACAACTTTGTTGACCCCTTTTTCTCTTAGAAAATGACATTTGATTGGTATGTGATTGGTCTTGGAATGAAGAACCAAATTCTTGGAGATGCTTATTGCACTTGTGTTGTCTACCAAGATAGGAAGAGGCTCTTCATATTCAACATGCATGTCTTGAAGTGTTTGCTTCATCCATAATATATGTGTAGAAAAAGTGGATGTTGCTATAGATTCTTTTTCAATTGTGGACAAAGAGATAGATATTTGTCTCTTACTTGTCCAAGAAACCAAAAAATCACCCAAAAACTGAGTTTCTCTTGAAGTAATTTTCCTGCCATCAATACTACCAGCCCAAGCAACATCAGTAAAAGTAATAAAATTTAAATGTTTACCTTTGGGATACCATAGTCCATAGTCAATATTTCCTTGAAGGTACTTGAAGATCCTCTTTACAACATTAAGATGAGTCTCCTTGGGATTAGCTTGAGACCAATCCTACAACTTTCATAATATCTGGTCTAGAAGCCTTTAGATATAATAAGTTGCCAATCATGGAATGATAAATGGATTGATTTACATGTGGTGATTCATCATCTTTACTCAACTTACAACTGGTAACCATAGGAGTGCATACTGGTTTGCAATCTTCCATGCCAAAATGTTTTAATTTCTCTCTAAGATATTTTGATTCAAAAATAAAAATGCCTTTTTCATCTTGCATAGCTTGCAAACCAAGAAAGAAATTAAGTTCACCCAACATTAAAATATCAAATTGTTTTTTCATTTCTTGTGGAAAAATTTGGCCCATCTTCTCATAATCGCTCCCAAATATAATATCATCTACATACACAACAATAATTAGAAAGTGATCATCTTCAAATTTAATATATAAGTTGGTGTATTTGGATACCTTTTTCAAGCCTTGCTAATGTAGTTGTTTGTATAGCTTTGCATACCATGCTATTTGAGATCTTTTCAAGCCATAAAGCTCCTTTTTCAACCTTCACACTAGATTCTCATCATCACCCAATAAGAAACCTTCAAGCTACTCTACATAAAATTCCTCTTCTAGATCATTTTGCATCCATTTGATAAAATTTAATTTTCTTATAGCATGCAAATGAAAAAATAATTCTTATAACATCTAATCTAGCTAAAGGTGCAAAAGTTTCATCAAAATCAATACCTTCTACTTGAGTATACCCTTTGCACACAAGCCTTGCTTTCTTCCTTACCATTTTTCCTTTTTCATTTTTCCTTCTTCATCTAGCTTGTTCTTGAACACCCATTTGATTCTAATAATGATTTTGTCCTTTGGCCTTGGCACAAGCTCTAATGTTTTATTCTTCTCAATCTGACCTAATTATTTATTCATTTCTTTGACCCAATGTTGATCTTCTTTGGCCTCATTGAATATTTTGGGCTCTAATTGAGACAATAGTGCAAAATGTGCTTGATTGAAGCTATCCAACAACTTTCTCCTTGTTTTCACTCCAAGTTCTTTTCTTACAAGAATTTGACTTTTCGGGTGCTTCTTTCAAATGTGACTTGGCGGAGCCTTCTTTGTGGTGGAGGTATTTTTCTATTCTTCCTCTTCTTCAAAACGTTCGTGGTCCTCATATTCTAAGAAATCATGATCAACTGCAACATCTTTGGAATAATTAGAAATAGGAAAATCTTCATCAAAAGAAATATCAATATCTTTGATTACCTTGTTTGTTCTCTTGTTGTAGCATTTGTATCCCTTGCTCGTGAAGGAATAACCAAGAAATATGCCTTCATAAGTTCTTGGTTCAAACTTGCCAAGTTTTTCTTTAGTCCTCTTGATGTAGCACTTGCTCCCAAATATTTTGAAGTGGTCAAATTTTGTTGGTCTTCCTTTCCACAATTCATATGGATTTTTGTCACTGTTAGACCTAATAAGACCTCTATTGGAAAAATATATTGTTGTTTGAGTTTCTTCTCCCAAAAAAGTAGTTGATACACCAGCTTCATCCATCATAGCACGTGCCATATTTTGGACCAACTTGTTTTTCCTCTCCA
Source organism: Pinus albicaulis (assembly GCA_034641835.2). Classification (NCBI taxonomy): domain Eukaryota; kingdom Viridiplantae; phylum Streptophyta; class Pinopsida; order Pinales; family Pinaceae; genus Pinus; species Pinus albicaulis. Next base: position 347,681,190 of record CM076580.1, read on the forward strand.
CTAATCCATTTTGTTGTGGAGTTCTAGCTATGTAGTATTTCCTCTTGATCCCATGCTCTTCACAAAAATCATCAAATTATTTGGACATGAAATCACCTCCTCTATCAGATCTAAGACACTTTATCTTCAAATCAAATTCATTTCCAACAAGTGCCTTAAAATGTTTAAATTTGTTGAAAGCTTCGGGTTTCTCTTTCATAAGAATAATCCATGTGTCTCTAGTGAAATCATAAACACATAAAATAAAAAAATTCTCTCCTCTTGGAATTTACTTCCTTGTAGGACTACATACATATGTGTGTACTAGCTCTAATGGTTTTCATCCAGTGAACTCCTTGTATTTAAAATGCAAGACTTGTTTGTTTCCCAAATTGGCATGAATCTCATATTGTGCTTTTAGTTTTGGAAATATTGGTAAACCTCTAACTTCTCCACTCTTGCTAATTTTTATTATATTATGAAAATTAACATGTCCTAATCTTCTATACCATAGCCAAGATTATTCTATTTTTCTCATGCAACAATTGTGTCTAGTGTCATAAAAAACACACATATTGTTGTCACTTCTAACAAACTTTCCCACCAAATTTCCATAATTTTCATTTATGATCTCGCAATCTTTAGATATAAAAATCACCTCATTCCCATTGTCACATATTCGAACCACATTGAGGAGATTTTGATTCAATCCATCAACATAAAGCACATTTTGAGCTTTGGTATTCTTGTCCAATCTAATTGTTCCTCTGTCTTTAATGGGAAATACTACATCATTTCCAAAAATAACCTTGCCTTTTTCATACTTTTTTAGATGCAATAATTTTCTATTATCACTGGTCATGTGCTTGAAGAAACCATTTTCAATCATCCATTGTTCATGCTAATCATGAGCTATCAAAGCAAACTAAAAATTCTCAGCTTTTTTCTTCCATCATTTCTCAATTTTTATGTTGATTAGATTTCTCTTGAGAGTGACGCGTGTAGGAATTTGGAAGGATAGATCTGCGGTCACTAGATTTGTGACAAAATTTATTCCATAAGAAACACTTGATCTCATTCATTAGTGGAGAAAAATAATTATTTCCATTTGCATGCAAAATATTTAAACCTTGAGCAACTCTTGATCTATCAAAATTCTTTCTAGGAAACATATTCAACCTACAATTTATGGCTTTGTGTCCAAAATTACTACATGCAAAAAAATAACTATAAAATAGTGTAGGATACCTAAATTTTTGGTGCCATTATGGAGGAGTGGAATTTGAGGATCTTGCTTGCTTTACTTCCTGTTTTTCTGATTTGATTTCAACTTCAATCTTTTGCTCATTCTTGCTAGCTGCAAAAATATATATTTTTTCTTTTCCTTTCAAAGCATCTGCATAACTGGTATTTTTCTGATCTCTGAAATTTTGTATAGGAGGATTGAACCCCAAAAAAAAAATTTCATCCTGTGACCTTTTCATGTAGAGAATATTTTGCAAGGTTTCATATCCCTTGCAAATTTTCTGATTTAGGCATGCTTTAGTTTCTTTTTTTGATAGATTGGCACTTAATGCAACAATTTCTTCCTCAAGTTTTTGGAAATTCTCTTTTGATTTTTTCTGGCTAATTGGTGAGCATTTTCTCCTTTATTTTTGCTTCTTCCAACTCTCTCTTTAATAATATGATGTCTTCTTCATGAGTGCATGCATGGAAGCTCCTCCAATATTCTGCTTCAAAAGTTCATTTTATTTCTCCAACTCAGCCATGTTATTTTTTTGAAGCACAATTTGTTGCAACAAACTTTCCTTGAATTTATAAAGCTCATTAAATTGAGTCTTTAAGGAATTTGCATCCAAAGAAGATTTATTCTCCTCTAATTTACGTATTTCCCCTTTCAGGTACTTATTTTTGTCTCTGTCTTTTTTCAACTCATCAAGTTCAGTAATGAGTGTTAGTATGAATCTTAATTCCGAGTGTACAAAAAATACCACTTTAGCTGTGCATAAAAAACAGCCCTAACAGCAACAATGGCTGCCAATATCCTCAGATCTGCAGTTAGGTGATCAAGATAAATGCTGCAAAATTCTAGATCTATGCATCAAAAGACATTAAGTAGTAGATAAAACAAGATTTACTCCATGCATCCAATAGACAAGAAAAGAATATGTTGAATGAATTTTGTATTAATGGCAACTGGGAGGAAAACATAGAAGGATGTTACCAGTTCTCCTCAATGGGATGGGTTCTTGTAATTCCTCAACATTTCAGATCTAAAATCCCTCTCTCTTGACGGTGTAGAAAACCCAGACAAAAATGGTAGCAAAATATGACTATGATGGTGGATCAAAGTCAGACCAAAAGTATAGATCCAGAGTGATCTTTAGGCAACAAAAGGTAATGAATGAATGGAAGAACCCTTCTATTTATAACAAAATATTGAGTTAGTCTAGATATTGGTGCATAATTAAATTATTATTAACCAAATCAAGATCCAACTTTTATGGAATATTTTATTATATTTGTTGGAGGGAAAAGGAATTTGACTTGGGTCAAATCCCTTTATTTGTAAATAATAAATAAATAAATGATTTATTTATCATTTTAAGGATGTGGTTGAGAAATAATCAAATAAATAATGATTTATTTAATTATTTATGGGTGATTTAGTCATATTCAACAAAGAATATTATTTAAATAAGGCTTAAATAATTATTCCTAGGAAATAATGAGATAAATAATGATTTATCTAATTAATTTCCTTGTTTTGGGTTAAATATAACCAGGAATATTAATTAAACTATTGTTTAACTAATTATTCCTTGAGGAAAATCAAACAAATGTAGATTTATTTAATATTTCCTCATGGGGTTTCCTGTTTAGACCATAAACAACTTAATAAAGGTGGTTTACCAAGTTATTTTTCATAGTGAATGTAATTTTACTTAGGGTAAAATTGGTCTTACATGGTGTACTTGGGTCCATCTAATAACAATAGGTTAGATGACCAAAAAATGGTGTAACACATTTCCCCCCAGCGTGCAAGCGTTGGGAGCTAATTGTATGACTGAAGTACGTTGTAAGAACTCAATCACTAGACACCGAAGGGGAAGTCAGAGAGAGAGAAATATAAGGTAGACAAAAGTGCTGAGAGGACTAGACCCTGAGGAGGTGAGACTTACAGGTGCGACAAGTCTCTTTTATGAGTGAGTACCTATGTTATAGGTGGCGGGGGAGGCACACCTATGCCCGCCAAGATAAAGTACAAAGAATAATGCATCCAGTAAAAAAGGGACTGAACAATATAGTACATGCTGGCATAAACATGAGCCAAATAAAAAACATGATAATGAATCCCACATACATACCATGCTTGGGATAACAACCAGGACTTATACAATAATATCTAAGTACATGAGATACAAATATAACCCAGATGCCCCTGTAAACAGGAAAGGACTCTGAAAATCTAATTGATACATGCAATCAAAAATACGCTGCAAGCGGCTGAGGCTGACATCATAAAATCTATGGATCTGCATCGAAGGCTGAAATGAAGAGGTCATTTGGGCATGTGGGGGGCTACCTGTAGGGCCACCCCCTCATAAGGGCTGAGACATCTCACACACACCCGAGAATCATTGGTCTAATCTGCTGCATCACTGAACTATCAAGTATACGGATCTCGACCATGCTGAAAGGAGTTGGAGCTGAGAAACAATCAAATCAAAGGGCTATAAGGAGTCCCTTTTCCTAATCTGAGGCGTCGAACAAGAGTGGAAGATGGTACCAAGGTACACCGACCTCTAGACCTATCTTCTGGAATGAATGATCTGATGTTGACAGAAGGAGGTCTGCCATAGATGAGGCAATAAGGGGTCCTCAACTAAGGCACAAGAGAAAATAGTAGAGCGACTGATAGACGGACACCAGGGGTGATGATGAAATGGGGGGTACTGAGTAGCGGACGGACGACTTCCCTTGTTAGAGCATGAAGGGCATGGATGACCTGGCAGCGACTAACACAATATCATGATGGATAGGAGACAGTGGGACTGGAGGCCATAATGTGCAATGCAAGAGAGGGACCAAGCAATGAAGGATGGAGGACTATAGTAGGATACAAAGGGACTCGAGATAGACTCCATGAATGCGATGATGACTCAACTCGAATGCTCTAAACAAGGGCAACTCGATGGTGCTGCCACACAGTAAAGGTCCAATGGGGGACCATAGAAACATGAGTACAAGATGGTAACTCACGAAAAAAAATTGACACGAGCATGGACAAGTATGGAGTCAAAGTGGTGCCCTTAGTATGAGTGTTGCAAGTGAATAAATTCAATTTTGAGGACAGGTGAAGTGATGATTCCTGGATAAAATGTGTCCTAGTGAAGTATCTAATCACAAAAAACTAACAGATACCCATTTGAGGGCTCGGTGAGAGATTTCCAACGGTACAAACGATTTGTCAAACTAAGCTACGGTTTCGCTGCAGCAAGTGAAATAAAAATCAAGGTTTTCTCTTTTAATAAGGCATTTTCCCTCCAAATTCACTCATTTTGATGTGGAGCTGTGGTGAATGTAGAGAGGAGAGAAGGCCCTAAATCTTGCAATGAGCGTAGCGGACAAACCGACTGTTGTAATCAAGATCTGTCAATTGCTGGTAAGAGGCCTAACCCTACTCTTTCATTTCAATGGATTGGAAGTTCGGATTAGGTACCCAGATCTCATGAACAAACCAGGTCGCACTTTTTAGGGTCGGTTCTACGACCTGGGTAGCAAGTACTAGTCAGAAAATTGCGACCTGTCCCATGAAATGACCTGAAAAGTGAAACCTGTCAGAGAAAGGGGGTTTCAGTGTTGTTTTTGGCTGAGATCTGGGATTTTTATGGTTGAGGGGCATAGGTGACCCCAAGCATGTTGTGGTCATGCCAAAATGTATTTATAAAGGGTGAATCTAAACACATTTTAATGATGTGGTGCACCATTTGTTTTCGTTATGCTTATGCAGTTTGAGAAATGGAATGGAGGATTACCAATCTCTTTTGGTACTACATATATGAAGCAAATGAACTTAATTTTCTGGATTTTCATACATGTTTTTAGTATCCCAAAAAGAGGATTTGAAGATAATGAATTGATGCCCTCCCAGAAAACTCACGGGGTGGTCAACAACAATGTCGAAGGGACTGGGTTGTTGATGTAATATGAAGGAATGATGAGGGGTATTATCCCTAGAGTTATCTGAAGTGATATGGGACTCTAGAGGTTCTTCTAAATGTGGAAGAATAATGGTACTAGATTTGACACGACCAGATACACTAGGGGAGTTGTGGAGAATTGCTTCTCCTGGTCTCTCAAATATGGGTGCCCCCTTACCCAAACATTGGGTTTCAATGTAATGGCCACAAGGTGTATGTGATTTGAATGCATGGGTTCGATGTAAGGGGCGAAAGATAAAGTCATGGGTGGTAAATACTTCCATAATGTCATCATTGTAATAGAATATGGGGTGACTAGTGGAAGAAATACCTCCTGACACAGCGAAGCTACCTGACTCATCATCATGAGAAGAGAGGTTCACATGCGCATCATCACAAGGGGGGACATAAAAAAAAGTAGATGAAGGATCCACCGATATTGAGCCCAAGGTCAGGCGAAACAAAAGGGGAAGGCCCAGGGAGGTCTTCCACCGAGGATCTCATAGATGATGACAGGTAGTGGACAGTGGCCGAATACTTTGTCATTTCGACATCCGGAGGGGGAATGTCTATGGTAGTGGATGTATCCTCTAGTTCTGTTGAAGCAAAACACACAAATAAGGGAGCGGTGGACTCATTGTGCTTGGCCTCGAATTGGCGAACCGCTGCTAAAGAGGAGTGGTACTCTTCGAGGCGGGGACAGAGGTAAGTATAGTGGCCATGGAAATCAAACAAAGCACAGGGGTGATTTGTGCACAAATTCTTGAGTTTTGGGACTGAATCAGGTATAGTGACATACACCTCTGGGATATCAGACTCCGGAAACGCTTTTTTAACCATGGGCTTGAGATGAGGAAATTCAGGACAATTATGGGTGGCATGACCAACAACATCACACAAAGCACACGGAGGTGTACGTTTTGGAGGCTGAGGAGGAGCATGTTTTGTCAGGGTAGCCTTGTCCTTTGAGGCCCTCTTGCAAGATTTTCCCTTCTTACCCGAAGTGGTCGCAATAGGAGATGGTTCCTGTTGAGGTGGCTGAGGCACTGTAACAGCGGAAGAAGTCATAGGGACCGGTTGAACTGAGGTCAAAGCAAGATAAGGTTTGGGTTGACCAAGTGGGGTAGCATCTGGGGGATACCAGATGGGAATCCCCAAGGTTAGGTTGGGAAGAGAGAGGGTAGCCATAACAGGTACCGTATAGACTCCGTGAGGGGGAGCTAGGAACGGTATTTGACCGGAGGGGTAATGGCCAGGCGGGACGGCTCCAATATGATTAAGGCCTGGAGGAACCATTCCAAGAGGATTGAGAGGCTCATGAGTACCAGTTGTAGGTGAAGAACCAGGAGGAGGAGGTCCAGAAGGCTGAATCGAAGGGCTAGGAGCAGGCTGCGAAGGGTGAGGAGGCTACTGACTAGTCGATGCGGGCCGCTTGAGGGCAGCCCAAGCCGATTGCATCATGCAAACATTCGATGAGCTGGGATCAAAGACAGGAGGAGGGAGACCAGGGAATGTACCAAGCAAAGAGGAGTCTTTGTAGACTTCAAGTGAGACACTGGTCAAAGGATCGATAGTTTACTTATTGGCCACCGAAGAGATGATGGACTTAGGGGAGGTTTGAGACTTCAGTTCGTAATATGTCAACTGGTCAATGGTGACTATCTTTCCATTATGGGGAAAGGTTATCTTGCGGTGAACTTCAAATGGGACAGTAGACATCGCATAGGTGTAGCTATGACCCAATAGAATGTTGTAATCGAATGGGGCATCAATGACTTCTACGTCAACGCAAACAGTCTTGCCTGCAAGAGTAATAGGACAATTGCGGAATAGGCTAATGGGCTGGGAGGCATGGCCATCCCATTCTCTAAGAGTGATCGTGGAAGGATCCAACTCAGGTGATCCGAATTTCTTCCAAACTGAAGCGGACATCACACAGGTGGATGCCCCCTCATCAATGATACACCAGGAAATGTTGGCATTCGGGATCTTGACTGGGATTTGGAAGGCGACGGAAGTAGGAAGAGGAGGATGTTATGGCCGGTCAACATTGAAGATGATCAAATGATCATCGACAGTATCTACGACGCCCATGGAAGATAGTAGAGCTTTTCGCTGTGAAGGGCATGACTGGAAAAGTTCCAGCATTGATATGGCAGTAGGAGATTGCGCCAAATCATCTACTATATTATACGAATGGGCAGCTTTTCCAGAAGCAGTGTTTCGGCATAGTGTTCCTTTAGGGATCTTGGTATGAACCTCTTCCTTAGGCTGAGGGATCTATAAAGGACCATTAGGTGTTGAAAGAGGCTCTGTAGAACCTAAAGAAGGTGGCTCGGGGACAGACGTAGCAGGAGGCTTGTTGTACTGACGAGACCGAGTCTAAAGGTTGAGGTCAATGGTTATAGGTTGGTCAGATTTCATCATGAGAAGCTGGTAATCGGAGGTACCAGATGGAATAGGTTGAGTGGCCACTTGACCTTCAAGTGGTTGGGTAGCCACAAATCCTTTCTAAGGGAAAGGATTAGTAAGTATAGCCGACTGACTAGGCACAGCACTAGGAGGGACGGAAGGGGAGGCTTGTTGTCCTCGCAATGTTTCTTGAGACTACCACATCTGCTTCATATATGGTAAGAGAGGACAATCATGCTTGTAATGCCATAAACACCACAACAATAACAAGGCTTATTCGTACGAACAGGCCTGTCCTGCTTGGGCTGAGTGCCCAATTGCTCGTTAGTAGTGTTAGGGGCATTATTTTGCAGATTAGGTCCGGGATTACCAGGAGCAGATTGAATTTGAGTGCCTTTCCTCTTCTTTTTGGAAGGAGGAGGATTACTCGTGCCCCTCTGTACGTACACCTACTCCTAAGGGGGCGGTGGCTGCTGTTGCAAGGGTTGAGAAGGCAAGGGAGGTGGAGGTGCTAATGCTGGAGGAGCTGGAGCACCAGGTTGTGGATAGAGATAATAAGGAGGTTGGGTAACAAAGAAACACAAGTTTTAAAAAGACATGCATGTCGTATCCCCGACACGCAAACAGGAGGAAAGTGCAAGAGGAAGCCCCCCCCCCCCCCCCGAGGAAAACCATAACCCGTGGGAGGTCGAGCATGACTAGAGAGAGCTCCCATCAATACCGCTGGGCAAAGATGAGAGTTTCAAAGGTATTCAGCAACACCGGGTCTGAGAAGACTGTAGGGTGCATAAACATAACCTGACTGAGTGTAGATCAGGTCATATTTTAATGCAATTTAGAGAGCGGTTTCTTTGGTTTGAGGAAAATGCGATACGACATCTTTCTTGATAGGAGGCAAGAGAGATCTAAGGAACCAGTCCATGTAGAAATGGTCTTCAAAGGTAGGGGCTCGACATAGGCTCTTTCTTCTCCGCCATTTGTGGACATGATCGGATAGGCGGGTCACAGACGATTGACGGAAAGAAGTCAAAAGTTCGGTCCCAGTGTCATAACGAAGGGGAAGCTGGAAGTAAGATAGAAAATCCCAGGAAAGAGTTGCAAAGGTGGTATGAGAGGAAGGGGCCTAATCAACATACCACTTAGAAGCTTCACCAGTAAGCATACGTTGGAACAACCGAAGATGGCAGAGTCATCGGTAATGGAGTTAGACGAACACCACATGTGGAAAGATCGAACATGATTTGTAGGATCTTTGCCAGCAAGACCTTCAAACTTGGGGATGTCGGAAAGGAGCTTGGTTGGCATTGGAGGCCAACTAACATCATGATGTATAGGGTCATTTATCAACTTGTCAAAATCGGGAAGACTGAGGCCTGCCATATAGGGGAGAAGGGAGCAACCAGGGTAGTGTCAGTTGCGGTCCCACTAGTAGTATTCCCATCGTTAGGTCCGGGGTTACCACCAGCATTAGGTCCTGAACCAGACATGGTGAAGGTGATAGGAGGAGAACTGGGGGTGGAATGAGAAGGAGAACCCAATAAACTAGAAGAAGAGTTAGAGTGCGGACTCGGTGGAGGACTAACTCGAATCCTACGTGGAGGAGTAAGTCTTCCAACCGGAAACTAAGGATCAAGGCCAAGAAGTCTCCAGGATAAATGCCTTGGTGGCGCAATGATGACAACACAAACACGACATAAAGGAAAAGGAGACTAACAAGGGTAGGGAGGTGTAGGATCAACTGATTACAATGTCGAAACAAAGGCAGAGAGGTGCAGGATCAATTTATTTCAATGTTTTAGAGTCTTTTCTTGGCGGTGTTAACCAAGCTCTTTTTCTCTTAGGGTGTGTGTGAAAAGTTCGTAAATTTTAATTTTTAAACCCATATGTTTGTAGAGAAAAATAAAAAATGTCTTGTGTATCTGTAAATAAACCTGCAGATGATAAAAATGTGTTGTGTAATGGAACTGAAGTGACAGAAAATAAACGGTTAATAATGCAATAATCTAAACCCAAGGAGGCGGGCCTCTCAACAACTAGTCTGTAGGTGGGAAAAAACTAATCAAAACACACTGAAATAGCCAATATATCTAAGGTCGGGAGGGACAGGGATCTAAAGGTCAAATCTGCTGGAAAGTGGTGCAGAAAACAACAACAAATCAGAGGAAAGATTGTTGTAAATGAGGTGGCGAAAGGCTATATCCTGGAGGGAAGCGGAGGTGACCCTAGAGGAAAACCCAAACAAAACTAAATGAGGTGTTTTGGATGGATAAAAATCCAATCTGAAGTGGATCTGAAGGTGGGGTATTAGATATGAAAAATGGCTGAAGACTCTGAAATGTCAGACAACCTACAACAGCTAAAACTCTTCCACCAAAAGTGGAGCCTTACTAAAGCCCTAGTGGGCTAGGTTTCCACTTATTTGAGTAAAACAGAACAAGTACAGGTCCAAAACGAGCGGAGACAAAGGTCAGAAAACCCTGAACAGAGGCCCAGATACACCCAGAAAACTTTCAGAAAACTCCCGCAAAAAGTCCAGGTTGTAGTTTCTGACCTATTTTCTGCAGAGGTTGCAGTTTTTGGGCTAAAAAGTGTGTCCTGAAGCTCTAGGTCACAGGTTTAGAGCCAAAAAGTGCCACCTGCACTTCCAACACTCTCGGTGGCAGATTTCAAAAAAAAGTTTCGTCTCAGCTGCGGCTGATGTCCGTCACCTACACAATAGGTCCGAAAACACACGAAAGTTAGAATTTTTATCGTTTTAGGGTTTGGTAGGTTAAAAACAACATCAATAAAATCAAAAACAAGAAGTTGAAGAGAGATCCTAGGGTTTGAAGCAACTAGATAGGCAAGGATCAGAAAAACGACAGTGGTCGTAACCGTAAACCCGTGTGGAGTCACCAGTTGTTAATATGAATCTTAATTCCAAGTGTACGAAAAAATACCACTTTAGCTATGCATAACAAACAACCCTAACAACAAATATGGTTGCCAATATCCTTAGATCTGCAGTTAGGTGATCAAGATAAATGTTGCAAAAATCTAGATCTATGCATCAAAAGACATTAAGCAGTAGATAAAACAAGATTTACTCCATGCATCCAATAGACAAGAAAAGAATATGTTGAATGAATTTTGTATTAATGGCACCTGGGAGGAAAACATAGAAGGATGTTACCATTTCTCCTCAATGGGATGGGTTCTTGTAAGTCCTCAGCACTTCAGATCTTAAATCCCTCTCTCTTGATGGTGTAGAAAACCTAGACAAAAATGGTAGCAAAATATGACTATGATGGTGGATCAAAGTCAGACCAAAAGTATAGATCCAGAGTGATCTTTAGGCAACAAAAGGTAATGAATGAATGAAAAACCCCTTCTATATATAACAAAATATTGAGTTAGTCTAGATATTGGTGCATAATTAAAATATTATTAACCAAATCAAGATCCAACTTTTATGGAATATTTTATTATATTTGTTGGAGGGAAAATGAATTTGACTTGGGTCAAATCCCTTTATTTGTAAATAATAAATAAATAAATGATTTATTTATCATTTTAAGGATGTGGTTGAGTAATAATCAAATAAATAATGATTTATTAATTATTTATGGGTGATTTAGTCATATTCAACAAAGAATATTATTTAAATAAGGTTTAAATAATTATTCCTAGGAAATAATAAGATAAATAATGATTTATCTAATTAATTTCCCTGTTTTGGGTTAAATATAGCCAGGAATATTAATTAAACTGATGTTTAACTAATTATTCCTTGAGGAAAATCAAATAAATGTAGATTTATTTAATATTTCCTCATGGGGTTTCCTATTTATACCATAAACAACTTAATAAAGGTGGTTTACTAAGTTAGTTTTCATAGTGAATGCAATTTTACTTAGGGTAAAATTGGTCTTACATGGTGTACTTGGGTCCATCTAATAACAATAGGTTAGATGACCAAAAAATGGTGTAACAATGAGCTCGCCTTCATAATCAATTTCTCCATATTCTTGAAATAATCCATCTTTGGACTTAAAGGCCATAAGAACACATTCATTGTTCTCTTCTTCTTCTTCCGATGAATATTTCTCACTACTTTCATCTGACATATCACTTTCTTCTTTGGAGTAGTAGCTCCTTCTCTTTTGAGCTTTACCCTTTCCAAATTACTGAGATTTATCCTTATTCTTCTTCTTTTCCTCCTGTTTACTTATTTTTTGTGGACATTTTGCAACAAAATGTCTTGTTAGTGTCTATGAGTCACCAGTGATCAAATGTACTCTTTCCATATATTTGATAGGGTCATTAGGTCAATTTGTTATATTTTCAAATAAAATTTGGCATTTCTTCGTTGTCAAATGATCATTGGTTATTGTCTATTTCAATGCTACTCCCTCCACTTGCTAATGGTCATCATCACTCATCATGGTTATGTCATCATTTAGGTGTCCTAGGTCATCAAAAGAGTTAATGTGCCATCATATAGGTTAGGGTCTAGGATTTACATTTGATTTTCATCATAATGTTAGTAATCAAAATAAAAAAGAGATTCATGTCCATTCTTTGGGTCACCATCATGGAAGTTGGCTCATCAAACAAGCCATTAGTGACAAAGACACAACCTAGAGAAGAAATTTCAAATACCTATAGCAGAGGTAAGAGGTTGTTGTTTTCTCTTGAAATAGCATAGATGCCTAGACCTAGAACTAGGGATCAAGTAAATATTATTCCTCTGAATACTATCAGTAAATAATGAACTCAACTTGGCACTATGAGCCAAGAATCATCAAGAGGAAAACTAATACACCATTGCACAATGAAGATCAATCACCCCTTGATTTAGAGATGGATGACCTAGAAAAACACCATGAAGATAAGGCAGTTGCAGAAAAAATCAAATATAAATAGGCACATATCAGAGAGATAAAATATGTCCTTTCCAAAGCCAATTTCATGGTGGCTTTCTCGCAGTAAGAGAATAGACAATTGAAGCTAAGCCTAATGCAAAAAAGTAAGTCAGAAGAAGACCCTCCATCATCTAGCAAGGCAGGTGTTTTGACAGCAAAGGAATAACAAGTTCATTTATGGTTTAAAATTATTCAAATCCTCTTTAAATAAGTAAATCAACCTCCATAAACCCTCTATGAAGTCTCTTTCCTCATAAAACTGATTGAAAATCCATTCATAGGGTTTGCTGTGTTTTTTCTGCGCTTTCACTTTTCCATGGTTCATAGCTTTATCAAGAGTCAAAGTCCTTGGTTTTAATATTGTACCTCCTTCATCATCCTTCACTTACCATTCCCCATCATTCCCCTCATCAAAATCCTTTCATTTCCTTATTTTCCCAAAACCCCAAGAAATATGTTATGCTTTTACCCCAGGTCTGTGTTTTGACCTTTTTCCCCACTTTTTTCTCACTCATTTTGGGAAATTCCACTTTCATTGTGTTCCTAACACATATCCATACCTCCAATAATTATTTCTATTTTTTTCCTACCACCCATCCCCTCCATTCCCTTCCCCCAATTTGCTACGTTTCTGTAAAATTTGCTACGCTTTTGACTCTATTTTTATCACCATTTTCAAAAGAGGTTTCTGACCAAATGAAGATGAATTTTCAAAAACTGAGAGAGGTTTTTCTTCAAAACAATATTATATGCAAAAAATATACTATTTTTGCAACTATTTTTATGGTTAAAGAGACATAACTTCATATTTGACCCCTATTTTTACAAAAAATGCAGAAAAAGGATCCTACATAAACACAGTGTGTGCTCGCTGCGCTTTTTCCCAAGGGATCCAAATGAAGATTGAAAAGAATGTGGAGGTGTATTTTGGTTATTAAATTCTATAAATATACTTGGGGTTAATTTTTGGGTCATGGATTTTCAGAAAAAGGTCAAAGACCACCTATTTTCCACCTTTTTGCCACCTTTTGGATAGGTTGATTTCAAGTCAAATTTTAAGGGGTTTGGAGCTAGTTTGCAGTGCTTGATGACTCCATTGTGTAGTATAAATAAACATATTTCCAACCATACCATTTTCAGCCAAAAATGCCTCTGGGTAGGCCTCCAAATCACCTTCCAAACTTTTGATGCCAGACGTTGCGCTTCTATAATTTTTCGCTGCGTTTCTGGGTTTGAAGATTTTCCTTGACAAGTGGAGGTAAAAAGTAAAAATGTTCGATGTAACAGCTGGCTCATGAGTTTTTTTATGGTTAATATGCCTCTTTATGTTCATATTTTTTAAATAATATGATTTTTAATGATTTGAGAGAAAAACTCAACTTGTTAGCTAAACAAGTGGAAAGTTGTTTCTAACTCTGCTAGAATTAGGCTATGATTCATTAGGTGCATTAATTATTTGTTTTGGATTAGGATTCGACCCCTAGAGATGAAATATTTTTCTATTTTCTATATGTACTCAAAATAAATTCATTGAGAGGGTTGGATACTTGTGGCTCAGACTTGGAACTAGTGTACTGATCATTTGTAGAAAGATTACAGACATTGGTAGCTATTTTCATGGAATTATTCTGTTATCGTTAGTGGCTTTGTTTTTCCTATGTTTTCTTATATATTTGATGATTAGATCTTGCTAGAAAACTTATACTTTCTTCCTATGCTTTATCTTTTCAGGTTTAAAACAGAAAACACTCTTTTATGATTTGTTTTTGTTTTAAGATAAGCATATAAATGTGTCAACCTATGAAAAAGTGAATTCATGCTTTGCTCACTTGACTCCTATTATTTTATCCTCACCACCACTACAATGGCAAACCAATTGTGTCATTGATCACACATACGTTGCTTCATACTATATCTGCAACTAACCTTTGGGATACCTTGCCTAGTTCTGAGACCTATTGATCTTTGTCTAGCAAACCCTAAATAAAACCCTATTGAGCTTATTAACTAGCCTAAAATCCTTATTCTCTAGTCATTTCCATCGACTGTGAGCTTGATATTGAGAGATACCTCTCTGATTTGGTTGGGCTATATACCAAATCTAAATATTGGTATGTGGTTACCCCTTTGGCTTCCTTTCTCAGCCTTGGGAAACTGGAGGGAGTTAACATTTTTGGCGTCGTTGACGAGGAGAGAAAGGTTGAATTTTCCCTGGGTGTGAAGAAAAAGGACCAAATCTGATTGATGATGGCGGAAAGTGATCAGACATAGGACAGTTGAAATCATTCACCTAGTGACTCCAACCTGATTCAAATACTCCACTGGAAGAAGGATCTAGAAATCAGGGTTTTTTTGGTGATTCCACTGGCAGAAGAATCAGTAGCCTAAATGATGCCTTAGTTCATCTATTGTTCTCGAGATGGATTCAATTTCTAGAAGATATGCTCCTATGAATCATGCTCACATTCTTGGTTTTCCAAATCAAATGCCTTGCATATATTGACAAACTTATCTACCCAAATTCATAGATGGAAACAAGGATGAGGCTATTATGCATCTAATAAAATTCTATTGGCATATACATAAGCTTGGGATTAGGTTTCATGAGGATCGTTTGATGAAAATGTTTATGGATACCCTGGAAGGGAAAGCAAGATCATGGTATGAAGGGTTGAAGCCACTTATCTTATTTTCTCTTAAAGATTTCCATATAACAATCATTGAGATTTATGGAAAATCTCATCATTCATTCTTGTTTTTCGAAGATTATTTTGAATCCTGTGAAGATTTCATTCAATACCTTGAAGAGGCTTTTGATGATGAAGAGTGTCTAGATGATGAGATCATAGAGGCCCTTAATGAATTTTTTTCCCAACAGAAAATAACATATATTAGTTGCTTTGCTATAAAGGACAATTCACAACACACATAAATTCCTTATTTTCTTGAAGGTGAAATAGATCTGCATCCTAATAGTCAGGAATAAATTGGTCCAAGTCAGGATTATGAAATTTCATGTACGGAAAAATTAAGCAGTGAACCATCTTATGGCGATGATCATCTACTTTTGCAAGGAAATAATGAACAAGAATTGTTTTTCCTTGATTCTTGTGATAGTCAAATTGATATTCTTCTGGTTGCAACTCATGAGGAACCAAAAACATTGGAAGCACATGAGGAATCAAATATACTTGAAGTGGTTGCTACATTTAAATTTTTCCATGAGCATCCAAAACCCTGTCTTTTGGATGAGAGGTATGAAGATAATCATTCACTTGTTTTTTGAGATTTTTCTTTCTCTGGGATTTTATTTCAAGATCAGGTTTGTGAACACCAAGATAAGGTTTCTGATGAAATGCATGAACAAGGATCTCTAGGCATTCACCACTCATATGTCTCTATAGCTCATCCACTTTTTGAAACACTATTCCAAAGGCAGATTCATGCAAATAATAATTTTGAATTGGCATGTGTGGAAGTTTCAGACAATGTAATTATGCCAGAAAATAATCATCAAACATTGTAAGCAGATTATGAAGAGGAGAGCTGCAATAAAGAAGAGGTTTTTTTTAGAACCTCTTTCACATGATGATCTTCCTCCAGTTTCAGAAAATGAAGAGTCTATTAAAGAAGAGTATTTTGTCCCGGATCCTATGGATATGCACATTTTTGCTATTGATAATATGGTTTACTCAAATGCAGATTTTCAAGAACAAACTTCCCTTTCTCCTAATATTATTAAGACCCCATTTCTAATTTGTTGCAGACATATGGGATGATGAATCTTCCTATATTTATGGATCATGAGCACATGTTCAGTCGACACTTGGAGTTGCCTATCTTTTGTTTTTTCTTCTTGCTCAAGGAAAGTGTGAGAAAGATTCAAGTAAGTAGCCATTTGTTGGATTGGTTACATTGGAGGGATCATGTCGCATGATTGTATATATACTTCAGTAGGTTGACGGTTATCATCAGGATTTTAAGCTCGAGGTGAAGGCCCTAAGATCCCGATTATCTGTTGCCATATGTAAGTCAAGTCAGTTTTTATTTCTCTTAGCTCAGTTAGTCAGTCATCTGAGTGTCAAGTGTTTTATTTTGACTCCATTTCATAATGGATGAGGCTACTTGGTCTATGGTGTTCTTGACGCCTCCTAAAGGAGTTGTCATCCCCATATGGAGCCAATGTTAGTGTCTATGATTCACCAGTGATCAAATGTACTCTTTCCATATGATTGATAGGGTCATTAGGTCAAATGTTATATTTTCAAATAAAATTTTGAAATAAAATTTGGAATCTCTTCGTTGTTAAATGATCATTGGTTATTTTATAGTTCAGTTCTATTCCCTCCACTTGTTCATGGTCAACATAGCACATCGCGGTTATGTCATCATTTAGGTTTCTTAGGTCATCAAAAGAGTTAATGTTCGATCATATAGGTCATGGACTAGGATTGAAATTTTATTGTCATCATAATTTCAGCCATCAAAATAAAAAAGAGAGTTATATCTATTCTTTGGGTCACCATCATGGAATTTGCCTCATCAAACAAGCCATCAGTGACAAAGACACAACCTAGAGTAGAAATTTCAAATACCTATAGCAGAGGTGAGAGGTTGGTGTTTGCCCCTGAAATAACAGATATTCCTAGACCTAGAAATAGGGCTCAAGTAAAGATGTTTCCTATGAATAATACCAGTAAATAAGGAACTCATCTTAGCGCTATGAGACAAGAATCATCAAGAGGCAAACATGATACACCATTACACAGTGAAGAACAATCACCTCTTGATTTAGATATGGTTGACCTAGAAAAACACCATGAAGATGAGGCAGTTGAAGACACAATCAAAGAGAAAGAGGCATAGATCAGAGCTAAAATATGACCTTTCCAAAGCCAATTTCATGGTGGCTTTCTTGCAGCAAGAGAATAGACAATTGGAACTAAGCCTAATGCAACAGAGTAAGCCACAAGAAGACCCTCCACCATCTAGCAAGGCAGATTTTATTACAGAAAAGGAAGAAAAAATTAATTTATGGTTTAATATGCTTACAAACCTCTTTAAACATGTAAATCAACCTCCATAAAACCTCTATGCAGTCTCTTTCCTCATAAAATTGATTGAAACTCCATTCCTAGGATTGGTTGCATTTTTTATGCACTTTCCATTTTCCATGTTTCATAGCTTCATCAGGAGTCAAAGACCTTGGTTTTAAGTTTATACATCCTTAATCATCCTTCAATTACCATTCCCCATCATTCCCATCATCAAAATCCTTTCATTTCCTTATTTTCCAAAAAACCCTAGAGATATGTTGCGCTTTTACTCTAGGTTTGTGTTTTGACCATTTTCCCCCATTTTCTCAATCATTTTAGGAAATTTCACTTTAATTGTGTTCCTAACACATATCCCTACCCCCCATAATTTTTTGATATTTTTTCCTACCCCCGTCCCCTCCATTCCATTCTCCCAAGTTGTTGTTTTTCTGAAAAATTTGCTGCGCTTTTGACTCTGTTTTTGTCATCATTTTCAAAAGAGGTTTTTAACCAAATTAAGATGAATTTTAAAAACATGACAGAGGTTTTTCTTAAAAACAACCTTATCTACAATAAACTCTCCCAGGTTTGAGAAAAATTATATTTTTAAAGAGATATCACTCCATATTTGACCCCTATTTTTACAAAAAAATCCAGAAAAAGCATCCTATAGAAACACATTGTGTGCTTGCTATGCTTTTTCCCAGAGGCTCCAAATGAAGATTGAAAAGCATGTGGAGGTGTATTTTGGTTAGTAAATTCCATAAATATACTTGTGGTTACTTTTCAACTCATGGATTTTTAGAAAAAGGTAAAAAACCACCTACTTTCCACCTTTCTGCCACCTTTTCAAACCACTCGTTGTGTTTTTCGACAGGTTGATTTCAACTCAATCTTTAAGAGTTTTGGAGCTATTTTTTGCAATTATTGATGACTCAATTCTGTATCAGACATCTCCAGCTTTCCAACCATACCATTTTCAGCCAAAAAATCCTCAGGGAAGGCCTCCAAATCACCTTCCAAACTTTCATTGTGCTTTTGCTACCAGACACAACGCTTTTGTAATTTTTCGTTGCGTTTCTAAGTTTGAAGATTTTTATTGACAAGTGGAGGTCAAAATTAGAAATGGTCGATGTAACAGCTGGATCATGAGTTTTTTTATGGTTAATAGGCCTATTTATGGTCATATTTGTTAAATAATCTTATGTTTAATGACTTGAGAGAAAAACTCAACTTGTTAGCTAAAAAGGGGGAAAGTTGTTGCTAACTCCCCTATAGTTAGGATATGGGTCATTAGGTGCATTAATTAGTTGTTTTCGATTAGGATTGGACCCATAGAGGTGGAATCTTTTTCTATTTTATATATGTACTCAAAATCAAGTCATTGAGAAGTTTGGATACTTGTGGCTCAGACTTGGAACTAGTGTATTGATCATTTGCGGAAAGATAATAGACATTGCAGCTATTTTCATGGAATTCTTGTGTTATGGTTAATGGCTTTGTTTTTCCCACGTTTTCTTATATATTTGATGGTTATATCTTGTTATCAACCATATAATTTCTTCCTATGATTTATCTTTTAAGTTTTAAAATATAAATCATTCTTTTATGCTTTGTTTTTGTTTTAAGATAAGCATTTAAATGTGTCATTCTCTGAAAAAGTGAATTCATGATTTTCTCACTTGACTCCTATTGTTTTCTCCTCACCACCACTACAATTAAAAAATAAGTATTTCACTGATCATACCTACCTTGCTTCATACTATATTTGCAATTGACCTTTCAAATACTATTATCACTCGGAAAAAGTGAAACATCATTTGACATAGTGTTAGAGGTTCATGTGTCAAAGGTATGGTCATAGAGTTCATTTGTCATTAGTTGGTAAAGAAAAATTTAAATTTTTTCTTATTAGCCTATCCTAAGGTCCAAACCCACCCCCATTCAATTCTTTTCATGTCACATCAATCATTATTTCATGAAATATTCCATTTCCCAAGCTTATAAATCCAAATAGTTCATTTTAGCCAAGATTACCTGTTTTTGTAGCGAATTGCACAGTAAAAACACAATTTTTGCTACGAAACTGTTGATACTTTCGTAGCGAAACTGCCAGAAAATACACTAAGTACACTACAAAAAGAGGTATTCCTATCTGTCTTTTCAAATCAGTTGTTAGGTGTCAGTCAATGATTGAAACGGTTAGGGTAGATTCCATTCAAGTCAGTTAGGGTTAAATCAAGGTACAATGGTCATGGCTGAAGTCATTATTACTATTTTAAGCATATATGAGTCATGATTATGCCATGGCTATCATCGAAACTTTAAAATATTTCCAAATTGAGTCATTTGTCATTCTCCGCTCCATATTTGCATGCTATTGAGCTCTGGAGAGATATTTCACTAAGCCCAAGTTGTGGTTGTCATTTTCAAAGTTTTGTAGGTATCACTGATCAAGCGAGGTAGAGAAGAAATAAACGCAACATGGCTACAAAGAGGAAGACCAAAAAAGGTGGCCATTGCCTTAGATGTGAGCCATCATACATGAACTTGATTAATGAAGACCCAACAGCTTCAGAAGTTTTCAAAAGAACAAGGTGTTTGCAGTTTTTCCAAAGACTGCAAGGATGCCATGTGCAGGTTTCTAAGGAGTTTACCATCAATTTCAATGGGACAGATTCAAAGGTGGGGCTGATGAACCTCACTGTAACTCGAGAGACCATTACAGCAGCAACAGGAATTCCTAGAGTAGGAGAACAATGGTTCAAAAGTTTCAAATTCACCATGCTGGACTGTAAGAAATTTATCGAGCCAGAACATAGTGAGATTGACCTTACAAATTCCATTCCAAGGAGCTACATGAAAGAAAACTTCTCAAATATGTTGCTTATCATTTAGAAGTACTTCACCTGTGAAGGGAGGTATCATATGGTTTATTCTTACCACTTTAGGCTTCTGCTACATTTTATTGGTAAGAAATATCTTGATCTACCTTTCTAATTATACAGAAGCTTTAAAAAAATGGCAGTTAAAGTTCAAGCTAAATCTGAAGGAAATGAAACCTCACTCTTTCATCATGGTTTAATCAAGTTGCTGGTTTTAGAGGATTTAAAAAGATTAGGCAGAGACTAGTCATATTTTATGTTTTTCAGTGGTTTTAAAGTAGATGCCATCACTCCTAAAAGAACTCCTAAACCTGGAGGTATACCATCACCTTCAGTGGCAGTTAAAAGTGGCCTTTAGTGGCAGAGAAAAGTGAACCAATAATCATGGAAACAGATCAATTGTAGAAAGTTGATACACCTATTGTTTCACCTGCAAGACAAAAGCCAACTATGAGAAAACCTGTAAAACAAGAGCCAAATGTGAGAAAAAATGGCAGCAAAAGGGTTACAAGAAGTCAAGCAGTGACTAAGGGAAACTTAGAATACATTCTACATGATATTAATATTGAGGAAACTCCCATAGTCCAAGTTGAAGATATAGATGAGGGAGGAAAGAAGCTCAACAAAGCCAAAACAGCCAATAAGTTAGAGTTTGAAGGTGAAGATGCAGGATTCATGTTTCAAGCTAGGAAACTAATGACAAGACATGCCAAAAAGGTCTTGGAAAGAAATAAAGAAGCTCAGAAGGTCACTGACATTTTCTAGCTACCACCAAGCATCATTGACCTCTCATCACCTGCAAAAGAAGATCTAGTCAACAAGAAAAAGAAAATAAAGGAGAAAATCATTAAAAAAATAGAGGTTGAGGTCCTTAAGAAACAGTTGAAGTTAGAAAATCATGAAATAGCAGCCTTGAAGAAGGAGGCTAGGAAACATAATGTTTAGAAGGTGCAGTTTGAGAAAATGAAAGAAGTTTAGGAAGAGCAGGTTAATAGTGTGTCAAATACCTTAGATAACACACAGCAATTGATCAAATAGACTCAGCCATTGAGAGGAGAGGTGAAGCATATCAGAAAAATGAACTTGCACTTGAAATATAGGAATAGAAAACTGAAGGACCAAGTCAAATACCTCCAAGAGCAGTTAGAATTGATCCATGAAGAGCTTGAGAAGAAGGGCTTAAAGATGATTGTGGTTGAAGAACCCATAACTCAACTCATCATTAATGAAGAGGAAACACCTCAAGAGTCTTAAGTTGAGTTTGATTATGTTATAGAAGGCTTATGGAATGTTGAAGACCAATTTTCTATAGCTGGAGGTTACCTTTTTTAGACAGGGTTAAAATCTGGAAATTTCACAGTTTTTCACAGTTTCGTAGTGTTTCCTAAGCTTAGAGCCAGGAAAACACTACGAAAATTTCTGTAGCTATGTTTTTTCTTATAAATCCACTTTTTGCAGCTTTCAAGGAGGGAAAATGGTGTTGATGATGTTTCATGTCATGATAGACACCATGGAATAGAAAAGAAGTAGAAATTTTGAAGGTAAAGGCCATTTTTTGGATGCTACGAAAGCTCGCTACGAAATTGTCGTGTTTTTGTAGCAAGTTGTTTTTGAAGGTTTCTAAGCAGTTTAAAAGAATTTTTTGACAAGGGGACACATCCAACGGGTCAAGGGACCTTACCAGCAGACATTTATGACTTGAAGACAATGCAGTAAAGACAACTCATCAGCTAAAGTTTTCGTTGAAAATAAGGATCCTGCTTTCGTGAAAACTAGGGTTTGGTTCCATATGTTTAGGAAGGTCTTTAATATGTCAAGTAGTGATGAATCAGGTCATAGCCTATTCGAACATGTGATGCTTAGTTGTCACTAATATGTAACTGTTTTAAAGATAAGATGAATTTATGTAATAAATAGGAGTTTGAGTCCTATTAGGAAAAGGCCATATTTAGAGTGTAGTTGTCATTTTCTTATTAAAAGACATGTTTTTCTGTTATATGAGGTGTCATAGGAAGAGTTCGATGTATCTAGCCAAGAGGGAGATCATCCCTGGGGTAAGAATTTCTATTTAAAGGCAAATTATCGAACTTGTAAGGGGTTGGAGATTTTTTGCACCATATTCCTCCTTTATGTAATTTGACTTATATCAGTAATACAAAGGACTTCTTCTTGACAGACCTGAGATTCTCATGGAGTTTTTAATTTCTTTATTATCTATATCTTTATGTGTACTACTTGCAGTATATTTCATCTTTATTACTCAGAATTCATATGTGTATGCTCTGACTTCCTTTATTGATGAAATGACTATGTTGCCCTATGTTCTATGTGTGATTTTCCTTTGTTAAAGACTCTTATCTGCCTCAGCTTCCATGTCAAGAAACCATTGCCACTGAATCTACTGATTTTTTGACTCCATAAGCCCAATGGTTGCAAGCCTGCATTCTTTTCAACCTACATACACAAAAATAAAGTTACTTTTCAAATAGAGTTAGCCATCTAGTCCTATCATTATCTAATATCATAAACCCCTTTGAGAGAGCCCTCTCAGACTGAAGAGGCTAAGCTTTAATAAAAAGCTGGTTTGAAACAGTTAGATAGAGTTGTATGATCAGCAGCCAATCAAGTGCAGTTTTGTGATAACAGATACTTGCCTAGTTCTGAGACCTTGCTCTTTGTCCATCAAACCCTAAATCAAACCCTACTGAGCTTATTAACTAGCATAAAATCCTTATTCTCCAGTCATTTCCATCAACTGTGAGCTTGATATTGAGAGAGCCCTCTCTAATTTGGTAGGGCTAGATACGAAACCGAAAGATTGGTCTATGGTTAGCCCTTTTGCTTCAATTCTCAGCCTTGAGAAACTGGAGGGAGTCAACATGTCCAACTTCTCCACATTCAAAAAACTTGAAAGGAAGCATGCCTTTGTAATTTCCAGTACCTCTCTTTAATTTATTGGAAAACTGAGAAAATTGTCCATTAGATTCACTACTAGAGTGCTCTTCCTCCTCCTTGCTTTTCTTTGGAAGTTTCTTGAGATTTTTGGTAATGGCCTTTACCTTCTTGGATGCCTTGAATGCAACTTCACTAGATTCAGATTTCTCTTATACAATGTGCATCTCATAAATTGTAAGAATTCCAAGAAATTTATCCATTGTGAGAGTTATTAAATCAACTACTTCCTCAATAGCAGAAACCTTGGGGTTAAATATTGTTGGTAAATACCTATATATTTTTTGAATAATGACCTCATATTGAAATTTTAAATCAATGCTTTTGATCATATTGATCATTGTTTCAAAGCTTCTCAAATATTCTACAATATTTTCATCTTCCTTCATTTTCAAGCTATCAAACATCATCCTATAGGTTTGGAGCTTCGCTTTCTTTAAATTTTGGATCGCCTTCATAGCTATTATCAAGTTTGTCCCAAAATCTAGCTGATTTGCAATGCATTACTTTTATCAGCTCATTCTCACTAAGTGTTGCAATTATGACACTTCTGGATTTGGAATTGTTTTGAAATATCTTCTTTCCATCAGGGTCTGAAGGAAGAACATCAGGAACCACATAACCAATCACCACAGTAGAGTAGACATCAACACCCTTGATCATGAGATGCCCTTCCATTCTCATTCTTCATATAGTATAATTATAACCATAAAAAATGGAACTTTCACATCATGGCCGACCATTTTCCCTTCTCGATTTCTCCTTTCAACGGTCAAGCTACAACAAATGAGTCCTTTATGATAACAATTGTTAGACAAAAGTTAATACTGAGAGGGCAGGGGGGTGAATCGGTATTACGAATATATAAAATTATTTCTGCAAATATGAAACTTCTTTAGAAACTAAATTTGGAAATATAACATGATCAAGCACATGAAAACAAAAAAAATCAACACATATAGAAACTTATATTTTAGGTGGAAAAACCCCCCTCCAGGGAAAAAAACCACTAAATTGTTTGATGCTTATTCTATTATCTACTGCTTCAAAAAATTTATCATTACTTTACATCATATAGCAACCACTAGCATTGGAGCACCCACCCCTTTACTGAATGAGAAATGTTAGCCACAACCAACTTGGAGCACCCACTCCTACAATAGACAAATAGTATGCACTACTTGAAGCCCCCACTCCAAGTACAAACAATTTTGTTGTAAAATGATATGATTCATAAATGAGAATATTATTGCATTGAAATAACATGCAACAAATAGACACACTCATGCATCCACAATCCAAACTTCAATTGAGATAAAAATTCTCTCCACACACACTATCAAAATAGATTTTCAATCACTGCACACTACTCTAAAATTTTGCTGAAGATAATTCTCTGAAGCACACTGCAATTCTAAAATTTTGAACTCACTGGTTGTGAACTTGCAACTCAATCCCACTCACACATACACACACTGCAATTCTAAAATTCTGAACTCATTGGTTATGAACTTGCAACTCAATCACACTCACACATACACACACTGCTTCCAAACCAACAAACAAGCTTCTTTCCTTCTCATATTTGTAGAATCTGGAGATGGTTAAGTCAATTAATTTTTCAGATGATGGATCTCTTACAAAACATTTCACACACATCAGAATTCATTGAGACTCAAAATCTTGACCATATCAAACCACTCTTTCCACTAACATTTTTTATAATTTAAAACTTGACCACTTTCTGGAGACCCCACATCTGGTTTCGACCTTTTTCTGGAAAATTCAAAAAATAAACTCCACCAAAAAAGTTTTAATTCCAAGAGAGCGTAGGAAATCCAGAGATAATTTCATGTTTTTCCTCAGTTGCATGCACACCACAAGAAAAAATTGGCTCTGGTCGCTCCCATAGTATCTGCAAGCTAGCAACTATAGAGTTCCAGTCGCACCCACAACTCTCCATCCATGTGTCTGGGACTTTAATTCCTCAATCACTCCCTCTGCACTGTAAAAATTCGACTGGAAAGCTCCACTTGCTCCCACAATCTTGTCTCCCTGTGACTTTACTGATTCAGTTGCTATGATGAGCCTCCATCTATGCGACTGGGACATAGCATAGATTCAAACACAATATCCAGCCCTCAAACTTGCAATAGAGCTTCATGGGAGTGAAGTGACCTATACAACAGCCCTCCAGACTCATATTTACATCAGGAACCCAACTATATGACTTCAAAAAAACATCACACACATCATCAAGTATACCTCTAGAACAAGTGTAGCTCAACTTCAGATGAGGCCTTGTTACCCAATGACACCTCTCCTACAGACTTATTACAACATGTTACATCATCATGACAAATGTTAACGAGTATACAATAGACTCAAGACATGACATAGAGACTCATGAATACACACTTCATCTGGTGACATTAATGGAAACAAAATTAGGCCAACATCCCTATAGGTCCTTCTTCGACTGCAGGCACCACCAGTACAACTTGGATAATTATACAACTTATAGTACATTGCCCTTGAAATCCAATCTCAATTGGGTAACTCATAAATCATGAATGCATGAGTTAATTATGGCTGATTTATCAGTTAACTGGTTGATCAATGAGTACACACCCCACTACTGGACCTCCCACTAGTTCCTCCAACAGTTGGAACTATTTTGACTGACTTTAACTCAATTTAACTGAATTAAATTATTGCAACTCAAATTAAAATAATCCTAGGATCCTAAGAAGTAGGAGATACTCTACATGCCCCAAGTTAGGCCCTCAACATGAATTAACTTAGTTAACACATTATTTTTGTATTGTGATGTCAAAATACATATTTCTCCTAATTTAATTCAAGGAAAAATTAAATCAGGATTTTGTTGTTGCCATTTTTCAACACTCCCAGACTCAACAAGAAAGAGATTATTAGATACCCCAATCCTGCCTCTATGGAATTCAAATTTTCCTCTTGACAATGCCTTTTTCCAAAACATCTGCATGCTATTCTTATGTAGGAATTTATTCTAGCAACATAATCCGCCTCTACACACAATCTCGTAAATGGTGGTACTAGATTTTGATATGCTTGGATCGATCATGGAAAACTAGATTTTCAGAGAGTTCGATACAAATATTATTGCCATAGTAAATCACAGTGGGATCCATCAATTGACCAAATAATCTAATAATATTTTTCCTCATCTAGATAGCTTCACAAGTTTCTTGACTAGAAACCATGCACTCTACTTCTGCTAAACTAAGTGCAACTGATCTCTACTTCCTTCTGTACCAAGAAACTGCTGCTAACCCAATACTAAAGATGCCTCCTAAAGTGCTCTTTCGATATGATGGAATACCTACCCAATATGCATCTATGAAGCCTTGAAGCTTCTCTCCCTCTATCTGTATGTACCAAATACCCTATTGATTAGTCCCTCTGAGGTATCTCAACACATGTTTGGCCACCTTCCAATATAGTTTGGTTATATTAACCATTGCTTGACTAAGTTGGTTAACTGCATAACACATGTGTGGTCATGTGTTCAAAAAATACATGAGTGAACCCACAAGCTTCCTGTAAATAGTGGCCTCCACCTCCTCACCTGAAGTGGCATCCTCTTTCCTCCAACTTATTTCTAGAGGATTTTCCATGGGTTTTCTACTCTCCATGCATAACTTCTTCAGTATCTCATTTCCATACTTTCCCTCAGAGACAAACAATTTCCCATTTCCTTGCCATACTTCCAAACCAAGGAAATAATGCATGAGTCCCATTTCCTTCATCTCGAATTCTCTTAAGGATCCTCTTTGCAATATTTGACTAAATTTTCATCACCGGTTAGATTCAAATCATCGACATATAAGACTATAATCAACAATTTACCTTCAACAAAAATATGGTAAATGTTTACATCTAATTCACTTTTGGTGAAGCTCAACTTGGTGAAATAGTTGTCAATCCTGGTGTACCAAGCACATGGTGCCTATTTCAATCCATACAATACTCGCTTGAGTCTGAACACATGCGACTCTTTGTCGATGGTCTCAAATCCTTCCAGTTGTTCAATTTACACCTCCTCCTTAATCACTCCATTGAGGAATGTTGTGCTCACATCCATCTGATGGATCTTCCAACCCATCTGCGCTGCAAGTGCTAGAATTTATTTTATAGAAGATTACCTTGATACTGGAGAAAATTTCTCCTTTTAAACAATTCCCTCCACCTCTGAGAACCCCTTGGCCATAAATCTGGCATTGTGTTTCTCTATGCTTTTGTTTGCTGGTTGATTCACCTTGTAGATCCACCTTGAACCTACCACTGAATTCTTCTCTAGTCTTGAGACCACTTCCCAACACTTTTTCTGACTATGGAATCATATTCCTCTACCATGGCATCAAACCTCACCAGCTTCTGCTCCGCTTCCTCAAATGAGGATGGTTCTGTCTCAACTAACTCACTCATCAGAGCCATGTACCCAATGTACTGATCCGGTGACCTCCTCTATATGTGCTATGATGTGGGTGCTCTCACATCTCTAACATCATGTGATAATCTGTCAGCTTCCCTGGTGTGCTTCCTTCCATCTCTATATGTATATGCATGAGTGGGTGCTTCCACTCTCTTCTCCTCTACTTGTGGCTGCTCCACAACATCCTAAGGTTCTTCCTTTGGAGCTAAAATCTCATCATATGCATGCAACTAAATCTCCCTCTCAAGGGAACATCTCACATTAGAGGAAATTTCAGCCTAAAAGTGGCCTCCTAAGGAAAAATAATAAAATAATAGTTAAAATAATAAAATATGAGTTATAAATTTTGGAGGGAAAAGAAGAAAACTACTTTTTTAATTGTATTTTTGGCTTTTCTCCTTATAGGTTTACTCAAATTTCAAGTGTAGACACTCACTGGATGCATAAGTAAAGTAAGCATCCAATGACTACTCATTATGCATACTTTCGAGAAGATCAACATCGACAAAAATTGAAGATACATTAAAAAAAGTGTTGAACACGTTTTTTTAAGGTATCTGCATTTTTTTATCAATGTGGGTCTTCTAAAAAGTATGCATAATGGGTACTCGTTGGATGCACAATTTAATTCCGCATCCAGCGAATGTATAGATGTGAAATTTTAGTAAACCTATAAGGATATAAGCCAAAAATACAGTTTAAAAAGTAGTTTTTTCTTATTTTCCCTCCAAAATATTTACATGTACCTCTTTTTAAATTTAAAGGATTTTTATTGGCTTGCGTATTATGACATGGAAATTCTGTGAAAATTTCATGGGCACTTTCAGGCTAAAATTTCCTCTAATATGACCTTCTCTTCATAAAACTTCACATCTCTACAAACAACTATCATCCTATGAGATGAAAACTACACGAGATAGTTGTGAGGTGTATCATTGGACCCCACAAATATGCCCAACTCAGTCGTTGGCTCTAGATTTTTCCTTGCATCCTTGGAAACATGATAGTAAAGTGATGAACCAAAGATCCTAAAGTGCGCCACATATGGTTTCTTGCCTGAAAAATCTATTCTAGTGTACCCATCCCAAGAATCTGTTGAGGACTCTTGTTCTGCACATATACCATTGTGTTGCATGCTTCAACCCATAAATGCAATGTTAGGCTCTAATCATGCAACATCACCCATGCAAATCCCACAATACTTATGTTCTTCCTTTCAGCAACCCCATTCTACTATGGGTTACGGCGTGCTATTAACTCCCATAAAATGGCTTCTTTTTCATATATTTTCTTGAACTCATTCGACACATATTCTCCACCGTTATCACTCCTGAGAGCCTTCACTTTCCTGCCAGTGTGTTTTTCCAAAATTGCGTTAAATTCACAAAATGTTTAGAACGTCTGGTATTTATTTTGCATGAATAATATCCAGCACTTACGTGAAAAATCATCTATAAATATAACATAATACCTGTGCTTAGTCGTGGAGGCTTTTGAGAAAGGTCCACACATTTGAATGAACTCTTTCAAGTACCCCTTGCACTCTAATGTCCTAATCATGAAAGGTGGCTTTGGTGTACTTCCCCAATGTACACCCTTTGCATGTATCTCACTACTCTAGTGCACCCTTGGGATGTCTTGTAGAAATTTGTTTCATGATCTTCAAAGCTCCATGGTACAAATGTCCAAGTCGCCTATGCCATAGTTCACTGATGTTTCGTCTTTGCACCTTCTCTTGTTTTGTTCTCAAAGAAACATAGTCTTCTACGTCCAATTTGTAGAGGTTCTTCAACCAGTCCCTGATCCGCTTCACTTGTCCTGTGGCGATGTGATGAATGAAAACCTTTAATTTTATAAATATCACATCGTAACCACGATATTCCAACATAGAAACTAAAACTAAATTATTCTTCAAACCCGAAACATACACGACATGTTTCAATGTTAGAGGAGAACCAAATTCCCTCTGAAAAATAAATGTACCAATATTGGTCATGCTATACCTTCCATCATCTCCCATCTTGATGTGCATATGGAGGTCCTTCTCCTCCAAGTAGCTGAAAAATATTTGTTTCCTGTCATATGGAATGAGGCTCCACTATCCAGATACCACAAACTACCCATCACTGATGACACCATGCATGCAATGAGGGTGAAATACAACTCGAATTGTGAAGCAAGATATTCACCTGCTACTCCTCCTAAGGGCATCTGTTCCAGCTTCTTGTGCAGACACTTTGTGTCATAGTGTCCTATCTCATGACAGTGAAAACATTTAATCTTCTACAAGTCCTTCTTCTTGCTTGCTTGAATATAATCTCCTTTGGATTGGGATTTCTTCCATTTCCCTTTCTTTTCCTTTCCAGCCAAGGCACAATTCTCCTCATCCTCAACCTTAGATGAGGTCCTGTCTCTGGTGTTTCGCCTGAACTCTTCTTGTGCCAAATATGACCATAATATTTCCCATTTTGGTAGCTTCTCCCTCCAATTGACCGAATCCTAGTAGCTTTGACAAATATTTGGAAGGCCTAGAAGTAATAGGCTTGCCAGATCATCTTCAACAATCGTAACACTAACACTCTTAGGTTCATCATGACATTGTGTGAACTTGCCTAGGTACTGTGATATTGTGTCGCCCTTCTGCATTT
This sequence comes from Pinus albicaulis, assembly GCA_034641835.2. NCBI lineage: Eukaryota > Viridiplantae > Streptophyta > Pinopsida > Pinales > Pinaceae > Pinus > Pinus albicaulis. The sequence goes on from CM076580.1 coordinate 347,711,687, forward strand.
TGATATTCCGAAGCTTATATTTCAGTGCCAACTTCTTGTCGTCACTACTATTCTGGAAAAATTCTGTCAATGTCTGCCACATTGCATATGGATTTTACGTCCCGTGGAGAATAGAGACAATATGGAATCGTACTCCCTCCAATATGATCCTCCTTTCCTTGGCGACACTCTTCTTCTAATCTACTAGATCCTGGGCATCAAATGGTGTTGACTTCGGGACATCATTATCAATGAATTACTTCCGCCCATTTTCTTCCATGAATGCTTCCATCCAGTCCTTCCAAGCAATATAATTTGAGCTACCCTGAAGGGCATACTCAAACCTTAGACGATAGAACACAATCCCGATCTTGTTGCTTGCTCTGAAGAATACATCTACAAAATGTGTTCCTCCTGCAAAGATAACTTTGAATTCTCTTCATTTTTGTGATTATAACTTTGATACCATATAGAAATTCCTTGTAGATTCAAACTGCTAATCGTAATTTAATACAACAATAGACTTGAATCTAGTCTACTCATCTACGGAAATAAATTCACAATGGAGAAGCAATATCAAAAACATGTGACCTGAATTAATTACCACACATAACACAAGGATATGTCTAGGGGAAAGCCACTGCTCAAACCCCTTCCTAACTTTTTGCATTAATCATAAAATAGAGAAGAAATACAATGCTTGTTCAAGCTTGAATATTCTATGCACAAGTATGAACTATCTCATTGCCTCACAAGATGACTCTGGCCAATACTTAGCCAAGTTTCCTGCCCTCCAAGCCCCTATTTCCTTGTGTTGTTTACTTTGGATTATCCCCCTGTTAATTAGGAAATTCCCCATCCAGAACTGCGCAATCCCTATAGGTCCTTCTCTGACTACATGCACCACCTATACAACTTGGATAATTATACCATTAATAGTACACTGCCCTTGAAATCCAATCTCAACTTGGTAATTTGTAGATACTACATGCATGAATTAATTATGGCTAATTTATCAGCTAACTGGTTGATCATTGAGTACACACCCCACTACTTGACCTCCCACTATTTCCTCCAACAATTGGAACTAGTTTAACTGACATCAACCCAGTTTAACTAAATTAAATTATTACAACTCAAATTAAACTCATCCTAGGCTCCTAAAAAGTAGGAGACACTATACATGCCTCAAGTTAGGCCCTCAACTTGAATTTACTAAGCCAATGAATTAAAATTAACTTAGTTAACACATTCTTGTTGTCTGGTGATGTGGAATTACAATTTTCTCCTAATGTAATTCAAGGGAAAATTAAATCAAGATTTTCTTGTTGCCATTTTTCAACATTGTGGAAACTAGTATACAATATTTGTTGGTACTAGGTGCATCTTCTAGTTATGACATAGTAAATGTTCCCGTGTGGATAGTGTTACTTTCAACTAACCAAGTGGAACCTTCTTCATCAAGTTTAAGGAGGTTAATTTGAATGTAGTGATTCAACTTCACGATCTTCATCAAACATGACATAGGAAACATTGGATGAATCTTGGAGTGAGCAAAAAGATTCAATTTGTAGGCAACTTGTCCAATGCACTAGAGGCTTTGACAAGGTCCATAGAACTTCGATGCTACCTTCAAGTGCATCTTTTCTTCGAGATGTGCATATTTGTAGCATTATAGATGAAGAAAAAAATGATCCCCTTTTTCAAAAGAATGCATGGAATGATGTTAATTGGTCAATTTATTTAATCTATTTTGAGTCAAAACTATATTGTCCTTGATTGTGAAAACAATAGGTGCTTCGGTGTTAAATGTGGGATCCACTCAAACTTTGGATGTGCCTGGTAAATACAAAGCCACTAAAGGAGGTGTTTGGACATAAAAATTCACATAGTAACATTTTGGTAGTGCCATGATAAGTGGTATTGTATGAGTGTTTTGCAAGGGGTTGCCACTAGATCCATTGGTGCTATTTATCCAAGGAAAGGAATCTCTAATAATTTTCCAAGCACTTGCCAAACACTCCTATTTGACCATATGTTTTGGGATGATAAGATGTGCTCATTTTCAAGAGTGTGTCTTGCAGTTTAAACAACTCTTGCTAGAATTTGTTAGTGAAAGTGGGATAATGCTTTGACACTTTTTTTTTAGCGTGTCTATAAGAATCGACAAATAGGTTGGGCTCGTAATTATGTGACACAAGTTGATTTTGATTGCTACCACCATGATCTATCATTAGAGGAATATTGAGGTCTAAAAAAGAGCCTCAAAACAATAATGTACAACCAAAATCAACTTTATAAGAACCAATAGGATTCAAGATGGTGATGTAAACCATGGGGGGGTGATTCACCATTTTTGGAGCAAAAAAAAAAAACTACATTTTCAAGTCATATTTTCAACTTATCTCCCTGTGATTTTACTCAAATTTAGAGTGAGAGCACTTGTTGGATGAATAATTTAATTCCTCATCCAAGGAGTACCCATGTTGCATACTTTCAATGGACCCTGCTACATGAAAAATGAGAAATACATGAAAAGCGTGATTGCAATCACGTTTTTCATGTATTTCTCATTTTTCAATCACATTTTTCATGCATTTCTCATTTTTTGTATAGCAGGGTCTATAGAAAGTATGCAACATGGGTACTCCTTGGATGAGGAATTAAGTTCTGCATCCAACAAGTGTTTTCGCTCGAAATTTGAGTAAAATCGTAGGGAGATGAGTTGAAAAAGTAGTTTTTCTCTTTTTTACCTCTAAAATTTGATGATATAATCTTATCTTATTTTATTATTTCCATTATTATTGTATAATATTCCCTAGGAAGTCCATTTTAGACCTCAAAATTTATCTAATGAGGTGCATCGCACACACCCCAAGCATGGTACAAAGGTTAGGCGAGCTCTGAATCAATGATGTTGTAAGAAGTTCCTTAACAATACATGATTTCCAACTGATATACACTTCTAGGGGTAATGATTTCACACAATTGAAGTAGGTATGACATGTAATTTAAAAATCCAGTCCATGAATACATGGGAAACGACAAATGGTGTGAAAAGGTGCACTAAATTATAAAAGTAAGGATATTTAGAAAGGTGATGAAATACCACTATGATAGTAGGTTTGTTGCTTTCTTTATGGAAGCCCCTTATAAAATCCATGGAAATGTTAGCCTGAATAGAGGCATAGTTCAATTGTGGCTACAATGCTCATGGATTCTTCATTGTTTCACTCTTGTTCCTTTGACAAGCTTCACATTTAGCTACGAAAATATGGATGTCCTTTTACCTTCCCAAAAAGAGTTCTTACCTTGTTCATATGTTTTCTGAAAGCTAAAGTGACCTTAGATTGTAGGATAGGAATGCAACTCCATTAACACCCCTTCTTTAAATTTGAATTCTATACCAAAGCAATACACCCTTCATACCACAAGGTGTCTTGTTGCCAAATATAGCCGCTCAGGGGGGTTGGGTCATCCTTAAGTCGTTGGGTGAGTTGAACCATAGTGTCATTAGCCAACCATTTTTGGTGTACTAATTCAAGATAATTTGGTATTAGTATGGTTAAAGAAAATATGGATCCTTCCTCCTCATATTTCCTAGGCAAAGCATTGGCCACCAAATTATTTTTTCCTTTCTTATATATGATCTCATAATCATAACTTAACATCATAGTGACCTACTTGTGCTACTTTAGTGATGATAATCATTATCCCTAAAAGTAATTCAAGCTATGGTGATCTATCTTAATTTGGAAACCCCTCCTAATTAGATATAGATTCCATGTATCAATGACATGAAGGATGTCCATCATTTACTTTTCATAGGTGGTCTTGCCCAAATTTCATCTATACACTTGCTTACTAGTGAATGCCATTGAGTGCCCATCTTGCATAAACACAATCCAAATACCTCTTCAAGAGGCATCACATTCCAAGAAAAAAGTGTTAGTGATTGGGATTGTACACATGGCATCATTTAAAGCTAAAAATAGGGGGATCAAATGGGTTGCAATTTTCCCATAATATTTCACAGAATTTTTGTAATATCTTATAACTCCTAAGAAGTTGTAGAGACCTTTTAGAGTCTTCAAGCATGTACTATCTTTCATTTCCTCAATATTCTTGGGATCCACTTGTATCCCTATCTGACTAACTATGGCCCAAGTATTCCACTTTAGAAGTATCAGATGCACATATGGAATGATTGAGGAATAATTGGTCATTCTAGAGAAATTATGGAGATTTATCAACATGCTTCACATGTGCATCCTAGGGATCACTAGGTGCACTAATGAATCCTAGTCTTGCTTTTTGGAAAGGGGTTCTACAAAAAAATGAAATCAAGACCTCAACCAATGTCATTTTTAAGCCCACAACTGAGGTATACAATTTTCGATTTAGGACCTCATGCACTTCTAAAACCTTGATCAAGGTATTGGTCATAGTTAAACAAGCCCATGATGCAAATATAACCTTGATTAAAGGATATGGTGCTTGATTGAGCTATTAGCTTGATCGAGGGTCACAAGCTTAATTGAGCTCTTTTTTATTAATATACAAAAAAGACAAGTTTGTAAAGACTTTTTCCTACATTACACAGTAGATAATTTAAAAAGCTCAAGCCATCTTTTGACCACCTACCTCCCTAACATACAATATGGCATCTAATCGAAGAGAGAGGTATTTTTTTTAATAAATTATAAAAAATATTTAATTAAAACTTCAATATAATAATAATTAGGTTTCCAGATTTTTAATTTTTTATTTAAATTGTATTCACCTAATCAAAATTGGCTCTTCTAAATAATCCATCTTTTCTGAAACTTCATAATAATAAAAATTGTATCACCTTAATCAAAATTAGGTTTTCTAAATATTTTTTATTTTTATGTTTTTAAAATTTTGACAATTCAAAAATTTAATTTTATTAAATGAATAATCCAAAACTAAGTTAAATGAATAGTTGGTCTTCCAAGCAACCTATTAAATATTAACATTGTTGAGAAAAAAATATTCAATTAAAAAGAAAAGCAAGGCAGTAGTAGAAAACGAAAAACCTATTCAAAGATTGAAAACTGTATGTCTCTGAGCGTTATTTGCAATTTGGCCAGTGAATAAGAATTCATCGTAATCTTAGTTAGGGTGCATAACTCACCTTCGCAAGTGTGATGCAAATACATTCTCTTCTGTTTTATTGATAAATATAATGGCAATCTCACCAATGTACGACAAACAAGGATTATAGTGTTTCTAGCCATTATAATGGTTTCTATTTGTAGTTATTAGAACTTTTGCATTCATGTTGTGAATTTATGAGTAACGAAAGTTGGATTTGAGGTTGGGCTCTTGGTTTTTGAACCTGTAGTGTAGGGATTGAACCTGGTTGTTAGTATTGCTATTTATATTTACAATATCCTTTTATGTGTTGGTTAGTTGGTTTAATTACTTCTTGTGTTTGTAGATTAATAATTAGTATGTTAATTGTTTTATTGGTTAGTAGATATGTTAGATATTATTATAGATCTATTTTAATTATGGATTTAGTAAATGCGGAGTAAGATTAAATTTTTTTATACACAAATTATTTTATAATGCAAAACTTGAAAATATATTTGCACTTCAAGAAATTCAATCCTTGTCACTTTGATAAGTCATATTATGTGTAATTTTTCATTGCTGTATTTTCAAATTCATAAATGATATAATGTCTTGAAAATCTTTTTGGGCATTTGGATTGTATATGCTACACAATTTAAATGTACAATTACAACAATTGTTTGCTAAATTTTAAACAAAATAGAGAGAAAAACAATGATGCTACTTGAAATATTTTAAAATGTGTTAACCACAATAATTATTATTATTATTATTACATTATATACTATATGCATATACACAAAGTTGGTATGGGAATATTTTACCTACTCTATATATAAATATATATATATATATATATATATATATATATATATATATATATATATATATATATATATATATATATATATATATATATATATATATATACGTTTATTGGGTAATGTGAGTCTTGAGATGATTGCTACGCCTAACTTGTGGCTTGAGTAGTGGCAACTCAAATCACTCGAAATGGCAGATGGTGGCCTCACCCTGTTACCTTGTGCATGTTATTAATATATTTTATTTATAACCTATATTAAATATTTTTTTAAATGCCACATCAATTTGCTATTAAGAATTGAATGAACTACACATCTTCCTAAAACATAACTAAATTAACTTAATATTAATACTTCTTATATATATATATATATATATTCTGGTCTATACACATATTTATATGAAATAAGTTCATGTTGAAATATATTACTTACATGGATATTCTTAAAATTTATAACTTAAAATTTTTATTTTTATTTTTAGTGTTAACTATTTTATCTCTCTAAAATATATAAAATTGTGTTATTTAACATTGACATTGAAATATTTTATTAATGACTCTCAGAGTGAAAATGATTACCACGTTTCCTTTGTATAGGTTAACAACAAACCACACGAGTATTGTTTTATAACGTTTTTAATTAAACTAACCAAATATGTATATTAATTTATGTTTTTATTATAGCCAACATTATTCTTTATTTAAAGTATATATATATATATATATATATATATATATATATATATATTTTAAAATATGTGTCAATTTTATATTGAGCAAACATGAAATCACACATCACCCTCATACTAAAATACACCTCTCAATGAGAGACTAGCACAAGATCACCACATATTTCGGTTAAGTGCAGAGCAATATTGGTAGAGGATGGGGGGGTTGGTTATTGCTAGGATGGGGTCTTATAATCTTTACACTAAACTCATTTATGGCCGCTTATACCAGGTAGAGAATGTGGGTTTCGATTGAAGTGCAACTCCCCACACCTGTCTTTGGTACAGTCTCGCATGCAGAGAGATGAATTGTTTATATTAAGTTATGCAGTGGTCGCTCCCATATTACAGTTGCTTGGGTAGTTGAACAAGGTGGTGGATTTGGAATTCAACGTGGGGTGGCAATTGCGTTTACTTGTTACAAGTTTCTCCCAGACCTTTGCACCAAGTATATCTTATCCCCGACTAGGATGACTCTTGTGCTTTGATTCAATTTTAGAACACTCTTTTTCATGGTTTTTTGTATGTAGAATGTGGGTTTATTGTTTCAGTGTTGGACCATCAAGCCAGGGTTCATGTTTTTTGTGTTATTTCTTCACCACACAAGTGTTGAGTTCATTTTTTAGCTAGTGGAAGTACTCTCTAATGTGTGACTTTAGGGACTCAACCCAGTGGGGGCTCCCTTCTCATGCCCAGTTCTTGTCTGTGGAATGTGGTTCCCAGGAAATTTTCCAATTTGGTTATGAAGGCTCGTTGTTGGGTACTTTCTCCTTTCTCCTGGATGGTAGTTTTGTGCTCGAGTCGCCTTGGTTTCTCAAGTTGAGTCATTGTGGTATTTCTTTTTCTGGACCTCTAAGTGTCATCTATGTAGCTAATTACCTAGGCTATTATGTATCTCAACCTTACCCATGCCTTTTCGTCATTGTAACACACTATCAACTACAAATTTGGTTAGACGATGTCTCACTGCACACCCACCAACTATTCTATGTAGTACCTACTTTGTCCTTCCTTGGGTGGGTGAAAAATTATTAGTCTTGGGGATTTTCATTGGTCATGTGTTGTTGTATAACTCTTCGGAGAATTTTAACACCTATAGTTTTGTCTGTGCCCTCTCCCTCTACTGTAAATTTGCTTCAGGCCCTCCATTGTTAAATCAACTTGTTTATGTCGTCTAGATGGTTCCTCAGTAGCAAATTCTCAGTCGTCGAGGTGGTTCATCAAGTTTATCCTCCCACCACTGTCGTTTGTTTGGGTCGGAATCAGTTGCTAATTTATTTGATATAGTTCCTCTTGAGGTAAGGAAGGAAATCCTTTTTCTTGAATCCAAGGAGTACGAAAACCTAGCTTATTTCTTTGATTCAGAAATCATAGGTGCTTCTCTTAAATGGGTTCCTGGCCCGAGTATATTTTGAAAGAGAAAACTCCACTTCCCGTGCTCTATCTCAATACACCAAGAAATGGAAACTCTCATGCGTATGGTCCTCAGGGACAAACAGGTGGATAACTACAAATTGTTTGTGGTTCAGGAGGACCTCAAACGAATCCTCAGTGATATCCACTACAACCTAGACAACATCGCCCCCTGACATTCAAGGGTGGAGAAATATATTATCTTAGATTCTAGCACTGAATCAGTGGCAATCAATGATACTCCAAGTGTCATAAATGAGCCGCCACCCAATGCTACTCCTCTAGTTAATCTTTCTCAGGGGAATTCCTCACCCATCTCCCCTGTTATTATCTTGGACTGACATGGTCAGTGCCATGACGACACCAGGTGAAAGCAAGTATGGAACTTGCAAGGGGGATTTTTCTCACCTCAGGCAGCAAAGTGCTCAACAATTTCATGTTTATTTTTTTATATATGAATCTTGTTTTGTTAAAATCGATTATGGTTCTACTAGTCATCCTTTTCAGTATTTTGTAAATTGTACTGATAGAGGCCAGGCCATGGACAAATCTAATTCACATAAATTAGCTTTTTGTGTTTGCTCTATTAGTTTGAGCTATTTTCCCAAATTTCAACTAGTGATAATGATGGGTCTTTGGAAACACTTGATTAGTGCTTTGGTCTCCCAAGGTTGTCTTTTTAAATTTTCGAATACTCATTTTACTCTACGAAATTCGTATAGTAATAGAAATCATTTGCATAAGATCACCCCCAATAAAATACACCTCTCAACGCAATCCATGCTTATCCACTTATAACCATCTATTTAACTAGTCCAATACATTCTCGGGTTTTGTATCATATTTTTGTTTCACTAAATTTTCATTGGAGCTTGATGATTGAGGCCAACACAAATTCCCGTGTGAATGCTCGATGGATGGAATCAATCCTTTTTAATTTAATTGTTGTGTGAACCACATCTTACAACCATACGTTTGGACATTAGCCATGTGTGGTTACTTTATTGTTGTTTGTATTGTGATAAGTCATATATTGGTTGAGTGAGTGATACATTTTACAACCCAAACAATTTCTCACGACCAATGACGTCCATGAATTTTGTTATTAAACAAATTAACAATTTCTCACGACCAATGACGTCCATGAATTTTGTTATTAAACAAATTCAAAGTGCATGTTATTTGGAAAATAAATCTCTTCTATTGGATTAAGACTTCTATCTTATAAATAGGTAGATGAATGATTATTTAAAAGGCGGTACTCTTAATCCATCCAATATACAGGGTAGAAATCAACATTAATAGAGATTTAGAGATTTCTTGTAATGAGATAGAGTATATACCTTCAATTTTGCACAAAGACAATTTGTGTGAGTAGAGGTTTGTTTATTTAATTGACCTTGAATTCATTGAATAGAATCATATCTTCTTCTTCTTTTTTATAATTAGCAGTGGAAGAGTAGATTTGATTCATTGACTTCAAATTACAAAGAATAAGAAGATTTGCACTTGTTTTGAAGTTTATATTGATAGTGAAGTCAAATTGCGGGTATACTGAATTTTTTTTCTATAGAGTATTTTCATTCATGAAATGGATAGGCCATAGGTCTTTTGTTAGTGGATCATAAGGTATTATAATAGGTTCGTTACAGACCTTGAAGTAGTTGCCATGGGAAAAGCTTTGAAAATGGAGAAGTTGGAAGAGTTAATAAACTTCAATAGACACATTCAAGAGGAAAGTTGGTATTGGAGGTAGAAAGTAGGTGAGCTAGAAAAATAATTTTCTCTTGTCAGGTCTACTTCACCACCATGAGGGTAGAATTAGACAAGAGAAAATTTCATCTCTTGCAATTGGGGGAGAAATTCACTCAACTAGATAATTGGAAAGAGGATAGGTTCATCAAGGTAACCACTCAACTATGCCATGATTCACATCAAAGGAAGAGGAATTGAAGAAGCTATAAGCAATTGTCTAATACACCAAGAAATCTATTTCCATTACCACTATCGAAGCCAACACCATGATGGAGTCAAACATGGGAAAATTACATTCCAAGTTTCTTCCTCAAGATCACTTTGGTGATTTTGAAAATCACTATGGAGTCATTGGTTCCAATTTTTTGAAACAAATTGGTTACCATGGCCAAGAGCTAGGTAAGAGAATCCAAGGGAATGCATACCTCATTATATTTGATCAAATACCTAAACATGAAGGCCTAGGATTCAATGGACAAGAAGTAAACATAGGTTAGCTCAAACCACCATTCTCAAGGCTAAAGGAATAAAAAAATAAGTTATTCCAATGGAGGAAAAGGGAGCTAAAAAATGAGTGGGTAGTAGGCTACTCAAATATGCGTGTAGAGGCTTGGAATAAGGAAACAAAGACATGATTTTATAACCCAAGTCTACTCCAACGCTTGAGAGATCAAGTAACCAAGTTGAAAAACATCATCACAAATTGAAAAGGTATGGCATGACATATTTGGTTTGTTTTTAAGAAATTAATTCATAAAGCAAGTAATTGAAAACACTCTAGAAGGCCAAGAAGACCATGCATGAACTATTTCTACTACCACAATTTAATTGAGAATTAGGAGGCCAAATGTTGTTTCCTTCACTCGGAATTCCATCATAGGAATGGAATATCCAAGAAACAATCTAGGCTAGTCAAGGTCACCAGGAAAGGGGGTTTCTTGCACTTGCAACCCAAGGAACATTGGTTGTCCAATAATTTATTGTGGCAAAGAATGCCATGTTTAACCATGTGATATATAGTAGGCACATACTGGTGAACCCTGGTATTTCACCAAGAGTATTACAACTCCCAAGGGCTACTCAGCTCTATTTATTAACTTGGGGTTCATATAAACTTAGAGGTGGAAATGCTATATGCACAGTAGATGGGATTATACTCATGCTACCCTCAACTAGGATATCTTATCAATAGTGCTCCAAGACCATTCCTCCTACTGAATTAGAATGAAAACTAGCTAATGAATATGCAATTTAGAAGTTACCTCTAACTAATAAAAGGAAAATGTTATTAAGTTCAACTTGCAAATGCTATTGAAACAATTCATGGAAAGGCAAGATCTAAACTACTTGCAGAAATGAAACTACATTATCATGCAATCATCCATCTTTTTATCAGATCTATTTGTAGAAAATAAGATAACTATTCTTGAATAACCTATCAAACTGTAATTCAAAACTTCATGTATCATCTAACTAGCTCACACTTGCATGTAAATCAATGTTCTACTTGTACCAAATCTATGATAAGAGAACTAAAACTATTATGTTTTTGTAATGAAGGAAAAGGAGGTTTTGGAGTGACCTAGGAGCTTCCCATGATCATGAAATCATAGCTGGGGGTCAATACTCTTTCAAACTAAGTCTAATTTGAAGTAAGGATCAAAATTGGTGGAAGAATGAGGTTCTACATGTGGCTGCTACAGGAGCCTTGTATTGCTACAGGAGGGTTTGTAATGCTATAGGAGGGTTGTCGAGAAGGTTTAAGAGGTGAAAATGATGGTTTAAGGGTGTGGAAGGGTGGATGGAAGTTGAGGCAAATGAGTGAAGGATGGAAAAATCCCCTAGCCAAGATTAGAGCCTCTTGAAGGCATGTTCTTCACTAGGAGGGATGCTCTCAGTGGTCTTAGGAAAATGATCTTATGAAATAGAATTTTTAGGACATAATTTGGAGTTCAAAAGAGGAAGTGAGGTAGTCCAAGATGGAGGTGGTGAAGGTGCCCTTGTCTGCAGATCCAAACAAGCCTGCAATCATCACATGCATACATCCATTTATCATTGAAAAAATGAAACAACTAGTAGTGGAAAATATGAATTGAATTTAAATGATATCTAATTTATGCCAAAACTTTGATCTAATTAACAGACCATCTCCTAAGCTACAATAAGCGCATGCAGAACAAGATAAACAAAAATATTTTCCCAAGAAATCATAAACACGATGCTTTTGGTTGTGGTTTTGAATCCTTCCATTCATGCTCCCATAAGAGAGGTGAAGTGGAGGTTGCAACCACAGGTTTTGATGGATTATTTCCTACTAAAATGCAAGAAACTAATGAATACTTGAAACTGAAATAAATACAAATACAAGAGGAAACTAAGCCACTAGGTTGGGCCCAAACCCAAGAGCCTTATCCCTATGGAACTAACTCAATAAGAAACTTCTCATTATCAAAAAATAAAAGGTCTAATACATCAGATAATCGTCACACTAACAATGCCAAGTTCTTGAGCTCAATAGCTACCTAGATGAAAACAAAACTTGAATCCTAATGAGCTCTTCTTCTTGTTTATTTATACTAGAGGGTAGCTTCTAGAAACTCCCTATAAAAGAGGAATGTTTGTCTCCTTCAATTCAAGGATGGTGGATATTATTCCTCATTACTCCACTTGCACTCATAGTGGCTTGGCTGTCAATGACCTCGAGCTGATGTGAGAGAGAGAGAGAGAGAGAGTTGTGATCTTGGGCTAATTGAGGGAGTTAAGAAGGTGAACAACTTCCTAGATTCTCTCCTTGTTGTCTACTTCAATCCCCTGCATGGAAAATATCTCAAAAATGCTCCATTCCCTGCAGTTAAACCACATTAGGATAAAAGATATGAAAAATACTTTTTACCCCTCTCACTAAGCATAATATAGCTAAAAATGTAAACAAATGTGAGAGATAGATAGTTTAATAAGTTAAAGGATGACATAATAACCCTTATAATATACCTATTGATGAGCCTCATGATCACCCCCTACTAAAATTGTTGTTCATCCTCCAAGCAACTCAGTCATCCATGTGTACTTCTCTCATGGCCCTGGTGGCCTTCATGACATCCCAAGGCATGTCAAATGGGGTGCCCTCTGGTGGATAAAATCATGCATTCTTCTCTGCCTCAATCCACTCCTTCTGCTCTTCTACTTGGTATCTTCCTTCTTGTAGGACTAATAGTAAAGGTGGAATGAGTTTTAGTTCTTTCCATTGAATCCCAATTCTCTGCATTTCTCTCTTGTAGAATAGTGTTTTTTGCAAGACATTCTTCAACCTTTCAAGAGATTGGTATTCTCTATGTTGCAAGCTGAGTGATAAAGCATGCCATATCCTTTGGAAAATTTTCAGATTGTCTTCTCCCAATGACCTAAAGGTATATTCAAAATGAAGAATGGCATGCTCCTGTGTCTCAATGTACTTTGGTGCCAAAAAAACATCATTGGAGATGAGGCTATAATTGCTAATTCCAACCTTGGGGATCATTAGCTCAAATTTGATGTATATGGGTTCCTTATCCTCTTTTTCCATTATTGTTTTCACCTCCTTGACCCTTATCTCTTCATGTGCTAGCCAAGATTCCAAAGCCATGAACTACATGTCCCCTAGTCTTGAATTTAGATCCTAGTGGTTCATATATGTCAGTATGATATTATGCATGTAGAATTCAAACATTTTTTCTTTATCCATTATACTAGTTTGTTTTAAAACTCAATAAACTATATATAGTTTTTAAAAGGAAAAGAACCATGTTGAGCCTGAGTTTTAATTTGATATTGTAGCCATTGTTATTTGAGAAAGAGAGCATAAGGTTTGGAAGGTTGCATGCATTGCAGTGCCTCCATATAGAGACTTGCCATGGTGGAAAATTGGGTTTCCTTCTCTTGCAACTTCTCTGTCAACCTCACATTCTCTGCCTGTAGCTGTTCTTTCACCATAACTTCCCTGAGTCTCAAATCAATTAATTCCTTTCCCATCTCCTTGAATTTTTCCTCCATCAATCCCACATCTTCCACATTCTTTGATCTAGAAATTTGCATCCACCTGTGGGTCCTTCCCAATTTTTTTTCTATTTCATAAAGAAGTGGGATTGTGAAATTTTCAGGGATTATTCTGCCTCCTTCAATAAATTTATGATAGGACTCCAAGCTAGGCTATACACTAGGATATTGTAGATCTAGGGAGTCTTTCTCTAATTTTTTTGGGGAGGATGATGCATCATGTAGCTCACCTTCCTTCCCCTTTTCCTATTGTGGAACACTTTTCCCCTCTTATGGCACCTTCTGACCCTATGATTGCACATTTTACCCCTCTTCTAGCATGCTCTGCCCCTCCTGTAGCATAGTCTGCCCCTCCTGTAGAACACTCTTTTCTTCTTGTTGGAGAGTTGATGGTGTCTTAGGTTGCTTGCAGGAAGTTGATCTAGAGGTAGGCCTCCTCAAATATGCTATATGTTTTTTTGGTTTAGGCTTAGGAGAGGTGACTTCTTCAATTTTTCCTTCAGTGGGTCTTACTTCCTCTTTCTTTCTTGGTGATTCTTCAATGGTGATGGGGACCTTTGTGGGAGTTTGTGGCCTTCCTTATTTGATTCTAGTGCTCTTTCTGGTCTTAAAATATATAGGGCCTTTTATTTGTATCTTTCTATTAGGATAACAAGTGTGCCTAATGTAGATGAGGTGTCAGCTACTTCTTTTTCAATATTTCCTGGGGATAAGCTTGTTTGATGGGGTGATCCTTCTGTTGTTTTGGGTTCAAGAGTTTTCTTAGAACTTGATGTCCCTTACACTAGTTTCTCCTCCCCTTCTCTATCAAATTATTCTCCTCCTTTCTCTATTTTATATCCTCTTCTTCTTTTGTACTTGTTGCCTCCCCTTCCCCTGTTCTTTTGTCTTCCTCTTCCTCTCTTTTTTCCTCCCTACTTCTAATGCTAGAGGCAGGTGTCTCTCCAGGAGTAATGGCTTGTGTCCCTATGAAATTTTCCCTATCGATGTCTATGAAGTTAGCTCATAGGAAAAGGATACTCAAATTTCTCAAGGCATCCATTACTATTAATTTGATGAGGCCATGGTGAGCTAGATGTTGGTGCTTTCCCTCTCTCATATTTTGACTCATTTCTATGATTGATTGTAGGAAAATATATGACACACTCAGCCTTTGAGGAAGAGGAAATTATGCCTTGAATCTCATTTCATGAAGTAATCTGAAGTGGTAAGCATACACCACACTCATTCTGCCCTCACAAGATATGTACTTAAGGATGTGGTAAGCCACCTCATCCCAAAGATAAGTTAATATTTCTCTTCAAACTCCATTTTTATCCTCAACAAGTTTATCTTTTGACATGAAGAAATTATTCCTTATAGTGACACTCATGGAGTTTCCTTCCTTTCTCCACTTGATCACTAGAGATAGGGTTGTTACTTTGCTAATGCTTTCATAGCTGAGGGAGATTACTATCCCTCTCACAATAGTGGTGGCATTGTCCTTTGTTTGGGAATTCAAGGCCATGGAAAATTCGAAGGCAAGGTCATCATCATACCCCTAAGTAACTCAAAGAATCCTAGCCATTGGTGTCTTCTGAAAATGTTTAGCACAAGAGCATGTAAGTGTATTATTTTAGTGTCTGAGGGTTCCCTCCTGTTGAATCCTCCTCCAATATATAATACTGTAAATTTTGAGTGCCAATTAAGTGAGGGAGAGTTTTTTCTTTGAAGGATTTAGTGGTGAGACAATGTTTTAATTTTTGGAAGCAACGAGTGCAAATGGTGCTTATATCCTCTGTCAACAAAATCCCCTGTTCTCCAAGCACTATAATGCTAAAAATACCTCTTATTTGCATAATTAAACTCCTACATGTTATAAAATTTTCATGCAATTTGGACGTAAATATGGTGACACTTACTTCTAGTTATGTAGCCCTAGATGTGTGTGGTGTTTTCGATGCTAATTTGAACCACTGTGGCGCCTTTTCACTTTATCCTTCCTCCTGTAGCAGTCTCTCAATCCTCCTGTAGAAATATCAGGTCTTCATGTAGCTCCCTCCTCTTGCAATTTCAGAGCGGGGTTTGAAACTCCTCAGTGGCACTAGAGCTTTTCCCTTTCTCTAACTATGTTCGAAATGAGAAAATTTGTAAAAGAATTTGAGCCTGAGTACATAATATTCCATTTTTGTGTGTGGGCTTGGAGTGATGTGATGACATGTCAATCACATGAGGTTTCCTATTTTGGAATGATGTCCCCACTCAGAGTAATCATTCTTCATTCCCTTGTAATCACCACCCACTAATAGTGATCCCAACTCGGTCGATGTGACACCTACACATTGCATGAGTGCTTACCATCACTTCTAGTTCACTAGCCAAGGGTGGCCAAGTTAACTGGCCACTTCCAAATTTTTAAGACATCTCTTCTCGAAATTCATACATTTTAGTTATTTACACATATGGAGGAAGTAAGAATCTGTCATCCCTGAGCCTACCTCATGATAGAAGTGTTGCAGCGATTTGTATGCTAGAGTTGTACCATAGTATTGAAATCCAGGGAGGTGACTTGTTGGTTTATTTCTGGTGCATTGCTTCATTTATTCATGATACTGGACTATTGTGTTTGTTGTGTGTGCAGGTACCTCGTTAATTTACAAGTTGCTATTGTTGTTGGAAAGTCTTCCTAGGAGTTTTATGACTTCACCAGAGTTGTCTCATAAGGTTCCATCATCCCCTCAGATGAGAGAAAACAATAATAGTGCTCTCTATGGTAATTTCACAGGTTGCTACAAGAGGAGGCTTTCTTCCTATAGCAGTCCTTTCCTTTCCCCTTGGGGTCTTCAATCTGCATGAGGGTGATGAGAGAAATTATAACAATTCCCGAGGACATAACTAGGATCATGAGAGAGTAATGTAGACTTTTATAAATGAAGATGATGGCTTCTATTTATATATATATATATATAATTTTTAAAAGGTAGGACAAAGTGGAGAATTCGAGTGAATATTTTTGTGAAGTGATATGGATGGTGGACAAGAATGAGGGAACATTATTCGTCATTTTCAAGGTAATAAGGTTCCTTTTTGGCTATCCTTCCCCTCATAAATCCATTCCGTATCTTTTCATAAACCTCTTGTAACACCAGAGGACCTTCCTGTAACAATATAGGTCCTTCCTATAGCATCACAGAGAGGGGGTGAAACTTGAAGTTTAAGTTAATGGGATGGTGGAGAGAGGTGATCACATGAGTGGGTATGCTGGATAGGAAGTGAATGTATGTTAGAATGGAGGAAAATTTGAAATTTTTTGGTCTTGTAGCCATGAAATCTAGCATTGTGCATAATCCTACAAAACAAGAGAAAGTTCAGCAGTCATGGAATCATATTGTGTTGTTATTCTTTTTTTTTATAGATAATTAAGTTGCACTAAGGAGGTTTTCAACCTACATGCCTTCCCTATATGCCTCAGAAGAGGTTTTCACCTAGCGATATTTATTATTTTTCTTCCTCTTTTTTTCTTCAGAATTGCCTCAGAGAAGTTTTCAATCCTGGAGTTGGCCTTAGATGCCTCATAGAGGTTTTCATCCAGGCATTTTTATTTTTTGTTTTTTTGTTTTTTTCTAGGAGGGCTATGAACTGGAAGCCATGAAAATCCCAAGCACATTGAATTCTCTGTTGATTGTACTAATGAATTGTGACTTGGACATATGTCTCCTGTATAAATTCAACCTATAACCATTTACAAGAAATGTTATCCATTCCTCATCAATGGTTTTGATATGGACAACTCCATTGTCATGACATTTTTCTACTAGGTATGGGCCTAACCATCTTGTCATTAATTTCCATTTAAAATATTTGAACCTAGAATCATATAGCAAGGCCCAATCCCCTTCTTGAAAAATAATTTACTTGATATGCTTATCATTCCATACCTTCATTTCAATTGTATAACTTCAGTGTGTAGGAGTGCCTGTATTATGAACTCATCCAAGCCATTCAGTTGGAGTAGCCTTTCTTGATGTGCTCTTGTGATATCTAAGTCCAATTGGGATGCCATTCTCAAAGTGTTATACTCAAACTCAATAGACATCAGATATTTGTTCCCATAAACTAAATCATATGGAGTGAATCCAGTGGTTGTCTTCCAAGTGGTGTTATAGGCCCAAGGGGCCTCCACTAATCTATCTGCCCAATATCTCTTGTTGCTGCTAACAACCTTGGTGAAGCTTCTCTCCAATGCCCTATTGGTTACCTCTACTTGCCCATTTGCTTGAGGGTTATAGGCGGTAAATGTTTTATGCTTGATATTGTTTTGCCTCAGGATATTCTCAATCAAATGTGATGTGAATTGAGATCCTTGATCAATGACTATCTCCCTTGGATACCCAAATTTGTAGAAAATGTTATCCCTTAAAAACTCAGCCACTTTCTATTTTTTTTCTTCTTTGAAAAACTTTGTCTCATCCCACTTTGTCAAATAGTCAATGCACACAATATGTATTTTATATGTCTTGATGGTGGATAATGTAGCCCAATGAAATCCATGCCCCACTTGTCAAATGGCTCTAAGGCCACCTGAGGTTGTAAAGGAATCTCATCCCTGGGTGTGGGTTTCCCCATCCTTTAGCACTTATCACATCTACTGGTATACCTTATTTCATCTTGATGGAGATTGGGCCAATAGTAGCCAGCTTGTAAAACTTTGAAAGTTGTCCTCTTAGCAGCAAAATTACCCCAAAAGGGCCCATCATGGCATGCTGAGAGGATGTCACAGACTTCTTCTTCCCTTACACATATAGCATTCACATCAGGCTTATTCATCAAATATTTAATATATGCATGATCAGTATGCACAAAAGTTTGGTATCTAGTGATATAGTGTCTAAATTTGTTCAGGGAGTGTACAACAACTAAGAGTTCTTTTTTAGTGACAATGTCTTTCAATTCAACCTTAGACAATTTTTTACTAATGAAGTAAATGGAATATGGAAATTTATCATCTACTTGTCCCAAGGCTGCTCCCACAACTTTTTCTTATGCATCAGTATGGATATGGAAAGACAGAGCCCAAATGGGACCCCTAAGTATGGGTGCAGTGGTTAAATTTTCTTTTAATGTTTCAAGGTCATCTTGGAAGCTACTTGTCCAATAGAAACCTGAATCCTTGGTTAGCAATCCAAACAGTGGTGAATCCACTTTATTAAAATATTTGATAAACCTTCTATAGTAACCAACTAACCCCAAGAAACTACTAACATCTCTTTGTTTCTAAGGTGTAGGGACCCTTTTCATGATAGCAATATTGTTTGGGTCCACATGTATTGCTTCCTAAGATATGGCGTGTCCAAGGATAATCCATACCTTCATTAAGAATTCATGTTTCTCAAGGATCAATGAGAGATGCATTTCAATACATTTCCTCAAGGCTTTACCCGGATTAGAGAGAGCCTCCTGGAAATCACATCCATAAGGAGTGAAATCATCCATGCAGATCTCAACAAATTCATGAATAAGCTCAAAAAAGATACTCAAAAATTCTCTTTGAAAAGTATCAGGGGCATTTCATTGGCTGAATGGGAGAACTCTATAAGAAAAGGTACCCCAAGGACATGTAAATGTATTTTTTCATGGTCTTTAGGGCTGATATGGATATGATTGTAACCACTAAATCCATCTTAGAAAGAGAATAAATTCTTCCCTACAAGACCATTCAGGACTTGGTAAATGAAGGGTAAAGGGAAATGGTCTTTCTTTTTGGCCTTCTTCAATTCCATGTAATCAACACAGATCCTCCACTTCCCATTCTTCTTTGGGACTAAGACTAGAGGTGACACCCATTCACTATCTAAGATGTGGTATATGAACCTTGCACCTAACAAATTTTGTAATTCTTCTTTCACTATGTCCTTAAGGGATAGTTCCAGTCTCCTCTAGGGTTGGTACACATGATTGCATCCTTCTTTGATGTAAATATGGTGAGTACAGATCGAGGGATGCACCCCTTTCATTTCTTTATAGTCCCAAGAAAAATCATATAAGTGTTCTCTCAGCATATTGCACAATTGTTCTTCTTGTTTGGCCGAGAGAGAGGGATTGATCTTTAAGGTTCAGGATGGGACAAACTATATAGTTTTGACATGTTCAAGACTTGAGTCAACCGAGCACAACTCAGTCCAAGGACTGCTTCCATATTCTCTCACAAGTTCATCAAGTGGAATGGTAGTGGGAGTTTGGTTCTGAAGGATATGGTCAATGAGGTCATCTTCATCAGGTTCCCCCCCTCTTATAACAACATCTAAGGTACATATTGGATATGGTGTTGCATGATACACTCCATCTTCTTCCTTATCCTCTAACCACAAAGGTAGATAATGTTCAATAGAAGGTTGAGCATGATGATATAATATTAATTTCTTTGATAAGGGTCCATTTT
This sequence comes from Pinus albicaulis, assembly GCA_034641835.2. Taxonomy (NCBI): domain Eukaryota; kingdom Viridiplantae; phylum Streptophyta; class Pinopsida; order Pinales; family Pinaceae; genus Pinus; species Pinus albicaulis. Next base: position 347,731,935 of record CM076580.1, read on the forward strand.
TTATGGGCATATTTCTAGCCCTACAACTAATGTAGACATCAACAATGTCCAACCAATGTCTTCCTAGGATAAGTGGGTAACTATTAAACTTCGTTTTGGGCTAGAGAACCAAGAAATCAGTAGGATACTCCCAAGAGTTGATGGAGACCATGAAATCCTCCATAACTCCCTCAGGAGCTATTGTGGATCTTTCTGCAAGTTGCAACACTATGGTGGTTTTCCTCAAATCCCCTTGGAGATTTATCTTTAGCATAGTTTCTTTGGTCATCACATTGATGGAAACCCCAAGATCAATTAGGTTATGAAGGAAAATTATGCCATCAATGTTCACATCCACTACTAGGCTCCTTGGGTCTAGGTATTTTGGAAAAATCACTCTACCCAACATCAACTCAAATATTTTTCCAACAACATTGATGGTGGGGGTGTCTCTCCTCTTTCTCCCAATATTTTTGAAACATTTATCCTTGATAAGCTTATTATAAATAGGAACATTCTTTATATCCTGGAGAAGGGTTATCTTAACACACAAATTATTTAATTCTCCCAGAAGTTCAATCTATTATGGGGTGTGCTGGATAAGGTAGATCAATCTCTCAAAAAGGAGGTGGATTAACTTGAGGGGCACTCTCTTCCTTTTCCTCTTCAAGTTATTCAGGTGGAGAAGCTGGATGGTTTTCTAGAAGTAATCTTCCATACTGAAGGTGGATCTACTGGATCTCCACAACATTTGCAGGATAAGATGTCTCTCCACTATAGACCTGTTGTTCCTATTTTTATTAGGGTTTGGATTGGGTTGATCAGGAATCTGAGGTTTCTTAGGTGGATAAGGATGAGTGATTTATTGTTGAGGTTAGGGTGGAGGAAGTAAATCATGAGTTTGGTTGAGTTGAGGCCTCCACCCTTGTGATGGGTTGCTCCATTGGGGAGGTTGGGAAGGATATGGATGAAAAGGATGGTTGAAATGCAGAGGAGGATATGGAGGAGTATAAGATCAATAAGGAGGTGTGGGCCATGATGGATGAGTGGAAGAGTAGCAAGGATGAAAGGGTGCATTTTGGTTTGAATTGCAATAAGAATAAGGTGAACCTTGCATGCCCTATTGGTATGGCTAAGGTCCTTGAGGCCTCCTTTGATTGATGAAGAAAATTTTATTTAGAACTCCTTCCACCCCTTGGTATACAACTTTTAGGACTTGTAAGGATGGGAGTTTTCCTGTTTCATGGTTTTTCTCACAGACTAAGCATACTTCTATGACATTCATTAGGCATTCGTTCATGGGGTGTCTCCTAGTGCATCTATGGAAAAAATAGCTAGGGATCTCTCTGCTTCCTCATGTTTCCTCTTGATATGCATGGTATCCATTTGTAATGAAAAGGTATGCAACATTTCACTCTTGAAATTCTCCAACATGTTCACTATCTCATTTTTTATGGATGAGGTGGAAGAAGAGGAACTAACCAAACCTTAGTTAATTCTACCCTTCTTCCTGGCTACCCTAGAGTGGTTTTTGAACACAATTTTGATGTCATCATAGGGAAAATGATAGATATACCATCTAGATAGCATATTGAGGGTCTCCAACACTTCCTCCCTAATCCCTCAAAGATAAATAACTTGAGTGATTCAAGATCAAGGGTAAAATTGGCCCTCCTATAGTTAAGTTGAAACCTTTCCTCATAGTCTTCTAGAGATTCATCAGGTCCCAAGGTCATCCTAAATATTTCTTTCTTGGTTTATTTAGACCTAAAACAATCATTGTAATTTTTATTGAAGGACTGTTGCATTTATGCCTAGGTAGTGATGTTGCACCCAGGCATACCCATGAACCAGCACAAGGTTTCATCCTTAAGGGTAGAGGGGAACAACTTCATCTTTTTTCATTTGAGGCATAGTCAGATGTCCTACAAACAAAAACAAATTCAAGCATGAAGGTATCAAGGTCCTCATAGGTTAAGCCATGGAAGTGTGCGAGGGAAGCAAGGTTGATGTTATTTATCCTAGCCTTCCCATTGGTTTCTCTGATGCAAAATATATCATTGTTTCGGTTCTCATCCATAGCTTGGATAGGTGAAGTAGGTTCTTCTTCTTCCCCAACTGGTTCTTCAAAAATTTTACGGTGCTCACCTAGAGGGTCTTCTAACTTCCTTGCAGTCAAAGAGGGAATATCACAAGCACTGAAGAAGAGTGAAGGTTGAATGTGTGAGGATGTGGGGGATTTTGGTAGAAATTTTCCTTGATTATTCCTACTCCTGCGAGGCATGACAGAATTTTTATGTGTTTTTTTTCATTTTTTCAAAAATAAATGAAAAACAAAAAACATAAATTAATGATTAAGCAGAAACATTCATATACTTAGACACCTCCCCGAAAATGGTGCCAAAAGGTGGTGAGCCATGGTATTGCACCAAGAGTGTTGCAACTCCCAAGGGCTAATCGACTCTTTTTATCAACCCGGGGTTCGTACAAAATTAGAGGTGACAGTGATATATGCAAAACAAATGGGATTCTACTCATGCCACCCTCAACTAGGATATCTGATCAATAATGCTCCAAGACCATTCCTCCTACTAAATTAGAATGAAAAATAGTTAATGAAGATGCAATTCAGAAGCTACCTCTAACTAATCAAAGAAAAATTCCATTAACTTCAACTTGCAAATGCTATTGAAAAAATTCATGGAAAGGTAAGAGCTAAACTACTTGCATAAAGGAAACTACATTATCTTGCAATCATCCATCTAGTTATCAGATCTATTTGAAGAAAAGAAGATAACTACTCTTGCATAGCCTATCAAATTTTAATTCATAACTTCATGTATTATCTAACTCGCTCACACTTTCATGTAAATCAATGTTCTACTTGTACCAAATCTATGATAAGAGAACTAACACTATTATGTTTTTGCAGTGAATTAAAAGGACGCTTTGGAGTGACCTAGGAGCTTCCCCTGATCATGAAATCATAGTTGGGGGTCAATACTCTTCTAAACTAAGTCTAAGTTGAAGTAAGGATCAACATTGGTGAAAGAATGAAGTCCTATAGGTGGCTGCTACAAGAACCCTGCAGGAGGGCTGCCGAGAAGGTTTAAGAGGTGAAAATTATGGTTTAAGGGTGTGGAAGGGTGGATGGAAGTTGAGGCAAATGAGTGAAGGGTAGAAAAATCCCCTAGCCAAGATTAGAGCATCTTGAAGGCTTGTTTTGCACTAGGAGGTATGCTCTCGGTGGTGTTAGGAAAATGGCCCCATGAAACATAATTTTTAGGACATAATTTGGAGTTCATAAGAGGAAGTGAGGGAGTCCAAGATGGAGGTGGTGAAGGTGCCCTTGTCTGCAGATCCCCAAAAAATGTTAGTTTTCACATTGGGTTTCTAGGGTTATATATATATATATATATATATATAATGGTTTTTATTTCATTATTTTGTGATTAAGAATTTGATTTGTGGTTGAAAGTTCTATAAAGTAAATGAATTCTCTACTCTCTCACTGATAATACAATTACAATATCATCAATATACAAAAAACAAGGACTATATGTTAGTCTAAAAAATTATGCCTACAATAACTGATTCCATTGTAAGTCATTCAATTTGTGTTCTTGTTGTGAATTCATGATAAATGAATGTTGGTTTGAGGTTGGAATCTAGATTTTGAATCCTTAAAGTTGGTATTATTGGTCTATCACCCACACTTCTAGTGATTCCCTCCACCATATTTTTTGGCCATTTCCATGTTCTATTCAAACCTAATTGACTATGAGAATTACCACTTGCATCTACAATGTTATCTTCTGTGTTGGTTCAATTTCTTGGTGTGTTCATAGGTTCATTAATTGGCACTCAAATTGTTTGGTTGGCTAGTAAATTTACTAATATCAATATATCTCATGCTTATCCAAATACAACCATCTCTTTAACTAGTCCAACACATCCTCAACTTTTGTATCATGTTCTTGATTCATCGAAATGATCATTGTAAAATTCTTGTGTCAATGCTTGATAGATGAAAATTCCCTTGTAAATGCTCAATAGATGGCATCAATCTTCTTTACCTTAATTATTGTGTGAGCCATATCTTACAACCATACATTAGTACATTACCCATATGTGTTTATTTTATTTCCAATTATATTGTGAATGGGAAAAAAACCTTATATTGTCTTAAGTGTTTGGTGATAACATTTTATAGCCTAAGCAATTGCTCATAGCAAGCACTAGGCACAAATTCTATTATTAAAAAAATTTCAAGTGCATGTTATTTGTCAGATCAGTTTATACTATTGGATCAAGAATTTTATCCTGTAAATGGGTAGAGGAATGGTTGTTTAGGAGTGTTGTGTTTGCACATTCCAATATATGTAGAACTAAAGTGATCATTCATAGAGATGCATTGGCATAAAATAGAGGATAGATGTATAAATCTTCAAAGAGAAATATATTTGAGTGTTGCAACTTGTGTAAGTAAAGGCTTGTTTATTTAACTAGCCTTGGCACCATAAATAAGTAGCAAAGCCTTGAAGCTATTGAATAGAGCCATACATTTTGCCTCGTAATAATTAACATTAGAGAAGTAGATCCATTCACTGAAAATTATAGAGAGAAAGAAGATTTGCACTTATTTTAGAGTCTAAATTGATAGTGAATTTGAATTGTAGGGAAATTAAATTCATTTTCCATACAGTAAAGATGGAAATGTAATAGACCAACTATTTACAGAGCACAATTGACAATATTGTAGTTGATTTTATTTCCAACATGTATTGAAAAGTATAAATTTTATTATATTTTCTAAATCATTTAGTAATGCACCATTAAGGGATTTTTGAGGTAAAAATGGAACTGAAAACAAAAAATGTACTACCAAAATCAACTTTAAAAGAAAAAATACAATTCAAGATGATATTGTCAACCATAAGGGTAAATATTTTCGAAGGGTAAGGAAGAAAACTCCACTGTTTAATCATATTTTCAACTTATCTCCTTACAGGTTTGCTCATATTTTAACTTTAGGAAATCAACAGATACCAAATCAAATTCCACATCCAATGAACACCCATTCTACATAGTTTTGATAGACACATAGTGAGATGAATGGGAAATATGTGAAAAAACTATGGTTCTATAAGAAATATACAAAGTGAGTATTTGTTCAATGAATAATTTATTTTTTAATCTAATGAGTGCTTATAATTGAAATTTGAGTAAACCTATAATGAGGTAAGTCAAAAATACGATTACAAATTTATTTATTTATTTAATTTTTTGTAAAAACATAACTTTTATTTTATCATTTTAAACGATATTTTTTTATCTTCTTTAGGGGGTTCATTTTACACCTACAATTTCCCCTAGTGAGAGCATTGAAAACAATCCATTGATAATGGTTGAAAATAAAATTGGCAAACATAAACATTGCCTTTTTTTTAATTTATTTAATTTCAAATAATCCACCAACAATGTAAACTATGCTGTTTTTTTTTCTTCCCCAAACATGCATTGACAAACATATATTCTATTGAATTTTTTCAATTCTTTGGTATGCACACATATTTGACAATTATTTACCCCTGTAAATTGTTGTAAACTAGCACCTATACAACACAAGAATACACATATGATTCAAAAGAGATAAAATGAAAACTTGAAACAAAATACCCTACTAATGACCACAATTAAACATGAAGAAAACCCAACAACCACAAAATGACACTTTTGTACTCAAATAAATAACAATTGTAATATATTGTATCCACTGAAACAAAACTAATCAAGATATTGATTGAGACACACTCAAAATGAACACATTGAGCAAGATAATAATATATACTACCATGCTCCACTTGTTTATTCAAGCATATACCTTATTGGCTTGCCACTTTTATTGGCAACTCCAAGTTTTTGGTACTTTCTTACTCATTACCACTTTTTCTAGGTAAGGTTGGATACCCAAAATATGTTTGTTCTTTGCACATATTTCTTGTGTGTGGATGGGCTTGCGAAATTTCATTCTCAAGTATTTAAAAAGGGTTAAATAGTGACCAATTATTATCCTTATTTGATAATATTTTTTATTTTTACCGAGCTCTATCCTTGTGAGGTTGTTCCCTATTCCTTGATCCTCGCTTTGGTCTTTCTCTTTCTATTTTTCTTATTCTTGGTCTAAGTTTTCATTTTGGCCCTTGCCATTTTTATGAGCAGCCTCAATTTTTTAGTATGTTGAAAAATGATGTTTCATTTACTCCATACCACGCATGCCAAGAGTGGTGGGAAACCCAAATTTTGTTTTGTATCCTCACATATCTCTTGTGCATGGGTGGGAATACCAATTTTGTCTCCCAAATAATTTCAAAAAAGCCAAGTGGTGACCAATGATTCTCCTTATTTAACAATATTTTAATTTTCCTATCAAGCTTTACATTTTGTGGTCATTCCCTCTTCCTTGTTGCTCACATTGACCTCCCCCTTGTTGTTTTGTTTTTTCTTTGCTTAACATTTCATTAGGAATCTACCTTATTTCATCATCACTTGCAATGAAAACCCCAAGTTTTTTGGTATATAAGGATGGAATTTTTTTTACTTCTTGTTAATCATGCTAAGGAAGCAGGGAGTCCTAAAATTAATTTGGCCTCCCCACTATTTCTTGTGAGTAAGTGTGCTTGAAAATTTTAGCTCCCAAGTTGTCCCAAAAAATTAAGTGGTGTCCAATGATTCTCTATATTCAATAATGTTATTTTCTCCTTATACATCCACTCCCTTATGTGGATGTTTCCTCTTCCTTGCTACTCAATTTATGTTTCCTCTTTCTCTTTCACTTGTTCTTTTCTTGGAATTCCATTTGGGAATATTCCTCTTGCCTTCAAAAATTTCTTAGAAACCCCAAGTTTTTCGTACATTGATGGGTGAAATTTCCTTTACTCCATGCCACTCATGGAAATGAAGGAGGGAAACACCAAAATTAATTTGGTATCCTAACATGTTTCTTATGCGTAGGTGGGATTGCCAACATTGGCTCCCAAGTTGACTAAAAAAAGTTAAGTGGTGACCAATGCTTCACCTTATTCAACAAATTTTTTGTCTTCTTAATGAGATCTTCCTTATGTGGCTATTCCCTCTTCCATGTTTCTCATCAATATTCTTCTTTCCATTTTGCTTATTCTTCACCTAACATTTCATTTAGCCATTTACTTTTGTGCCTCAACACTTTTCTTTGAAACCTTGAGTTTCTATTATGTTGAAGGATGATATTTCGTTTACTTCTTTCCATTTGTGTGAAGGAAGGTGGGAAACCATAAAATTCATTTATTCTCCCCACATATTGAACTATGGTACTAAACATCATACATTGTCTCTCTTGCTCTTCAATATTAATAGGTTGATTTACTATAACACAAATATTAATGTACATTGTTAATAATTTTGTTTGCTTACACTAAAATCAATGCATAATCTTAATCCAATCACTTTAAAATTAATGTACCATCAATGTACATCAAATCAGAAATCAACGTCTACACTAAAATCAATGCACCTAATGCAAACAATCAAATAAGATTACAAAACAACATCTACACTGAGATCAATGCATCTAATGCAGGTAATCAAATAAGATTAGAAATCAACATCTATATTGAAATAAATGGATCTAGTGCAAGTAATAAAATAGGATTAGAAACCAACATCTACACTAATATCAATGTATCTAGTGCAAACAATCAAATAGGATTCTAAATCACCATCTACTTCCCTATCTCCCCCCTTGAACTACATCTCTCTTTCCCTCCATCTCTCCACTCTCTCACATCCACCCTCTTCCTTCCTCTCTCTCCATTTCTTTCCCACATATATATCTCCCTCTCTCTTCACCCTCCAACTATGTTACTCTCTCTCTCTCAACATCTACACTAAAATTAATGCATATAGTGCAAGAAAACTAGGATTAGAAATCACCATCCACACTGAAATCAATGCATCAAGTGCAAGAAATATTTTCCCTCTCTCCCCCCTCCAAATCCATCTCTCTTTCCCTCCCTCTCTCCACTCTCTCACATCCTCTCTCTCTTCCTTCCCCTCTATCCCTTTCTCTCCCACATCTATCTCTCTCTATATCTCCCTCTCTCTCCCTCTCTTCACCCTCCAACTATGTTACTATATCCCTCCCTCTCTCATTCTCCCCCATTCCCTCCATATCTCCTTATATTTCTCTTTATCTCACCCCCAAACATACACATACTCCTCTATTTCTCCCTTTTCACTCCCTCTCTCTCTCCACTTCTTGCTCCCTATGTAAATACATTACTCTAGATCTAGAGTTTGATATTATCTGTATTTACACTGAAATCAATGCATCTAGTGCAAGTAAGAAAATAAGATTAGAAACCAACATCTACACTGATATCAATGCATCTAGTGTAAGCAATCAAATAGGATTAGAAATCATCATATTAATGTACATTGTTAATAATTTTGTGTACTTACGCTGAAATCAATGCACAATCTTAATCCAGTCACTTTAAACTTAATGTACCATCAATGTACATCCAATTACATCAAAACAGAAATCAAAGTCAACACTGAAATCAATGCACCTAATGCAAACAATCAAATAAGATTACAAAACAACATTTACACTGAGATCAATGCATCTAATGCAGGTAATCAAATAATATTATAAATCTCCATTATTTCCCACATATATATCTCCCTCTCTCTTCATCCTCCAACTATGTTACTCTCTCTCTCTCTCTCAACATATACACTAAAATCAATGCATATAGTGCAAGAAAAATAGGATTATCTGATTAACATAGGATTATCTGATTATCTAATTAAAATAGGATTATCTGATTATCTACACCAACTCCATCTCTCCATCCTTCCATCTCTCCTTCTATCTCCCTCCCTCTCTCCTCCTCTCTCTGCGCCCCACCTCTCTCTCTCTCTTTCTTGCCCTCCACCCTTCTCTTCCCCCATAAATCTCTTCCCTCTCTCTCTCATGTCCTCTCCCCTTGTCCTTCCTCTCCTACCTTCCTCTATCTTTTCCTCTCTCTCTCTTTTCAATCAACTATCTCTCTTTCTCTCTCTCTTCCTCTCTTTCTTTCATTCCAATCCTCTTCCCTCCCCAACACACACACACTCTCTCTCTCAACATATACACTAAAATAATGCATAGTGCAAGAAACAGGATTAGAAATCACCATCCACACCTGAATCTAATGCAGGCAGGTGCAAGAAATCATCTTCCCTCCCCCCCTCCAACTCCATCTCTTTCCCTCCTCTTCTCCCCACCTCACATCCTCTCTCTTCCTTCCCTCATCCCTCTTCTCTTCTCCCACATCTATCTCTCTCATATCTCCTCTTCACTTCAACTGTTATTATATCCCTCCCCTCATTCTCCCCTCATTCCCTCCATCTCTCCTTATTTTTCTCTTTATCTCACCCCCAAACATACACATACTCCTCTATTTCTCCCTTGTCACTCCCTCTCTCTCTCCACTTTTTTCTCCCTATGTAAATACATTACTCTGGATCTAGAGTTTGATATTATCTGTATTAACATTGAAATCAATGCATCTAGTGCAAGTAAGAAAATAAGATTAGAAACCAACATCTACACTGATATCAATGCATCTAGAGAAAGCAATCAAATAGGATTATAAATCACCATATCAAAAGTTTACATTACTCTGGATCTATCAAACTTTACATTATAAATCACCATCCACACTGAAATCAATGCATCAAGTGCAAGGTAAGAAAATAAGATTAGAAACCAACATCTACACTGATATCAATGCATCTAGAGAAAGCAATCAAATAGGATTATAAATCACCATATCAAAAGTTTACATTACTCTGGATCTATCAAACTTTACATTATAAATCACCATCCACACTGAAATCAATGCATCAAGTGCAAGAAATCATCTTCCCTCTCCCCCCCCTCCAACTTCATCTCTCTTTCCCTCCCTCTCCACTCTCTCACATCCTCTCTCTCTCTTCCTTCCCCTCTATCCCTTTCTCTCTGACATCTATCTCTCCCTCTATCTCCCTCTCTCTCCCTCTCTTCACCCTCCAACTATATTACTATATCCCTGCCTCTCTCTTTCTCCCCCCATTCCCTCCATCTCTCCCTTTTTTTCTCTTTATCTCACTCCCAAACATACACATACTCTCTCTATTTCTCCCTTGTCACTCCCTCCCTCTCTCCACTTCTTGCTCTCTCTATGTATTTCTTCTTCCCTCCCTCTCTAACCCTCCAACTCCATCTCTATATCCATCCCTCTCTCCTCCTCTCTCTTTCCCTTCCTCTCCTACCTCCCTCTCTCTTCCCCCATCTCTCTTCCCTTCCTCCTCTCCCACGTCCCTCTCTTCCCCCATCTCTCTTCTCTCTCCCTCTCTCTCTCTCTCTCTTTTCCTCCAACAGAAACAGGAAGAGAAATAGAAAAATATGTTATTTGGCCCACTGTGTTAAATTTATATATGTAGGGAGTGAAGTTATTTTTCATTAGGGCCGACATTAGATTAATTAGATTAAATTTTAAATGTTAAATCCTTTCAAATCATTTTCCATAGAAAAATCGCTTCTCTTCCAGACCGTATGACCTCAAGAACTTACAACAATTCACAATTATGTAGCCTTTTAATTTCACATATTTTTATCTCAGAACACATCACAGAAACTTGCACTGAATTCCTTTCCATTTTGGTGGAGGATGTATGCCAATATATACTTGTTCTCATATGTGAAAAGACACATCTTTTGAGTGAGACAACTTTTCATCTAGGATGGTTGACTTGGCTTCTTGAGGTTTTCTTTTACTCAAATTACATTTTCGAAAATCCTTTTTCATTTTTCTTTACAAGAAGTCCAATTAGAGCATTGACTCAATAAATCCTAGAAGCATAAAGAACATGTTTAACTATTTAATTGATAATAAAACAATTATTTTTCTTGTTTTTGCTTTTTACATAAAATATATAATGATACAAGTATAGTGATAATTATGAAGACCAAACCTAGTTACACTTTTAAACACTCCATCTTAACTAGGGAGGTATTCATAATTGCACAAAAAGATACAAGGATATTCTCAAATTGAAATATTCTCATAATAAGAGTTCAAATTGATAAGCATCACCATCATAACCAACATTGTCAATTACAAAATAGCAAGGCCTTAACTCACAAGCTCTAACTCTCCACTGGATTAGAGCACAATGATGGGAGGCTTACATTTGGACACCACCAACACTACCTCTCAAGGCACATATCCCATTCAGATGTTCACCAGGTATGTCCTTACAAGACTATTCTAATCTTGGATTCTCAATCCTCAAAGAATATATGTCCTCTTCGACTACTCTTATCTTGGATACCCTACCCTATACTCAAAGAGTATCAGTCCTCGAGACTACTCCTATCTTGGATTCCCAATCCTCAAGAAGTATCAATCTAGATGCTTATCCAATCCTCCATTCTCCCAACCAGTGCCTTCACAAAAATTACAACTATTAGTCCTGACCGTGTGCATGACACGTGAATAATACAATGTCCCTAATTACTCCCTCTCATCCAGGGAGGAGATACTTTCTCGCTCTCAACCAGGCATAACCACAAGCTTCATCTTGTCTCATTTAGCATCTATGTGTTCTTCCATGGAGATATTAGTAGTAGCATGTAGGGCTTCTCGTCTCCTAAAAACGTTAATTCAAAATCGAATTTTAACCTTCCTATATCTTGAAAATATTCGTGCAACTTTGTCCTCAAAATGGTTCATCAATCATATTCAAGGAGCCAAACTTATTCATAGTTGCTAGCACATGCCTTCTTCCTTACATAACAAAATTATGCTCTCATGCTCTTTTAAGCCATCATAAGTGTTGTCCACTCAATCCATGTGCTCCCAAATCAAGTCAAACAATTGTTGGTACAGTATCATCTATCAAGTTATCTCAACTACTATCTTTCAATCCTCTTCACATACTTCTGCAATATGTCCTTTCAGGAAGCCAAACTATATCCCATCGTTATTAGTGTTTCCAAAGTACAATAGCCTCTAGTTAAGGTGTGATATATTTCATGTCAAATTCTTTTTGCTTTCTCCCTCTGAGGTAATGGTCTATCTTCATATTGCAGCAAAGTTCTGCATCATGATTTTCAATCTTCAATAAATGTGTTTTTGGAACAAACCAATCAACTGCTGGTACAACAAAATCAGAACTCTTCATCTTCTTGCTCTCTAATCGACTTCTTTGATGCAGGCTTCAAATTCCTCCCTTCTTATTCATATTCACGCTTTGTCATGTGTTCTTCTACTTCTTCCTTTTGCTAGTCAAGCTTTTTATAAATCTTCTCTCTACCTGTAACCTTTATTTGAATACCATGAAAGAACAAAAGGGGCAACACATATAGACAAAATAACAACAATATTAAGTAAAGAAAGTGTATATAGAATACTTATCCTTTTGAACTTTTCATTAGCCTTGTCCTCACATTAGCATATGTGATCCAAGTGATATTAGTGGCCACTCGCCTATTCCACTTGGACCCCCACCGTTGTTTCTTTCATTTTTTCATTTTCCTTAATTGTAGCACAATTTACTATTTTTAGCAGTTTTTCGGGTTCTAAACTTCCGAAGCTTTTTGAGGCCCTAAACGATGTTTTTTGGGCCTGAAAGGTACGAATAATATGAGTCGAAGACTTAATATTTTATGCAAGTGGTTGTAGTACTTGGATAGATCTTTCTAACAAGGTATCATGTGCGTCAAACAAAGATAGTATGCCAAAGTTACGACCCCGGGAAATTGATGTACCAATTTACCCCGACGGGGCCCATAATCTGGTGTTTAATCTCCTAGGGTTAGTTTTTTTGGATGTTTAGGGTTTTCCATTGTTTCTCAATAATAAATAGGCCTTTGAGCCTCATTGTAATACAGTTCATAGGCATGTAGCTGCCACATATCTTCTCAGAGATAAGCTATTAGTGCCCTAGCTAGTTTATTTTCATTCCGTCTGTAAGCATATTTCAGTCATTTGATATTAATGAAATGAAGTTATATTTCTGCTGCATCTTTGTATGTATGGTTATATTTGTATTCTGTTGCATTCCTGCATAAAATCAGATCAGTGGTATCAAAGCAGACTGCTCTTTCTCTGTTTTTCTTTGCATGTCCCCAATGAGGTCAAGGTATAATGAGTTAGGTCTCGATCTTGTTGAACCCTTACGAGATCATCCTCGCAAACCCTGACAACCTCCCATGGCGGAAGAAAATAAAGACGAGGGAGTAGGAGATCCTATCAAAATATTGCTCGAGGAGGCCCTCAAGAAACAAATGAATGCGATGATGGATAACTTTGCCTAGATCCTTCAATGGTTGCCCACCTACGGTGCATCTGCATCCAAAATCCACTCTGGAGGTGCCACTCCCTTAAAGGTACAGGTAAACCTTGACATTCCTGTTTTTGTAGGCCAGATAGATGCAGATGTCATAGATAGATGGTTGAATTTGCTGGAAGGGTATTTCTCAGTCCATGATTTCTCCGACCGAGAAAAGATTACTTTTGTAGTCCTCAAATCCGACCCCTATGTCAAAGGCTGGTGGGAAACCTATTGTGAGCAAAAGCATGGGAGGGAACCCTCTCTGTTCTCACCCGCACCCACTTGGAATTTGTTCTGATACGGTATCAAGGAACAATATTACCCCGTGGGGAGCTATGAGGACATGTACATCCAATGGACCATACTGCGGCAACAAAGGGATCAACATGTGCACGAGCTGACGAATTTGTTCCATACCCTACGCGCAAAGTTGGATATTAAAGATTCAGAGAGACATTTGGTGAAGTATCGCAGTTGTTTGCACATATACATTCAGGAGGAAATGGAGTTCCTTGACATTACCTCGCTTGGCGCGGAATATCGATATGCCGCCAAGATCAAGCAGAACAAGCGAGACTTTGGATCTGCGAATTTGAAGCTAGGGAAAGGTGCCCCCAAACCATAGAAAAAGGGGCACAGCCAAAGCGTGGAAACTCGGAATGACATCAAAAAGACAAAGAAGGACACGGGGAAGTGGTGTGAATTTCATAACATCCCCACTCACAACACAAGCGAGTGTCAGACCAAACAGTCGTTGGTAGCCTAACTGAAGGCATCTGAATCAGATGCATGTTCTCATTCTAAGTCAAAAATGAACAAGGGGAATGGAAAATGGAATAAAATCATTGATGTGGAACCCAATGTCATTGTTTCCACCACCAATATCCAAAAGGAGGAACTCGAAGATCCAGAGGAGGGGGAGTGCCTCTTCCATTCCCAAATGTGGGTGAAGGGTTCTCTACTACAATTCCTTGTCGATAGCGGAAGCCAAAAGAACCTCATTTCAACAGAGGTCATGAAGTGGCTTGGCCTACCGACCACAACAAACCCACAATCGTATACCATTGGGTGGCTTCACCAAGGAAGAGATCTCTGTTTCCACCCGCACTGCTACCTTCCATACAAGATCAAGCCATTCACGGATGAGGTATTGTGTGATGTTGCTCACCTTGACGTGTCTGATGTATTATTAGGTGAATCATACTTGTGGAAGTGACATGCTGTGTATGAGTTTAGGCCTCGTGTTTTTATTATTACTTTGGGAAATAAGTTGTACAGGATACCGGAGGTAGTACCACCTCCTACCATCTCCTCGATTACTGGAAAGAAATGTAGTAAGATTATTACTCAAACCAGGAAATTTATTTTCATTACAATTCGTCCACAGGGCAAGAAGAGGATTGTGGCCACAACCTCCAAACAGGGCTCCCCTACACAACAACAGCATATTTATAAAGTTGTGGAGTAATACAAGGACATTTTCTCCTCACCCATAGAGGTTCCTCTACACTGTCAAGTCAAGCATTCCATTGATCTGACAACAGGCGCATCACTGCCTGTTGTTGCCCTACCTCATGCGACCACACAGACAAAATCCACACATGTATTGTTTTAGGCTGATAAAGAAACCAATTTTATTAAACGCATCCAATAGGTCCATGACATATTGGAGAAATCTAATGCCAAGTACAAACATTGATATGATCAACATCGGGTGCCACACAAGTTCCAAGTGGCCGACCAAGTTTGGTTGCATTTGCAGAAAGAACACCTAACCAAAGCTCATTGGAAGCTCATACCACTCTGATATGGGCCTTGCAAAATTATCAAGGTTGTGGGATACAATGAATTTAAGCTCAACATTCCCCCATTCCTTGACTTTCCACTAGTGTTCAATGTGGATCGCCTTCATCCATACTTTTCACCATTACTTGACACATTCGACATTGCAGATCTCATGGGGGAACTCAATGCAATGGGGACCATTGCTTCCTAAGGGGGGAAGAATGATCCAGGTGGATATTGGTGGCCACTTTCCTATTCCACTTGGACCCCCACCATTGTTTCTTTTAGTTTTTCAGTTTCCTTAATTATAGCACAATTTACTATTTTTAGCAGTTTTTCGGGTCCTGAACTTCCGGAGCCATTTTGAGGCCCTAAACGACATTTTTTGGGAAATATTGGTTCCTCAACTGTCACTGTTAGCAATTTTAGCCCTCGGATAGATATTTCTAATGAGGTATCATGTGTGTCAAATGGAGATCATATGCCAAAGTTACGACCTCGAGAAATGTATGTACCAATTTACCCCAACGAGGCCCATAGTTTGGCGTTTCATCTCCTAGGGTTAGGTTTTTGGATGTTTAGGGTGTTCCATTGTTTCTCAATAATAAATAGGCCTTCGAGCCTCATTGTAACACAGTTTAGATGCATGTAGCCGCCACATCTCTTCTCAAAGATAATCTACCATCGCTCAAGCTAGTTTATTTTCCATTTTGTCTATAAGAATTTTTCCAGTATTTGATACTAATGAAATGAAGTGTTACTCTTGTTGCATCTCTACGTTTATGTTTATTTATGTAATTTATTTTTTTCCTGCATAAATCCGGATCAAAATCTTTCTTGGTGTCATTTTCAGCAATAAAGACAAGGGAAACTTCAACCTACTATCATAACATAAAGAATTTACTCATTGGAAGCAGTTTTTGTGTATCATGCAATTTTTATACCGTAATATTGGAGATTTATGAATAATATTTAGTGTGTCTATAAAGCAAATGGAAGAGGATAATAACATCATCCTTCATGTTATGTTAATAATCCTTTAATAAAAGCCATTGAAGACCATGCAAACTATGTTTGACAACATGGTAATACTGTTGAACTATTTTTAAATCATCAAAATATAGAAAAATATACACTATATACTACAACAATAATGTGGGGGCATCCATTCATCTGAGGAAACTAGGCACAGAGGAACTTGAATCTTTACAAGTCTGCAACACATTAATATCAACCCAAGAGTACACATACAACCTATTATGTCATTTATACTATTTGGCCTAGGTTTGAATTATAAAAATGAAGACTTCAAATGTGTTTATGCATCCATATAATATAGATTTAATAAAGTATTTAACGTGGGTTTAAATCATATAAATTAATATTTAAAATATGTTTATACATCCATATAATATCGATTTAAAAAGGATCTCTGATCATAAGAAATTGCAAAAAAAAATTACTATAAAAGTGTCCAAGGATGATAGGGAATCACCAAAAAGTACTAACATAAATCAGAGAACTTTCTTTTTAAATAAAATACATACACAAAGAAATAAATATATCAACCATTACATCAAACAAATGAGCCAGACATTGTAGACTACAAATGAGTTGCCTACTTAACATCATGAATCAAATCCTAAATATTTTAACAAAGAATTGGCAATATTCTAGATTGATATGAGTGAATAACTAGGTTTATTTCTTAATGAAATGATAGGTGTTATATGAGAAGACACATAAGCACTCAAAGGAAGCTCAAATTTTAACCTAAAATAGCAAAGTTATAAATGCAAGTGTTCACAAAAGACAACGAAAGGAACTATATTAATAAAAAATCAACATATATTATGTGCCTTGATCATGTCCAAGTCTAATTACCCAACTAAAGGAAATGGAAGACAGGAACCCCTCCTATTTTTAAATTTGCTTCTTAAAAATCTTCACTCGCAGTTGTATGACATTAACATAAAAGAAAAAATCCCTTTATACTCTTCTTGTGCCAAAGGATGAGATAGAACTCTTTAAAAAAATGATTCATGAATATCCCTTCAATCTAAAACTACTTTAACAATGTTCTATAGCTAAGGAACATAATTTTTAAAACAACTAGTGTACTGGAAAAGTCATATTAAATTTGTCGAGGAACTTCGACAATGAGAGCAACTTTTTGTTGACTTAGATGCATTCGCTAAGTGTCTCCTTGTTGAATATCAACTTTCCCATGATGGAAAATATCCAGCAGAGTTTAGTTTATTTAATCTAGGGATTTACCCTAACATTATTCTAGTCAAATGCGATGGACATAACCCAAATGATTTGATTATTAGTTAGTGAGGATTATGAACTCCCAAAAATATTATTCTAGTTTTGTAAATCTAAAGTAACTTTAAAGTAATTTTAGAATTTATTTATTTTAGAAGAATTGAAAATTAGATCGATTCCAACCAATACCACTATAATTTGTAGGTGAGTTGTCCCCTAGCATGCAACCACGGGTAAGTAACCATGGATTTGAACATGGGACCTTGTACTCACATTTACTTTATTTTTTCACAAGCTTACCAAGTGAGCTCCTCAAGGGGGTAAGGTTGTGGATGAGTTTAGAATTTCCTAAGTGAGAGTTGCATGTAGAATTATAATTAACTAAAATTTATTTATTAGTGTAAAGTACCTTGTGATTTTTTAGCCCTGCGAGCTAATGAGATGACCTTGAGAGGGAGTACATCATAGGATTTGACTTAGTGATGAGTTAAGTTTGATTTCCCTCTACACCTATTTTAAGAAACACATAACTTTTATTAGGAGGTTGGACCTATCCGTAAGGAATATTGGGATTTGTGCTACCTAATTATGCACATTGCCATCATGTCATTTTTTACCTCGGGATTGACATTTTGAGAAGCTCATGTTTCTATTTTAAAGGGTTGGATAGGAAGACTTGTTGGTTATGAATTTTAGTGACAGTTTGGGACAATTTGTGTCATTTCTAAGTAGATGAAGTTAGGAAGAAACATAGCCTATGGATGCGACACACCTGACTTCCTTGGTTACCTTAAGGAGATGAGGTTTTAAAATTTTTCTTCTTCCACTCTACTCAAACCCCATTTCTAAGGCTACCAACACCTTTTGTTCGTCAAGAGATCTTCGAAAATATACATTTTTATCCCATTCTTAGTCAGAAAACCAAATTATTGTCCCTTGAAAATTTCGTATTTAGTACCATGTCAACGTGACCGTATTGCTAACACATGGTAAATGACATTGCACCCCAAGTCCACTTGTCACATTAAGAGTGTTGTCAAAACAACACCAAGGCCACCTAACATTGCCATGTCATATACTAATTTTAATTAAATTAATTTATGTTTATTTGTACAAATGAGATTTTAATTAAATTGAATAATACTAGTTTAATTTTAAGGTCGCGGCTAAGCCAAACAATAAATTAGTGCATGAGACCCCCTTGTTTGTGGGGAAAAGATCCGTATCCACATAGCAATTTAAAACGTTCCATGGGTCCCCCTCCCCATGTTTCCCACACTCCCAAGATGGGAGGATGCATGGGGAGACATTTCCCCATGTCCCTCTTTTGGGAAAACTTCAGAAAAGATAGGGCGAGCATTTCCCCAATGTGGGGGATGCATTTCCCTAAAAGGAGTGCTTGTGGACACCCCCCACAAAAGAAGGAGACTTTTGGGCATCCCCCTAAATTTTTCCTAAAAACAATAATTTATGAGTGGGGAAGTCTAACATTCAACCTTAGGGCCCTTGTAATGCTATGTTATTAATGACAATATTAAATTGTTGTAAATTGTTAAAGTAAAGAGATGAAAATGGCTTACTTTTCTTTTACTAAATTTTTTAACATTGTCGCTATTGTTTCGGGATGTTTGAGAGTGGTTCCAACATCACTGGATTTCATATGGAGAATATAAAAAATTACACTCAAAATCCAACGAACTTAACAAATTTCAAGGTTCTATCGTGTATGTTGATATTGAACTAACATTTAATCAAGAGCATCAAACCCTCTATACCTCGATGTTGATGTCATTGATTGTTGAACTCCTATATCATGACCTCAATGGCTTGATTTCAAGTGGGAGGAAATCCCATGGCATCGCCTCCTATGACATAAGCATAGGTTCATAAGCCACCATGCCTAAGCACTTAAATGGACATGATATATACACACACCCTTGCTTGTATATATGCATACACATTCCATTACATATTAGCATTACGTTGGGCTTCAGGCACATGCAACATTATATCTTACATGGTAAACGTTATATACACAAAAATCGATATATATATATATATATATATATATATATATATATATATATATATATATATATATATATATATATATATATATATGCAATAAACCTTGCACATCGAGGTCGATTGAGGCCACCACAATATTTGTTTAATGGATGAGTGAGGATTAAGGCTGCCAAATTTTCAAGACTAAGTCCATTGCAGAGATTGTAGAAATTATACAAACATATGTATATCAATAGATTCAATCTGATCAAGCAATGTAATAAAGCTAGATATTAAAACCTTCTACAAATCAATTGTGGAAAATAAACATGATCGCCAATCAAAACAAATAAAGAAAGAAGCAAATCAAACCACGACACAGATACTTTCCGAGGGAAATTTTGCTGCTCAAAACCCCTCTATCTTCTATTGTATATTTACCATGGAATCATGAAACAATTATAATGCACTCTTCTCACAAGAGTCTCTTGCACCCTCACGACTGCCTCACATTGACTCAGACAAAATCGACCAACACTTAGCCAATTTCCTGCCTCTAATCAGCCTGCCTGCCTTGCGCAATTCACGTGGAATGCAATCCCTATTATTTAGGAATTTCAGTCTTCCAAAACTACGCAAGGATCATGGGAAATCCAATGGATGTCTGGTTGCATGCGGGCAACCTACTAATTATACAACTAATATTTAACATCCCTTTAACCTTTATCTCAACTGGGTCTCCACTGAAACTAACATGCATGCAGCTATTAATAGTAAATCATTAGTTGCATGGTAGATCACTGGATGTGAATTAAATTTGATTTAATTCACTTGATCTCTCACTAGTGCAACAAACAGTTACAACTAGTCCAACTGACTTTAACTCAATAAATTGAGTTAACTGATTTCTCATGCATTAAACTAATGCACCAACTGCAATTCAAACTCCATAACTAATAGAATCACTCTGCATGCCTCACTAACTACCCTCAACTCTAAATTCATGAACCAACTGAGTTTATCACACTCAGTTAACTATTACAAATGATTATGAGATAAGATTACATTTTATTGTCCAATTTAATTAAGGGAAAATTAAATTAGACACACATTTCTTGTTGACTTTTCAACACTCCATCTCAACAAGAAAAGGATTATCTGCCACCCTGATCTTGCCTCTATGGTATTTGAATTTGCTACTGGCGAGTGCCTTCATCGGAATATCTGCATCCTGATCTTCCGTTGGAATGTATTGAAGTAACATAATGCGCCTTTGAACACAATCTCTGAGATGGTGGTACCGAATGTCTATGTGCTTGGGCCTATCATGGAATACCGGATTAACCGAGAGTTTAATGCAACTTTGGTTATGACAATGTATCACCATCGGATCCATCTGAGAACCAAACAAACCAACCAGGATCTTTCTCATCCAAATGGCCTCACATGCAGCCTGACTTGCTGCAATATACTCCGCCTTAGCTAAACTAAGTGCCACAGATCGCTGCTTCTTGTTGTACCAAGAAACTGTTGTCAATCATATGGTGAAGATCCCTCCTGATGTGCTCTTTCTATCTGATGGACTGCCTGCCCAATCTGTATCCATGAAGTCTTGAAGCTTCACTCCCTCTGTTCGTTTTTACCATAATCCATACTTTGTAGTGCCCTAGAGATATCTCATGACATACTTCTCCGCCTTCTAAAAGAGCTTGGTTGTCTTAACCATAGCTTGACTCAGCTGGTTAACTGCGTAGCAAATGTCTAGTCTAGTGTTCACCAAGTACATCTGTGAACCCACTAGTTTCCTATAAACAGTAGCATCCACTACTTCTCCTGAAGTAGCATCCTCTTTACTCCAATTTCTTGGAAGAGGAGTATCCATGGGTTCACAACTCTTCATGTGAAACTTACCCAGAATCTCTTTGGCATACTTTCCTTGAGAAAAAAATATCTCACCATCCTGCTGCCATATTTCCAAACCAAGGAAATAGTGAATGAGTCCCATGTCCTTCATTTCGAACTCCCTTGCAAGAAGTTATCAGCTGCTCATCACCTGTCAAAATTAGATCATCAACATAAAGTACGATAATAAAGAGCTTACCATAAACCACAATCTGGTATAGGTTTGCATCCGCTTCAATTTTGGTGAAGCCCAACCTGGTGAAATCACTGTCAATCTGAGTGTACCAAGCACGAGGTGCTTGCTTCAGCCCATATAATGCTCTCTTGAGTCGACACACATGCGACTCACTATCAAATATCTTGAAACCTTTTGGCTGCTCTATGTACACTTCTTCCTCAATAAATCCATTGAGAAACGTAGTTTTCACATCCATATGATGAATGTGCCACCCCATCTGCACTCAGAGTGCAAAGATAGACCTAATCGATGAGTATCTTGTAATTGGTGTGAAAGTCTCCTCATAGTCAATCCCCTCAACTTGTGAGAATCCTCGGGCCAAAAATCTGACCTTGTACTTCTCCACACTCCCATCTACTACTTGCTTCACCTTATAGATCCATCTATATCCAACCACTGATTTTCCGAATGGTCTTGGGACAACTTCCCATGCACTGTTCTTGATGATGAAGTCATACTCCTCAACCATAGTGTCAACTCAAATTGGTTTTTGCACTGCTTCCTCAAAGGAGGATGGTTCTATCACAATACACTTGCTCACAAGATCCATGTATCCAGTAAACCTATCTAGAGACTATCTCTGTCTGCGTAGTGAAGTAGGTGCTCCTACATGCTCTGTCGTATCAAGTCTCAATATATCAGCTTCCATGGTGTGCCTTCTACCATCTCTGGTGGATGGCTCTGCATGAGTTTTTTCTACCACTCCATGATCCTTCGCATGTGGCTGCTCCACATCTTGAGGTTCATTCTTTGGAACCAAGAGTTCCTCATCTGCATGCAAATATAGCTCCCTCTCAAGGGACAATCGCATGGCTTTCTCCTCATCAAATTTTATATCTCGTCTCACAACAGTCATCCTGTTGTTTGGAAAATACACCCAAAAGTTGTGGGGAGTATCGGTGTACCCCAAAAATATCCCAATCTCAGGTGTTGGTTCGAGCTTCTTCCTGGCGTCTTGGTCACATGTACGTAAACATATGAGCCAAAAATTTTAAAATATGAAACATCATGTTTCTTACCAGAAAAAGCCTCATCTGGTGTACTCATGCGAAGTATCCAATGAGGACTACGTTTTTGCACAAATATTTTTGTATTTCATGCCTCCGCCCACAGATGCAACGGTAGGCCCTAATCATTGAACATCGTTCGTGCCGCACCCACAATTTTTATATTCTTTCTTTATGCAACCCCATTCTGTTGTGGATTATGGGGCGCAATCAACTCTCTCTGAATTCCTTCTTTGCTACATAAGTTATTGAATTCATTGGATATGTACTCACCACCATTTTCTCTCCTAAGAGCCTTCACATGCTTCCCCGTATCTTTCTCCACTAGTTCTTTGAACTCAAGAAATTTTGAGAACGTCTAATCTTTCTTCTGCATGAAGTAGATCCAACACTTTCTAGAAAAATCATCAACAAAGATCACATAGTACTTGTGCTTTGTTTTCGAAGCAATAGAGAATGGTCCACACACGTCTGAGTGAAATATCTCAAGGATTTCCAAAGCTCAGTTCTCCTTCTCGTGAAAAGTTCCCTTTGCATACTTCTCCATAGTACATCCCTTGCATGTTTCTAACTGCGCAAGAGTACCATTGGGAATACTCATAGAAATATGTTGCATGACCTTCAAAGCTCCGTGGTGTAGATGGCTCAATCTCTTGTGCCATAACTCACCCTCATCCCAGCTCACCACTTTGTCTGCCTTACCCATCAATGTTGTGCAACCATATACATCAAATTTATAGAGATTCTTCACACAAATCCCAATCTTCTTGGCTTTTCCTATGGCTTTGTGTCAAAGGAAAGCTTTCCCTTCACTGAAAACCACATCATAGCCTCCATCCTCCAACATTACGTCTGAAACTAAATTTTTCTTCAAGCCTAGTACATGCATTACATATTTTAATAAGAAGGGTTTACCTGACTGTCTCTGGAAGGTAACTGTACTAATCTCGGTAGCACTATACCACCCGTCATCACTCATTTCGATATGCATCTGGAGGTCCTTCTTCTCCAAGCTACTGAAAAGTTCTTTATCTTTGTTAGGTCCCTATATTACTAGTATAGTCCTAGAACTTGACGAGGAAGGAAAAATCATATTGGAGCCTGAAGCAGTCACGAAAACAAGAACTCGACAACTACGAAATCAATCAATTTCAAAGTATCTCATCAAGTGGAAGAACTTACCCACTGAAGAATCTACCTGGGAGGATGAGAATTTTATACGGAAGCATCTAGAGCTACTCAAGCGTTGAGGAAAACACTTTTTTGAAGGAGAGGGGCATGTTAGGTCCCTATATTACTAGTATAGTACCTAATTATTGTTAGTGTAACCCCCTTATTGTTATTGTTGTACCCCTGTAACCCCAATATTGTAATATTGTGCCCTTACATTATTATTGTTAGGTCGGTTAGGATTATATTGTGATCCCATGGACTCCTACATATAGAAGGAGGTTTGGTCATTTGTATCATCCAAGAATTATTCATTTATGTAATGTATTGGAGGTTTCCCCCTCGAAGTGGCTGATTTCTAAGGTGTTGATCTCTCTTTTCTTCTATTTTTAGAGCTGGTTTCATAACAATCTCCCATCATTTCGAAAGATGCACCATTATCCAAGTACCACACTGATCCCATTGCACTTAAAACCATGCATGCAATGAGCGAGAAGTCAAGCTCAATTGTGAGGCCAAAGCCTCACCAACTGCAAATCTTGAAGCATTCTTGTTCTTATTCTTTTGTGGACAATTAGTGGCATAATGTCCATGCTCGTGGTAGTGAAAACACTTCACTTAGGACATGCCGTGCTTCTTGCCATATTTGCTAGAATCAGATTTGGAATAGGATTTCTTTCCTTTCCCCTTCTTCGCCTTAGCAGCCAAAGCGCAATTTTCTTCATCATCTGTCTTAGATGAATATCCATCTTCTGCATGAATTCTTCTTGCACCGAATCCGACCAAAGTCGTTCCCAATTTGATAGCTTCTCCCTCCCATTGACAGAGTCCTGATGACTATGCCCACTCTTGGGAAGTCCTAGAAGACCTAGGCTCACCAAGTCATCATCAGCGACAATAATGCCGATGCTCCCAAGCTCATCCCGAAATTGGACAAACTTTGTTAAATATTTCGGCAATGTGTCGCCTTTCTCCATTTTGATCTTCCTGAGTTTATCCTTCAGTGCCAATTTTCTATGATCATTGCTGCTCTGAAATAGATCTGTCAAATATTTCCACATTACATATGGTGTTGCTTTTCCATGGAGACCTGAGACAATTTGGTCTCGTAATCCCTCCAATAAGATCCTCCTCGCCTTTGCGACCTTCTTTTTCCAAGCATCAAGATTTGCGGTATCTGCTGTAGCGGGTTTGGGAATATCCTTATCAATGAATTCTTTCAACCCATTGTCCTCGAGTACTGCCTCCATCTTGTCTTTCCACGCAATATAATTGGAACTGCCCTCGAGTGCATACTCTAATATCAAGCCATTGAAAGCCAACTTGATCTCGATTTGCCTGTCACACCAAGAATACTTTTGCAAATTCGAATTGTATTCAGTCACAAGCTCAGCTTCTCCTCCACTATAGTGATTTCTTGTGCTCTGATACCATGTAGAAATTATAAAAACATATGTATATCTATAGATTCAATCCGATCAAGCAATGTACTAAATCTAGATACTGAATCCTTTTACAAATCAATTGTGGAAAATAAACACGATTGCCAATCACAACAAGTAAAGAAAGAAGCAAATCAAACCACAACACGGATATTTTCCGAGGGAAATCTTGTTGCTCAAAACCCCTCTATCTTCTATTGTATTTTCACCAGGAAATCATGAAACAATTACAATGCACTCTTCTCACAAGAGTCTCTTGCACTCTCACAACTGTCTCACACTGACCCAGACAAAATCGACCAACACTTAGCCAATTTCCTGCCTCTAATCAGCTTGCCTGCCTTGAGCAATTCATGTGGAATGCAATCCCTGTTCTTTAGGAATTTCAGCCTTCCAAAACTACGCAAGGATCATGGGCAATCCAATGGATGTCTGGTTGCATGCAGGCAACCTACTAATGATACAACTGATAGTTAACATCCCTTTAACCTTTGTCTCAACTGGGTCTCCACTGGAACTGACATGCATGCAACTATTAATAGTAAATCCTCAGTTGCATGGCAGATCACTGCATGTGAATTAAACCGGATTTAATTCACTTGATCTCTCACTAGTGCAACAGACAGTTACAACTAGTCCAACTGACTTTAACTCAATAAATTGAGTTAACTGATTTCTCATGCATTAAACTAATGCACCAACTGCAATTCGAACTCCATAACTAATAGAATCACTCTGCATGGCTCACCAACTACCCTCAACTAGAAATTCATGAGCTAACTGAGTTTATCACACTCAGTTAACTATTACAAGTGATTATGAGATAAGATTATATTTTATTTTCCAATTTAATTAAAGGGAAAGGTCCACTATGGTGTTCTATCGAGGCCACAACTTCGCCCAAACAACAAATTTCTCACCAAAATTCAATGAAAAGATTTTCAAAAAAATTGACTGTTGCAATCTTTAAATCATTTTTTGATCGCACAAATGGATTCAACGCCATCAAGAATCCTTGGGGCACCCAAAATCTCAAAGCTTGACAGTTATAACCCGTATTTTTAAAAATTTCTGCAAGATTTTCTCAAAATTATGTCGAAAATTCTACTGTATTTAAGGCGAAAGTGTGGCTTGTTTAGACTAAGCGGTCCAATATAAGGCTTATACTCATTACAACATCATTCATTGTCTTATCAAGTAACTTTTAAAATCTGTAATTTTGAAACTAATTCCAATGTCACATGATGATAGCTTTCGAAGAATTCAAGCGTCATCTTCTTTCTTGGTTGGTGGGCTTTGAGTGAAACTTATCACTCATCCTAATGTAGGAAATTTTAAATCTTAATATAGGAAATTTTAAGACTTTAAAATCCCATTGCAATTTAAATTATGAAACTAAAACTCCAACCTATTTTTTTGAGAAACATAGCCTTTATAGAAATTATTATCAACTAAAATAAAATTAATCACATCTATTTTCCCAAATAACACAATGTATACAAGTTCTCTTCATCACAACTCCACAAATTAGGAAAATCTTCACAATCATCCTCACAACACTAGTACAAAGAAGACCCTCTAAGTCTCCTAATTTCAAATGTTTAATGGATTCCATTTGATTAAGTAATATGACTATGTCAACAAGGATACTAAGAATATGCATTAATTAAAAAGGCTTTGAAAGTCCAATTCAATTCTTCAAATATTTTTTTTACTAATCATTGAGTTCATTGGTGAACATTTTAATAAATTTCTTCAAATGTTTTGTGAAGACTTTTCTTTATTAGTATTCATCATAAATTGAGGTTTTTATTCCCGTAGTTATATTTATAAATCCAATAGGACAACCTACCCTTGTGTAGCAAATCCAAGACTTCTTTTTAATCATTGATGCAAGCCCAGTCCTCATATCTATGACCACAAACCCAACCATCATATCTATCACCGCAAGCCCAACCATCATATCTATGACCTATTATGAGTTTTCCACTATAAACCAACCTTGAAGATCACTTAAGAAACTCAAGATGCAAATTGGAGAAAACTTACCCAACAACCTAGGGGATCGACTTTCTCTCCAGCAACACCACCAAAAATGTTACTACCCGAATTATCTGACATTGAAGTTTTTAAGATAATTTCCAATTTTATTTTTTCATCAAATCTTCATAAAGCTAGAGTGTTGAGGCAAACATAACCAGTACATCGGCTTTTTAATTAATTTTCTTGGTTTTGCTTCCAAAGATAATGTATCAAACCATTCCATGGCATCCCATACTACATTCATGCATTTCTCAATCTTTCATTTTAACATGCAAATTGATGTTTTGTTTAAAGAACTATTAGATCAAAATCACCAATAATATTCAAAGTCTTAATTCCAAAATCCTTAGCCAAATTCAAACCAATAAAGTGCTCCAAATTCAAATATCAATTTTATTGCGATTTTATTTTAATTTCGTAATTTTTTAGCTTAGCTGATGTTTGCCGATTTTTACTGATATTTTGGTGGTGTCTTAATTTTTCCTAAATTTACCAATTTTTACCAATATTTTTGGTATTTTAATCACTTATTTTGTTTTCTATCCTTGCTAATTTTATCTCGATACCAATGTTTGCAACATTACCATATTATAGTTGCTTCGAATTCCAAACAAAAAAACATAACATAAAATATTATGTTTGAGGAAGTAAATACAATATGGCCACGTTGAAATCCATCTTTCATCTTTCAAATGTTGTTGTCGTCTTTATGAGGAGCTACCAATTTATTTTCAAGAGATCCTGAATCTTCTACATGATATTCTCTCATTGGTTCTGAGTGCAAGATGAAAAAGGTGCCGTGAAAAGTGGGCACAATGGCATAAGACAAATCTATCTAAATGCTTCTTCCAAGATCAATGACCCACTTTTGAGATAAGAGCATTTCCTCGTGCATCCAAAGCATCAATGACCACTATGTCCATTACCAAGCAAATATCAGGATGCATTTCTCAAGTCTGCTTACCTCCATGGCACCATGGTTAGGACTTTCATAAGGGTGCTAATTTAGGCATTAACACTAATCACATTTCTTCATGATTTGATTGTAGAACTCATTAAATTGATTGATTTACTTAATTATTTTCATTCTCATTGCACAAAGTTTTCTTCTCAGTCATAAAGCAGAATCCTCTGATTGTTTTAGCCCGACCACGAAAACACATACCACCCTGTGTCATCCTTGTTTTTGTCCTTAGGAATATCAATCAGCGAGATTCATAATCTCAATAGTAATTTTGGTAGAGTATGTTGTAATGGCATTTGGCCCGTTTGCTGCTTGTCTTCTTATTTCAGCCGATATAAGAAATAGGTTAGTGTGGACAAAGTGAACTTTATTTTACTATCGTAACAGAAAAACTTTAAGCCTTGGAAGCAATTTTTATGTATTTTGTAACTTTCTCCAGTAAAAAAAACAAAACTCTTTTATTCTGGAGAGTTGTGAATAATGGTCAGTGTTATATATAAAGGGAATGGAAGATGATAATAACACCATCCTTCATGTTATGTCAATAATCATTTAATCTACAGCTCATACAAACTATGTTTGACAACATGGTTATTATTATTGAACTATTTTGTAAGGTGAATAAAAAAATTGAAAATCTATACTATATACTAGAACAATAATGTAGGGCATCCATGCATACAATTATTTATTTATCCCAGGAAACTTTTTTTTTCAGAAAGAAAAAAACCATTGTATTATATTATGTATAACCAGTACATTTTTAACATCTATATGTCATAATTCAACTCATGAGTTTCTAAGATCCTAAGAAGATAAGAAACTTGGGCACAAAGGACCTGCATAACATGACCCTTTATAAGTCCGCAACTCAATAAGTTCAGCCCAAGAATACACGAACAACCTATTATGTCATTTATACTATTTGGTGTGGGTTTGAATCATACAAAGGAAGATTTCAAATTTGTTTATGCATCCATATAATATAGATTTAATACATTATTTGGCTTGGGTTTGAATCATACAAATGAAGATTTCAAATTTGTGTATGCATTCATATAATATCGATTTAAAAAAGGTGTCCATAAAAAATTGCTAAAAAATACTATATAATATAAAAATATGCCAGGAGAAATTACCAAAAGGTGCTAACATGGATCAAAGAACCTTCTTTTTAAACAAAATGCATATATAGAAAGATAAAGATATCCACCATGGCATCATTCAAATGAACAAATGAACCAGACATTGTAGATTACAAGTAGGCTACCTACTTAACATCGTGAATCAAATCCTGAATATTTTAACCAAGAATGGGCAATATTCTACATTGATATGAGTGAATAACCAGGTTTATTTTTTTAAAAAGATGATAGGTATGAGATGAGAAGACACACAACCACTCAAAAAAAGGTCGAACTGTTACCTAAAATAGCAAGTTATAAATGCA
Organism: Pinus albicaulis; assembly: GCA_034641835.2. Taxonomy (NCBI): domain Eukaryota; kingdom Viridiplantae; phylum Streptophyta; class Pinopsida; order Pinales; family Pinaceae; genus Pinus; species Pinus albicaulis. The sequence continues at coordinate 347,761,594 of CM076580.1, forward strand.
GTGTTCACAACAGACAACGGAGAGAGCTGTATTAATAACAAATCTATTATGTGCCTTTATCGTGTCTAGTCTAATTACCCAACTAAAGGAAATAGAAGACGGGAAGGAAGGTAAGTTGTACCTTCAACCAAAAAGAAAGAAGCAATAGTATTGAACACCTCCTATTTTTAAATCTGCTTCTTAAAAATCTTCACGGGCAGCTGTTTGAAATTGACCCTAAATAAATAACCCTTTTATACTCTTCTTCTATTCCTCTTATTAAAAATCTTCATTGGCAGCTGTTTGAAATTGAAAAGAAAAAAAAATCTTTTTATACTCTTTTTCTACGGAAAGATGAGATAGAACTTTTTAAAAAGGTATAGTTTAATTAAGTGTTGTTTTTAGTGTGATTTTTTGGAGTTTTAGGTGTAGGTATTTGGTGAAAAAATTTGAGGTAAAATCTTGGTTTTTGTTATTTAAACGGATTTTTTTTACTCTTTCTTTATAGATTCAGCACTCTCAAAAACCTCTAAGACACTTCGATTGTGTAAAGTTAGCAATTAAACTTCTATTTTCAATAAAAACCACCATAAAAACTTTCAAAAAAATCTCACTAGAAACTCCTACGAATTAGCTTTGCCGGCGACCGTTTTCCTTATGTTTTCCAGCAGCACGTCAACTCGTTTACCAGGCCCCTCTGCTGCCATCGTCTCCGTTTTCATTCCGTCCCCGTTTCTGCCGTCTCCGTCGCCGTGTAGCTACGTCCTCCTCTCTCCTTCTTTGCCAGGATTTCAAACGTCCTCCTCTTTCAAACTCGGGCAATGGCGCGAAAATTTTTAAAAATCAAATTCCCTATTCCACCGAGGGCAAAATCCAGGATCCCAAAGTCACAGCCCCCAGATGCCCGACTTTCTTCTGCAAGGATTAGACAGAGTAGCAGTCGGCATCGCTGGATTGAGCAGGGCTCGCTTGGCTCCGCCTACTCAGCTATCTACTCAGCTATTTCCCGAAATAGACGCCTCTCATATACTTCTCTGCTAAAAAAAATCTCCATTATAAAAATCAGTATTTCATCAATGTAATGGCCGTCAAGACCGATGGAAAAAGTGTCACCATCTACACCGCCAGATTGAAACTGTTGCCACACCCGATTCAGAGACCTGATTTGAATAAAAGACCCTTAAAATCTCTACCTAGAAATTTGATTAAAAGAACGCAACCAAAATTTCTGTTATAGTTATACCCGAATCATTCGCCTCAAAAGACACTGTTTGAATCATGTAAATCCTATGCCTGCCTTAATCGTGATCGTCCTCTTTTGGCGAGCGCTTGCTTTTTAAGTCAAGTCAATACTATGAGAAGTCTAGAATTTTCTGAAAATAATAACTTTAAATGTGAAGCAATTTCAAAATTTGTTACTGCCAAGTAGATGTTCACTGTCTTCCTTAGAGAATTAGCAAAATATGCATAGTATAAATGTAAAGCGTTCAGTTTTTGCCTCCTTAAATCGAGTCCTACAATATATTGGGATTTTTCAAAAGCAAAACTTTAAATGTAGGAAAATTTAACAAAATATGGGGAGTATATATGTATACTCCTTAGCGTCTGCCTTCATAAATCAAGATCCTCTGTTCAAGCGGCGAAAGCTTCTGAGAAGGAAAAGCTGGAGCTGATGCACGATAAGATTCTTTATTTTTCTTCTTTTCGTTGACCTAAAATGGCAGAAGTACCCTATTTTCCTGAAAGAAGTCCAGATTTGGTAGTTTTATTAGCGGTATGTTGTTGGTTATCCCTGTCTTAAACGTTTCCATTTTATATTATTTTGTACTATGCGTGAGCAGTATTGATGCAAGGCAGGAAAACAGAAAGGAGTAACAGCTGCTTAAAAAAGTACAGTAACCATCCAACTTTATCAAATGCTTCAGTGAAACGTAATTGTTGCGTAAACCCTGTTCTACTTTTGTTGATATTTTCTTAGATCTTAAACATTTCCATGTAAAATTTTCGGTTGAACTGCAAAGAAAATGAATCGTTGATTTAAAAAAATATATATCTATGCAAAAAGCGTCTTCCTAGCAGAAATTGTCAGTTGCTGGCTTCAATCTTATATGATCCATAATAATTTTCCATCGATTCTCGTTCTGTGTGCGCTTCTTGCATAACTTTTCATCACGGTCCTTTTAGCTTTGTGCATTGTCGTTCAAATAGCGATTATTTTCCAAATTTTCAGGCACTTTTTTATTGTTACTGTTTTTACGAAAGAGAAATGAAAACGGAGACGACGGCGGCAGACGAGCCGGGCAAACGAGTCAACGTGCTGCCGGAGAACATAAGGAAAACGGTCGCCGGCAAAGCCAATTCTTAGCATAATTAAACTACGCCCTTTAAAAATAGGGTTCATGAATATCCCTTCAATGTTCAAGAATATCCTTTCAACATAAAACTCCTTTAACAGGGTTCTATAGGAACTTTTAAAACAATTAGTGTATAGGAACATTTTTAAAACAATAAGTGTACAGGAAAAGGAAAAGTCATATTGAAGCTGCGGAGGAACTTTGACAAACAGTGCAACTTTTTGTTGACGACAAATTCACTGAGCGTCTCTTTCCACGACGGTAAATATCCAGCAGAATTGAAAAGTTGGCATTCTTATTTACGTATTTCTCCGAGAAGCGTTTTTCTGTCGAATAAAAAATATGATGACAAATCAACTCTGTATTCAACAATTGCATGGACTTCAATGCCTCCATTACTCTTAACCGAGGAATCACCCTCTTCTCCAAACTGAAGCTGATCAGAACTGGATTCTTAACAATATTATTTAATGGAATACCCACAGATTTGACCAGAAAATCCACCTGATGATTCACCTTTTCCTCGGACAACGCAAAAGAAACGGCCACCGTTTAAGCGATTCTTGTTTTTGTGAGAAACCTACACTGCTCAAACACTACAATTTTCGTTCTGCGTTTTCTTTACTTACTCCCAAAATAGCACGCATAGCACGTACAAACATCTTGGATCCCTTATTGAGCCCCAAATCTTCGGCCAGTTTAAATGATTTCATGACCCTTTCATGTGAATTTGAGAGCAAACGGGGCTGCCCGCCCAATAATTTTGAAAACGCTTCACCCTCAACACCCAATTTTTGTATAAGTAAAATCGAGGATTTAATCCTTTCTTCACTGCAAGTAAAAATCTTTGAATCAGTACAAATGACTTTGCAGATATCCCTCTTCTTTCATGTAACTCCCAAGGAGGGTGAGCTTGCACTGTATGTTTCTTTTGGCATCGCAAAAGAAGAACCGAGGGTTGTAAAGAACCACCTTTCGAATCTGGGCAGGGGTAGTCAAAACATACCCTTTTAATAACTTCAAAGCTTCTACCAAATTCCGACTGGATTTCGCACTAGCAACTCAATGTGATGTCTAAAGGCTTTTGCAATTTCTTCCTCTGATAAACTGCATTTGTTGATGAGAGCACTAAGCAACTCAATGCGATGTCTAAAGGCTTTTGCAATTTTTCCTCTGATAAACTGCATTTGTTGATGAGAAAATATGTGACAAGACCCTTGGGTTGTGAAGTAGCAATTTGCAATGTTCCATGGTCTCTCTCCCTATGTTTCCCACACTCCAAAGATGAGAGATGCATGGGAAAAGGTTTCTCATGTCTTTCTTTTGGGAAAAGGTTTCCCATGTCTTTTTTTTGGAATAGTAGGGAAACATAGGGCGAGCGTTTCTCCATCCAACATGGAGGACGTGTTTCCCCAAAAGAAGTGCTTGTGGAGTTTCTCCAACATGGAGGACATTTCCCCAAAAGGAGTGTCTATGGACGCCCAAAAGGAGTGTCTGTGGACGTCCTACTTCCACCTTGAAAAAGAGGACATTTGGGCATCTCTGATTTTACCTAAAAACAATAATTTATGAGTGGGGAAGCCTAACATTCAACCTTAGGGCCCCATAATACTATGTCATTAATGACAATGTTAAATTCTTAAAGTAAAGAGATGAAAATGCCTTACTTTTCTTCCATTTACTTCAATTTTTAGCATTATCATTATTATTTCAGGATGTTCGAGTGTAATTCTAGCATCATTGGATTTCATATGGAAAATGTAAAAAATTTAGATCGCACTCAAAATCCAACAAACTTAACAATTTTCAGTTTTCTATCATGTATGTTGATATCGAACTAACATTTAATGAAGAGCACCAAGCCCTCTATACTTCAATGTTGGTAGCATTTATTGTTGAACTCCTATGTCATTACCTCGATAGCTTGATTTCAAGCAAGAGGAAATCTCTTGGCTTCGTCTCCTTTAACATAACCATAGGTTCATATGTATATAAACCACTACGCCTAAGCACTTACATGCACATGATATATACACCATAGTATTAAAAACCGAAACTGGTGGACCTAATGAACTGGTAACCAGATCAGAACCGGTCTAACTAGTACTGGTTAGATCTAAACGAACTGGTTTTAAAAAAATTACATTAAATAATTATTTAAAAAAAAAAAAAAAAAAAACTATTTTTAAGATTTACAACCATGATTCCAAGCCAATAGAGACAAAATATGCAAAGTTTGCTCATTTATATACCATGCAAAGGTGAATATATCAAAATGGCACTGAGTGCAATACATATCATTGAAAAATACATAAGCAATGAGGCTCCAAATGGCCCATAAAGTCCAAAAACAATGCTACAAGCTATGAGGCCATTGGCCTAATACAAGACTACACATGAATCATGATCAATCATCAAATTCATCACCGTTACTAGACACAGGATCAACATCGGCAGCTGCATAGACATCATCTGGATCAGAGTCTGAGGATGCCTTAGCCTCAGGCTCATCTTCAACCTGAATACCATTGCCACCAATAACAATAGAAGTGGACCTAATGGAAGCACGAGTTACTCGAGCTGCATGACTAGTGCCTTCCATTGGTTGTTTGTTTTTCCTTGATGTAGCTACCAATCCTGGGTCTCCGTCTGATGGTGCCACCAAATTTGCTTCAAATTCAGCCCCCACTAATGCTGCATCAAAATCAAAATCCGCCTCAAAAACTGGATCTTCAGTCTCCTCCACCCATTCTGATGTTGGATCAATATCATCCAACACAATGGGATCTAGATCAGGTGTTTTGCTCATCAGTTGGTTCCGCCTCAAGCGAAGGTTGTATTGCACAAACACAAGATCATTTAACTGTTTCTGTTCCAAACGGTTTCTCTTCTTTGTGTGTATGCGCAAAAAAACAGACCAATTGCGCTCACAACCTGAAGCACTGCAAGTTTGGCTGAGGATTCTAAGTACAAAATTTTGCAATTGAGGACATTGGCCTCCAGATGACTCCCACCAATGTGTTGCAAATAAAAAGACATCCATTAGTAACATAGTTCATTTCATTACTTATTTACAAACAATTTAACTTGAAAAGAAAAACAAATTGGAATTGCTTACCTGGTTGATCCACATATCTTGCCATTTTCGCCAAGTTCTTTCCAAAGGTACCAGCTGCCATACTGAAAAGAATAAGTTGTTTATGTGTTTCCAAAAGGTCTGCACGGATAGGGACCATGCGCTCCAAGCAATCAATCAATCCAGATCTGACCTCCCCATCCTGCTAATCTCCTAGCCGAGCTTTATAATCATACTTTGGGTTCAAAAAATACCCAGTTGCATGTATGGGACGATGGAGCTGATTGTTCCATCTGTTATCAATGATCTCCCATATCCAGCCATATTTAACTAACCTGTCCCTATAAACTGCCTGCATCTGCTCCTTTGCCTTATCCATAGCCTCATAAAGTATCCCATTGCCATCTTTTCCCCATCCACCATCCTTAGCACCTTAACAAGTGGCTCAGTAATTTTTACTAGCTCTAAAGACCTTTTCCAAAAATAATTGTCAAAGACTTTCTTTTTGGTGTCTTTTCCATCTTGTCTACGAGCCCACCGGGATTCAGTCTAATCATCAGAAGAAAACATTTTCTGTAGGTTTTTATGTTGAGAATTGAGACATTGCAACGTGAGGAAGTGAGTTGCAAATCTCGTAATGGCAGGCCTAACAAGCTCTTTGACCCCAGTGCTTTTCCTCATTAGGCTCAATACCCATGAGTGGTTGTAAATGTATTTTGTAATGCACTTTCCATGCTCTACAGTGTTTTTTACCCAATCCACTTTGCCTATGTCCTCAAGTATGAGGTCTATGCAATGTGTAGCACATGGAGTCCAAAATATTGTATTATACTTGGACTCAAGCATCTTTCCAGCAAGAACATAGTTTAAGGCATTATCTGTGATGACTTGCACAACATTCTGCTCCCCCACTTCCTAAATAATCTCATCCAAAAGCTCAAATAGAAGGATTGCATCCCTCACCTTATCAGATGCATCAACTGATCTCAAAAACATTGTTCCTCGAGGGCAAGAAACAAGGAAGTTAATGATAGTGCGGTTCTTTCCATCAGTCCATCCATCTAACATGATGGAACAACTTTTTTTGAGCCATGACTCTTTATATTCAACCAAATACTCATCAATATTACAAATCTCTTGTTGCAAAAGAGATCCCCTCAAGTCATGCACAATAGGGCCTTTGAAGACCTTTCCTGTAACTAAAATAGAGTCCCACATAGCTTGGTAATAAGGCGAGCGAACAACATTAAATGGGATATCTGAATCATACCACCATCTAGCAATGTACTGATAAGAAGTTTCTTTGCATTGTTTTTTCCAATGTTGATCCAAAGTGGGTTGACGACTTGGCTAGGAGGAAGTGGCTGTGGGATTAGCAGTTGATGAGAAATAACTCTGGAGGTTGGGTCTCTTTGTTGGTTTTGATTTTTGGCCAACAAGAGGAACATAGTGAAAGGGGTCATTGGTGGAAGGGATAGAAGTGGAGTCTTAAATCTCATAATCATCATACCCACTTTGTCTCATGATATCTATTAGTTCCCTCTTCCTTGCAATTTCATCTTGGATGGCCTTCTCCCTAGCCTTAGTCTCCTCAAATTTTTCAAACTTGGCAAGGTATTCTGCCCTAACCGAACCTATCACTTCATTAGGTGCATCACATGGCTTTACTTGGCCTCTTATCCCAGCCAAGTGTTGTTTCAATCTAAGAATACCCCCACCTCCAATACATTTTTCACAAAATTTGCATATCATCTTTCCATCAACCACATCACAATGGGCCCATGCACTGTCCTTGGTTTTTTGAGCCATCTTGACTTGAAATAACTGAAATTTGGAAATAAATCTGCCATTTAAAAAAAATTGCAGCTAAGATAAATGGACAACTAAGGCTAAATTTACGAAACAAAAAGCACATTCAAACATACAAAATTTGATAGCATAGGACTAGAGATTTGAGAGTAATAGCATAGCTAAACACATGAGAAAATAAATACATGAACATCAATGAAATGATGGATTTTTCAAGTGAAAATCCTTACCTGGCAATGCAAACTAGCTTCCTTAGCGTCCTCTTGAAGATGCCAACTCTATTGACAGCTCCAAACTATCTCCGAGATAGCTCCAAATCCAACTCCAAGCCTCCAAGATCACTGCTCTTACAAACACTCAACACTCTCCAAGCTCTCAATCAAACTCACAAACTGCAAATGAGATGGTGTGAGACAAAGGAGAGGCTGTCCATGCTTATAAAAGATTGGGGAGGGTGTTTTTGGAGGGAAACAACCCTCCCCTTACCTCCATATCAACCCTAAAACACATTGTTGGTCGTGCATGGGTCCGCGTAGGAAAAGAGGAAGTGACCGGCCGGTTAAGGACGGAATCGGCCGGTTTATTCATAAACCGGCCAGTTCCGTCCTTAACTGGCTGGTTAGCGCCGATTAACCGGTTTTCTAAGGCAACATGGGTACATAAACTCAGTTTTCTCACCAGTTTGGCTTGGATGAACTTCTGACCGGCCGGTTTGACCAGTTTCCGATTCAAACCCGCTGGTTTTTAATACTATGATACACACACACCCTTGCTTGTATATATGCATACACCTTCCTTTTCATATTAGCATTACATAATACGTGGTCTTAAGGCATGTTCAACATCGTACCTTACATGGTAAATATTATATACAAAACAATCCATATATATATATGGATGCAATATACTTTGCACATCGAGGTCGACTAAGGCCACCACATTGTTTGTTAATCGATAAGTGATGATTAAGGAGCTAACTAATGAGGTCACAATTTTGCTTGGACATCAAATTTATTGTCAAAATCGAGTGAATTTTTTTTAAGAAAACCAAGTATGAAAATGTTTAAATCATTTTTTGATGGCAAAAATAGATTCAACACCATCAAGAACCCCTCGGCACCCAAAATCCTGAAGCTTAACTGTTGTAACCCAAATTTTCAAAAATTCCCGCTAGATTTTCTAAAAATCATGTCGGAGTTTCTATTGTTTTCCGAGCAAAATTGTAATCTGCTTAGACTACGCGGAGGATTAAAGCCACCTAAGTAATTTTCCAGACAAAGGAGTCCATTGCAAAGATGAAAAGTCCAATATAAGGCTTATAATTATTACAACATCATTAACTATCTTATCAAGGAACTTTTAAAATCTGTAATTTTGAAAAATTTATCCCATGTCATAATGTAGGAAATTTTAAATCTTAATATAGGAAATTTCAAGACTTTAAAATCCCATTGCAATTTAAATGAAGAAACTAGAACTGGAGCCTATATTTCGAGAAACATAGTCTTTATAGAACTTATCAACTAATTTAAAATTAATCACATGTATTTTTCCAAAATAATACAACACAAAAGAACGCAATGGCTGTAAATCCGCTTCATCACAACTCCACAAATTAGGAAAGTCTTCCTAATCATCCTCACAACACCGCTACAAAGAAGACCCTCTAGGTCTCCTAATTTCAAAGCATGAATGGATTCCATTTGATGAAGTAATATGACTATGTCAACAAGGATGTTAAGAGGATGCATTAATTAAAAAGGCTTTGAAAGTCAAATTCAATTCTTAAACAATTTTTTTACTAATCCAAGAGTTCATTGGTGAACATTTTAATAAATTTCAAACAATTTTTTTACTTATCTATGAGTTCATTGGTGAACATTTTAATAAAAAATTTCAAATTTTCTGTGAACACTTTTCATTCTTAGTATTCATTATAAATTGAAGTTTTTACTCTTATAATTAAATTTATAAATTCAATAGGAGAACCTACCCTTGAGCAGCATGTCCATGAGTTCTTTTTAATCACTGATGCAAGCCCAACTCTCACATGTGAGACCTAATGTGAGTTTTCCACCATAAACCAGCCTTGAAGACCACTTGAGAAATTGAAGAAAACTTACTCAACAACCTTAGGGATGATTTCCCTCTCCAACAACAACACCAAAAAAGTTACTGCCCAAATTATCTGACATTGAAGTTTTGGAGATGATTTCTAATTCTCTTTTTCCATAAATCTTCACACAGCTAGAGTGTCGAGGCAAAGACAGCCAGTACATCAACTTTTTAATTTAATTTTCTTGGTTGTGCTTCCAAAAATAATGTATCAAACCATTCCATGGCATCCCATACTACATTCATGTATTTTTTCAATCCTTCATTTTAACACCATGCAAATTGACCCTTTTTGTTTAAAGAACTATCAAGTCAAAATCACCAATAACATTCAAAATCTTAATTCCAAAATCCTTAGCCAAATTCAAACCAAGTAAAATCCTTCAATATTGAATATTCTATTACATTGTTAGTTACTTCAAATTCCAAACGAAAAAACATAACATGAAAATTTATCGTTAGGGGAAGTAAATACAATATTTGCACCCATGCCTACTTGAAATTTGGCCACATCGAGGTCCATCTTTCAAATGTTGTTGCCGTCTTTATGAGGAGCTACTTCTATTGCAAGCACGATGGATGATTCGAAACCATCTTCACAGCAAGCCAGTTTATTTTCAAGAGATCCGGGATCTTCTACATGATATTTTCTCACTGGTTCTCGGTTCAAGATGAAAATAGTGCCCTGGAAAGTGGGCAGTGGCATCAGATAGATTGATCCAAATGCTTCCTCCAAGATCAATGGCCCACTTTTGAGATAAGTGCATTTCCCATGCATCCAAAGCATCAATCCAAATGCTTCCTCCAAGATGAATGGCCCACTTTTGAGATAAGTGCATTTCCCATGCATCCAAAGCATCAATCCAAATGCTTCCTCCAAGATGAATGGCCCACTTTTGAGATAAGTGCATTTCCCATGCATCCAAAGCATCAATCCAAATGCTTCCTCCAAGATGAATGGCCCACTTTTGAGATAAGTGCATTTCCCATGCATCCAAAGCATCAATGACCACTAGGTCCACTACCAAACAAATGCCAGGGTGCATTTCTCAAATCTGCTTACCTCCATAGCAGCATGGTTTGGACTTTCATAAGGGTGCTAATTTAGGCATTAACACAAATCACATTTCTTCCATGATTTGATTGTATAACTCATTAAATTGATTGATTTACTTGCTTTCTTCGTTCTCGTTGCATAAGGTTTCCATTCTACTCGTAAGGCAGAATCCTCTTATTGTTTTAGCCTGACCAAGAAAACACCCGCCATCTTGTGTAATCCCTCGTTTTTGTCCTTAGAATCTCAATCAGTTCGATTTATAACCTTAGTAGTCCTGTTTTCAACCAATATAAAAAATAGGTCTAGCACGGCCAGTGGCAGCTAGGAGATTTTTGCTCTTATTTTTGGTAGAGTATGTTGTAATGGAATTTGGCTTGTTTGTTGCTTTTTTCTTTGGAATCTTGGTCAGTTTGGTTTTCTATTTTGAACCAATATAAGAAATAAGAAATAGGTCTAGTGCGGCCAGTAGCAATTAGGAGATTTCCACCCCTGTTTTTGATTTAGTATGTTGTAAGGGCATTTGGCATGTTCAAAAATATTATGATGGCAAGAAAGACAAAGTGAACTTCAGTGACCAGTCTACTATCATAACAGAAAGACTTTACGCTTGCAAGCAGTTTTTTGTGTATTTTGCAACGACTTTATGCCTTGCAAGCAGTTTTTGTGTATTGTGCAACTTTTTTCCTGTAATATAAAAACAAAACTCTTTCATTTTGGAGAGCTGTGAATAATGGTCAGTGTATGTATAAAGCAAATGGAAGATGATATAACATCATCCTTCAAGTTATGTCAATAATCCTTAAATAAAAGCCATCCACGGCCCATACAAACTATGTTTGACAGCATGGTTAATGTTATTTTATTGAACTATTTTTTAACGTCATCAACAGATGGAAAATTTACACTATATACTATAACAATAATGTGGGTGTCCATGCATACATCCATTCATCCAAGGAAACTTGGGCACAAAAGATACACAAATAACCTATTATGTCATTTACAATATTTGGCCTGGGTTTAAACCATAGAAATGAAGACTTCAAATTTATTTATATATCCACAATATAGATTTAATACACTATTTGCCCTCGGTTTGAATCATACAAATGAAAATTTCAAATTTGTTTATTCATCCATATAATATCGATTCAAAAAATGTGTCACAAGATGATAAGAAATTGCCAAAAAAAATACTCTATAGTATATTGTGTCCAACGATGATAGGGAATTATAAAAAGTACTCACATGGATCAGAGAACCTGCTTTCTAAATCAAATAAATACATACACAGAGATATAAGGATATTAACCATTACATCAAACAAATGAACCAGACATTGTAAATTACAAGCGGGCTACCTACTTAACATCATGAATCAAAGCCTGAATATTTTAACAAAGAATTGGCAATATTTCCACATCGATATAAGTGAATAACGAGGTTAATTGTTTTACAAACATAAGGGATGTTAGATGAAAAGGCACATACCCACAAAGGCAGTTCAAACTGTTGCCTAAAATAGCAAGTTATAAATGCAAGTGTTACAAAAAACAGAGGTAACTGTATTAATAACAAATCAACATCTATTATTATGTGCCTTTGTCATGTCTAAGTCTAATTACCCAATAATAGGAAATGGAGGACGGAAAGGAAAGTAAGTTGTAGCTACCACTAAAATGAATGCAGCCATAATATTTAACCCCTCCTATTTTTAAATCTCCTTCTTAAAAATCTTCACTGGCAGCTGTATGACATTGACATAAAAGAAAAAATCCCTTTATACTCTTCTTGTGCCAAAGGATGAGATAGAACTCTTATAAAATAAGATTCATGAATATCCCTTCAATATAAAACTCCTTTAACAGGGTTCTATAGCCAAGGAACAGAATTTTTAAAAAACAGGCATACAGGAAAAGTCATATTGAAGCTGCCGAGGAAATTCGACAAACAGTGCAACTTTTTGTTGACTCAGACACATTCACTGAGCGTCTCCTTGTTGAAGATCAACTTTCCCACGATGGTAAATATCCAGCAGAATTGAAGAGTGGGCATTCTTATTTATATATTTATCCAAGAAGCCTTTTTCTGTCAAGAAAAATATATGTGGACAAGTCAACTCTGTATTCAACATTTGCATGGACTTCAATGCCTCCATTACTCGTAACCGAGGAATCAACCTCTTCTCCAAACTGTAGCCGATCAGAGCTGGATTCTTAACAATATTTTCCAATGGAATACCCATAGATTTGACCAGATAGTCCACCTGATTCTTCACCTTTTCCTCTGACAATCCAAAAAGAAACGGCCACCGTTTGAATATTTCTGAAGCTTGTTTTTGTGAAAAACCCACACTGCTCAAACACTGCAATTTTCTTTCTACGTTTTCTTTACTTCGTCCCAACATAGCACGCATAGCAACTACAAACATCTTGGATCCCTTCTTGAGCCCCACATCTTCGGCCAGTTTAAATGATTCCATGACCTTTTCAGGTGAATATGAGAGCAAACGAGGCTGTCTGGCCAATAATTTTGATAATGCTTCACCCTCAACACCCAATTTTTGTATAAGTAAAATCGAAGATTTAATCCTTCCTTCACTGCAAGTAAAGATCTTTGAATCAGTACAAATGAGTTTGCAGATATCCTCTTCTTTCATGTAAGTCCCAAGGAGGGTGAGCTTGGACTGTATGTTTCTTTTGGCATCACAAGAGAAGAAATGAGGGCTGGAAAGAATCACCTTTCGAAACTGGGCAGGGGTAGTCAAACCATACCCATTTAATAACTCACAAACTTCTTCCAAATTCCGGCTGGATTTTGCACTGAGAAACCCAGTGCTATGTCTAAAGGTTTTTGCAATTTCTTCTTCTGATAAACCGCATTTATTGATGAGGAAATCTGTGAAAAGAACTCTAGATTGTGGAGTGGTCGATGAGGGTGCAGTTTGGGAGCAGAAATTGAGGAATATTATGGGGGGTGATGAGGTGAATGGCAGTGTCAGTGGGGAAAAAAGGACCGAAATTAATTGGCGATGGGATGATAGTTTTTTGGTTATCAGTGGTTTCCATACCTTCAACTGAACAGACAACATAGTCTATGCTATTGATATAACAAAAATGTCTCGTGGATATGAGTAGTTAGCTTACCAGTCACGAGAGTGTTCCAGTGCGAGTCGGACCATTTAATTAAAGCAAATATTTAATGCTGGCAAGGTATTTGAGATATCATCACTATCAGGCTCGGGTAGGGGGGAAGTATTACGAGGGTTTGGGGATGTAAGGTATGATGTAAAGTATATAACAATGTCTAAAGTAGGATAGTGAGGATACTCACTTGAGTTGATTTAATCCAGGGACTTGCACTAACAGTAGTCTAGTTAAATGCGGGGAATAAAATCCAAATTATTTGATTAGTAGTCAGCGAGGATTATATGAACTCCCAAAAGTAATTTTAGAATTTATTTATTTTATTTTTAGAATTTATTTTATTTTATTTAGAATTCTGTACATTAATATAGTCAAATATAAATATAAGAGACAAAAACTAAATTATTTAATTATTAGTGAGTGAGGGATAAAATTTAAATTATTTGATTGTTAGTGGAGGATTATGAACTTCTAAAATATTATTTTAGTTTTGTAAATTTAAAGTAATTTTAGAATTTATTTCTTATGTGGGTGACAAAACTGGCACGAACGACAATCATTTCTCATACACTTTGGAGGACGAAGATCTTCTATGCAGAGCTTCACCTGTTGCGGATCCTCAAACCGTTAACCATCGGCATGAGACAAACGAGATAAGGTATGATGATGAGATGTTGGGTACAGCGTCACCCTCTCTAGGGTACCCCCCTGCAACTATCACCATAAATGATTATCATGATTGATTTGTATATCAGCCATTTCCTTTCCTCGAGCATGCTCAGGAAATTGGTCATGGCACGCAGTTGCGTGCGAGGCTTACTCATTGCCATCCCCCTCATATGTGTCCAAGACCCTTTAAAAGGATGAGCCCTCAGCCCTGAGCAACTCACAGTAATTTCCCTCTGCCTTTCCTTTTAACTCTGCTTTGGCACTTCCCTAATTCCAGACAGTCGCGCAACCCTCTTCTCAATGCTGTGTTGCGCAGTCCCCTTTGGGATGTGACTTCCCAGACTATGCACCTCTTCCCTGGCCCTTCCGCGCCCCCTGGTCCTCGACATTGTTTGTCCCCCTGCTACATACCTGTAATATTCCCAAATTTTCACTTGATATTTGGAATATTAGAGTTCTTAATTCTCTTAATGAATGAAGTAAATAAAAGGGTGGAGGGACCCATAATCCTCAAGATGAATAAATATCCACCTTTTATGTGTGAATGTGGATTAATTAAGCCTAGATCGACATGATGAGGTAGTGGAGCCACTGCTAATGTGAATGGAATTGGAGATCATGTCTCATTTATGAGATAGATCATGGAGGTTGACACAGTCAACTAAGATCTTGGAAGAGATCAAACAGAAGATCATGGAGCATTCACGATGAGATGATGGATGAAGTTGTGCAATTATTGCACACATGATGGAGAGGGTGTACATTGCACCTAGACATGATGGATGACTTGGATAGATAGCACAGTCAAACATGGAGGATCTTGTCCACATGCACAACACAGTTTAGATGAGGGCCAAGGCATGGGAAGGCTCAAACACTATATAAAGAAGATGAAGACAAGAATGAAGGCATGCTTGAGATTATTGATGTTGAGGATCTGTTTAGATCTGGAATTGTCATGTGACATTCCTTTGCTTTCTTAGGCTATTTAGCAAAGATTGCAAGTGTTGTTTAGCATAGGGTGTTCCTGGTCAGGAATCCCACCTCTTTCATTAAGTAACTCTTGAAAGAGTATTGTACTTCATTCTACATCAGGCATTGGTGCCACATATCTTTTCCTACTTTCTGTAAAACATTCATATTCAGAAATTGCAGATTTCTGAAGATCAGATTTTTGAGGAGGTTGTCCTTCAATATTTTAGTTGAGGAACCGGTGTAAGATTATTCCTATCACCTTGAGCTTGAAGATCAACATTCTCAGAGCTTCATTTCAGATATGGCATCAGGCCAAGAGTTATTAACCTCCTAGCAGCAGTAATCCCTTCAGGAATTACACTGTCCATTATTGTAGATCCAAAGGAGGAAGGAAGTTTCTAGCATTTCAACTAGTAATCCTATGATGGATCATCCCTTCACCTTGCCATTAGTATTTCCATTGGCCTAGAGTCTATTACAGCATATTTCAACAGTCATAGAGCCTCTCTTTCCCTTACAGTGTAGTTTTTATGAGCAGTTGTGTTGCAGCAGCTGTAATCATCATTGGAGGATTGAGAAGCTAGTTCTAGAGCTTCTAGATTGTAGATTTGAAGGAGGGATCAACCCTTCAAGCTTAGATCTGACCTTGTGACATATTTCAGCCATCTATTTGATAGATCTAGCTCCAGATCTGTAATCCCAGCAGATAAAGGATCAAGCCCTAGGAGGGTGATTTTCCAAAGTTGTAGATCTGGAAAATCCTTTCTAGGTTATCTTGGGAACCCATCACATTGGCCAGATCTTGAATCTTGGCATCATCAGAGCTCTTGAGCTCCCTAGATCTGCATTTTCTTTTGCAGCATTTACATGTATATCAGCAGCAGCAGGGACAACGCAGTATTGCTTATGTAAGCTCACTAGTTACGCAGTGCTAGTTGCAACACCATTGTAGGGTGATTCTAGGCCTTCTCTTGAGCTAGATCTACTCATTTTCTAAACATTGTGTAATTGATTCATATCCATATAATAAAATGGCTCAGATTCTCTGTAAATTCCGATGTTGTCTTGAGATTTATTGTTTACTTAGTTGCAGTTCTTATATTGTGTTTAAGTATTATTGCATTCTCCCTTTTGGGATATTATAGTGGTATCAGAGCATGATCTTTGGCTCAGCTTGTGGACACTTCATCTTTTGCATCAAAAGAAGAAGCATATAGATGAGATCTATCATGAAGGACGATTATAATCTTGCCACTCCTATCTTTATATCCATGCAATATCTCTATCAAATGAAGAATGGAAGGCAATGGAAGGATCCAAGAGGAAGGTCCAAGCACTTCCTATCAGCAGAAAAGAAAATCGGAGAATCATAGATCTCCTCATAGATCTACTATGCCCACTTTATTTGAAGAAGGTGAGAGGTATAGAAATGAAGAAAAAAAAGAACCTGAGACTCATGAGACTCTTAGTCTATATCTTGAAGAGTACAAAGCACAGTCTAGAGCTTTCAAAGAGAGTCTAACTCTCCAAGAATTCTTTGAACTTAAAGAAGAAAGAAGATCCTATAGCAGTAATAGAAGAAAGACGTATAATAGATTATATTTGCCTACATTTGATGGGTCTTCCTCAAGAATTGTTAAGGCTTGGAGGAAAGAGTTAGATAAAATTTTCATGCTACATCCTGTGATTGAAAAAGAGGTTGTCCAAATTGCAGCACTTCATCTCTTAGGTGAATCCAATGATTGGTGGTTTAGTCACATGGAGAAATGTGCAAATTTGACTAAATATTCAGATTTCTTTCACAAGTTGAGGAAGAAGTTTGATGTAAAGAAGACAAAGATGGGCCACAAAGAGACATCTCCTAAGGAAACAAAGGAGGATGTCATTCTTGTCACTCTGGACAAGAAGTCACTTCATTCACAACTAGTCGCAGAAGTACTTGCATCTAGAGAAGAGACACTTGCAACCTTGCAAGATAGTCTTGAGCTCTTAGCACATAGAGTCCCATGCATGATTCAGGATATGCATGAGGAAGAGGAGGAAGATTCTAGTGATGGTACATTGGTAGAAGAGAAACCATCTCTCTTACCAACAATTGGAGACACCATTGTCCCGGTTGGAGGAACTCTTGTGTTTTGTCAAGAGGTTCCCACACATCAGTGGATCCAAGGTATGCATACACATTCATCACCTATTGTTTCAGTAGATCTTATTGAAACTTATGGGGACATGCCATCAAGGCCAATGCATGACCAAGGGTTAGAACAAAATACTGATTTGTAGCAGCAACATATCACAGCATAGAGGACCCTTGATCTGATCAAGGAGGAGATGAAAAGCTATCCCAGTTTGTCATGGATGGACTACATTCAACCTTTTGAGTTGAAGTGTAGAGTTTCAGAATAAGGGATGAGCATGATCCTATGTACAATGATTGGTTATGAGATCAGTATTGTATCTTTCGTTGATACAGTGTATGTATTGCCCTGCAGATCTATAACATTGTCACTTAGTAGTAGTGATAATGGAGAGGCCTCATTATTCTTGGAGCATTCTGAGGGTAGCTTCTCTCATGAAGAAATGGAGGATAAGATGATGAATGGTAGACATCTTGAGATGAGAAATGTTTTCTCCTTTCTAGATGACACTTTCTCAATGAGCATCTCACATCTCAAAGAGAGAATTATACTTGCAGCAGATCCAAAACCTTATTAGTTTTCGAAGGCCATGAATGAGAAAAAGGTCTCATTAAGAGATCTCATTGGAGGTGCACTTCAACATTTCATGGAGTGCAAAGTTCTTCAACAATTTGAGGACGTTAGTGTCCTACAATGGGAGGATACCAAGTATTTGCATAATGAGATCCATCATCCAAATTGGGATGAATGGTTGATAGTATGGAGCAAGGGGTTGCCCAACCACTTGCAGATCTATGATACATGCCAGCAAGAAGCATGGTTGTGCTGGTTGCTCTTGGGTGAGTATGGTTACCACTCAAGGAATCATAATATTATGATTCATGCCTTACACATCACTGGAAGAATGCAGAAGAAAAAGGCATGGTTACTTTGGTTGTTGAGAAGAGAGTTTGGACATCACATGTTATATCTTATGTCTTTACTCTTGTTTTGGATATTTCTCATGTCTTTACATGTATTTCTGTTTGGGATGTACCTCATGTTCATATATGTACTTAGAGTTTGGAGAAAGCATAACTCTCACATGATGTGGCATAAAGGAGCTTGTTCGTATTATGTTGATGATACATCTCACATGTCCATTACTATATTTTTTCTCCATGACTTGCATCATGATAATGCAAGGAGGCAGCAAGAATTCTTGTTGCTATGGTTACTATTGGGCGAGTATGGGCTGAATTCTTCCCATACATTGCATGACATTGTTGGAGGATGGCAACAGCAGGCCTTACAACATTGGCTTCTATTGGGTGATAATGGTCATTGTACATGGTATGATGATGATGCGATGGGGCAACAAGATGCCTTGTTAAGGTGGCTTCTCTTGAGAGAATATGGCCACTACAAGTGGTACAATGATGATGTAGAATGGCAGCAAGAGGCATTGTTGCGTTGGCTTCTTTTGAGAGAGTATGGCTCTCGTATTCTCATTGATAACATGGCATAGCAACAAGAAGCATTTTTGCGATGGCTTCTTTTGAGAGAGTATGGCTCTCTTACTTGTTTTCATGTTGATCTAGCATGGCAACATGAGGCTTTGTTGCGTTGGTTGTTATTAGGATAATATGGTTTGACATTTTTCATGTTTTCCCATATGTCTCTACCTCTTGTTTTTCACTATGATGATGTGATGTTTGATTCCTACATGGCCAACATGGCTAATGATGAGCGCATTGATGTATGTAATCTACTCTATGTATCATGGGTTGGAAAGATAATTCATGAGTTGGGACTTTCCACTTTGGAAATGAACCATTTTATCTTATGTATCTCATGTATAGAGGAGAACTTTGGTCATCATATGGTTGCCACTTGGAGATTCATTGATGAGGATGGGTATCTAACTTTTGTTGGAAGCCATTGTAGACATTCTAGAGGGGCAGCTTTGGAGCTGGACATGCATGACACATTGTGACAGATGGGAAGGCCTTCCACATGAGGATGCCATTTGGAGGGAGGATGTTTGTTGTAGCATCCACTTTTTCAGTTGCTTGAGGACAAGCAACATTTTTCCGGGGAGGACTGTAATATTCCCAAATTTTCACCTGATATTTGGAATATTAGAGTTCTTAATTTTATTAATGAATTAAGTAAATAAAATGGTGGAGGGACCCATAATCCTCAAGATGAATAAATATCCACTTTTTATGTGTGAATGTGGAATAATTAAACCTAGATCTACATAATGAAGTAGTGGAGCCACTACTAATGTGAATGGAACTGGAGATCATGTCTCATTTATGAGATAGATCATGGAGGTTGACATAGTCAACTAAGATCTTGGAAGAGATCAAACTGAAGATCATGGAGCATTCATGATGAGATGATGGAGGAAGTTGTGAAATTAATGCACACATGATGGAGAGGGTGTACATTGCACCTAGACATGATGGATGACTTAGATAGACATCCCAGTCAAACATGGCGGATCTTGTTCACATGCACAACACAATTTAGATGAGGTCCAAGGCATGGGAAGGCTCAAACACTATATAAAGAAGATGAAGACAAGAATGAAGGCATGCTTGAGATTATTGATGTTAAGGATCTGTTTAGATCTGGAATTGTCATGTGACATTCCATTGCTTTCTTGGGTTGTTTAGAAAAGATCGCAAGTGTTATTTAGCACAGGGTGTTCCTATTCGGGAATCCCACCTCTTTCATTGAGTAGCTCTTGAAAGAGTATTGTACTTCATTCTACATCAGGCATTGGTGCCACATATATTTTCCTACTTTCTGCAGAACATTCATATTCAGAAATTGCAGATTTCTGAAGATCAGTTTGAAAGGAGGAGGTTGTCCTTCAATATTTCAGTTGAGGAACCAATGTAAGATTATTCCTATCACCTTGGGCTTGAAGATTAGCATTCCCAGAGCTTCATTTCAGATTTGGAACTAGGCCAAGAGTTATTAACCTCCTAGCAGCAGTAATCCCTTCAGGAATTACGCTATCCATTATTGTAGATCCAAAGGAGGAAGGAAGTTGCTAGCATTTCAGCTAGTAATCCTGTGAGGGATCATCCCCTCACCTTGCCATCAGTATTTTCATCAGCCTGGAGTTTATTGCAGCATATTTCAATAGGCATAGAGCCTCTCTTTCCCTTACAACGCAGTTTTTATGAGCAGTTGTGTTGCAGCAGCTGTAATCATCATTCGAGGATTGATAAGCTAGATCTAGAGCTTCTAGCTTGTAGATCTGAAAGAGGGATCAAGCCTTCAAGCTTATATATGATCTTGTGACATATTTCAGCAATCTATTTGACAGATCTAGCTCCAGATCTATAATCCCAGCATATAAAGGATCAAGCCCTAGGAGGGTGATTTTCCAAAGTTGTAGATCTGGAAATTTCTTTCTGGGTTTTCTTGGGAACCCATCACATTGGCCAGATCTTGAATCTTGGTATCATTAGAGCTCTTGAGCTCCCTAGATCTACATTTTCCTTTGCAGCATTTACATGTATATCAACAAAAGCAGGGACAACGCAGTATTGCTTATGTAAGCTCACCAGTGATGCAGTGCTAGTTGCAGCACCATTGTAGGGTGATTCTAGGCCTTCTCTTGGGCTAGATCTACTCATTTTATGAACATTGCGTAACTGATTCATCTCCATATAATAAAATGGCTCAGCTTCTCTATAAATTCTGATGTTGTCTTGAGATTTATTGTTTACTTAGTTGCAGTTCTTATATTGTGTTTAAGTATTACTGCATTCTCCCTTTTGGGATATTACAATACCCTTCCCTTGAAGCCTCTCCCCTGCCTCATTGTGCAATGGCCCCCAGACTACGCCAAAGAACCATCCGAGGTGGTCAGAGAAGGGCTCTCCCTAGCCGTTATCATCGTGGAGAGGACAACTGCTCGGAGTCAATGGAAGGCTCCTCCTCTCGAATTTTTGCAAGACAAAGCCCCGATCCAAAGCAGGAGGAAGAAGCTCCAGTGCAAGCTACGCAAAGAGGTAGGTACGGCATGTGGAAGTCCACCATAATGCACCAGGCACACCCCTTTCCTCGCAAGGCTGATCCGCTTTCGGTTCAGGTGGAGGAAGATGATGAATCAAATGTCTGGGTGATGGACTTTGAAGGCAACTGGATGTGCGTCCCTGATGTAGATGATTCGAAGTCCCCATCCTCTGTGCACTTGTCCCCAAACCTAGGTGTCCAGTGGCAGACTCTTTGGAAGCGACTGTGCAGGCGCCCGCTTGCCCTATAGAGGAGGAGGTCCCCGACAATGATGATGAAGATGAAGATTGAGGCCTACGCAGCTGTACAAATATTCCATGTTTTTTTCAAGCATGCTACCGTCAGTGCTTTTTTGTTTTTGCATATTTTGTACTATCTAGATACATCAACTCTGTTGCGCATATTGTACTTTTCTGTCTCAAGTTTTTTCCGGGTTGGTTTCCTTCTCTAAGGCAGCCCCGAAACCGATAAAATAGGGCTAGGATTAGTTAAGCGCAACTTTCCAACCCCGCCTGTAGCATATGTAATGTTTCTTTTATCGAATTAATAGAATAACCTAACTTACAAAAAAAAATAGAATTTATTTATTTAAAAATAAAATAAAAGAAATTATTTTTTTTAGAAGAATAAAAACTTGATCAATTTTAAAAAATATCATTATAATATGAAGGTGAACCACACTATTATAATATGTAGGTGAATTCCACTGCCCCTTAGCATGGGGCCATATGTAAGTAACTAGAGATTCGTACATGAGACATTATACTCACATTTACTTTAGATTTTCACAAGCTTATCAAGAGAACTCCCCTAAGGGGTAAAGTTGTGTTTGAGTTTAGCTTTTCTTAAGTGAGAGTTTCATGTGGAATTATAATTAACTAAACGTTATTTACTATCCCTGTCACAGTGGATATTGCATTGAGTTTTTGGTCAAACCCATATTACTTTGGGTTTGACCAAAATATTTGCAAAATTTCTAGAGTTGAACATTGCACTTTGCAATTTATTATTTTCTAAAAATAATTTAATTTATTTATCTATAATTTGATTAGCTATTAAGTTAAACATGTTATTTTTGATTGCCTAGTTTAATGAACCATTGCAATAATGACGATGTACTTGAGGTCATGCCAAAAAACCTTAGTATATTACATCTTGTGAGGGTTATGGGTTCTTAAAAAAAAAATTGCATGGTTCATATTGTAACTTATTTTTACCCTCTCAGTATTTTCTAGTTTTTTCCCTTTTGTGTTCAAAATAAATAAATAAAAAGAAAAATAGAGAAACAAAATAGAAAGAAAGAAAGAAAAATACAAAAAGAAAAAAAGAAAAAAGAAATAAAAGGAATAAATAAATAAATAAATTCCAAAAGGCATGATTAAATGTCGCCCTTCATAGCTTAATTATTTTTATATTTAATAAATAAAGGTGTTTAATTTGATCATCATTTGTCGGTATTTAACAAAGGTGCAGCAATCGTCGACAGCGACCAAGATCGCTTCGATCAACGGTTCATGCCTGATAGCGGGACCCTCTGCATCCTCAAACGTTAACGAAAGGGGGGGGGGGAGGTCCGCAAAGCAAATTCATTTAATCTGGCTTCTATTATGTGGCAACCCTGCAGCAAGTGCGACCCCCTCTACCATATACCACTTACCATGGTACACCCCCCCCCCCCCCCAATCCACCCCTACAAACCACTCATTCGTCGCTTCGCTTCCGGCCATCCACACATTTCACCACCCACCAAACATCCCAATATATTTCACCATCACTATTCCTCCCACTACATTTAGAACATGGTCGTTGTGTGTTTAAAATCCCTGCCAATGTCTATCTGCTTTAACACCCCCACGCCAATAATGGTTAAACAATAAAATAAATCGTTATGTGTTCTTCATAAACATTGTTATCCATTTGTAATTTCCCTTTTTCCAATTCTATTTATTATTGAATTTCACCAGAGAGTCACTACCAACAGGAATTCCAGTGAAAAAATACCTCCAGCCACCATATTTATGGGTAACTTTGTTCCATTTTCTCATAAATTCATTTTCCTAATGGCTTCCCATAAAGGAAACACAAAAAACCCTGTAGATAATCCTTTGTTGCCCCATGTTATCAATTTAGATGTATTACCATTGGTTGATACCCAATTCAATATTGTAGAGACCAATTGTGAGTTCAATCTCTACGAACTTCACAACCGGGCATATCAAAAATTCAAAGACGCTAGCGATAACAAACATATATTCTATTGATTTTTTTCAATTCTTTAGTATGAATACATAATTTAAAATCATTGACCCCTATAAATTGTTTTAAACTAGCACCTATACAACACAAGAATACACATATTATTCAAAAGAGATAAAATGAAAACTTCAAACAAAATACCCTACTAATGACCACAATTAAACATGATTAAAACCCAACAACCACAAAATGACACACGTGTAAACAAATAAATGTTAATTGTAATATATTGTATCCACTGAAACAACAATAATCAAGATATTGATTGAGACACACTCAAAATGAACACATTGAGCAAGATAATAATATATACTACCATGCTCCACTTGTTTATTCGAGCATATACCTTCTTGGCTTGCCACTTTTATTAGCAACTCCATGTTTTTGGTACTTGCTTACTCCTTACCACTTTTTCTAGGTAAGTTTGGATACCCAAAATATGTTTGTTCTTCGCAAGTATTTCTTGTGTGTGGATGGGCTTGCGAAATTTCATTCTCAAGTCTTTAAAAAAGGGTTAA
Source organism: Pinus albicaulis (assembly GCA_034641835.2). NCBI lineage: Eukaryota > Viridiplantae > Streptophyta > Pinopsida > Pinales > Pinaceae > Pinus > Pinus albicaulis. The sequence continues at coordinate 347,785,706 of CM076580.1, forward strand.
AAAGTGACCAATTATTCTCCTTATTTGATAATATTTTTGTCTTTTTACCGAGCTCTCTCCTTATGAGGTTGTTCCCTATTCCTTGCTCCTCTCTTTGGTCTTCCTCTTTCCATTTTTCTTATTCTTTGTCTGAGGTTTCATTTGGGAATATGCCTTCTTTCCTTGCCATTTTTCTAAGCAACCCAAAGTTTTTAGTATGTTGAAGAATGATGTTTCATTTACTCCATACCACTCATGCCAAGAATGGTGGGAAACCCAAATTTTTTTTTGTATCCTCACATAACTCTTGTGCATGGGTGGGAATACCAATTTTGTCTCCCAAATAATTTTAAAAAATCCAAGTGGTGATCAATGATTCTCCTTATTTAACAAAATTTTAATTTTCCTATCAAGCTCTACATTGTGTGGTCATTCCCTCTTCCTTGTTGGTCACATTGATCTTCCTCTTGTTGTTTTGTTTTTTCTTTGCTTAACATTTCATTGGGAATATACCTTCTTTCCTCATCACTTTCCATGAAAACCCCAAGTTTTTGGTATATAAGGATGGAATTTTATTTACTTCTTGTTAATCATGCTAAGGAAGTAGGGAGCCCTATAATTAATTTTGCCTCCCCACTATTTCTTGTGAGTAAGTGTGCTTGGAAATTTTAGCTCCCAAGTTGTCCCAAAAAATTAACCGGTGTCCAATGATTCTGTGTATTCAATAATGTTCTTGTCTCCTTATACATCCACTCCCTTATGTGGATGTTCCATCTTCCTTGCTGCTCAATTTATACTTCCTCTTTCTCTTTCACTTGTGCTTTTCTTGGAATTCCATTTGGGAATCTGCCTCTTGCCTTGGAAAATTTCTTGGCAACCCCAAGTTTTTCGTACATTGATGGGTGAAATTTCCTTTACTCCATGCCACTCATGGAAAGGAAGGAGGGAAACACCAAAATTAATTTGGTATCCTAACATGTTTCTTATGCGTAGGTGAGATTGCCAAATTTTGCTCCCAAGTTATCTCAAAAAAGTTAAGTGGTGACCAATGCTTCACCTTATTCAACAATATTGTTTTCTTCTTAATGAGATCTTCCTTATGTGGTTGTTCCCTCTTCCATGGTTTCTCATAAATATTCTTCTTTCCATTTTTCTTATTATTCACCTAACATTTCATTTAATCATTTACTTTTGTGCCTCAACACTTTTCTTGGAAACCTTGAGTTTCTATTATGTTGAAGGATGATATTTCTTTTACTTCTTTCCATTTGTGTGAAGGAAGGTGGGAAACCATAAAATTCATTTAGTCTCCCCACATATTTCTTGTGCATGGATGGGATTTCCAATTCCCCCCCCCCCCCCACCACAAAGTCATATAAAAAAGATTTTAATGGAGACCAATGCTTTTCCTTATTCAACAATACGTTTGAATTATCATTGAGTATTGACTTATGTGGTTGCTACTACTTCCTTTTTTTTAGCTTCATTACTCATCTTTATGTTTCACTTTTTATTTTCTTGGAACTTCATGTTGAGAAATAAATGTGCTTATGTATTAGGGTTGATTTCTATTTCATGATAATTAGTTGTGAGTGTTTGTTGGATTTTCATTAAATTTATATTATTATTCATTAAGCATTTATCAAAATACATGAAACATGAATATGAAAAAAAGACAAAAGAACACAAAGACGTAGGCTATCCAATCGAGGGCCAAAACCCCACAAGGGGGAAAACCCAAAAAATTCCTCTTCTTATAGAATCAGATCAAAATGAGAAATCCAAGACCCAAGAATCCGACCTACAATATGCCAAGTCAATCCCTCCAGATTCATCATCTTAGTCAGATGAAATATCACCAATATCAATTATAGTAAATTACATCAAAATCACCTCATATGCCTCAGGTAACTTACTTTTATCTTAAATCATATGCCACAAAGAGATCTCATTTATTTAGACCATTTACCATATAAAAATCGCATCTCTTTATGAGCATCTGAAACAAAAAAAATCACATACCTTTCAGATCATTTTCCATAGAAAACTCGCTTCTCTTCTGGACCATATGACCTCAGGAACTCACAATAATTCACAATTATGTAGTCCTTAAATTTCACATCTTTTTATCTCAGAATGCATCACATAAAAGCACAAAATTCCTTCCATTTTGGTGGAGGATGTATGCCAATATATAGTTGTTCTCATATGTGAAAAGACACATCTTTTGAGTGAGACAACTTTTCATCTAGGATGGTTGACTTGGCTTCTTGAGGTTTTCTTTTACTCAAATTACATTTTCGAAAATCCTTTTTCATTTTTCTTTACAAGAAGTCCAATTAGAGCATTGACTCAATAAATCCTAGAAGCATAAAGAACATGTTTAACTATTTAATTGATAATAAAACAATTATTTTTCTTGTTTTTGCTTTTTACATAAAATATATAATGATACAAGTATAGTGATAATTATGAAGACCAAACCTAGTTACACTTTTAAACACTCCATCTTAACTAGGGAGGTATTCATAATTGCACAAAAAGATACAAGGATATTCTCAAATTGAAATATTCTCATAATAAGAGTTCAAATTGATAAGCATCACCATCATAACCAACATTGTCAATTACAAAATAGCAAGGCCTTAACTCACAAGCTCTAACTCTCCACTGGATTAGAGCACAATGATGGGAGGCTTACATTTGGACACCACCAACACTACCTCTCAAGGCACATATCCCATTCAGATGTTCACCAGGTATGTCCTTACAAGACTATTCTAATCTTGGATTCTCAATCCTCAAAGAATATATGTCCTCTTCGACTACTCTTATCTTGGATACCCTACCCTATACTCAAAGAGTATCAGTCCTCGAGACTACTCCTATCTTGGATTCCCAATCCTCAAGAAGTATCAATCTAGATGCTTATCCAATCCTCCATTCTCCCAACCAGTGCCTTCACAAAAATTACAACTATTAGTCCTGACCGTGTGCATGACACGTGAATAATACAATGTCCCTAATTACTCCCTCTCATCCAGGGAGGAGATACTTTCTCGCTCTCAACCAGGCATAACCACAAGCTTCATCTTGTCTCATTTAGCATCTATGTGTTCTTCCATGGAGATATTAGTAGTAGCATGTAGGGCTTCTCGTCTCCTAAAAACGTTAATTCAAAATCGAATTTTAACCTTCCTATATCTTGAAAATATTCATGCAACTTTGTCATCAAAATGGATCATCTATCATATTCAAGGAGCAAAACTTATTCATAGTTGCTAGAACATGCCTTCTTCCTTACATAACAAAATTGTGCTCTCATGCTCTTTCAGGCCATCATAAGTGTTTTCCACTCAATCCATGTGCTCCCAAATCAAATCAAAAAATTGTTGATATATCATCAATCAAGTTATCTCAAATGCTATCTTTCCGTCCTCTTCACATACTTCTGCAATATGTCCTTTCAGGAAGCCAAACCATATCCCATTAGTATTAGTGTTTCCAAATCAAAATAGCCTCTAGTTAAGGTGTGATATATTTCATGTCAAATTCTTTTTGCTTTCTCCCTCTGAGGTAATGGTCTATCTTCATATTGCAGCAAAGTTCTGCATCATGATTTTCAATCTTCAATAAATGTGTTTTTGGAACAAACCAATCAACTGCTGGTACAACAAAATCAGAACTCTTCATCTTCTTGCTCTCTAATCGACTTCTTTGATGCAGGCTTCAAATTCCTCCCTTCTTATTCATATTCACGCTTTGTCATGTGTTCTTCTACTTCTTCCTTTTGCTAGTCAAGCTTTTTATAAATCTTCTCTCTACCTGTAACCTTTATTTGAATACCATGAAAGAACAAAAGGGGCAACACATATAGACAAAATAACAACAATATTAAGTAAAGAAAGTGTATATAGAATACTTATCCTTTTGAACTTTTCATTAGCCTTGTCCTCACATTAGCATATGTGATCCAAGTGATATTAGTGGCCACTCGCCTATTCCACTTGGACCCCCACCGTTGTTTCTTTCATTTTTTCATTTTCCTTAATTGTAGCACAATTTACTATTTTTAGCAGTTTTTCGGGTTCTAAACTTCCGAAGCTTTTTGAGGCCCTAAACGATGTTTTTTGGGCCTGAAAGGTACGAATAATATGAGTCGAAGACTTAATATTTTATGCAAGTGGTTGTAGTACTTGGATAGATCTTTCTAACAAGGTATCATGTGCGTCAAACAAAGATAGTATGCCAAAGTTACGACCCCGGGAAATTGATGTACCAATTTACCCCGACGGGGCCCATAATCTGGTGTTTAATCTCCTAGGGTTAGTTTTTTTGGATGTTTAGGGTTTTCCATTGTTTCTCAATAATAAATAAGCCTTTGAGCCTCATTGTAATACAGTTTAGAGGCATGTATCCGCCACATCTCTTCACAGAGATAAGCTACCAATGCCCTAGATAGTTTATTTTTATTCCGTCTGTAAGCATATTTCAGTTATTTGATATTAATGAAATGAAGTTATATTTTCGTTGCATCTTTGTTTTTATGGTTATATTTGTATTTTTTTGCATTCCTGCATAAATTCAGATCAGTGGTAAGAGAGCGGTCTTCTCTTTCTCTGTTTTTCTTTGCATGTCCCCAACGAGGTCAGGGGATAAGGAGTTATGGCTCGATCTGGTTGAACCCTTGCAAGATCAACCTCACAAACCCTGATGACCTCCCATGGTGGAAGAAAAGAAAGACAAGGGAGCATGAGATCCTATCAAAATATTGCTTAAGGAGGCCCTCAAAAAACAAAGGAACGCGATGATGGATAACTTTGCCCAAATCCTTCAACGATTGCCCACCTACGATGCATCTACATCCAGCAGCCACTCTGGAGGTGCCACTCACTTCAAGATACATGTAAACTTTGAAATTCATGTATTTGAAGGCCGAATAGATGCAGACGTCGTAGATAGATGGTTGAATTTTTTGGAAGGGTATTTCTCTGTCCATGATTTCTCCAACTGAGAAAATATTACTTTTGCACTCCTCAAAGCCGGCCCCCATGTCAAAGGCTGGTGGGAAACCTACTGTGAGCAAAAGGACGAGAGGGAACCCTCTCTGTTGTTGGCCGCACCCACTTGGAATTCTTTCCGAGACGACATCAAGGAATAATATTACCTCGTGGGGAGCTATTTGGACAATTACATCCAATGGACCATGTTGCGGCAACAAAGGGATCAAGATGTGCACGATCTGACAAATTTATTCCATACACTGTGCAAAAAGTTGGGTATTAAAGATTTAGAGAGACATTTGGTGCTCAAGTATCATAGTTTTTTTCACATATACATTCAAGAGTAAATGGAGTTCCTCGACATTACCTCGCTTGGCATGACATATCGATATGCCACCAAGATCAAGCAGAAATTTAAGCAGAAGAAGTGAGACTTTGGATCTGTGAATCCGAAGCTAAGGAGAGGTGCCCCCAAACGACAGAAAAAGGGGCACAGCCAAAGCAGGGTGACTTAGAACGACACCATAAATTCAAAGAAGGACAAGGGGAAGTGGTGTAAATTTCATAACAACCTCACTCACAACACAAGCGAGTGTCAGACCAAACAGTCCCTGGTGGCCAAACTGAAGGCATCTTAATCAAATGCATGTTTTGATTATGAGTTAGAACCAAACAAGGGGAATAACAAGGGGAAGAAAATCACTGATGTAGAACCCAACACCACTGTTGCCACCACCAAGTTCCAGAAGGAGGAACTCGGAGATCCAGAGGAGGGGGAGCGCCTCTTCCATTCCCAAATGTGGGTGAAGGGTTCTCCACTACAATTCCTTGTCGATAGCGGAAGCCAAAAGAACCTAATTTAGCAGAGGTCGTGAATCGGCTTGGCCTACCAACCACAACACACCCACAACCGTATACCATTGGGTGGCTTCACCAAATAAGAGATCTCCACGTCCACCAACATTTCCACCTTCTATTCAACATCAAGCCATTCACGGATGAGGTATAGTGTGATGTTGCTCCTCTTGATGTGTCTGATGTATTATTAGGCAAACCATACTTATTAAAGCGACATGCTGTGTATGAGTCTAGGCCTCATGCTGTTATTAGTACTTTGGGAAATAAGTTGTGCAAGATACTATAGGTAGTACCACCTCCCTCCATCTCCTTGATTACTGCAAAGCAACGTAGCAAGATTATTTCCAAAATGAAGAAATTAATTTTCATTACAATTTGCCCACAGGGCAAGAAGAGGATTGTGGCCACAACCTCCATACATGGTTCCCCTACACAAAACCAACAGATTAACAAAGTCGTGGATGAATACAAGGACATTTTATTTTCACCCACAGAGGTTCCTCTACACTGTCAGGTCAAGCACTCCATTGATCTGACCCTAGGCATGTCGCTACCTGTTGTTTCCCTACCTCATGTGCCCACACAAACATAATCCAGACATGTACATTCTGAGGCCGATAAAGCAAACAATTTTATTGAACACATCTAGCAGGTCCACGACATCTTGGGGAAATATAATTCCAAGTATAAGAAGTGACATGATCAACATCGAGTGCCACACAAGTTCCAGGTGGGCCACCAAGTTTGTCTGCATTTGTAGAAAGAACGCCTAACCGGAGCTCATCAGAAGCTCAGACCACTCCGATATGGGCCTTACAACATTATCAAGGTTGTGGGAGACAATTAATTTAAGCTCAAAATTCCCCCATTCCTTGGTCGACAACCAGTGTTCAACGTGGATCGCCTTCGTCCATACTTTCCACCATTACTGGACACATCCTACATTGCAGATTTCAAGGGGGAACTCAACGCAATGGGGATCATTGCTTCCTAAGGGGGAGGAATGATGCAGGTGGATATTGGTGGCCACTCACCTATTCCACTTGGACCCCCACCATTGTTTCTTTTAGTTTTTCAGTTTCCTTAATTGTAGCATTGTTTACTATTTTTAGCAGTTTTTTGGGTCCTGAACTTCTAGAGCCGTTTTGAGGCCCTAAATGAATTTTTTTGGGCATGAAAGGTCCATTAAATATGATTTATAGACACAATATTCATTGTCAGTAGTTGTAGTCCTTGGATAGATCTTTCTAATGGGGTATCATGTGCGTCAAACGAATATAGTATGCCAAAGTTACGACCCCGGGAAATTGATGTACCAATTCACCCTGACAGGGCCCATAGTCTGGTGTTTCATCTCCTAGGTTTAGGTTTTGGGATGTTTATGGTTTTCCATTGTTTCTCAATAATAAATAGGCCTTTGAGCCTCATTTTAATATATTTTAGAGGCCTGTAGCCGCCACATCTCTTCTCAGAGATAAGCTACCAATGCCCTAGCTAGTTTATTTTCATTCTGTCTGTAAGCATATTTCAGTAATTTGATATCAATGAAATAAAGTTATATTTCCACTGCATATTTGTATTTATGGTTATATTTGTATTATGTTGCATTCCTGCATAAATCCGGATCAATATGTCATTCCTGTCATTCTCAAGAGATAGGTTTTTAATTGGAAACAATTGTTTAGGGTTTATATTTCTAGCGTTTTCAATTTTTTTCTAGGATTTACAAACCCTAGATCTTCCATAGTCACCAAGATATGTTATTAAATAATTGCAAAATTATACAAGCATGTTGCAAAAGCGCAACTATTAACATGCCTTTTATTTTAGATTTCAAACGCAATGAACTACTTGGTGTACTAACGTATCAACCACCTCTATCATGTCATGGTCTCTAATATATATTTATGCATAACCTTCTACTATCTATCAAATGATCATCATCATGATCCAATGAATGAAATGCACACAAAAATAGTACATACCTCTACAACCTTACCTTACCTCTTCTTTGCAAATATATGGTCCTTGATCTTATCTTCAATTTTCAAGTGCCAACTTTCTTTAACAAAAGGTGCCTCAACGTTTTCAACTATAGAACCTTTGTTGAGCTGCTAGCTTTGTCTTGGATCCATTAGTTGACATGTCTTGACTTTATATAAGACTACTTCTCATATTTTTAATGCAAATATGGGCTTCGTCAATCTTCAGGTATAATTCTTCCACATTCCACAAAGTCTTGGTCCATTTACTCAGAGGTGTGCTCCAAGTACTTCAAATTCTAGTTTTAGTTTCTTTCATCATATCGTTGACAAAGTGATTTTTCAATTATGGTTCTATCCTTCATGAATATGTGTGATGAGGTCATATTTGGCATCAACAATTTTTTTTCTTGTTCTAAACCTTCATATCAAACTTCTACTATTCCTTTTGGGGCTTATATTGATAGAGATAATAGGATTTATTGTTTGGCTTCTTGATTTTGTCCATATTGTTTGTTCACTTCAAAAATTCTACATATTATGACATATTTATATCCTTCATGTGATCCTTATGTGTTAGGAATGATACAATCATAAATTTAATACTGATAAAAATGAATCCATGAGGGATTCAATTATCAATATTAATCCCACTCAAACACTCCAGAGAAAGACATGTTACTGTAGTAAGTATTTTCTTAATGAATGAGATTTGTTCATAGAGATGGTTAGCTACATTACAAAGGTATAGGTTCTAAGAGAAGAACACACATCACTTCCCTTATTTATGTAAAGGAATTTCAAAAATATGGTTGCTTCATATCTCACATATAGATATTGTTATGGAGAAGCGTCCCTTAGATATTCACTTATATTGGTTGCTAGATAATATATAATCTTCAACTTATGGCAAGAGCGAGTTAGGATAGAGGCCTCAAATTTTCAAAAATCACAGTAAGCATTGTTAGAAGGCTTGCTTTTGTAGCTTACATTCATTGTATCTTGCATCATAGTATTTATTATTATCATGGATGATTCTGGTAATATTTGAATGTCTTATAGAGGGTTCAGAAATATCATTTTTACTCCAATCTCAACCTTAGATCTCTTAAGTCAAACACGAATCTCTTGTTTATTAAATACAATTTGGATCATCAAGTGTTATCCATAATTTGAATCTTCAAACTTGTCTAGGGTTATTGTAGTATATGTGCATGACAAAAAATTATAGAACTCATGCTACATATCCTCACAATTTCTCATAGAGTGATGAATTTCAAAAGATAGATATCTCAGGATACTTCGCTACCAATAATAACTTTGATACTTGATACAATTGGATGTCATAATTTAATATAAGATTGATCATACCTTTTTCTTTGGCTCATATTCTAGATAAATAATGTATGTTGGATTGATATGTCAATATAGGTTTTAGACCTTCTTGGATGTTTAAGAACTTTGAATATTTGATAATGATCTTCTTCAAATTCCAACAAAATGTGATCTTCAGGCCTCCTTCTTCAAACCTTATCTCTGATACCATGTTGAGAAATCAATGTGCTTATGTATTAGGGTTGATTTCTCTTTCATAATAATTACTTGTGAGTGTTTGTTATTAATCTGTCCTCTTTGAGCTTTGATCGGTGTCTACGTAAGAGGAGATGCGAGCTAGGGCATCGATAGAGCTAGTAGCGGTTCTAGTATGATACTAATGGCATAGTTGATGGTTCATCGAGAGGAAGTCAAGATAATATTTATTTTTTCTGTTTCAGATGGTCATGGCAAGAATTCATAAGAGCTATGGGTTTGAATTAGATTTATGTGTAGCAATATTTCCATGTTGTTTTATGGGAATTTTTCATATGTACTTGGTTTGAGTCCATGGGATCTAAATAAGTGAATTCAATTCTTGAATACCATCGTGGGTAGGGGACTACTCATAATTTAGAACCCAGGGGTTGGGCCAAGAATCGAACCCAAAAGCATAATTTTTTTGTATGTTGGTGCTAAACTGGGTTGGGAGCCCACAAGAGGCTGGTTCCACAACACGTAGGTGAACATCGAAGCATAGCTTGACTTCACATTCATTTTTTTAATTTATGGTGAGCTTGAGTGTAATGTGTAAGTCCTACAAATTCCGTGCAATATTAGGTTGTAAGTTTAATGTTTTGTTAAGCCACTGCAATAACATTCAGAAGTGGGATAGAACTTTAGAAAGGTGGCATCTGGAGATAAATGAAACATGGGTGAGAAAATTAGCATTATAGAGCACTAGTAATTTTTAATGCAACATTTTTCACTAATTATAAGAGACGTGGTCATTGGAGAGGCAAAATGGTCTCATGAGATCACAATTTTTTTGCAAAGAGATTGCTAAGGAAAGAGATGATGGGATAACAACTATTTAAAAAAAAATCATTACATGTAAATGGGCATACTACTGTAAGACCTAATAAGGCACGCATACCCCTAGAATAAAATCCAGTAAATTCCAATGTTAGACCTAGGTTATAGGGTGAATTCAAGGTTAACAAATATCTCAGGTATAACCTTTGAGGTCACTAAAGGAAACCCCAAGTCAAGGTTTAAGGGGAGAATGTTAGGTAAAGTTGACTTGAGGGACAAAGTCAAATTTGAATGGATTATAATAGTGTTTTTGGGCACATGGTTTCTTGGTATCCCATAATATTTTTCTCATGGAATTCATGTAATATATCATTTAAAAGGCTCATTAGAGAAATTTTGAGGTAAAAAATGGGCCTAAAAAAATGTAAAATCAAAATCAATTTTATAAGAACCAATAGGATTCAAGATGATGATGTCAACCATGGGGGATGATTCACCATTTTTGGAGTAAAAAAGTAAAAATATGAAAAATAAAAAAATAAAAATAAAACTATTTTTTCAACTCGTATTTTCAACTTATCTCCCTACGGTTTTACTCTAATTTCGAGTGAGAGCACTCGTTGGATGCATAATTTAATTCCTCATCCAAGGAGTACCCATGTTGCATACTTTTGATGGACCATACTATATGAAAAATGAGAAATACATGAAAACATGTGTTTGCAAACATGTTTTTTCATGTATTTTCCATTTTTCATGTAGGAGGGTCCATCAAAAGTATGCAACATGTGTACTCTTTGGATGAGCAATTAAAATCTGTATCCAACGAGTGCTCCCGCTTGAAATTTGAGTAAAACCACAGGGAGATAAGTTGAAAATATGAGTTGAAAAAATAGTTATTTTCTTGTGTTAAGAAATAAACATGCCACATAGATTATACAATTGTAGTATTTATTTGTATATATATTTTCTCGATAGCAATATATTTACTTTTAATACTTAATCTCTTAATGTCCTTGTTGGTGATGAGGTTTTGAAATGACTTGTAAATAACCAAACCATATTTTTGGTCTTCACATGCTTGAATGGTTAAAGATTTGCAAACTATGACTTAAGTAAATAGATTCACTACATACATGGTGTTGCAATTTACTTTAACTAATTATATTAAATGTAAGAATATTAATTTTAATACATTCATTTAAAGATATATAGATATAACTATTGTGTATTATTCATGTAGCTATTAGTGAATTATTATGAAATATTTGTTTTAATTTTAATATTCTTGTTAGTTTTGAAAATATTTAGAGTACTACATAGTTAGTGGTTATTGATAATTTATGGTTTAAGTGTTGTAGTAATTGGGTTTGGATGAATGATAATTAAATTGAGGTTTTGATATCCATTGTATAACTTATTATTATTGTTATGAAGTATAGGGAAAACTAAAGATGAGATGTTATTCTTTCAACCATGATTTCATTCAAATAATTCATCTTGTTTTTTGGAAACCCAATATTTTAGTTTTAATTAAAAATATTGGTTTCCTGCCTAATGTATACTTGTCTATTAAGTTAAGATGTCAATTTTATTTACCATTTGGATTTCCTTTAATCTAGCTATTAATGTTGTTGACATTAAAAGATTTGATTTGCATTTGAACTAAGTAGAATTCTTTGGACCTTTTTGACATTAGGTTTAGAATAACTACTAATATGGTATCCCTTATTGAATCATGTGAGTTTTTTTATGATTGGTCAATTATGAATTGATTTTTTCAACTGATTATAGATGTACCAAGTTTTCTCATGGTGTTGATCTACTGTAAGTCATCTATTGATTATTTCAATAATGCTCACTATACTTATTTATGAGTTGGTTGCAATAATGTGATCATGTGCCTACATTGTATCCTAGTTGCTAGAATTTTATCTATTATGTAATTGATGTAAGAGATTGAACTCACAAGGATGTACATTTGTGTGATAGGGGTTGTCATTTACAGTTGGGAGTATCATTCAATAATGATATAAATGCAATTTATATGATTGAAATTATATGCGATCGAATTCTTATAGTCATTAGGGCATATCAAAATCTTAATTGGTCAAGATTTCTCTAAGGATGTCACCCCTTGAAATTTAGCAATGATGTTTATACCTAGGCTAGGTAAATAATCAACTTCCTAGTTAAAATAACAAGGAATGAAACTTCCTAGTTAAAAGAATAGGGAATGATTATTGAAAAGTAAGTGATATCTTGATGAAAACATATCACTAATGGTTTTGATGAGATAACCTAGATCTTATAGGGATGTTGAATAATCTTGTTCATTGTTGGTATTCATTAATTATTTAGGCAATTCAATTTATTTTGTTGATGAATCATGATAAGAATGTTATAACGTATTATTGCCCTATATTTGATATGCATGATTCTCATATATATGATGATATTATATGAGGTTATGTGGTGGCATGATAATATCCTCGATATAGATAATTTGATGGTGTAACTTATTTCAAGATGTGAAGCATGTGGTTATTGCATGCATATTTTACGACATGCATGAGCATGGAGTTCTTTACTATTCAGAATGTTGTTATTCACAATGATGCTATGTTATCATGATGAAATGCAAGGGTTTGCATGTGGATTATTTTCTATGATACTGTGATTATAACCAATGCATTGGATGCCTGTTGAGATCTGGTGACTGACAGGAACTCCAAAAATGGGTTGAGAGGGCCAGTTTATTTGGTGATTTCGTGGGAGCCCTTACCTATGAAGGAGAATATCTAACACCATATGGGTTGGGGATAGACTCAATCAACACTACATATGCCAATAGTTCCTTTGTCTTGTATAAATCTTGATGGATAACTCTTGAGGGGCTATGGGACCATGAACTCGAGGAGGCTGAGTGACTGATATTAGATTGGGATATGAAAGTCCTGAGGGGGTGTGAGGACTTTGATGCCTAGGGTTGTGCACCTTAGTGAGAATGGAGGGAGTGGCCCAACCTTGCGAGATGCTCGAAGTCATTAAGTACTGGCACTAGATGTCTACCATGGGGGATGATGAGGTATAAGCCTTGGGCTATGGTATAGACCGACGAGGCTTTGTGCCTAGTTTTGAAAGTTGGGAAAAAGGATGAGATTCCTTGTAGTTTACTTGGTGATGTGTAAAATTTCGATGCATATTGCTATACTAGTTCAGTAGAGGGTGTAGGGAAAACATGAAGTAATAAATAACTAAATAAAATAAAATAAAAAATTAAATGATTCAACTTAACTTCAGGACGAAGTACCTTAAAGAGGGGGAGTATGTATGTAATTCATTGTCATAATAATGATGATAATAATACAAATAAATAAATAAAATAATATCAATATATAAGTAAATAAATAATAAAGAAAAGATAATAATAATAAATAAGTAATAAATAATGAAGAAAATATAATAATAATAATAAATAAATAAAATAGTAAATAATAAGTTGAAGTTATATATATATATATATATATATATATATATATATATATATATATATATATATATATATATATATATAAAGTTAACAAAATGCAACAATAAATAAATAAGAAAGACTTATATTAAGAAAAATGTTGAATTAAGTAAACTTAAAACAAAGGAATAAAAGTTGGCATGTTGACACATGGATTGTGTGCATGCAAATATCTTTCCAATACTTTTCCATTTTTGGAACCGACGGAAAGGGGGCTGAGAAGCATTCATTATTTCTCATGGAAGAAGAGTGTTGTGAGGCAAAGGATTTCTTGGCAGTAGTTGTTTATTGAGAGCTCGACAATGACCAGTTGTAGAAAGATTATGTGTAGCTAAGCCTACGATTGGGTGGAGAGTCGTCCCCAAAAATTTGTTGCGGTTAGCGGGATTCAAATAGCATTGAACTCTAAAATCACAAGTAAGGAATATATTCACTACAAGGAAGTCGTCTCTACTCCTATTTTTGGAAATTATATGCTAATTATTTGAATATGTTGGCATTATTACTAATGTGTTGTCCTTGATTGAAACCTACTTAATAAAGATGAACTTGATGTCAACATTGATGATTGTGGAATTAATACATATTGGTACAAAAGCTACATATTATATGAACACATAATTGACAGTTTAGAGACAGATGGATGATTAAGGTGAAGTTTGAGAAAGTATACACAGATCCTATGAATAAGGGTCACGTACATATGCAGTTCTCGTACGTAAAATTCGCGTACAAAATACAAACCATGGTAATCTGGATACCAGGGGTTCTTACCATGGTATTGGCCCATAGTAATTATAGTGACAATGATTATTTGATCCCATCAAATAATACTAATGACATTACCAAGGGATTTAACTAAGGTATTGGCTAAGGCTAAAGCTATATAAGGAAATGGAGATCAAGGTGTTAATTTTGCAAGTAAATGATACATCTTTGTGTTATTTGATTTGGAACAGGTGTGCACTAGGAAGCAAGGATATGGTTTAGATTTAAAAGATCTGAAAGTGTTATGAAGACTAATGAAAATACTTGTTTGATCTATTTTGATGGTTTGATATAAATATAGTAAAGCGTATTGAGATCCAGGTTTAACAAATATTGTGAATTTCAATGAAGGTTTGATTCAGTAACTCAATATTTGTATGTTGGTTTTCTCCTGGCTTGTTGCGTACATACACATATCTGGTTTAGTAAAGTAGCATATAAATCTTGCGATAATTTAATCTATATACTGAAATATATACACTGGAGTCAGGCATGGTAGTCGTGTACATACACAGATCTGGTTTATTAAAGTAGCATATAAATCCCACAATAATTTAATCAGTATACTGAAATATATACACAGGTGTCAGGCATGGTAGTTGCGTACATACACTGATTTGTTTTATGGAAGTCGCATATATATGTTAGGGTTCGCAGTGTGCTTTGATGATGACACTTGATGAGTTCTACTCTGTATTATGTAGTCTATCAATGATGTATCTATCTTGATGATCTGTGTATGACAATGATGATTAGGTTGATTGATTGGAAACGATGCTACAATGTGGGGGCATGTGATTGATTCATTAGTCTGTGATTGATCTATGTATGGTCCACTGATTGATTCAATATTACAATTATTAATGATTCATTTTCTAGTAGTTTAAGATATGTATGTAGGTGTTATACAGAGGAAGCACGTACATACGCGAGTTTTATTCAGGACAATCATGTACATATTCAGATAAAAAAAAAATTGGTTGGGTTTTGGATTCAGTGGTTTGATCCTTTGGAAATTCAGTTGATTTACAGTGCTTCAGTGACTCATATTCAATATTTTAGTTTCTCATGTCAGTTTGAGTTTATTGTTGATATGGGTCCAGTTTGAAAATATGATGAAAGGTGACCTACAAGTTGTTTGATGAATTTTTGACATGTGGATCCAATTTGAAACATTATGAAAGGTGGTCCACAAGGATCTGAGGGTTGCAACCTTCAAAAAGGGGGTAGGAGCTCTCTTCTCGTAGGAGTCAGTAAAAAAGTTTAGGGGGTTTTGGCTCCCTTCCAGTGGGTACTGGAGAATGAGTGGAGGTTGTAGCCTCATGCAGGTGAGTTCCTGCATACATGTATGATTCTGGATCAGTACAAAAATGTAATGAATAATGTATTTATTTATTAAGAAAGAAGAAAAAAGACAAAAATAATGGTGGTTTTCTCCCACATTTGGTTTCCACCTAAAATCCTGGTGTTCTATATGTGTTTCTTATATGCTGTGATATTTTTCTGTACTTTTCTACATACTGGAAAATATTTATTTACTGATGCAATGGTTAAAGATAATTATTTGATGGAACACATGAAAAATTAGTAAACTGGATATACACTATTTTCCTTCTCTGAAGTCACATACACACAAAAGTTTCTTTAAGAACAATAGTGTACATAATTTTGTATATACAATTGACATTTAAAGTGAATTAAAATATTGATTCACCCCCACACCTCCCCCCCCCTTTAGTATTTTTCACAACAATTAGTATTGGAGAAAGTCCCTTAGAAGAAACTTAATCACTTAAAGGGAGATCTATCAATATGAGCAACCAAGAGGGAGTATCTTTTATTAGGCCACCTTTGTTTAATGGAACTAATGTTATATTTTTGAAAATCAGAATGAGAGTGTATTTGCAAGTAATAAGACCAGATGTATGGGAAATTATTGAAGGTGGATATCAATACCCGACCGCCATTCCCATAAATTATGCAGGGAAGAAAAAGTATGAGATCCATGTGAAGGATGTAAATTCTATTTTTGGAAGTTTGGTTGAATATGAGTTTTTGAAAGTTATGCAGCTGAACACCGCAAAGGCTATATGGGAAAAGATTGTTCAAAGCTATGAAGGCGACACTAAGGTAAAAAACAATAAACTTCAAACATTTAGAATTCAATATGAGACTCTTAGAATGCATGATGATGAAAGTATTGCAAGTTTTTTCCTTAGAGTAGACGAAGTTGTGAATTATATGAAAAATCTTGGTGACAAAATAAAGGATGCTATTGGGTTTAAAATATTTTGAGATCACTAACTCCAAGGTTCTAATCCAAAGTTTCCACTTTTGAAGAAATGCGGGATGTGAAGAATCTAACTATTGAACAACTCCATGGAATCTCAACAACTTATGAGATGAGAAAAGGGGGTCCATTAGATATTAGAGAAGCAACATCCAAAGCCACAAATAAAGGGAAAGAAAAAGGAGAGACTAAGGAAACAAGTTATGTTTCAGATGAATTTTTTTTTTTTGTGAAGAAACTCCAAGTAGGAACTGGCAAGTTCAAAGGTAAGCTTCCTTTTAAATGTTTTGCCTATGGAAGAATAGGTCACTATTACGCTAAATGTCCTTATAAATAAAATAACGAGAAAGGGACGAATGTTCCAAAGAGGAATGTTAAAAGAAATTTTAATAACAAGAAATTTGTTTATACTCTTGAAGACAATGAATATTCTTCCTACAACAATGAGGATGATGAATCAGATCAAGATTATCCTTTACTTATGGATTTTGAAGAGCAATGTGCAGATGAATCTAATGATGTCTTTATGGATGCTCTAAAAGAAATTGATAGACTCAGGTTTATAAACAAGAATCAAGAAAATGAAATCAATATGTATAAGGAAAACACTCTTGTTGAAGAGATAACTTAGCTAAAAACATGTCTAGAAGAAGCTAAATTAGTAAATAAGCTTTGAAGAAACAAGTTCTAGAAAAAGAAAGGAACTGTGAAAACTTAGAACTTGAAATTACAGGTCTAAGAAAGGAACTTGAAAAAACAAGGGCTCTAAATCTTAGATTTTCTAAAGGATATGAGACTTTAGAAGAAATCATTAGTGTGCAATGATCTCCTCTAATCAAGACATGCCTTGGATACAATCAAAACCTATGAAATCTTCTGAAATGGGTACAAGAAGATACATCAATGCGGTAAAAGAAAGCAATCATGAGAATTATAGGCCTCAACAAAAGAATGAAGGATCAAATCCTTCCCATGCAAAACAACCTTATCATGAAAAAAAGACAAACTACTTAAGAAGGTATTATAATCCCAGGTATTCTTACTTCAATGGTCAATGATTCAATTATCACAATTTTGGTCACAAAGTAGTTCATTGTGTTTCTTATAAAACAATTATGAATAGAGAAGCAAGAAAACAATAGAATGAGATTGGGGAAAATAAATATTCCTATAATTTTTTCTCACCTCTTCAAAATGAAATTGAATGTTCTATTTGAAATAAATTTGGTCATAAAGAAAATGAATGCAAAAGTAGGATGAAGAAATCTTACGAGAATGAAAAAAAAGACAATATTACCAAAGGTATGGAAAAAGAAAATTATTGCCTTTGAAAATTGTGATCTAGCATTATATGCAAGCGATCAAGAAAATATATGGTACATTGACATCGGATGTTCAAAGCATATGAAAGGTGGCAAATATAAGTTTGTTTCTTTTAATGAAATAAAGAAATAAAATAATATGACTTTTGGTAATAAGTCACCTATTTCTATCGAAGGGAAAGGAACTGTATTTTTAAAGAAAAAAGGTCAAGGCTATAAATGTATTATTTGTTGATGGGTTAAGACATACTTTGTTCCATGTTATTTAGATGTGTGATCAAGGGCATGAAGTAATTTTCATTCAAAGATTTGTGTGGTAATAAATCTGGATACATGCAAGATCATAATAAAGGGAACGAGAACTCCAGGCAATGTCTATGTCTTAGAAGACATCCAATAAAACTGTTATTTGATAAAATATAAAGAAAGATGGCATTGGAATAATAGGTTGGGGCACCTTAGCTTTTATCAATTATACAAATCAAGTAGGATGGGAGCAGTTCGTGACTTACCCAACATCTCTCCACTTGAAAATAACATATGCAAATCATGTTAATTTGGTAAGAAAACTAGAGTTTGGTTTAAAGCTAAAGAAGGTACTTCAAGTAAGCCACTTGAACTTATTCACAGTAATTTATGTGGTCCTATGAGAAAGAAGCCTCCTTGTGGTGAAAAATACTTTATATTATTCATTGATGACTTTGCAAGAATGTTTTGGATTGGCTTACTACAATATAAAGATGAGGCTTTTGATAATTTTAAAGTATTCAAGGCTTTGGTAGAAAATGAATTAGACCTAAAAATCAAATGTATTAGATCTGATAGAGGAGAAGAGTTTATATCAGATGAATTTTTCAATTTTTGTGAACAACATGGCATCAAAATACAATTTTCCATAGCTAAAACTCAACAAAATGAAGTGGGAGAAAGAAAGAACAAGACAGTTCAAAAAATGGCACGTGTGATGCTTGATGAGTTATAAACACCTCACACCTTCTTGGGAGAAGCAATACATACAACCATGGATATACTTAACAAATCTCATGTTTGAGTAAACAATGATAAAAATCTACATGAACTCTGGTTTGGTAAGCTTGCAACTGTCAAACACTTTAGAATTTTTGGAAGTAAATGTTTCATAAATAAAAATGATGATAAGCTTGGAAATTTGAATCTAGAGCTGATGTAGGAATCCTACTTGGATACTCCTCTAGAAGAAAATGATATAAATGTTACAATAAAAGGCTTCAAAATATTGTTGAATGCATAGATGTTGTGACTGATGAAGCATCCACATGTACCAAAAGGGAAGCACAAGCATATCACAAAACTCTCCCTACTACAATTCAAGAAATCGTAGGAGAAGAAAGAGAAGCATCGAAAGAAGGAAATGGAAATGCGAATATGTTAGAAAAGACACCATCAAGGTATGTTCAGAAAAATTATCCTGAATCTCAAATTCTGGGTAATAAGGAAGCATGAATACAAACTAGAATAAATTTTGTTGGGAGTTCTATTCACTTAGCCTTACTATCCACAATTGAAACTCAAAATGTGAATCAACCAAGCAAAAGATGAATTTTTGGTTAAAGAAATGCATGAAGAAATTGATCAAATAGAAAAGAATCATACATGGGAACTAGTACCAAGGCCTCATGATAAAAATGTAATTGGGACAAAGTGTGTGTTCAAGAACAAACTAAATGAAAATGGAGAAGTAATTCAAAACAAAGCAAGTCTTGTATGCAAAGGCTATGTCAACAAGAAGGGATAGAATTTGAAGAGACATTTGCACCTGTAGCAAGGCTAGAATCCATAAGAACGTTTCTTGGATTTTATAGCTTTCATAAATTTAAAGTATATGAAATGGATGTTAAATCTACAATTTTAAATGGGGATCTAGAAGAATAAGTTTATATTGAACAACCTGAAGGATTCATTCTCAGCAATGATAAAAATATTGTTTGCAAACTTAAGAAGGAATTGTATGGGTTAAAACAATTTCCTTGTGCATGGTATTATCATCTCGACAAGTATCTTAAACAACAAGGTTTCAAAAAGGGGTTTGCAGATAGCAATTTATATATCAAATTTGATAAATGCCAACTTTTGATAGTGGTTGTTTATGTAGATGATATCATATTTGGAAGCAATGTTGAATCTATGAGTCAAGGATTTGCTTCAACTATGCAAAAAGAATTTGAAATGTCTCTACTTGGTGAACTAACATACTTTCTTGGTCTTCAAGTTCTACAAACCGAAGATGGCATCTTCCTTTCTCAAACTAACTATCACAAAACAAATTATGAAGAAATATGGGATGAAAGATTGTAAACATGTATGCACACTAATGGTAACAGGTTGAACTCTTAGTCAAAATGATGAATCTCCTTTAGTTAATCAACCAGAATACAAATCTATGATTGGATGCTTGATCTATCTTACAGGTACAAGACTAGACATTATGCATGCAGTTGGCATAGTTGGAAGATTTCAAGAAAATCGTAAGGAAACTCATCTCCAAGCAGTTAAGAGAATATTTAAGTATCTACAAGGCACTCAAGATTTTGGTTTATGGTATCCCAAAAATGTAGACTTTGCACTTCATGCTTACCAAGATGCAAATTGGGCAGGTAATATTGATGACCCCAAAAGTACTAGTGGAGGAGCATTTTATTAGGGACCTCTCTTAGTTTCTTGGTTCAGTAAGAAACAAAGTTCTATCGATTTATCTACTCATGATGTAGAATATGTTGCTATTGCATCTTTTTGTTCCCAATTTATATGAATGATCCAAACATTGAAATACATTCAAGTAATGTGTCCTCAACCTGTATCTATTCTTTGTGGCAATACTAGTGCCATAAGTATCTCTAAAAATCACATCATGTGCTCAAAAACTAAGCATATTCCAATCAAATACCATTTTCTAAGAGAGAAGGTGCTTGAAAAAAAGGTCAAACTGGAATATGTTACTTCAAAGGAACAAGTTGCAAACATATTTGCAAAGCATCTTCCATGTGATTCCTTTGAATATCTCATATATAAATTAAGAATGATTATGGTCTCTTCACTCTGCTAGTTGCTCTAACATGTATGTCATGTTCAAGGGGAGTTGTTACCGTAAACTCCTATAATTTAATTTATGTATGCATATGGTATGAAAGAGAGTCAATATACATGATTTTTGAATTAGATAGTCATGTATACCTCCTAGTAATGGAAAAGGAATGGCACAAATTCATGGGGAGATTCCTATATGCTTTCAACATTTTATTGTTGGTATTATGGTTCTGACATTGGTTTGCTACAGTCTATTGGTGATGCTCTTATGCTGCTTAGGAATGATGATGGGTTCATGATAGTGTTAGAATGGATGTTGTTTGAATATTTTTTGGTTGATCTAATGAATATAATGCGATAAGAAATGATGGTGAAAAGTTGGCTCAGGTTTATGGGGAGCATCTGACCATTGTTGGCATTATGGTCTCTTGAGCATAATGATCTTTATGATGAAATTGATGCTACACTGTCATGTCTTTCATTACTTCTTGATGTTGAGGATGTTCATGCTACTATCATCATGACTTCTATGATTTTTTTATCAGATGTTTATGTTGGAGATTCCTATATGGTGGATGGTGGTTTCTTATGACTATCATGGTCCTATTACCTGATTATTGAGGTACCTATTCTTGGTTGTAAGTGTCATATATGTATCTTGATCTAAAGGTCATGAAAACACCCATGTTATAAATATTTGTAGCATTCAGTCATGTTTGGGATTTTGGGATCAAGTCGTGTTATGTATGTAATCCCATTATGTGGGGACATTGATGTAAATATTTTGGTCCAATATGTAAACTCAATAAGTTGGGTAATTGATATAAGAGTCATTGGTCATAGGAAAGGTCATTTTTGGTTGAGTCATCAATCCTTGTACTCTATTAATATCTTTAAAAGGTTCGACATATGCTCAGGGGGAGCATGATCAGTATGCAATTTTCATTTAGCATATAAACCCTACAACAATCAACTCTACAAGGGACATCCTTCATTGAGCCCGGTTTAGCCCTTCGCCCTTGACATCAAAGAGGGAGATAAGTCTTGATGTTTGTAGGTTTGTTTGATGGTATTTACAGGTGTTGACCAAACACCAAAGTTGTTGTTATCAAGTCAAAAGGGGGGAGATTGTTGGAATTATTACTAATGTGTTGTCCTTGATGGAAACCTAATTAATAAAGATGAACTTGATGTCAACATTGATGAATATGGAATTAATACATATTGGTACAAAATCTACAGATGCTATGAACAAAGAATTGGCAGTTCAAAGACAAATGGATGATTAAGGTGAAGTTTGAGAAAGTATACACGGATCCTATGAAGAAGGGTCACGTACATACACAGTTCCTGTAAGTAAAAGTCACGTACAGAATCTGAACCATGGTAATATGGATACTAGGGGTTCTTACCATGTTATTGGCCCATAGTAATTAGAGAGACAATGATTATTTGATCATGCCAAAGAATACTAAAACCATTACCAAGGGAATTACCTAAGGTATTGGCTAAAGCTAAATCTATATAAGGAAATGGAGATGAAGGTGTTAAGTGTCAAAGTAAATTATCTATATTTGTGTGATTTGAATTGGAACATGTGTGAACCAGGAAGCAAGGAGATGGCTCATATCTGACAAATTTGAAAGTGTTGTGAAGATTGATGAAAATACTTGCTTGATCTACTTTCATGGTTTGATATAAATATAGTAAAGCATGTTGAGATCTAGGTTTAACATATATTGTGAATTGCAGTGAAGGTTTGATTCAATAACTCAAGATCTGTATGCTAGTTTTCTCCTGGCTTGTCGCATAAATATGCAGATCTAGTTACGTAAAGTAATGTATAAATCATATAGTAATTTACTCAGTATACTGAAATATATGCATAGGTGTTAGGCATGGTAGTCGCTTACATACACTGATTTTTTTTATGGAAGTCACATATATGTTTTAGGGTTTGTAGTGCGCCTTGATGATGACACTTGATGAGTTTTGCTCTATTTTCTGTTGTCTGTCAATGATGTCTCTATCTAACAATGATGATTGGGTTGATTAATTGGAAATAATGTTGTAGTGTGGGGATCTATGATTGATTAAGTAATCTTTGATTGATTTATGTATGGTCCAGTGATTGATTCAATATTACAATCATTCATGATCCAATTTTCATTAGTTTTAGTATTTGTACGTAGGTTTTATACAGAGGAGGCACATAAATACGCGATTTTTATTCAATACATTCGCGTACATATTCTGATATTTGTTTTTTCTAGTTGGGTTATGCATTCATTGCTTTGATCCTTCAGAAATTTAGTTGGTTTACAATGCTTCAATGACTTAAATTAAATATTTCAGTTTGTCATGTCAGTTTGAGTTTATTGTTGATATGGGTCCAATTTGAAAATATGATGAAAGGTGGCCTACATGTTGTTTGATGATTGTTTGATAGGTGGATCCAGTTTGAAAAATTATAAAAAGTGGTCCACAAGGAGCTGACGGTTGCAACCTTCAAAAAGGGGGTAGGAGCTCTCTTCTTGTAGGAGCCAGTAAATAAGTTTAGGGGGTTGTGGCTCCCTTACAATGGGTGCTGGGGAATGAGTGGAGGTTGTATCCTCCTGCAGGTGGGTGCTTGTGTACTAGTAAGAGTCTGCATCAATACAAAAATGTAATGAATAATCTCTTTATTTAATAAGAAGAAGACAAAGACAACAACAACGATGGTTTTCTCCCACATTGGTTTTCCACCTAAAATCTCAGTGTTCTATGGTGTATCTTATAAGATGTGATTTTTTTATGTACTTTACTTACAGGGTAAATGTTAAGGATGGGAATTTATCTTAAAGTTTAGAAACCTTGGCGTATCTTACTAGTTCCTAATATGAAAATGGTAAAATTCTTGGTGATATTCTTGTAGAAATATTTAGATTTCCAATGATTTTATATTAGGAGATATATTATTTTAGCGAATTTTAAGGTAAAATAATGGTGTACTATAAAATTTAGGTGAATCACATGGAAAATTAGCCCACATACAAATATTAGCCCCTAAAATTTTCACTGTTTACTGCATACTGGAAAGATATTTATTTAATGATGCAATGGTTAAAGATAATTATCTAATGGAACACATGAGAAATTAGTAAACTGGATATAAAATGTTTTCCTTCCCTGAAGTCACGTACATACGCATGTTTCTTTAAGAATATTAGCATACATAATTTTGTATATAAAGTGGAAAGTTAAAGTGAATAAAAATACTGATTTAACCCCCCCCCCGCACCCCCCCCCCCCCAAATTTAGTATTTTTTCGAACAGAATAATTGTGTGTTTACTATTAATCACATAAATTAATGCAATTAGTTATATGTTTAAATGTGGGGTTGTTACAACAATATCACAAATCCTTGATTTTCTTACAAGGACCTTGTAGCCTATCCTTGTTCAACTATAACAATACTCTATCTCCCACATTAAATGACCTCTCTATTCTATGTTGATCATGCCAGGACTTGTATTTTTCATGTGACTTCTGTAGTGTCTCCAATGCCTTCATATGGATTTTCTTGATCTTCTCAACAATTTTTTTGGCGCTTAAGGGATCCCTTATAAGATCATCTATCACTCCTCCTTGCTTCCCATATGCAATATCCAAAGGTGAAGGTGGAAAATCTCCAAAACAAGTTTCAAATGGGGACTTAGTAGTAGAAGTGTGGACTACTTTGTTAAATGAGTGTTATATATATATATACCATATTTTCATCCCAAGTCTTTAGATGCTTCTAGTTGGAACTACTCAAAAGTTGCAACAAAGTCCTATTGAATACTTCTATCTTCTCATACGTCTAACGATAGAATTATGTATACCTCTTTAACTTCATGTCCCATCTTCTCCCACAATGTATTCCACAATGCATTGAGAAATTTTCTGTCCTTGTCTGAAAAAAATTCTCCTTGACATCCCAAAGTGTGCCCAAAGCTATACAAAGAACAAGTTCATTGCTTCTTGCTTGATGATAGTATTTTCACAGGGCATTAGAACACACATCTTGCTAAACTTGTAAACTACCATGACGAGGTAGTCATGTCCATTACTGGTTGTTAGTAAACCTACCAAAAAATCCATGGAAATTCTTTCCCAAGTATGAGTGGGTATAGGTAAGGGATGATGCAGACCCTGTGTTGAGTCTCCAAAATGTCGTATTTTCACCTTCTTTTCCTTTCGTTATTCCTCACATTTATCCATAATATGTTTCTCCGTTCACTATTTATCATACTATTTCCATGTTAAATATGGGTCTCCCTCATTATTTTCCAATTATTTTCATGCATTTTAAGAAAATTTGTGATTAAGTATTAGAACATTAATATATTTTCATAATATATCTCAAAAGTTGTGTGAGCCTTGTAATGTGTAGGAATTTTTCAAAGATATTTGAGGATATAATTATTCAAGCTCATTTCAAGGAGAAGATAATGGATATCTCATCCAAGATTTGTGTGAGGATTGTAGGGATCATATTTTGTAATTATGGAAATTGTTCAAAGAAAAGTGGAGTTGTATTTATGAGTTACTTATCTCTTTTTCAAAGCAACTCATATGTATAAATATGAGTGCTCTCTCTCTCTCCAAGAAGGGAAGAAAGTAGTAGGAAAAACTTGAGACTTTGAGATTCTTATTTTCTGAAGATAATTCAAGACACAATTTATCATTTTCTTGTGCATATGAGTTGAATAAGTTGTTGTAGCTAAGAATTTCTTCAAGTGTGCAAGGCAAGGGTGGAGGGCCCCCACACCAAGCTAAGTACACTTCTTGGCTAATTTAGCTTAATTTTCATGAACTAGTTTTGCTTCAGACTTGTTCAGTTATTTAGATGAATGAATATTTATTATGTTTGCTAATGAATTTTGGTTTACTTCTAATTTGCATATGAAGGGACAAACAAGTGTTTAAGTTAAACCCTCCTTCTATCTGATCCAAGAACCATAACTAAAATTCATCTTATTTTCTGAATGTATAGTTTTAATTACAATAGTAACAATGATGAATAGAATTGTAAAGAAGGACAACATGGACCTCCTCAATTAGAAGCCTCTTCTCCTAATTTTTATGCAACATAAACTATTTTCCATCAGTTATTTGGTTTCTCTTCATGAAAGTAGTATTGTGGGGAAGGACAAACGAGATCTCCTAAGTTAGAAGCCTCTTCCCTCACTTATTAGATATTGAATCAGAAACTACTTAGTTAGGTTTTATATTTGTAATATGCATTTCTTCTATAGTTGACTACATCTGAAATCCATATATTTTGGACATGCTTCCAAGTTTACAAACCCGGATTGATAATTAAATACTTATGTTAGTTTACTCAGTAAATTGACCCAACACCCTGTTTCATATTACTATGCTTGATAGTATAACAAAGAATGCATACTATTATGCCCTTAGCTACATCTTCTTGCATATTGGGATGATATACATACCTATGCAAGTTGGCCACTATCTTCCCTACACTAAAGTGCCTTGCAACCTTGGAAGTGTGAGCGTGCCTTGCAACCTTGGAAGTGTGAGCCTCTCTAATTGGCTGCAGTTTCTCACCTTTAGGAACACATAACATATCCAATATATAGAGTAACCCTTCTATGAGATGCTAATGAAGTGTGTTGTCACCATCGTGCACATGACTACGAATATGTAACCACTGAAATACCTCCTTGAAGTATTCATCCTCTTAATATTCCTCTCTATTTTCATCATGAGTGAATGGATCCATGTGCATAAGAGTTCCTAAAGATGTGAAATTTGATGTTGGTGGCCATGAAATCACATCAAACAACTTGTTTGTGATACCCTTCTTATACTTGATCACTAAATGAAATTGTTGTAGAAACCCCATCCACTTGTAATGCCTATTTTTATATAGCTTACTATAGGCATATCGATACTGTAGTGGCTGGTGATTTGTGTGGATTATTATCTCCTTTATCATCAAATAATCTTTCCACTTCTTCACAACTTGCACCAGGGCATAAATCTCCCTATCATAGGTAGGGTAGCTAAGAACTTCCCATTGAAATACTTCACAATGTTAGCATACATGCCTTCATCCTTGCAACAAGACTGCTCCCATAGCATATCTCCTTGCAGTCTATCTCCACTTTGAAGGGTTGTTGTAAGTTTGGTAATTCCAGAACTGGTGTTGGAATGATATTCTTATTTAACTCCTCAAATTCCCTCTATTGTCCCTTTCCCCATTGGAAACACTTTCCATTTTCTATTATGTCATGGAGTGGTGTTGCTACTATTAAAAATGAGGCTACGAATCTCCTGAAGTATTGTGTTGCTTCAATGAAACTCCTAACCTAAAAAGCATGAGTAGGCACTAACTACTTCATGATTTCCTCCATCTTGGCAGGATATATCTTTTTCTCTCCTCCACATATCGGATACCCCAAATACACTAAATACTGTTGTGAAAACTCACACTTCTTGAAATTTTCTAGCAAATGTTGCTTCTTTAATGTCTCTAGCACATGCGTTAAATGTGATATTTGATCCTCCTAGGTAGTCCTTATAAACATAACTAGTGCATTCCAGAGGCCAAATATCATGAATAACCTCTCATACAAACCTTGCCTAGTTTTCAAGGTGATCTTCCAGGTATCTTCTTCTTTGATTCCAAATTAGTGATATCCAGGCTTTAAGTTCATCTAGGTGAAGTATTTGCCTTGTTACAACTAATCCAACATATAATATATCCTAGGTAGACATATTCTTGAGCATAGTTCTTTTAACATCATATATTTGATACAAATATGCCAAGTCTCACCCTTCTTGGGAACAATGATGATGGGTGACCCACATGGAGAGGTACTTGGTTGAATGATGCCTAGTTCCAATAGTTACTACAACTGCATATTCACTTCACTTGCTTCTATAATGGACTACCTATATAACCTAATGTTTTCAGTGGGGATTCCAACAATCGCTGGATATGATGCTCCACTTCCCTCATAGGTGGTAGTCCCTTAGGATCCTGGAACACATCCTTGTATCCTATAGAAACTCTTCCAGTTGTCATTTATGTTTCTTACTACACCCCTCCAAAGATGAATTTTCCTTCACTGAATATTCTACATATTGATGTTCTCTTAAATTTTAAAATATACTTCTTGTTAAAATTGATAAATTTCTTGGCTTGGTTGGCACTTACCACTGAAATCTTGGACTTTCCCTTGTGTATGTTGAAGGTGAAGTATTTTCCATCCCCAATGAGGTGGTATTGGTTTTATATCCGCATGAAGATTGCATATCGCATGTACATATGGGGACTTCCAAATACCACTCCACATACATCAAGGGGAATTACAACCAGTTCTACTTCATCAATAAAATGAACACTAATAGTAAATCATATTTTTCACTATTTGGCTACCTTTATTTCCACATCCTTCTTTACCCATCCTAATGGATATGGGCATGGATGATCATGAAATTATGATCCCAATTTTTCGACCATCTATGTCGCAATGAGATTCACCTATGATCTTGAGTTGAACAAAGCATCAACATTTTTCTTTTTGACCTGTATCTTTATATAGAAGAGTAGTATTTTTGTTCTCTTCCTATTGCTGAACACTACTCAGATGCACCTCCTTATGCATTTATTACAAATGATATTCTCATCCATGCTTGAGCTACTTATGACTTGGTTGCTCTACTTAGTGGTCATGGGGTTCTTCTTCTTTTCATATTTATTTTTATTCTTTAGATTAAAATTTGGATGCAACTTCCAACACTTCTCCTTTGTATCACTGTCAACGTTACAGTGATTGTTGGGATCTTTGCACTTGTGTGCTATGGATACCTTATTTTTATATTTTCCCCATTTCTACTTCTTCTTCCCCTCCTTAGAAGCATCTTGGTGCTTGTTATGAAGGAAAATCCTCTCTGCGGACAGAGACGATCCCTCTAGACCTAAAGTGGGTCTAGTAACAACATGGAACAATTAGAAACGTACTTTCCTAGATTGTAAATGCGTCCAGATTGCGAATGGATCACCTACCTCAATCTGATGCTAATTCCCGTTTGAATCCTTTGGTCCTTCGCATTCCGTGGTCAGATATTCGCTGCTACCGTCGCTTGGTTACTTGTACAAAGGACCAAAACGACAACAAACGTGAAATAATAACATATATAATGCATATACAACCTACTTAGCTAATCAAGGAAAACTAAGAATCCAATCACACATTAAGACAAGAATGGAAAGCACGAACCAATCGTATTATATTAAAATAGAGAGGGGGAGTTACAACCTGCACCTTGATGTCGCAGCTCTCCTTCGATGGTGATCAGAAATTGGATCAAGGCCTAAAATTAGCTAAAATTTCAAAGTGCTCAAAATTGCTTCAAACATGAACGACCGGATATATTTCGTCGGTAGGATTCCAACGCAACTCAATTCATCAAAATCCGAGTTCGTATGACTAAGTTATCGTCTGCTGTTCGTTTTCCAAAACATGCAAAAAAAGGAGCAGAACAGGTACAGTGATGATGTGGCAGGTACAATCAGCATTGCAGGGAATATTCTCCAGAGTGCAACCAGTGGCACTGTGACAAGTGTCATCTCCAGATTCACCAGATGGGTTAGTGAAGGGAGAAATTTTCCAATAACCTCCAATATTCTTCCTAAGTTTGAATTTGATTTTTTTTTTAAGGTTGGAGTACAACCCAACCAGAGGGCGCCATGTGTCCTCTCTGGTGGGCCCTCTCCAACTCTTGGGTCGAATTATTGTTTCACATTTAAAGTTGCATATTTAGGTCGAATGGTGGAATTATCATTGCACATTAAAGTTTATATGGTGCAATAATATATATATATATATATATATATATATATATATATATATATATATATATATATATATATTTTTTTTTTTTTTTAAATTTTTTAAATTTTTTTTTTTTTAAACCACCTCTCGGTAGAGTTCAACCAAACATGGAGAAGCCCTTAACTAAAGTTGACGAAGATCCAAACCTGGTGGAGTCTCCAGGTTTGGTGGAGGATGCTCATTATAAATCCATGCAAAATTTGTATGGCGGAGTGGGGGTCGAACCCACGACCTTCCGCCTGCCAACCGCGCGTTACACCAACTCTTCTACTCAGTGGTTATTAACCACTATACTCGCTGCATAAATTTATCATTTGCAAGTCCGACAGTTGGGGGTTGGAGGGGGCCAGGCTTCTCCCCATATGACCAAAAGCCGAAAACCAAGCGCCAAGACGAATGAATGACAGAGTTATTAAACCCATTTAATTAAGTTTTAAATGTGGTTTAACCACGTTAAAATGTGATTAGTGATAAATGCGCTTATCACTTTAAACTACACTTATCCACCCGATAAACACTGCTTAACGCTAATCTAATCATAGCTTAAACTGGGGGCATGTTTGGTGGAGCGCGCCAGATTTGGTGGAGTTCCACTTTTAGTGGACTTAACTGGCAGTCCACCAAATTTAGTGGCAGTTTACTAGGCCTGGAGTAAATGAGGCCTATCTTGGGCAATATTCGACCAAATTGAGCTCATTAAAAGTCATTCTTAGCATTTTGGCATGTTGGGAATCTATTGGAATAGGTTTCAGAGGTAGAGGAGGACTTCTTAATGGAGTTTTTCCCACTTGAATATTTTTTATGCCCAAGGTAACTAGGAGAGGAGGCCATGTCTAGATGACCTGAAGTCCAAGTGAAGAACTAGAAGAGACTACTTAGGGGTTTAAGGATGTTTTGAATCCAATGGTAACTTCTATTTTATGTTTTGAACACATATTTAAGGTCAAATTTCAGGTTTGGCAAGGAGGGTGTATGGATCATTCAGCCATTTGAAGCAATTTTGAAGTTGTGGATCAAGGAGGAGACCTTGTAGGGGTTGTTGTCATTTACATAACTGTTGTTGCAACAGCTATGGCCAACATGGTTCAATTCTGGTTTTATTTCTTCATTCATTAAGTTTAGGACGATATTTTATGTATGCTTCAATGTGGAATTGGAGTGTATTTGTGAGGGTTTCTATCACTCATTGGTGAGGTATAGATCATCTCTGTAGGAGGTTGTTGTATTGTTGTTATATGTGAGAGTTATTTGCAGGAGAACATCATATTGAGGGGGTGATAGCCACATAATAAGGCAATATACTGATAAGTACCTTTGTTCACCAAATAGAAGAGTGGTCTAGTCATGTTGACATGCCAAGGAGATGTAGCCCAGGCGGGGTGAACTCCTTCATCAAACTTCTTGTCTTATGGTTTGATGTATATGTATTTTCAGTTGTTGATGTTGGCATGTTCTTTTCTACTACATTTAAACATTAAAATCCTGGAAGCAACCTGCTCATTACTCATAAAACCATGCACATAAGTAACACATTTATTATATGGATGAGGGAGCTTGCATAGCATTAACAAGTTTTCCCTCATTTCAGATCAGACGGTTCTTGATCTAGGCACGTCTCCAAAGTGCTCTTTCAACTTGATGTGAGGTTAAAAGGTCTCAACTCTTGCTCAGTGTCTATAGCGACAAAAGGTTTCTCTGCTCTTCTTCTAACTCTGTTCTAACTAGTAGAGCTATGGGAGATTTCCCATTACATAGCAAAGGATGAGGGAGCATGGATCCACTTTAGGTGGGGAAATGGGTTATCCCTTTGGGTGGCTCCACTTTTGTAGGAACAAAGAGGCAAAAGGGAGAAACTCGGCTCTATCCTTAGAAACAAACAAACCAGTCTCTGCCACGAAGCTTCCAGATCTCGAAGCTTCACTTCCATTTTTAAAAAACTTCACAGAAGGGGATCGGCATGAGTATGAGCTTCATTCCAACGTGATTGGTGCAACCCTAGACCAAAAAGAGGCCATCGACGTGAGCAAGACATGAAGAGGGTGCGTCGCTCCAGATAACTAGGTTTACAAGGAGCTGCTTCAGGAATGGCCAACAATGAGTTTATTCTTTGCGTTGAAGAGGATATGAAGGCATATTTTCATGATGAAAACAAGCACAGGCGTCACTATTAAGGGTCTCCAGGATCACGAACGGGGAGTACAAGTACAGCGACAAATTGTTGTGTAACAATGTGTGTTGTATTTTCTTTAATGATCGTTGTTTTTATGTGAACTATTTTGCTAACTAACTAAAAAATCATTCCTTTCTCTCATGTGTCTCTCTTAGGTTAGTACTATTACTTCCATTCAAGGACTCACTCTTGTCTCCCTCTCATGAAAGCCCCCTTCTACACATTGAAATCGTTGTCTCACAATGGCAACTTACTTGCTTGTTTAAGGGTTATGTATATAATCTCTTATGTTATCCGTTGAAACCAAGGTGAACCTTAAGCTATGGTGGCTAGGCCAATACTCTATATGAGGCTCCTTCTCCAAACAGTGTGAGGCCTAATTGGGACTTCACATCAGGCAGACCCCCTGTATGTTGGTGGTATCCAACACCGTCAACATTCTAGTCCTATAAGGAGGGCCATATGACAAGTTGTGCCCATTGAGTATGTTTTTAATCTCTTATATTAAATGGCTCATCGCAAAATCATAATCCCGAAGTGCTTTTCTAGCCTATCTCCTGGTGAACTTTTCATCTATGAGGAACAATTTTATGACTTGTCTCAATTTAGGTTTGATGGCCAAGGTGGTACAGTCATAACTAAACATATATCTGATGTTCTTGGTTTTTGTAAATGTCATGAAATCAATGATGAAAATGTTGTATGTGTACTATTCAGCCCCACACTTGAAGATCGATTTAACTGATTGTGTCATACCTTACCAACTCCTTCTATTCATTCATTTGATCAATTCCTTAACAATATTCATCAAGATTTTGATAGGTATGATTACTGATATGTTTTTAAGAGAATTAATCAACTAAGAATGAATCCTATTGAGTCAATTGAGTATTTTGCTAATCGGTTCCTTCACTTATGTTATGAATTTCCTAAAGAATATACGCATTGGTATTTCTTTAAAAAAAAACAAATGTTTGGTTCATATCTCTTTACATGGTGAATCTAACCGCCTGATCATTATGCTCTCCCAAATCTTCTAAATCATGAGGCACCTCTAATTTCATAGGAGGAACCTACCATTCCTTTCATTCCTTATCCTCCTCCTTTTCCAGTGCAATTTGGGTGCCTCCTTGTGATGATATTGATGTTGGGAA
The DNA here is from genome assembly GCA_034641835.2 of Pinus albicaulis. NCBI lineage: Eukaryota > Viridiplantae > Streptophyta > Pinopsida > Pinales > Pinaceae > Pinus > Pinus albicaulis. Next base: position 347,819,068 of record CM076580.1, read on the forward strand.
ATTTGAAAATTTAGTGGTTGATCCATCTCTTCAGTCTTCATCCACTTCTTGTGACCCAAATCTAATGGAGGAAACCTTGGAATTGTTTATGAAACCAAAGGTGAATACTAATCCCTCCATTCCTCAAGATGATATTAACACCCATAAATTCAATCTTGAATCTGATTTGGTTGTTTTTTCTCCTCTATCATCTCATTCTCATAACTTCTTCCTCCTCGATCTGCTTGATCAATCTCTTTTCAACTCTTATGATTCTCAATTTGCTAATCCAGACAGTGATCAGGTGCAAGGTAGTCACATTTCATAAGTAGAGTAGAAAGGTGAGAGGTGAGGATTATTTTGATATTTCTCACCTTTTTCAAAGTCCTATGTGTCAAGATAATGTTGATTCATTCTTAGTTGATTGTGAATCTATTAATATCAATAGTCAATCAAATGAAGTTAATTTTCCTAATCCATCTAATGTCTTGGGTAACCATAATTCTTATGATGACGAATCCATTGATATACATGTTGACAAATTCCCAAGAGAACCTACTGATATTTTGATTTCTCAAGGATATTTTGATTTGAAAGACTTAGATCTAGAATCTAATTCAGTTAAAAAAGATGTTCTTTTGGGAACTTACTCTTCAAATCACTATCCCTCATGCCCTAATATTTTAAATGCATTAACTTGCGAAGAATATACTCCATTCTCTTCTATTCTATCATCTAATGAGTTGGATTTTGAATTGACACAAGGTAGTGGGGTTATCCATGAGGAAGAGGAAGGCAACGAAATCATCAAGTATCCATTCTATACCTTATCGTTTCTAGTCTTGCATGAGGATAATTTTTTTGTTCAGGTTACTCATGAGATTCATCCAATCTATCCATCCTTACATGTGAATTTATAAGACTTTTATAACTTGGGTAATCTATTTTTTAGAGTTGAAAAATACGATCAAATCAGTGATGTAGATGGCTACCATCCAGATAGTAGTGGTCTTGTTGAAATTATTGGTAGTAATTGTCCATGCACCATGCATGATATGATTCAATCTTCACAATGAAATTCTACACTCGAAAGTTTTGGGACTTGTCAGGAAGTTGAGTCACTTCAACTTTTGCTGATGGTTATGTCAGGTTCTTGTGACTCTGGTAAGGTTCTCAAAAAACTATTTTATTTGCATGGTTTCACTAAATGCAAATTCCTTCCTGAAAGCTCTTCGATATTCAGGATATAGCTCTTATAACTTTAAAGATTTGATTTTTGTCCAGATTCAAAAATTTGTTTTAGTTAGTTCATCTTCATGCAAATTTATTATATCAAACTAGGGTTTGGAGTGTATAGCATCCATGGATGCACAAGGATATGAAGTTGATCATTTTAAAGATTATCAACGGATGAAGTATTCATACCTGTCATACTCTTTTGAATATAATCATCTCCTAGTATTTCTCATGAATTTTATAATGCTAATCATTTTCTTCAAGGCATCATAAATCCTCTTCAGTGCCAATGAATGCTTGGGTTATTTGGTGAATCAAATACCTCTTCATTCACTGTATCTTGGATGGTTTCATGTGTTTTCTATACTGGAATTCCTTTTTAATTCATCCAATAATTTTGATTCTATTTTAGTTTGCAACTAGTTACAAGGAAATGGATTGTCACATTCAATATGTGAGGAAGATGATTCTATTGTTCAAATTATTTGCAAAGTTGTTCAAATTGATTTATATTTATTGTATATTGATCGAGATTCTTATCCTTAAATTGGTCCATATAATCATAATTTTTGTTCGAATAACAATAATTCAGCTGATCATTTTCCCACTAGCGTATTTGATGATAGTTGTTTCACAACATGTGATATTTTTGGTCTATTGGCTCACTATTTAGATACTTGTCAAGTAGTTGAGGCACTTCAACCTTCAATGATGGTTATGTCAAGTCTTCACTATCTTGACAAGCCTTCTGAATATGATTGGATTCATTTACCCTTACAAGATTCTCATCCTGATCCCATACCTATAATAAAAAATTTATTTTTTCAAGGAATTCAGGGTTTTCAAGAGGATGGTTTTTAATTTCATGATCCAATCTATGATTGCCTGAAAGCATCTTACTTAGAAATCCCCTTTTCTAATTATAGGTTTTGGTCATTTCCAATGTTTCATAAGCAAGAACAATGAATGAATATGCATTCACAAGAAGCTTTTGAGGTTTGATTCATTTATCTTCTAATCGAAAAGGTAAGGTTGCAGGTTGGTTAAGGATTGCACATATTTCTAGGAAGGACCTTCTACATTTTGTGCAAGTAATTCAAGTTCTTATATTTCCTTTTTCACATTTTTATATATCGGTTTTAATTGTTCTTATATTTTTATTTGAAGGTCAGGAGCAGTTATGGTGGCGTCACTGGAAATTTCATTCTACTTAGTCCTGGCCTTCTAGCTAGTTAGGCTAGGAGTAGGTCTAGTTGCATCCTAGTTTCCATTTCTACTCATCCTGCACTTTCTCTCCATTTAGTCTTTGCATTTTTATTGTTTTCTTTCTTGTTGTCTTGTAAGTTTCCTTTTGGTTCATTTCTATGTTTGTTTGTCCTTTTGATCATGTTTCCTTGTTTTGTTAGGTATTTTATGATGTGTTTGTTTAATAAGACTTTGCATGAAAGATGCTCCTTTTGGCTCAAAAAACGATGTGGAAAAACCTGAAAAGGGAATTTTGATGGTGAACAATGCTTGGCTTATATGTTACCTCTTCTCTATATGGGTTTATATGTCCTTAAAATCAATGATTTATGAACATAAAATATAGTTCGTTCCAGACGAAAAGCCTTCAATCGAACTATGAAGCACGCATCTTTTTTAGAATCCTCATTCTGACTCAAAATATTTTGAATGGTGCTTTGATCTTTCAACTCAACTGAGTGGAGAAGGGTAAGGGGATAAATTTAAAATGAGCATATTAACTTCAGTTATATTCCAAATCCCTCAAAACAAGGAACAACCTTTCTTGCTCTCAATAAGTTGAGATCCCTCTTCCACCCCTGCTGTAAATGTTTAATAAATGCTTCAAGTATATCTTTAAGAAAATAAAATAAAGGGCGAAGAAGAGAAAGGCTTCCTACGCAGAGAGGTGAAGCAAGCAACTTTGTTGGGGTACTAAACATGCCTTCTAATAGTGATGTGATGCTTGTGTTTCATTGTGGTGACTCTATCAGGATAATGGATAGGTTCTCTAACAACGGAGTGACACCGGAGAATGTCCTTAAAAAGATCGGTATACGTATTATCTTACTCCCCTATCAAAAAATTGAGGTATGACTAGTCTTATGTTGATGTGTTTCAATATGAGCAAGAATAGAAGAAAAGGGCAACTTTGAACAAGACACTATGTTGTGAGCAGCAGTTGTAAAGGCATATTAAAGAAAAGGGAAACAAAACAAAGATAAGTGTAAAGGAATTCAAAGGGTAGAAACACTTAACAAGCATAGGCATCACATAAACTATAGATTGTAGGCATATAGTGACAGTGATGTTACTTAGGTATGTTGTGTAGTAGTTTGGTTGGTCAAGTTTCGTGCATCTTCCAACATTTCCAAATGGGCGAGCTTGAAGCTAGGGCATTAGTATGCAGTTTTGGTTTTGTTAAGTTTGAGTCATTGTGTACTTGTTAATTGTATATATTTTAATGTGGGGCATTGTCCTTGGTATAGGAACCCAAGATTAGTGTTGATCTTGGTTCGAGGTAGTAAAAGTTGAAGTGTGGAGCAGGGAAGTTGTCGGGACTTAAGATCCCTTCAAATTGGATATGTAAAATGCTTCAGGCCTTAGGGAGCACTAGCTTCCTTCCAGACCTTGTTGGTAAAACCCTTGGGGAGTTTTATACTTCCTTCCAGTTCATATGGTAAATTTGTATGTAACCATACATAACGAAGCTTTGTTTAGAGCAAATCTCTTGTGCATTGTCTATGTGATTGCGATATTATTTCATGTTTTGCTTTTTTATGCTTTGAATGATTAAAATAATCTAACCAATTGTGTAAAAAGAGTGAAACACTGATTCACCCCCTCATTATTTCAAACATATGATGTTATTGATGGAGGGAGAGATAGAATGTTCTCTCCGTTGATAAATGAGAATGTGTTGAATTGTTTGGAGGTCAGAGACTTAAGTGGGTCCATTACTAAAGTTGAGGTGGTAGAGGCCACAAGGACACTAAAGACATGTACCTTTGATGTGGTTGAATTGATGGTCTTCCATGCAGTTAGCATGAAATGTGGTACGTAGAGATGGCCTAGGTAGAGGGCCAAGTGGATAGTCTTATATGACATGTGGTACCCCTAGAAGAGGCCACGTGGTCGAGTGACGTTAGTAGGTCCCCAAGGATGTCGACAATGTGTTTTATACATGGGCACATCATAAACAAAAGCCATAGAAAAACGATTTCTTCATCGGTCAACATAAGAAAATTTTGTCACAATGTGAAAGCTGGAGTGGGACATCTTATAGGAATTATAGTGGGCACATAATAAATAGAAATCATAGGACAACAATATTCCTTGTCAAATGACAATAATTTGTATGTCGCATTGCATAGGCCAAGGAGTAGAATGCTCTTTGCTAGATAGAACGACGCGATGACGCGGTAGCGTTATGGCACAATGAAATGGAAGGAAACATTTGAGACTTCAGTGAGGTTATAATGCCATGTGGGTTCCACATGGAAAGTAACTTGTTGACGTGGCAGGAGATATGGCCTATTTCAAATGGCCATAACCTTTGATTCGAGTATCGTATTTCGATAAAATTTATATTTCCAAAAAGCTCTCGAAAATTTGGACGTGATGATGTAGACCAAAGTTAATTATGCTTACATTGGTGATGAGAAAATTTTGTAACCCCGTTTCCATGAAGAGATAATGGAGGTTGGGTTAGAGCAAAGTAACACCTCCCATTCACTTAGGATTAGTCCTAGGGGGTGGGATGGAGCATTACAAATGTTTTTCATGTATTTAAGATTCCAATGAGATCTTGTTTGTTCTCATTTGGATGTTTGTAGCTGAGGTTATGATCTTGGAATGACAAGTTTCTAATTCAAGTTATGGTCTTCTAAAGGAAATTTAGTGACCGACGATTTACCCTCATGTGGAATTATGGTCCTTGATTAGAAATTTACTCTATTTATCCCACATACATTAGGGGAAGCCAACTTGCACTATCTGTAAAGGAAAAGTATCTCTTATTAAATTTAAGTGTAGAAGTAGAGAAATCCATGGAATGGAGTTCGCTTACCACAACTTATGGTCACCCAATGACCATGTTATGTTACTACCAATCAATATCAAATCGAGTTTTCTTACCACAACTTATGGTCACCCAATGACCATGCTATGTTACTACCAATCAATATCAAATCCACCACTACCAAGAGTCATCTCACGGGTGGCCTAACTCCACCATGTGTCAATGCAAGTTTCCTTCGATGATATTTCACTTCCACTTGTCATCTCCTAGAAAATTGGAGTGTGGATTGTGAATTTTCCATCACTTAATTCACTAGTGTGCATTAGGAAGTCACTACCATGACTATCCAACCTATCCCTTCTAAGTGTCAATTTGTAGATGGCTTGACCCCACAACATTACTGCAAGTTTCCTTCAATGATATGTAGTGACATGCCATGGGTGACCTAACCCCATGACATATCAATGCAAGTTTATTTTAGTGGTATGAAGTTGCCACATGTCAACACCTAGTTTGCTAGAGTGTGCATTGGAACATTATGACATGGTTTGCTAAAGTGTGAATTAGGAAACACACTAATGAAAAATGGAGGAAATGTTAATGTCACTTGTTAGTGATAATTGACCCTGCCATGTCATAGTGAAAGTATCATTAAATGTTTGGTTGTTGCCACATGTCATCCCTTAGTTCACCATAGTGTGCATTAGGAAGCATGCCAATGAAATATAGGAGATGAAATCATACTTAACATAAGGAGGCCACATGGGAAATATAGAAGGGAGGATAATTTTCCACATGTCATCCCCTTATTTGTTGGAGTGTGCATTGGAACACATGCTAGTAAAAAATGAGAGATGAAATGGTACTTAGGGTAAGGAAGTTGCATGAGTAATATCACGGGGAGGTTGTGTGAAGGTTTGTGCCATAGGAGGATTTGGTGGAGAGAAAGAAGTGTTGAGGAATGATTTTAAAACTTATGTCTAAAAACCAATTAGATCATTTACAAAGGCTATTGAAATAAATTAGCAATAACTTGGGCATATGACCTCTATTGTTCACCTCATGAAATGTTGGGTTAGGTTGATATAATTTTTTTTCTAATGAATGGTTGCAAATTGCCATGTTCTTTATTAACCTCCGTTGTTTATTCAAATAGGAAAATATCGCATTGAATCAATTTTTATGAAGAAAGAAAATGACAACATCAAAGCCTAATGCCAAACTGTCAAGGAACGTACTTTTTGGGTTATTGTAATCTACATGTGAAAATAATTTGACATCATTTGACACTCCAGATTTCAAAAATTATTTCCCGCATAAGAGAAAGCTAGATTCAAGTGAAATCCAAAAAAAACTTGATTGATGTGTGATTAATACACGTCGACATTCCTATACTAGTAACATAATGAAGCTTAGGTTTTCACTTATGTGCATTATGAACTATTTTATAGGTAAATATTGTGTGATTTAAAATTGGGGATTAGGGAGGAAGTTAATATTATGATCACATATAAAAAGATATAGTTGTCATTGTATGAGGGGTAGTTCACTAGCATTATGCATTTTTTTTAATAATATAAATCCTTTATTCTATTATTGAAGAAAATAAAAACACATAACCATATATATGCATATATACCCAATATCAAAGATAATTTCAAAATTAGTGTTATTTAACATTCATAATTCAAAAAATATTAAAGAAAAGGGAATCCTAAAATGAGCCTTATGATGTATACAAGTAATCCATCCATTGCTATAATTTTTAACTTGCAATTCATCTTAATTTTGGATTTATGAAATCACGATAAGGATAAAACACAAAAAAAATACAAATTTATTTGTACTTTAAAGATTCATAGTTAAAATGGATTTACCTATTTTCATATACCTCTTAAAAATAATAATAATAATAATAATAACAATAATAACAATTTTATTTTTTCATTTTAATTTATAAGTTTCACATTCCATCCACCTTAAAATGTAAAATGTAACTTGGGGCACTCTCTTTCTCTCTATATGTGTGTGTGTGTGTGTGTGTTAAAACAATTTCATACTAAATTTAATATTCCAAATTAGCAGTCAGCTAATTGGAATATTAATTTTTGGTAAATTTTGGTATTTCCTAATGTTGGGCAGAAATAAAGTGGGTGGGGACCCACAAATAATAATGAAGCCAAATAAGTCCTTTTTCCTATAGTCCCTAAGTAAAAATTGCAGCTATAGTGGTGGGGTCGATGTGACCTTAGGTGGCAGTGCATAAGAGGTACAATGAGGATAGTGTGGAATTGGCTGGAGGAAGGCATCAATCGATTTTCTCATGGAGAGACAGTGCAAGCCTAGGTCGGGCCCAAGGAATGCGTTGAGCCTCAATGGACAAAAGGAGAGGGGAAGGCTCATTTTGGTCATTGATACATCTAATTTCTCTTTGTCATTTTGACTGAGCACGCTTCAGCCGGAGAGCCAAGTCTGCAATGATGTTTAGCACATGAGATCTTCAAGCAGAGATCTCAACCTCTACCTCAGGGGACTTTGAGTGCCCGCTCTAGAGAGGAGTTCAACAATTTTGTGAGGGAATTCCATAGTAGCATCAACAAGGAGTTCATAGTCTCTTCAAGACAGCGGAAAGGTAGTGTAGACTACGCAGTCCAGTCTTGAGGAAGTGTCAGAACTGTGGGAGAGCAGAGTAGTTCAACTAGAGGATTTGGAGGGGAGGCTAGCTACCTCCTACCAGGGATTTTGATAGAATTTGGGAGGCATTTACCAACAGTTCCAACCAGGAGTTGGATTTCCCCAACATAGCAGCATACTAAGCCCCAAGGGGTCAATTTCCGGGGTCAAGCTTTCAACAAAACCTTCGCGGGTTTTTGTGGGTTTGTTGAGGAGAGTTCGGTGTCCAATTCCTAGAATTTTTTGAGCACAGGAAGCATCTTAACCATCAGTCCGAAGACAACCAACAACAACAGTTATGGGCTAGGCAACACAGTGACTGAGCCACATAGTACCAGTTTCGATAGAAGTTTTTCTTGGGTTATGTTGGTCTTTCAACCTGCTTTTAGCAGGCCCAAGTGCAATCCTTTCACCACCTCATTTGTACTCTTTCTCAACAAATAATAAAATGGATCAACATCATTTATTAGCTTCCAATTTTTTTTGTTTAATGGTGTTTTCCTGTTTGTTGTAATTTTTAGTCTATTTTTCTTTGTATTAATGTTTAATCCAAATTTGGTATATTACAGTGGTATCAAAGCTCATAGACTTGGCTCAACCTATGGAGCACACGGTATATGACACCAAAAGATAGACAAAACATAACATACCAGAGGCAGAGGTACATGAGCAGAGAAAGAAGGATCGAGATCACTCCTGATCAAGGTGACAACATTTCGGTGGTTTAAGAAAGAGAGAGGGCACACCAAGATGACGAGAGGAATGAGGAGAAGGAATTTTCTCACCTTATTCTAAGATCTGTGCAAGACCTTGCTAAGAATATTGAGGAGATGGGGCAGAAACCTAGTATTGGTAGTAAGAGGAAGGGAGTTCAAGGAGAATTCTAGATCGGAGAAGGGTTGGGTACTTCACAGCACCAGGGAGGCCCTCCTACTACCTTTCCAAATGTGCCCTACACTCCACCACGTTCTACCATTCCCACGTTCCTAGCTTAAGGAACTGCAGGGCAGCAGGAGCCGGAGGTGGGTCACTATGGAGACTACTTTGTAGAGTATTAGTCTTATTGGCCAGAGTTTGGAGGGGACATCACCTTCAATGAGTTTTTTCAGCTAAAGAACAACAACAAGTCCAAGGGCCAAGCCAGAGGAGGAGGGTACACGTAGGGGAGTGAGCTGCAACATAACGTGGGTAAGCTTTTCCTGCCAACATTTGATGGGTCATCGAAGAGTTTAGCTAAATAAAGGGTGGAAAATCTGGATATCTACTTCAAGCTTAATCAGATGACAAAGGGAGGCCATCAAGGAGGCTATTCTACACTAGGAGGGAGAAGCCCATGACTGGTGGTTTTATGGGTTAACCACACTGAGACACACAGGAGTGACAACGTATGATGAATTTACTCAGAGAGTGTTAGAGAGGTTTGATCGGAAGGGTCTCGAAGAGCACTTTGGAGAGCTTACCAAGCTCAAGTAGACGGGGAACCCTGAAACATACATTTCAGATCTCTTGAGGTTGTCAGTGATGGTTCTAGACCTGTCGGAACCTACGAGGATATTCATGTTCATTGATGGGCTGGCAAAGCCATTGCGTAGGCTAGTGAGGTCAACTCGACCCACTACGCTACAAGACACAGTTGGGAGGACCTGAGATCTTCAGGATGCACTACCAAGGGCTAGGGCTCCTATGCCCAACATACCAGCTTTCCAGCATAGAGGAAGGGATAGGAGAGCTACACCATCGAGAGGAAACTAGGGCTAGAGGCCATTAGATGATGATACTAGGAGAGATTTTAGGAGGAAGAAGCTTTGCTTCACATGCCAGGAGCCATGGGCACCAGGCCACAGGTGTGCCGAAGGGGAGGCACACTACATCGAGGTCTTCTCCAACATTGAGGGAGAAGAGGAGACACTCTATGATATGGGAGGTGATGACAACGCAACGTTTCAGGGAGAAGGTCCTCCATCTCCACTAGTAGCAGGAGGAGTAGCATTTGCACCGACCAGTGGGGTCCTTGCAACTTTGCGGGAATACCCAAATACTTAACGTTGAGGATCAAGGGGATAGTTCAGGGACAACGTGTCTCAGTTCTTGTGGACAGTGGAACCACACACAATTTCATAGATTCCCAGATGGTGGAGAGGAGGGGCATCCAGACAGAGGGGTTTGATGGATTTTCTGTACAAGTTCCAGGAGCTAGAACCATGCAGTGCATGCGGTATATTGTTCCAGCCTTAACAGTGACCATGGGGACTTACATAGTGACAGACCATTTCTTTGTGGTCGAGATTCCGGACACCAACATAGTGTTGGGGGTCCAATGGCTCATCACCCTTGTTAGAGTCACTACAGATTGGCAGAAGCTAAAGATGGAGTTCATGGACAAGAGCACGAAATCAGTGATGCTTAGGGGTATGCATACATACCCACCTCAGACAGTTTCTGCACATAGGATGGAGGTATACTTCAGGTGGGGAGACATAGAGTGGGCAGTTGAGCTGAGTATTTCAAAGGCATATGGTACAACTTGACACAAGCATCTAGATGTACAAGCCATCCTTGACCATTACTCCACAGTTTTCAGGGACATTTCGCCAAGGTATTCACTTGACCGAGGATTTGAGCATACTATCAAATTGGAGCTCGACATTCAGGGCATGATCTCTACTCCGTATAGGCGCCCCAAGGCCTATCGAGATGAGATCAATAGGGCCATACATAAGCTTTTGGCCTTTTGACACATTTGATCGAGTTCGAGCCCCTTTTCTTCTTCAGTAATCTTGGTGAAGAAGAAGGACACTACATTGAGAATGTGTATAGACTACATGGCCCTGAACAAAAATATGATGAAGAACCATTACCCCATCCCGCAGATAGATGAGCTGATGGATGAGTTTAGGGGGGCTAAGGTATTCTCCAAGATATATTTGAGATTAGGGTACCACTCAGATCTGAGTGAGGTACAAGGATGTCCCCAAGGCAGCGTTTAGGTGCCATTATGGGCACTTTGAGTTTTTGGTGATGCCCTTTGGGCTAACCAATGCTCCATCAACCTTCCAGTCCTACATGAACCACATATTTCATGGCCAACTAAGGAAGTTTGTGCTAGTCTTTTTTGATGACATTCTGATATACAACTGACCATGGGAGGAACACTTGCAACATGTGGAGGCAGTGTTGCGTATTTTGGAGGAGTATAAATTTTACGCTAAGTTGTCCAAGTGTGAGTTCGGGTTGATATAGATGTTGTACTTGGGCCGCATCATAGGTGAGGATGGTGTGTGGGTGCATGAGGAGAATATTACGGCCATCAGGGATTGGTCGGAGCCCAAGAATGTCACTGAGCTAGGAGGATTTGTGGGCATTTGTACTTACTACATGAATTTTGTGAAGCGCTTCTCTTAGTTAGTTGCACCCCTCGCATACTTAACCCGGAAGGGAGCATTCACCTAGACCCCCACAGTGCAGGAGGATTTTGATAGCCTCAACCAGGTGATGAGTAGCTGCCCGATACTTGCACTCCCAAATTTTATCAATCCCTTTGTCTTGGAGTGTGATGCATCCGGAGTGGGTTGGGGCCATATTGATGTGGGATGGACACCCCATCACTTTCGAGAGCCAAAAGCTCTTACCTCATGAGAGGCACTACCCCATATACGATAAATAAATGTTGGCCATCATGCATGCCTTTGCCAATTTTAGACAATACTTGGTAGGGAACTAGTTCAAAGTTAAGACCAATCACAACAACCTACGGTAATTCCTAGAGCAGAAATAGTTGCAAGAGAGACAACATAAGTGGGTCAGTAAGATCCAAGCTTATGACTTTGACATTGAGTATGTCAAAGGGAAGAACAATGGTTGATGCCTTGTCGCGGAGACCAGCGTCCCTCTCCCTGATGAGCATAGATGTAGATTGGAGAGCGCAGTTGTTGGTGGAGTACTCGAAGGATCAATTTTCATGTGAGGTGTTGGATGGGCAGGTGACGGATGACCGATATCAGGTGATGGATGATGTCATATATTATCGAGATCGGATCTTTTTGATGACCAACTTTCGATTGAGGGAGAAGATCTTGCATGCAACACATGACTCTCCACTATCGGGGCACCAGGGGTTTACTAAGACCTACAGAGCCATTAGAGAGAGGTTCTCCTAGAAGGGCCTCAAGGAGGATGTACTCCGTCATGTCTGGGAGTGCGTAGTTTGTCAGAGGAACAAGGGGGAGTTAACCCATCCGGTCGGGTTGTTGCAGCTGCTTCCCATTCCGGAGGGGAAGTGTGAGAGAATCTCGATGGAATTCATCATAGGGTTGCCCATGGTGCAGGGCAAGGATTACATCTTCGTCGTAGTTGACTGGTTGACGAAGTATGCACACTTCTTTTTTATTTCAACTCGGTACACAACCTCACAGGTGGATGAGTTGTTTTTCAGAGATATTTTCTGGCTACATGGCCTTCCAAAAACCATAGTCAGTGACCAAGACAACAGGTATATGGGAGATTTTTGGCAGGGGTTGTTCCGACTGGTGGACACAGAGCTCACACCCAGCATGAGTTACCACCCGTAGATTGATGGGAAAATAGAGATGGTGAACAAGTGGCTGGAGGGCTACTTGCGGAACTATTTTACAAGGCAACGGAAGGCCTGGCTGCGTTGGCTACACTTAGGGGAGTAATATTACAAAACCACTTTCCATATGTCCATTGGTATGTCCACTTTGCGTGATTTGTATGGTTATGATGCATTAACATTTTTTGATTCTATGTTTGGGGCAAGTAAGGCCCCTTGGGCCAAACATTGGATCCAAGAGAGTCAGGACATCCTCAGGGCTATCAAGGATAACTTGAGGACAACGCAAAATCAAAAAAATATGTCTGCAGATTGGGGCCATGTAGAGAGGTAGTTTGAGGTGGGGGACTTGGTGTACCTCTGACTTCAGCCATATAGGCAGTCTACGTTGAAGTAGAAGGGAGATAAAAAGCTGAAACCTCGCTTCTATGGACCGTATCGAGTTGTCCGGTGGGTTGGAGAGGTGGCATATGAGCTGGAGTTTCCACAAGGGAGCCAGATCCACAATATCTTCCATGTATCATGCATGTAGAAGGCTATTGAACAGTAGGATACTGCAGCTACTGAGCTCCCTCCTACAGATGATGAGGGCATTTGGTGCTACAACTCGAGGCCATCTTGGACACCAGAGAGAGACGCTTGAGGAGCAGGGTGGTGAATGAGTACTTGATCGGATGGAGGAACCTCCCAGATGAGGATGCCACTTGGGAGGGGGAATAGATTATTCATTTCCCATCTTTGCAGTTGCTTGAGGACAAGAAACATTTTGGCGAGGAGCATTGTAATATTCCAAACTAGCAGTCAACTAATTGGAATACTAATTTTTGGTTAATTTTGGTATTTCCTAACGTTCGGCAGAATAAAGTGGGTAGGGTACCCACAAATAATAAATAAGCCAAATAATTCCTTTTCTTATAGTCCCTAAGCAAACATTGCAGATCTACTGGTGGGGTCGATGTGACCTTAGGTGGCAGTGTAGAAGAGGACAACGTGGGATTGGCTGGAGGAAGGCAGCAATCAATTTTCTCATGGAGAGGTAGCGCATGCCTAGGTGGGGCCTAAGGAATGCGTTGAGCCTCAATGGACAAAAGGAAGAGGGGAAGGCTCATTTTGGTCGTTAAGACATTTGATTTCTATTTATCATTTTAATTGACCGCGCTTGAGTTGGAGAGCCAAGTTTGCAGTGTTGTTTAGCGCACAAGACCTTCAAGCGGAGATCTCAACCTCTACCTCGGGGGACTTTGAGTGCCCATTCAAGAGAGGATTTCAACAATTTTGTGAGGGAATTCCATAGCAACATTAGCAGGGAGTATGTAGTCCCTTCAAGACAGTGTAGAGGTAGTGTAGACTGCGAAGTGATTGCACAATCTAGTCTTGAGGAAGTGTCAGAAGTGTGGGAGAGAAGAGGAGTTCAGCCAGAGGATTTGGAGGGGAGGCTAGCCATCTCCTACCAGGGATTTTGTAGCAACAAAACTTTATGCTTGTTGAATTTAATTATAAAAATACACAAGAGGTATTTATAATAATAATTTATTAATAAACTATAATATGATAAGATATAATAAGATGGTTGAATGATTACAAGAAGGCCCTGCTTATATACCTATGCAGGTGGCCTTTCACGAATGGGCATGTCTTTTAGACATGCCCTTCCACTAACCTAATGACTATTTACATAATCTTTAATTAACTATTTAATAATTATATTTATTACATTAGTTATGAATTATATTCATAACATTGCCTTCTTCTCGAAAAGCTTTGTCCTCAAAGCTTAATTTTTCGACAATTTTCTTCACTTGGGATTATCTGCTAGGCATGTCATTCAGCACTGGTACCTTCCTTATAGAATTCTCTCTAATGTTGTCTTTGAACTAGGTCTCTCTTCTTCTTCTTCTTCTTCTTCTTCTTTAATATAAATTATATAATTATAATTTATATATATCATAACTTTTAATTATGATTATGATTTTAATTAAATCGACTCTATCCACCGCATAAATAAGTTTGTTTTTAAACATCACATATTGCACCTTTTAGTAACACCGATACATCGTTTGGGCAAACCTGTTCACCGAATTGTTTGTTTGACCGCTATTTGTTTTTAGATGACCTGCAAAAAATGTCAACGAGAGTGTTGGTGTCGGACGACAGCGTGGACGATTGTAGTGGGCGGCAGGCTTGACGAAGACAACAGATGCGATGTTGTGCCATGATGGAAAGGGGTGTGGACGCAATGGGGGAGGTTTACACACCGAAACAAGACAGCGGACATCGTGGGACCTTTCGACTGTCGGGCAGAAAGACCGCGGAATCGGAGTTTTGAATAGCGGCAGCATCGGCTTGTTCTTGGATTTCCTTCTTCACCGTTTGAATATGTGAATCAGTAAAAGGATAAGCCTTGGCTTCCATTCCGCTAAAACAGTTGTTTGCTTGTGCAGTTGCCTCTCCATCGGACCCAGGAGCAGGACTTGAAGGGGAAGGAGGTTGCACCTCCACATCTGAATAGGCAGCTTTGAACCTTGCTCTCAATCCTTCATCAACTAATCTCAGCCCATTTAATTGGTTACCGAGTGACCTCCACCCTGCATGAGTGTTATGCATCCGTGCAAACAGTTCAAGTTTTCGGGTACAAGGACTTATCCTTTCTAGCATCCGATACATTTCATCTGATTTCTGGCTTGTCTCTCGAACTTCAGAAACAAGGACATCTGTGTCAATGTTACGGTTCACTTCTGGATCACCCTTAATACCAAGAAGACAATGTTCTTTACTGTGACTCAACCAGTGGCCTGTTCTCCCTGTTCTAATAATTCGCTGAAGCTGATTAGTATTCACCCAGATAAGCTCTTCAATGCCACGATAACCCCATAGTTCCAGACATTCTTGTCCAAGTTCCATTTCGCATCTACTGACCCAAAGGAAAATGAGACCATCAGTCTGTAGAGTTGGCACATTCAAATTCCTCATCTCATCATCAACCATTGTTCCATATGGCAATTCCATGTGAATATCCGAGGGTGGATCTGCCATAATAACACCAAACTGACCCAAAATATTCATTCTGAAATTGTGTATATCACAATTGATCCATTGTGGCTCCCCAAGCTTAATTTCTGAGCAATATTCTGTACGTAAAGGTTTAGGTGGTGGTAGATCAGGAGTTGGATCCAACTCATAGTGCACATATTTGCATGTCTTCATATGCCAACAAGTGTCCAAAAAAGAACAATCACCCAGGTTAATATCAGTATGTAAAACAATTATTCGCCTGAAGTGAACCTTCTCACATGCATGATAATTGCATCTTTGATGTTGGTAATCTTCTTTTGTTAAAGCTTTACAATACTCTTTCAACTGGGTACCTCCTTTTGTTTTAAACTTTGCAGCAAGAGCATTTTCCCTTGCAATAGGACGATGAATTAGATCATAAATTTCTTCCAAATCTACACCTGCATTTTCATGTGCAAATGATTTCAACGCCATTTCTACAACAGCAATAGCCCCGACTTCTCCCCCAAGTTTAACGAGAGTGTTCTTATCTGCAGGTGCACAGTAACCATTTTCAATGGCATCATTGCTTCCTTCTCTCAATGAATCACCCCCATTCTCATACACATTAAGATCAGATTCATCTTGTTCCTTCACAGGTTCTTGATGCTGGGTAAAGTTGTTTACATAAAGGCAACTAAGTAGAATTAGCTTCATAACCTACAACTGGTGTATGTTGACCCAATGTAGACACATAATCTGTCACATATTTGTTTGCATTTGACACACCAAAATCATCTTTTTCTTTTTCCTTAATGTTGCTATCATCTTCTTTATTATGGATTACTGCATAAATTTTCTTAAAACGGATTGTGACTTCTGCACATGAATTTTCTAATCGCTGCAATGCTTCTTGAATTTTTTTAATCTTCTCACTTTCTTCAAGATCTTCACGTAATGGTACATTATACGGTAAACAATGTTCATAGGCTTGTATGACTATATTGTGCGACATGGCTCTGATATGCCTCTGATATGGCTCTGATATGGCTTTGATACCACTGTAGCAACAAAACTTTATGTTTGTTGAATTTAATTATAAAAATACACAAGAGGTATTTATAATAATAATTTATTAATAAAATATGATAAGGTAAGATATAATAAGATGATTGAATGATTACAAGAAGGCCCTGCTTATATACCTATGCAGGTGACCTTTCACGAATGGGCATGTCTTTTAGACATGCCCTTCCACTAACCTAATGACTATTTACATAATCTTTAATTAACTATTTAATAATTATATTTATTACATTAGTTATGAATTATATTCATAACAGATTTTGGCAGCATTTGGGAGGCATTTTCCAGTAGTTCCAGCCAGGAGTTTGATTTCCCCAACAAAGCAGCATACCAAGCCCCAAGGGGTCAATTTCTTAGGTCGAGATTTCAACAAACCCTTCACGGGTTTTTGTGGGTTTGTTGAGGAGAGTCCAATTTCCAATTCCCAAAGTTTTCTTAGCATAGGAAGCGGCTTAACCATCAGCCCAAAGACAACTAACATCAACAGTTTTGGGCTAGGCAGTGCAGTGACTGAGCCACATAGTTCTAGTTTCGGCAAAAGTTTTTATTGGGTTGTGTTGGTCTTTCAGCCTGCTTTGAGCAAGCCCAGGTGCAATCCTTTCAACACCTCATTTGTACTCCTTCCCAGAGAATAATAAAATGGCTCAACATTGTTTATTGGCTTCCAATTTTTGTGTTTAATGGTGTTTTCCTGTTTTCTGTAGTTTTTAGTCTATTTTTCTTTGTATTACTATTTAATCCCAATTTGGGATATTACATTAATAATGTGATTAAAAAATATCTTCTTCAATATAATTTTTCTTTTCCATTTTATATACACTTTCTAGTTAACATGTGCAAGTAATAATTTTCACAATATAGAATTATCACAACCCTAATACATTTTAAAAATAATAGAAATTATCTTTCAATTAAGTGATTGCAAATAAGGGGCATATGTTCTCGTGCTTTCGAAAGTGTCTAGGGTTTATTTGGAAACCATCCTTAGAATGAGGGGAAGTTCCCAAGAAGTTCCCCCCCATATATGTTACCTGGAAAAGGAAAATAGAAAGCATCTGCTTCACCAAAGTTGCATGAGGCTTACATTTAAGCTACCCTCAATTTTGTATTTTTTTTAATGGAAGTTGCAGTGTAATATAACACACATATCTGGAATACAATACATGTGATTCAAGGATCTAACCAACTGAGAGGATAATTTATGGTGATATTTTGGAGAGGGTAATGGTTATAGCTCAAGACAAGTGAAAACCTATAATTATTTTTTTGTAAGCTTTAGAAAGTGGTTTCCATTAATAAGAAAGAGTATTACATTGATAGAAGTACCTATTCGCATGACCAAAAAACTCACCGGGGAGGCCATTGCCTCAACTAGGTGTACACAAAACCATTAAAACTACAAATCAGACATTAAGATACAAAAACATAAACATGAACCTAGAGAAAAATTGCCTTGTCTATCTGTTATATCCACTAGTGCCTAGGAGAATTACAAAGCTACTAAAGATGACAAGGGAAAGAGATAAGTAAAGCTTAGAAAAAGTAACTATTCCCCAATGCATTGACCAAAAGGAATGTGCAATTGTTACCTTTCTGCTAAAGGTGATAGTGAGTGTAAGGTGGTGAAACAAAACAAAGACCTTTGAAGGTATGGAATAAGAACCAAGATAACACCATAAATACCATGTCATCGTGCCAACGTTCATTCAAAAATGGAAACCACATAACCCAATACATAACTTTTAGTTTAGGATAATGACCAAAAAGAGGGGTGAAGAGTTTTCATGTGGAGAGATCGTAGTCGGAGATGAAACATTTACAGGTGGGACGTTGATAATAGTAGGGGCATCATTCACCTCTCCAGAGTCATTCTTGGAGTTGGATACCACAAACTTCTTCGCCCTCACTAATTTGGTCACAGTGTCATCAAGGTAGAAATAGATGTTCTGATGAATCCTCTTAATATCCTCCTAACATGTAAACAATTTGTAGTTGTCTACCTTCTTTTCCCAAGGAACCATATGAAGCAGGGTTTCCATCTGCTAGTGTGATGTTATGGAATGTAGAAAATGAAGTGAAATCTTCTTGAATCTCCTCGGATATGAAACCCATTTTAGGTTACCTCTGTTAACCTCTAAATCATAGAAATAATACCTTTCAACGAATTCTTTTGACTCGAGGAGGAGAATTTCCTTACTTACTTCTAGAGGGATCGAGTCAAAGTCATTGGCCATAGACTCCCACCCAAACAGTCACTGGAAAGAGGAATATGAGTTGGTTGTTCCACCTCTGTGACCTGGAATTCTTTGACGAGGAGCCATTAGAGCACAAGGACAATGGTAATACACACAAAACAAATGACCATAATATAAATGAAAACCAAATAATGGATTTACATTGATAAGGGAGCCAATAAACCAAACTATGGAGGTATCGTCCACATAAATGAAAATATTGGAAGGATAAATTGTCCACCCAGATGACCACACATACTGAAAAAAGAAAAAAGAAAAAAACCCAGTACTTTGACACCCCCATGAGTTTTAGTAGCATGTAAAGTTGGACCTAAGAAAAGCTCACTGAAGAAAAAACAAAACAAATTGAAAGTGTCATGTTAGGAGGCAAAATCCCCCTGTTAAAACCACATAGAGAATTCTTGGGTACCAAACCCCATAAACCAAAACCACACTGTTGAAGAATATCCATGTTGGGTCTGAGCCTTGAAGCGATGAGGTGGGAAAAATTTCCACCAATTCAAAGGATGGACCAGTTCTTGTCCTATGTAGGAAGCTAATGAAAAACATTGGCCCTCCCATAAACATTCAAAACAATAAATAGAGGCCTAGAAGACGGAGTACGTGAAAACAATATGAAACGTAAGAATTAGATGATAATAATAAGGAAACAATCCTTTCACTGAAATTGAATATAGGTGAGGCATATACCAGAAGCCACAGGGCTTGGTGAAACCATCGTCGCCAGCCCAACAATTGTAACAGTTTCACCACCCTGGCAGACCCCTATGTAGTTATAAAGGAGAGCTGACAATGTTGATCCCTGCACTTGAAGATAATACCAAGGTTTGCAAGGTCGAGGGAAGGACAATTGTCATGTCTAAAACACTCTTTAACAATTCCAAACCTCCCATACATCATGCACTCATCAATGAGCTCACAGATCTGAATGCTAGGAGCCCCCAAGAGCACGACCAGTCCATCCTCAGAGAACCAAACCGTGTCCAGCATTGTGTGATAATCCTAGATTCCAAAGGGTATATCATACTCCACCATAAACTCTACCACATGCGGACATTTATAACGACAAGACCCAAGTAATTGGCACCCAACCTGGGAATGAGATAGTCGTCGTGTGGTATCACATATATGTCAGGTGTGAGGTCTAGCATTGTCCTCTATGTTCGCCAGCACACACTCCACTCCCATCCTTGGCATGCCAATCATGCCTTATGTCATTATGGGATTGTTAAATAGCACCCCCATTGGGGAGAAAACATATACAATCAACTAGTGTATACTAGTGCTATATCTAAGTGAGACCCACATCAATATGGTTTCTCTCAGTGAAGCATGGAGAGTGATAAATTTCAATTTATAGATATCAACAATGTTTTCAAGCAATAAAGCATTATGAGGGAGAACCAAAAGTAGGTAGATGGTCGCTATCTAAACAACCTTCAAGAATGATATCAATGGGGAGTAGGGCAATCCATCAATGAAGAGAATAGGTAGATATAATAAAGTGAGCATTAGCTTATCTGAATTAGAGGATCCATTATAGTAATGAAAAACATTTCTCCAAATTTGAGCAAATCAATCAAGAATATATCATTTGTTATGCTGGTCCAAGTCAATTTACTAATTGCCCACCCTGATATGTCACAAATTTACTCTAGCTAATAATCAAATTACTAGTACAATCGAAACTACTATATCAAATTCATCAATAATAAAATTGGCAATGAAGCACATATCTAACATTTTGGCCTTGAATAAAAGAGGTTTCATCCAATCTCTCAAAAAATAACTTGGAGAAGAGAAATTCTTGGATAATTGATCAAAACATACTCTATATAGTTCAAACCAAAGACGAAAATACATTGCTGAAAATTTGGAAGATAATATCTACATTTTTCATGAGAAGATGAGTATCTTCTATAGTGATCTTTCCCCATATCTAACATAGTGAATATTATTATCCTTCAACAACCAAATACCTTTTTGTGAATTTCAATGAAAAAATATGGATATGTGTTTTGATCTTTCAATGGAAATGAGTTCAATGAGGAAAAGATCAATGAGACAACAAGTGTTGATGACAAGATCGTTTAAAAGGATAAACTAAAATGTATTCATATTCATAGACATAAGACTTCCACAAGAACAAGAGGAATATCCTACTTACATGGGAAAATAACCTACAAGAAGCAATGATATGTCCAAGTTATTTGAATCTCAACGACAGAAATAACACAACCATGCTTTACCATCCAACCAAACCCCATTGGCACTCAACATGGTAAGCCAACTTGGATGAAAAATAATATATCAAAACATTGTAATACTTTAAAAGTATGACCAATAAATCCACATATAAATTTGAATGCATTTTAAGTCACTAGATTATATTGTTAATTTTGACATTGTTAATGCCTAAGGAACACATTGCTATATAAAAAAAATTTGTTATGCAAAGTTCTTAATGTTGATACTTACACTGCAATTAAATGTAAGTCTTGAAATATTTGAGAACATAATTGGTTCAAATTAATTTTAGTGTAGATGTTACAGCCATTTAATCAACATGCTAACATAAATACTTACTAATAGTAATGACTAGTTTTTATTGGCAAACCAATCACTAGTGTCTCCAACATATATGTTAAACCCTATGACTTAGTCATGTAGGGCATATGTCAATGGGGGATTGGAAAATATGCGCTCCTTCAATCCTTTGGACATCCATGACGTGTAGGTTCAAGTACAAGTGTCGATAGATGGTCTCCTTGCATTAGTTGAGGGTTTTGCATCAAGTTGGCATATTCCCAGTAGATCATGTTTCTAGATTTATTAGTAGGTATGCTCCCCCAACCCTAAGTGCCAATTGATTACTATTTAGAGGAATTGGACCAAAGCAATTGTGAAAGTCAAATATCTTAAATAAAATTTGAAAAAAACAAAACGCTTTCATTATTATTAATTAGATAAAGGTATTATTTTTTCACTAAAAAGTTCCTAACATAACAAGACTCTAGATTCGTTGAAAAAAGTACGACCCCCAAGAAACAATTGATGAGTCATCAATCACTTGCTAGAAGAATTAGACCAAAGCAATTGTGAAAGTCAAATCTCTAAATAGAATTTAATGGAAAAAAACAAAAAACTTTCATTATCATTAATTAATAAAGATAATAACATTTTAATAAAAGAAATTTGTACTTGCCTTAAAACATATTTAGTTGATTACTTACCAACGTTATAATAAAACACAATGTTAATTTTCACTCTTTTATAATTGTAGATGGAAATTGTTCAAACAAGAAGAGAAATATTAAAATTTTAATTTTAAAACCAACGTTGTTTCCTTTATAAAATTTTATGCTCATTGACAAATATCACATGTTTGCGATCTTCAGTTTTCTTAATTCTTTAAATTCTTTATTATTATTATTTTTCAAATATTAATACTTATTTTAAATCTTGCTAGTAAAGATAAAATATTCTTTTCTCATTAATAAAGTACTTGAAAACATTCCAAAATGTATTCTTTCCTCATTACACAAAAGTCTAGCAAAGGATTAAAAACACTTTTAAAATTTGTCAATTTTTTATACGTTTTAATTTATCAGAATTTTTTCCATGTGATTTTTATAAATATTGCAAATAAAAATATATTTAGGTTGAAAACATCTCAAAAGTAATTTTGGGTCACTTTACAAAATAATAAGGGATTGAGGTTGTGTAACTATTCTAGTTTTATCTTCTCTTCTCTAAAATCCAATAATATATTTCTAGGAGAGATTGTTATTTTTCCCATTTTGAAATACATTTTTGAATGCAAAAACAGATTCAAAGCCCTAAAAAACCCTTAAAGTATTTAGTTTGTACAAATTTAACAACTCAAATATGTCCTTCAAACAATTTTTTACCAAATTTTAGATAAAATTCTTAAAAAAACATCCCTTAAAAAGGCCAAAAAACACTTTTAGCAAGCAACAAACAATATGGAAAGCAATAAATGAATGTTGCATAATTTGACATTATACATTTCATATATCAATTTTTTTTTTTTTGGTCAAGCCAACCATTGTCTACCCTTTTGCTATTGGGCTAACATCTGCCCTGTTCTCTAAAAACAACATTTGTCCTTTATAAAATCCGCATCAACACACAGGGTATCTGTCATTTATTTCATTTGTGTTCTCCACGAGGTATCTATCAACCGAATTTTACTCTGCCATGATGCACGAGCAATTGGATCAATCATTTAGAGTCATATCAGGAGTGATTATCAATTGTTTAGTGTTGGGTCTCATTTGCAATACTTGAAACCCTGACGTCTGCTCGAACAACACACTTGATTGATCCTCATCGACTTCACAGGCCAGTATATTATAGTTGTGCATTGGTAGTTGCATCAACACCCGAAGTATCTGTCATTTATTTCATTTGTGTTCTCCACGAGATATCTATCAACCGAATTTTACTCTGCCATGATGCATGGTCAACTGGATCAACTATTTAGTGTTATGTCATGAGTGATTATGAAATGTTTAGTGTTGGGTCTCTCCTGCATTTGCAATTCTTGAAACCCCAACGTATGCTCGAACTATGCACCTCATCAATCCTCATCAGCTTCGCAGGACAATATATTACAGTTGTGCATTGGTAGCTCTACTGTGGGTAAGAATTTTAACATGCATCAATGAATTTTTGGATTAATATCAAATGAAAAGAATAGTCCCCTGGTGGGAGTGACTCCATTCTAATTTGTAGATGTACTTGAAGTGTTGTCCATATTAATTGTCTATAGAACAATCTAGTCTTCTAGAGATCCCCATTGTGACTGATTTTTTTAAGTATGCGGGTTAGGCATTTCTCTTCCACTTGCACTCGGACATAAACTATTAAGCTCAACACAACTAAGTGTAAGTTCAAGGAAATTGTGTCAGTGAATCACCTTTTGTTTGTATGCTTCTTTCATGAAGCTTGGATGTATATTTAGGCACTGACTGACTGACTGGTTCTTACCAAAAACACTTTGTAATTGAATCTCTTGATGACCCATCATTCATCTCAAGAGTAGTATTGCTTTTATGAAGATCTAAAATCACATAAATATGTTTGCAAACTTCCTCCTCTACCCACACTCTGTGTTTCTCTACCAAGTGTGGTGTCTCCAGTGATTTTCATGTTACTGTTGTCAAGCATTTAATGGCATTCTACACTTTGTTTTTTAATACAGAGCGTGGCTCCATGGCTTCCTCCCTAGGAACATTGTCCACTTTCCCTTTTGTCATTTTTTCCTCAGCTTTCTCAACTCGTTATGATCAGCTATACTGAAGGTCGGTTAAGGCCTCTTAAATAAGTGACTGCAGAATGTGAAAAATTTTGAATCTTCTAAACAAAAATCCTACTGCAGTAAATATGATTTACTTCTGCTACTTGTTTGATTTAACTTAACAAGTTATTTTCTGACTGATTCATGAAAACATCAAAGTAAATGCACTGCAGCCTACACAATTATATAGATCAAGTACTGAAGAATAAACAACCATGCAGACAAAGGACACACAATTTTTTCAGACAAATGTCCCCGGTAAAACCCAATGCGAGACAAATGATGCAATAGCTCTTGAGGGTTTTATTATTAAGCAGATTTTGAATACAAACTAAGGTGCCAATGTGGCTCACCCGACAGAGAAAATCCTCGACATAAGTACCTCTATCCGCAGACAGATGTTATGGCGGATCCAACAACTGGATGAAGAAACCCCACAGGTGACTGCGCAATCTCCAAGTGCTGTTGAGCGATGGCTACAACAAGATGGACTGCGTCACCTTCTCCAGGAGTTATGTCACCCTCTCCGTGAGCCTTCTCGGCTTAGAAATAAAAACGTTGGATGGTTGTCTGACCTGCCCCACAGAAACCCCAACGCAGCTCTCTAAGTGACTGTGTCACCCTCTCTAACTCTGCGTCCCTCTGCGTGAGCCCTGCTGGCTTTGCGTCATCCCTCCTAGGCCTGCACTGCCTCTCTGCTTCTGTACTATTGTATTCTTGACCTTGGATGAAAAATATTGTTGTTGAATTGCCCCTCACTGCACTACAAGATCACTCCGAAATTCTCAGCAAACCACGCTCCAAAATTTCAACTTAGCTCAAGTGCTGCCAATCTATGTGCATGTTCTCCAACTGACCCCAAGCCTTCCTTTAATACCTTTCCAGTTGACGAATCAACAGTCATGATCTAATCTCTAATCGACGACTAAGATTATAAAATACTTGATCCTCGTCACTTAGAACACTCTCACCCACATGTTTAAATTAATTCACTTTAATTATTTAATTTCCCTAAGTTAGACTTAGGGTCCCCATTAAAATAATTAATTATTTTAATAACTTAAGCTCCGAGTGGAATTTCTTCAAACAATTTATGAGTCTTGGAGATCTCATGTGTTTTAGCCGCTCCATAAAGTTTCGGGCCTAGAGCACATCCGATGCTATCCAAAATTAAACACTCCCTCTTAGAAAGGAATGTGCTCTAGCAACACTTCCACCTGAAGCATCACTCTGATCCACGACATCGATCCTCTGCGTTGTTGATGCTCGGTTACTTCCCTTCAACCACTACGTTGTTGCCTTCTGTATTGCTGCCCATGTCACTGCCACTGACACTACCTCATATGTACTACAACTCCCTCTCAAATGCTACATCATGTTGCATGAGCATTGCCACTGCTAACTGCTACACTGCAACTCAGTTGTTGAGAAGTAAGAAACTGAAAACATCACCCAAAGACTTGACATACAAGTCAGTCTGAGTGCACCTCGATACTGAAGCACCCTCTGCTGCTAATCTGTGATGACCCTCTAGAGCTCTGCACTGTTGTTGCTCTACACTGTGTAAGCACTGCCTCTGCGTTGTTGAAATCCATCAACCTCTTCGTTGATGATGCCTCTATTCTGCGTTGCTCAAGACTTCTGCATCCTAGCTCTGCCAATGATGCTCCATCATCCCTCGCACCAACTAGCTTCAATTGTCCTGCTACTGTCATTAAGGGATCCCGTAGCTCGTATGTGATCCAAGAGTTTGGGCACCTCAAGGATCATGCCCCTCATTGCAGTTCGAAAGAACTCTAGATCAATGTCACCCCACCTCTTCTCCCTAGACACATGAGCACTCATGACCACATCGTCATCATCTCCATCATCGTCCTTAGCTGCGACAACCTTTGAATCAGACTTGTCTTTACCCTTCTTCTTCTAAGGGCATTGTGTGGCAAAATGTCCTAGTTCACCACACCTGAAGCACATGACCTTTGAAAGGTATTTCTTCTTCACCCATGTTGTCCCTTATATGCGAGAGACACATCTTCCTCCTCCTCCTTCTTGACCATGATCCCTCTGTTGCTCATTCTCGCCTTGGTCATCCTCCTGATCTCTTCTTGTCAAATAGCTACCCACATGTTTTTCCAACTTGGAAGCGCTGCTCTACCCAAAATTCCTTGGACAAAGTTCTCCCACTCATCGGAAACTGCATTCAGAGCAGTCCTCACCATAAGACCTTCCTCAGGTGTGCCCCCCAAGGCAACCAGCTGATCATGGATCGCCTTCAATCTAATGAGGAAGGGGTCAATCTCTTCTCCCTTCAACATCTGGAATAGTCAAAGTTGATTCTCTAGAAGCATTCTCCTCTAAACAGAGGTCCCCTAATACAATGTGGTCAAATAAATCCACATCTCATGTGATGTGTCCCTCTCAGCAATGTGTGGCACCACATGATCCTTGACCCCGTTCATGATCAAGTGCTTAGCCCTCGCTTGAGCTTCCTCATACTTCTTGAACGAATCAACGTCAACAGGAACAACAACCACGCTCTCAGCGAGATGCTTGATACAATGCTCATCTAGAACTGATAGGATTCTGACCTTCCAGATGATAAAGTTAGATGCTCCATCCAACCTGTCCTGATCCCTCAGTCCATGTGTGGTTATCGTTGCTCAACTGAAATATGTCGAACTGGTTCACTTCTCCCTCTTTTGCTGTTGCACCAACAAAACTGAGATTTGAGTTTCTCGACGCTAGAAACCTCTAAGGAATCCACTCCCTCTGAAAAATGATTTCCCTCCTAGAAATCCTCTGCCAACTAATGTCGAATCAACCCTCTCTGATCACTCTTTGTTGCTGATTAACACTGGATCTAGACTCCTTGGCAAGAAATCTACTGAGGAACTGCTTCCCCTTACTTTGCCACGACCCGCTAGACATTGTTCTGCACCAACAAAAACAATGTCCCACTAGCAACTACTGAAGAAAAACGATATGCACTTCCAGCCATGGCAACCAGAAAGACGAAGGCTTCAAACCCCTACACTGGCCTAGAAAACACTGCGCTGCCACTACTGCAGCTACATTGTCACATCTCCTAGCTGAAACAAGCTCTGCGTGAGCTCCACAAGTGACTGTGTTACCCTTCCTTACCTCTCTCTGGATCTGCGCTGTCTCTCAGGACAACGACCTTCTTGCAACAAATTTTCTTCGGTCATCTGTTGATGGCTTCAACTCTTCCTGATCTGCAAACTCTCTGATACCATGTGAAAAATTTTGAATCTTCTAAACAAAAATCCTACTGCAGTAAATCTGATTTACTTATCCTACTTGTTATTAACTTAACAAGTTATTTTCTGAATAATCCTTGAAAACATCAAAGTTAATACACTGCAGGCTACACAATTATACAGATCAAGTACTGAAGAATAAGAAATCATGTAGACAAAGGACATATAATTTTTTCACACAAATGTCCCCGGAAAAACCCATTGCAACAAAACTAGTGTAACAGCTCTTCAGAGTTTTATTATTAAGCAGATTTATGAATAAAGTATGGTGCCGATGTGGATCACCCAACAGAGAAAATCCTCGACAAAAGTACCTCTATCCAGAGAGATGTTATGGTAGATCCAACAACTAGATGAAGAAACCCCACAGGTGATTGCACAGTGTCCAAGTGTTGCTGAGCGATGGCTACAACAAGTTGGACTGCATCACCTTCTCCACGTTGTGTCACCCTCTCTATGAGGCTTCCCGGCTTAGAAATCAAAATGCTGGATGGCTGCCTGATCTTCCCCACAGAAACCCCAACACAACTCTCTGAGTGACTGTGTCACCCTCTCTGGCTCTGCATCCCTTTGCATGAGCCCTGCTGGCTCTGTGTCACCCCTCGTTGCCCTGTGCTGCCTCTCTGGTGTTGATATGCCTCTCTGCTATTGTATTCTCAGCCTTGGATGAAAAATCCCATTGCTGAACTGCCCCTCACTACACTGCAAGCTCACTTTGAAATTCTCAGTAAACCATGCCCCAAAATTTCGACTTAGCTCAAGTGCTACTACTCTGGGTGTGTGTTCTCCAAGTGACCCCAAGCCTTCCTTTAATACTTTTCCAGTTGACGAATCAATGACTGTGATCTAATCTCTAATCGACAGCTAAGATTAGAAAAGACTTTATCTGCGTCACTTAGAACATTCTCACCCACATGTTTATATTAAGTCACTTTAATTATTTAATTTCCCTAAGTTAGACTTAGGGTCCCCATTAAAATAATTAATTATTTCAATAACTTCAACTCCGGGTGGAATTTCTCCAAACGATTTCAGGGTCTTGGAGATCTCATGTGTTCTAGCCCCTCCACAAAGTTTTGGAGCTAAAGCACATCCGAAGCTACCCAAAAATCAACACAGAAGTCTAATATTACATAAAACAGAAACTTTGTTCTCTTATCCATTTAGGAGAAGCATTAATGGTAATACCCTTCTTGCACATGTTTCATATCAAAGTTTTGTCATGAGATTCGTAGAAACCCATGCATGCGTGTGACCAAAGGTGATGCTTTCCATGGGAACTTTTTTGTTAAATCCCTGTATACCCCCCTTTTCAGTGTTATAATTACCAATCCAGCTTTGGAAATGTGTTCAGAATTCCTTAGGAATGGAATCTGTAGTTATTTGTACAGATTTCCTTCCAACACTTTCCTGAGAGATTCGTTGTTTGTCACCCATGGTGCATGTCATTACTCCACCACTTAAGATTTCACATTTCCTTTTCGTTATATTTGCTTCTATAAACTACTTGTCTATCTATAGGGTTTGAGTTAAAGGTCCTATATTCACCATCTTACTACTTAATTGCATATCATCTGGCAATCTTTCTAGAGTATACATTGCATGAACAACCTTACCATTAACTACAGATGCAGGTGGTCCTAAAAGGGAATTTGGAGAAGTTGTGCTAGAAATATGCTCTTCAGGTATATGGTTGGTTTCCTTATGACCATTCGCTTTTTGTCCTGACAGAAAGGCTCAACTAGTGCGACTATGGGACTTGTTTAACTATAGAACTAACATAGATCATCTAGAATGAATCATTTTTTTCCCCAATGTGCAAAATTTGTAACAATAAAATCTTGTACATAATATTTTATTTTATAGTATAATTCCTACAAAATAGACCTAGAATCCATTTATAAAACATATCTATCTATTTAGCAGAAGGCATGTTGACTACTTCCTTAGGTAGGTCCATCACTAGCTTAGATGTTTCCACATGCTCTAGAACTGGTGGACTGTTGTCTTCCATGGGCTTTCCAAAGTTGGAATTTTTGACGAGATAAGAGTCAAAGGAAGGTGTTGGCCTATGATCACCTCTCCCTTGTCATTGTCCCAAAATATGTCAATGACTTTCTACAACCTGACAGATGTTTTTCTCACCAGAAGGTAAGAGCCATAACTCCTTGAGTACCATAAACAAAAAATCTCTCTTTTATTTTAAGTTTAATGCTACTAATTCTCTATACTATGAATTAAACTGCTTACTACAGAAAGCTAATATTTATAACCTTTGATTTTTAAATAAGATCACAATCTTCCCCTCTTCATCCATTTTAGTGGTATACAACATATTTTTTTATTACAATATCCTTTGTTTCTTCACAATTTGATAAATACTTCTTAACATATGTCTTCTTATTTTGGTTTTTTTAACATTAAGGTGTTTAATGGCATTCTGCACTTTGTTTTCTAATATAGAGCATGGCTCCATGGCTTGCTTCGTAGGAACATTGCTCACTTGCCCTTTTTTCATTTTTTCTTCACTCGTCATGATCAACTATGTTGAAGGTCGGTTACGGCCTCTTAAATAAGTGGTTGTAGAAGTCTAATAATACATAAAATGGAAACCTTGTTCTCTTCTCCATTTTAGGAGCAACAATATCGATAATACCAAACATTTTAAATCAGTTTGCATCAACGTTGTGGATAAATTTGGAAATTGATGGCGTTGAGTAAAAGGGTGTTAACCATACAATTTATTTCTAATGCCAACGACAAAATCATTTGAATAAATTAGATATCTTGGATTAGGAAGTCATTATTTAATACAGGGAAATGATCTATTTTCAGTTATCGTTTTAGCTAGGAGATTGTAAGTATTAAGGGTGTTTTATTTTTTTTAGCAAGATTTTACATGCTTCTTCTAAATATTTAAACTGTGTTTGTATGTTTGAATTGGTTTAGCTTTCAAGCTGGTAACTTTGTGGTTTGAACATAAAATTTCAGTGGTAGTCATACATCATGAGAGACTTTCACATATGTATTTGTGCATCTGTCTATAGTAATTAAGTGCACATAGGATTAAAAAATCTTTTACCCCTTTTTTATTTATGGATCTTTTCTTTATTCTTTCTCTTGTTTTTATCTTATTTATTCTCCTATGTATTATCTTTTAATTATATTATATATTTCCTCTGTATAATTATATTATATATTTTCTATATGTTATATTAATTGAATATAATATTTATTAATAAATTTCTTAAAATTATAAAAGAAATTATCATTAGATTAGAGATTTTATATTCCCTTCCTTCCCTTTTAATAATAATATTTAATAATTTATTATAATCTTAATTAATAATGTATTAATTAAAAAAAAATTAAATAGTTAATTAACAATTCATTAATGACTAGTTTTTAAACGACCAATTTTCAATCACTAATCCTGGGCAATGATGCATCCACACTATTTATTCAATAAGATCCATGGACTTTTTCACCTTGTCCTGAGGATGAACCAGATTAGTTGGTTTGAAACGTCGACCAAATCCTAATGATGTGATTAATCCGGAAGACATTTATCAACTTTTGACATCCAAACCCACAACTCAGAATGATCATCTAGGGAAAAACTGGGACATGGAAATCTCATTTAATTAGTTGTCTACAAAGGGCATTCTTGGCAAACTCTCCACCAAACAAAAGCCCCATGCTACTACTTGCACTTACTGCAGTTGCAACTTTCAACATAAATGCCCTTATGCTCCATTCTGCACTTCGCATCCCTATTCAAACAATGCATCCTCTTGAAGGACAATCGCTTTTAAACTTAAAGAACAACTTTGTCATATAAAGTACATTCTAATTGATGAAATGAGTTTCATCCATGAAAAAATGCTTTCCCGTATTGATGAATGCCTAAGAGAAGTATTCCCTTCTAAGCAAATACACCATTCGACAACCGCTCCATTATCCTTGTTGGAGATTTAGGTAAGCTACCACCTGTGAAAGACATTCCTCTCTATGTTGGCAAATAACATGGCAATGCACTCTGGCGCAGTTTCAGCACTTTCAACTATTTTTCGTCAACAAGGTGAAAGTAGTTCACAAGTTGCTTCCGTCACTCCTCACGAATCTTAGAAATGGAATGCCTACTCAAGAAGACTGGAATATTCTAATGTCAAGGATAGACTCATATCTCATGCATGAAGGGATCAAGTGTTTGAAGATTCCATGCACCTATATGCCGCCAACCATTCGGTTGCTTTGCATAATAAATGAATGTTAAAAAAATTGAACATGCCAATTGCAATATGCTACACAAAGCACCAAAAACAACAAACTTCTGCAGTAGAAGATGAACATTTAGATAAAGAGGTCCTCTTATGCAATGAACAAAAAGTTATACTTACCAACAATTTATGGGTCAATGCATGCCTTGTTAATGGTGCGCTTGGCAAAGTCATTTCAATCTTTATGCACCTAACTCAAAGCCTCTAGCTTTTCCATGTTTCGTGGTGGTTGACTTCCAACAATACAGAGAGACACCATTGGACCTTTCACATCCAACATATGTACCTATTTCCCCATTACAAGCGGTTCACATCGGCAACTGCCTCTTCGAATGGCATGGGCTTTAACAATACATAAATCACAGGGTATGACATTAGATAAAGCAAACATTGGCAACAAAGAACGACAAGGATTAACATTACTGCCATATCAAGAGTCAGGACATTGTTAGACCTCCAAATCAAACCAACGTTTCCATTCTCACGCTTCTCACGTATGCAAGATAATTGATATCTCAAGCATAGACAAAAAGAAAAATCATTTCTCGTGTCAAAATCCCCACAAGAAAATATACTTCAATCACCCATATACCCTATCCTCTAAATTTATGGATGGTAAACATTGCTTGTTACTTAACCAACTTTAACATGCAATTACTTATTATTGCATGTATCCACATATTGTTCTATTATTTTCTAGAAAAAAAAATACTATTTACTTACTTTGGTTAAAAAAATAAAAAAGATTACTCTTCACATACATTTCCACTAACAATTATTATGTATCTTTTTGTTCATGACCAATAGATATGGATACAAGCGACCTGTCCACACTATATGAACACTGTCGAGAAATACAAGATATACAAGCCAGGATCTTGCCACGACAATCCATGTCTCTCTGCCTCTAAGACCAACTAGGACTCCTGAAAAGAATTATCCAAATCCATGCAAGAAATGCACACAGGAAAATACGCGTTCGCTGGCAAGAACACCTTTCACATCTTGACATCACAATAAATATTAATTGGTGTTGTCGATGCCATGCACCATTTTGTATATATGATTAGTTCCTATCAAGTACATCTGTATATATCTCATCTTGTATATATGACATTCCATGGTTAGTTCTGCCACTAGTTTAGGGTTTGAATACTATGTTTTGTTTGTAAACACTTGTAGCGATTTTGGAGTCATCATGTTCATGTGTTGAAAACTGTTAATGTATTCTTCTGTTATACAGAATCAAATAAAGAAAATCGTTTTCAAAACAGAGATAGTTACCACCATACAAATTAGCACTATTCTGACTGTACATGATTATTCATGCCATCCATTTTCTATTCAGAGTTTTTAACTTTATGTATAATTTGCAGTGAGATCTTTCAAAAAAATGTAAAGTTTTATAATGGATTTGGTCAAATCGCTTCACAATGCACTTCCAGGATCAGGAAAATGCTTTAGATTCCTTAGAGTTCTATATTTATTTATTCATTGATGAGGTGATTGTTAGGTCGCATGAAGTTTATAAAATTGTCACTTCTGGTAGTTATCACATTTAACGATTGATAATTTGACATACCTGTTCCCTTTCACTATGACTTGGTGGTACAATCCAAGTGGTCTGTTTCCATGTATCCAGGGGAAAATATGCGTGTGTGCTTGAGATTTTTTGTGGTCCACATATCTAATATGCAGTGCAAAGGAGGAGCAAAGGAAGCTTTTAGCAATGAATGCTGGCAAGCCAGCTTAAGTAGCAGACGTGATTGCAAATAAACAACAGATTTTTTTACTGCCAGTTGGTATGTTTTCTGACTGATCAAGTGAAATTAAAAGTTGGATAACTTTGGAACAGACATGTTATGAAGACGTAGACTGGCGGTGAGAACAGTATTGTCAAGACTGATGTTAGGTATGACAGGTTCTAATTAACAACTCGTTCTTTGGATTAACAGAAGCGTGTCCAGCCTTCTTGTGGTTTGTATATCTAACTGATATATGCTTTGTAGGCCCCAGTGAAGGGCTTTTGCACATATGTAATATTAGAATTGTGTGTATCCTGTAAGTTCCTTCTTAGTTGCGTAGGCCCTTGAAAGTTCGCAGTGTGATGAGACTATACTTTCGTATTGCAAAATGTTCTGACAAATTGAATTAGGGTTTGAAAGTATCCTCTATAACAATTTTATCGGTTGTGCTTTTAGATGTGATGGAAAATCAGTTAAATAACAATTCCACTTGGCCAAATACAGTTAACCTCCAGGTAAGTAAGGATGAGGGTGCTGGTATAACACCAGTGCTAAATTACAATTGGCAAAAGGCCCAGGAAAAGTGGCTAGGCCAAATAGTTTCCAGCAATAGCTTCCATCGAGTTATCAACATTCTCTAAGGCAAATTATGGACAGCTGGCAGATGATTTACTTGCGATGCTCTGTTTTCGTTATTCATGTTTAACAATTTAAAACTGCTTACAAGTTTCGAAGTTCGTTGAATTTATTGTTTAAAGTTTACTTAGTTTTAAATCAGATATTAAGAGGTGTCAATGCCTACTTTTGCTTTTAGTTTGAATTTGACATACCTAATTCAGTTGTACTGTTTAGATCTAATCACAATCATGGTGTGAAAGCCCAATTTTTGTGAGAGCTATTTAGTGCAAACTGCAAAGTTTATGCTAAATGATTTCCATATTCAATCCTATTGTGAGGCCACCATTTTAACGCTTGCTTCTTAAAGCACACTTGCATGATCCTTATTCCCTATTTTCTTTTATTAGGAACATTTTAGTTCCTTTATAATAGTAATATGTTGATACAGGAAAAGTGTGAAAGGGGCATCCTCCTAGCTAACTGAGCCTAATATGTCTAATGGCTACATAGCATATGTAATGCAGATATTTGTTTTGGTTGAAGGCTCTGCAATAAAAAATTGACTGGAAGCAGAGAACATATTCCATGGAATTAGATTAACAGTATAGCTAGAAATATACATTCGAATTAACAAGCTCTCCATTCTGAACCTTTTGACAATATGTCATTTGATTTGATATAACAAAGTTGTTGACATCATTATGTTTTTTTGGCTTTTGTTGCAGGTCAATTTTTTAGCAATTTTGAGCTCTGCAGCATGACATGCTCCCCGCTTGTGTCCTTCGTTTTCCCATTTTCCCATTTTCTCAAGCCAATCCAGCTCTGCAACATGGCACTCCTCTCTCTGCGCGGCCATTATTTTTTGCAATTTCTTAAACCATTCTAGTCCTGCTCCATGGCATGCTTCTCTAGCAGGGTTCATTTTTGTTGTGATATCTGCCCCAATTGAATGGCATGGCCTCCAAAGGGCCGAGGCTAATTAGGTTAATTGTAAGGTCCTATGGAATTTTGGCAGAATGATTGTCCATCAGATCACAGGTTATAAACTCATCTAAATAAGGTGAATCTCCTCTCTCTCCTTCCATTCTGCTTCATTTTCGCAATTTTGAGCTTTCTATCCATTGCTTATTGTTGTCTCCATTCCTCTTCCTTCATCCAATGTTCTTGTTCTTCCAATTGAAAATCATTTTGACCAAAAAAAATTCAGTTAACAGGTAGTGGAAAAAAAATCTTCCCTTAAATGATGTATTCGATATAAATATTAAAATACTATTAATATCAGAAAGTTCTGTGATTTCCTTCCCTTTCAATGACTCACTTTCTTTCCTTTCCTCTTCTAGCTGTGGTTTCACTTCATATAAATTCTGGTTGGCA
This sequence comes from Pinus albicaulis, assembly GCA_034641835.2. Taxonomy (NCBI): domain Eukaryota; kingdom Viridiplantae; phylum Streptophyta; class Pinopsida; order Pinales; family Pinaceae; genus Pinus; species Pinus albicaulis. The sequence goes on from CM076580.1 coordinate 347,854,500, forward strand.
ATGCATTTAATTACAAATTATAAATTAAAAAGAAAATACACTAAAAAAAACCTAAATTTAATTAATATAATAATTATTATTCAAAATGAAAGTACAATTTTTCCAATTTAACAATCTTATCAGCGTCTCTCTGCACCTTTTGGGACCATAGCTAGTATTTTATATAGAAAACAAAAAAAAGGTTTAAATATTTTAAACTTTCCAATTTTTGCATATTTTTCCCAATGTTATTACACTCATCGATGTATTGCTGATACATATGTTAGCGACAATGATTCCAAGTGACTCGCATTCAGACAAAGAAATTGCCATTGCATTAGATGAAAATATATATAGTCATTCTGCATATAATAATTTTAATATGTTGTACCATAAAGACACAATTAGAATAAACCAGGATTTCACATTATCCTGGTTTGCTATTCTGCTTATAACCACAGTTTTCTTTCAAGGCACTAATTTTAAGGTCAAAACATTTATAGTTTTGAAGGTGGTGGGTACCAACCCCAAGGATCATCTGAGACATATTCGGTCACTTGCTTCACACTCAAGTAGTTTTCAAGACCCCTGTGCAATACAACAATAAACATGCAATGAGATCTCTCCATCCAAGTCAGCACATGAACTGTTGCAGTCAGGGTGATGGTGAAATTTAACAATCAAAGTAAAATTGACGATGAGAATGAAACTAGATCGAACATGCATAGATAACAAGAGCTCACCATTTTCCCAGTTCTCTACCAAAGCCACTACGTTTATTCCCTCCCCATGGTGCCTGGCAGAAGGTTGGCTGCGCACAATTAACCCATACAATGCCTGCCTGCAAATGCTGCAAGCAAAACACAAAAAGGAAATTGTTAGCATTTTACACACAGGTAGACTTCAGTCCATTTTATTAGTGACATAGGTTCCATACAGATGACTCATATCACACAAACCTGTATAGTCAACGTCACTAAACACTATTTTTATTTCAACATTCCATCTAAATGCAATCTTTTTAGGTTACATACCTGACAATGGACATAAACAAGACAAATGACATCCTTCTAAACAACAATCAGGTTGTCATCTTCAATCAGCCTTTATGGTCATTTTTATAGTAATATATTTGATGGCCAATGGGCCAATCCTCCGCTGGAGAGGTAACATATTGAGTTTCAGGCTGTCGACCATGTTTCAGTTCTGGCTGAGTTCTAAGGGTAAAAGATTGAGTTTCAGGCTGTCAACTACGGTTCAGTTTGGCTGAATGGCATGGAATCAGCAGGCGATGAGGCCAGGGGTATGTGGACAAAAAGGGATGTGGCAACTGGTGAGGTGCAAATACCAGGCGGCGTTGCCAAACTCCTCCAAGTGTGAGTCGACTCCAAAATCTGATTCTGTTCTGTGAGGAAACCGAGCTGAATTAGGTCGATTCCAATTCTGACATGGTTTGTCTCACTTGTATGTCTGTTTGTAAAAGAGACACACACATAAAACACTCATTTGCTGACCCAATTTCACTTACTCAAAATAGAAATAAAATTTGTCTTCAAGTGGAAGATCTAAATTTAAATCTCAAGGAAACTTCTTAAAGTATGTTATGTTGAAGAATGTAACTAATGTCAGTCTTCATAGTATTTATCAAAAGAAAGAAAAAGAAATTTTATTATTAAAGAAATTGATTTATGAAAACATGGGTTTCATTATTGGGTCAATTTCTTATCGGTCAAAAGCCTCCATTGTAGGTCTCTAGGGTTTACGTCAAATATCTTTGTCCATGTCATAATGTAATAGACCCTTCTTGGGCTTCAATTTTCAATAAAGAAATTTATTTTAATATAAGTAGGTCAATTAGGCCGCCTCCACCAAGTTGACCTCGTTAAGGGAATTTGACCTCACACAAACACTATATAAAGGTATCAATTCGACTCATTTGGAGGACACTCTCAACAAGTTCGATCTGCAGTTGCTGGAGGCAGAAAAAGATAGCGAAGTTGCTGGAGAAGTATTGAAGAAGCTAGAAGACCAAAGTCGAGTTCTTAGGCAATCTATCTCTCACACGTGCGAAGTTTCTGGATTGTAGCTAGGCCGCAATTCTGAAGTTGTTGGGGTCAAAGTTTTAGGTAGTTGTTGGGCCGAAATTTTGAAGTTGCTAGGGGCCGAAGTTCTTGGTTGTTGCTGGGTTGTAGCTGTTGGACAAGAAGAGACTACTGAAGTTTGTTGAATCATATTGGAAGGTTGACTTGGTGGAGGAAGGTCTTTTGGGTCTAAGGTCTTGGTCTATCTCAATTTGATTTACTAGTGGAAGAGTTTGACTGGGTTTTCCCCTATAGAGGGGTTTTAGCCCTGGTTGAATGCCTACATCTGGCGTCATCAATCTTCATATTTTGTTTTGATAATTGCTTGATGAAACAAAGATAAAGAAGAACATAAGAAAGTAAATAAGAACAAAAAGATATCACAAGTAATATCAATCTTACTAACATGTTAAAGAAGCAAAAAAGAAGGGCATTAAAAAAGACTATGAATTTAAAAGTGCCGAGAAAAGAAAGGGATATGATGATGCTCCTACAAAAAAAAATTCTCTAGATGGAGGGGATGTTTATTTGATTTCTTCAAGTAAACACGTAGATCATAAGAAATGGTTGGTGAGTGGTTTTGTGAGTATGAAAAATTCAAAAATATGATGGTGATATTTTCATCGGAGATGAGTTGATAGCTAGAATCATAAGATGAGGAAAATCAAGTTGAAGCTCATGGGTGGAAGGATTAGAACACTCCCTCGTGGTTTACACATCCTAGGATTGGCTGGGACTTGGGAGTGATTTTGCGAGTATGAAAAAAATGATGGTGGTGATATTTTCATGGGAGATGAGTCGATACCTAGAATAATAGGGTGAGGAAAATCAAGTTGAAGCTCATGGGTGGAAGGGTTAGAACACTCCCTTGTGGTTTGCACATCCTAGGATTGGCCACAAATTTGATTTCTATAAACAAAATGAACAATGCAAGTGTAAACACAGTGTTTAAAAAGGATACTTGCAGGATGGTTTGAAGAGCAATGATATCGCTGAGAGGAGTTTGAATTGGAACTTTGTATAAGTTGTTGGGAAGCACTGTTAGTAATGGGTGCAACCCTTCCAATGTTCCTGAGACTCGAGAGTGGAGCAGAGGAAGAAAAAACTCCTACAACCCCTAAAGAAAATACTATGCTATGGAATCAAAGATTGGGGCATATCGAAAAGAAATGCCTTAGTACTACACGGTTATAGTATGGTAGAAGGTATGTCTAATTGCTCTCTAGATTTTGATTTCCATGAACATTGTTTATACGGGAAGCAAAATCGAAGTTAGTGCATAGTAATGTGTTTGAACCAGTGTCGTTTCCATCACTAATTAAATATGTGTACTATCTCTCATTTATATATAAATTTTCGAGGAATACATGGAGATTATTTCCTCAGGAAGAAATTTGAAGTCTTTGAAAAATTCAAAGAGTTTAAAGCTTTTGTGAAAAATCACACAGAAAAGAAAATTAAGATGTTGAGGACAAATAATCGTGAAGAATTTTGCAAGAATGAATTGAAAAAATTCTAGTAGTGTGGTATAGCAAGGAAGAAGGCTACTCCATACACACCTTAGCAAAATGGAGTTGCATAAAGGATGAACAAGATGTTGATGGACAAAGTGAGCAACATGCTTAGTGGTGTTGTGTTAGGACATGAATTTTGGGCAAAGGCAATGAACACTATGTGTTACCTCGTAAATAGATCACCTTCGATAGCATTAGATGACAAGACTCCACTTGAGGTATGCACTAGTAAGAAACCATCTCTTAAACATCTCAAGGTATTTAGCTGTGATGCTTGTGTAAAGGAGAATAGGAGTAAGTTGGATAAGAAAGTTGAAAAGTATATCGTTATTGGATATAAAGATGGTCCAAAAGGTGATAAGCTTTGGAACTTAAATAATAATAAAGTTGTGTAGAGTAGAGATATGGTATTTAGAGAAATCAAAGGTGTCAAACAAGAAGTCCTACCAAAGGAGAAAGAACCAAATTAGATAGAGTTTTGAATTGAGAGATGATAAATTAGCTTCTATAGAAGGACAAGAATCAAAAGAAAAAGAACCACATACTCTAGCATTGAAGAGATTGGTTCAGGAGAGGAAGCAACCATAAAAGTATACTCCACCTGCTTTCTATTCAATTTTTTATTTTTATTTTTTATCATTAATGATGATCCTAGAACTATAAGGGAGGCAATGGATTGATAGGATGGAAAACTTTGTAAAAAGGCCATCGTAGAAGAAATGGCATCCTTAGACAAGAATGACGCTTGGGATCTAATGGAGTTGTCGACTGGAAGAAATCCCATTGGTAGCAAATGGGTGTTTAAGAAGAAGTTGAATGTAGAAGGAAAAGTGGAGAAATACAAATGTCGATTGGTAGCAAAAGGCTATTCCCAAGTATATGAAATTGACATTAGTGAGAAGTTTTCTCCTATCATGTGTTGGTGTTTCTCGAGAAACTATGGAATACACTTGAAACATCTGATGTTTCAAGTGGACGCTCCACTCATCATCAAGGACTGAATGAAGCTTGTAAAATAAAGTAAAGAGAGCCAAACCAAGTTAAATAAAGGGGGAGAGGGAAATGGTTAGATTTGTTAGATTCAAGAGAACCAAAAATTTTAAATGAAGAAAAACTAAGAGATTAGGGTTAAAATATTATTAAATAATAGTTTAATAGAGAATTAAATAAAAACGATTCAAGGAGAGATCTTGAATTGACTTAGAAAGATTATAAGATTGATTTTGTTAGTTTTAAAATTATTATTATTATTATTAAAATTAATATTATATTAATACTATAATAAATGATATCCAATAATAAATAATAAAATGTACTCAATGCTATTAAAGATTACAATTATTAAAACCTATATGTTAGTAAGTTAAGTTGATATGCTTAGTTAGTTGTATTAAAGTAAGATAAATTTAACATTATAAATAATATAAAGTTAAGGTTATAATGGGCTTAATGGTTAAGAGCATGTTTTTCCTTCTAAATAGCAGTCAAATCGCTGCACGGAGGTGGGTCTCTTATCCCACAAACAAGGGAGTCTTATACACCAATTTGGTGGCTGGCTTGGCTATGACCTTAAAATTAGATAATAATAATAATAATAATAGTAGTATATAGTTATTAGTAAGTAATTTAGGAAGAATAATGTTATGTGTAATTTAATATATTTTTATAAGAGAAATGATGTTATTATTATACAATGTAATTTTGATATATTGTAGATCCATTTTTTAATAGAATGAGAGCAAGTTATAATTAATATTTTAATATTGCATTAGATATTATTAGTAAGTTGTATTTTGTTATAACTTATTATGAATTAATATGTAAAAATGTTATTAAAATAGTAGGAAATTTGTTATCATTAATAATATTGTGTTATTTAATGCTATTAAAAACAAGGGTTCACAATAAATATTATTCGGTCACGACTATTGTTGAGGTGGCTTAATTAATAATACTAACATCTTCTGTTAGGAAAAGTATTATCTAATGAAAGGTTAGTTAATGATTTTATAATCGTATAGCAATACTAAATAATATTATTTTATAATAATATTAATATAATGTGTTTTTATTATTATAGAAGGATATGGAGATTATTATTATAATCAATATTGTAAATATTGATACTATTATTATTATTGATAAAGCACTTGTATTATTGATCACGATATATTAAGAAAGTTAATGATATGTTAAAAATATTAGTATTATAATATTATTATAGAATTATATTCCTGTTGCATAATGATATTTAATATTGCTATGTTTAATAAGTTCAAAATAAATGTATTGATCTTATTATTATTACAAAATTAAGAAAGTTGAACCAAAGGAATAGTATAAAGTTATGTAACACTTCAAAAATTTTATTAATATAAAATTTGGATTAAGGGAGCTTAATTGACACATTATTATAACAATAGGTTGTTATATTAAATGTATAAGTTAGCAAATTAATTAATTTTGAGATATTGGTATTAAAGCCAAAAGTATAAAGTATATGGGATATACGAAGAGTAAGGATAAAAGGGAAATTTTTAGAATATAAAAAGAGAGTCAAGGGAGAGGGAAGACGAGCAGTTTGAATTAATATGAATAGAGGAAAAATGATGGATAGCAGGTTTCCAAAAGTGACTTAATTTAAGGCATCTTTATGATTGAAATTGTTGGGATGTTTTTCAATTTCAAGAGTTTCTCCAATGTTGCATTGGGCATAGAAGGAGGAAGATGACAAGATTTTAAAATCATCAAAGTTCATAAGGCGTTTGGTATTGTGGGAGTGCTCAACAATGGAAAATTTGGAAATTTTATTGTGTTGGGTGCCAGTGATATGTTCTTTTAGCCAACTTTGAAGGATCCTATTTGGCCAATGTAGTCTTTTTCGCATGAACACTGAATTGATAAACCCTAGGGCCAAGCAAAGGATTAGAGTGGTCCTTAGCAAACCATAACAATTGTTTGAGGGTGGTGTGAGGTTTCTCCTATTGAGAACTTCTATTAGATTTCTTTAAATTGTTGTTGCTTTTAATTTTTAAGTAGAATAGATGGACATAAAGTCATCATTCCTACATGGGGATCTGGAAGAAGAAATCTACATGAAGTAGCTAAAATGTTTTTTCGGGAAGGAAAAGAAAGAGTTGTTGTGCACGCTGGAAAAGTCCCTATATGGGTTAAAGCCACCACCAAGGATACGGTATTAAAAAATTGCTACTATATATTGGGACTTGGCTTCACAAAGAAGAAAGCAAATCAATGTGTAGATTTCAAATTAGTTGGGGGTCATGTTATATATTTGGTCTTGTATGCGGATGATATGTTGTTGAATGGAAATAACAAGGAAATCATCCAGGAAGTGAAAACTTAATTGCCCTCTAAATTTGACATTAAGGATCTTGGTGCAACAAATTTCACTTTGGGCATGGAAAGTAGAAGAGATCAGGTAGATAGGAAAATTTGATTAAATCAAAGAAAATACGTCAAGACAATAATGCGAATGTTTAACATGCAAGAATGTAAACCAGTAAAGGTGCCTATTCTTGTAGGTGTTAAGTTATTCGCAAATCATCGTTCCAAGACACAAGTGGAGAAAGAAGACATGTCTTATGTTCCATATCATAGCGCAATTGAAAATTTCTTGTATGCAATGGTCTATACTAGACCAAACATTGCACATGCACTAGTAGTATTGAGCAACTATGTGTAAGAACCATGGATGGAGCATTGACAATAGTAAAGAGGCTTTTCAAGTATTTGTATGGCACTTTTGACTATGGATTGTGCTACCATGAAAGACCATGATTGGACATACATGGTTTTGTTGATGCAAACTAGGAAAGAAAAAGGCCACTTCATGGAAGAATTGTAAGTTTAATTGCGTATTTTTATTGTTTTTCATGTAATTTTTGATCGCTAGGGTTTTTCTTGTGTCGTGGCTAAATGCATATTATTTCTAGAAAATAATGGTTGAATGTTGTGTCTTAAATTTATCTTCCTTGAAATTTATAGGGGACCTGTTGCCACACAATCTAGCAGGTCCCTAAGAGGGGAACCTATGGAACAACTACTAAATTGAGTGACAACAATGGGACAAAGACCCACTGTCACCTCAGTCAATGTCACCTGCTCTTTACAAACCTTCACTGACGAGAGGAGTCACGATAGGAAGGAAATCACCTGTAATGGTTATGTTAATGACTAGGTATGAAGCGATTTCAAAGACCCATTCAAGGAAAGACATGATGGTGTTTCAATGCTCCAAGGAAGCGAAACACTCTCCAACAAAGACCTAGGATGGAGATCAAGACATAGGGCTTGAAATTTACAATGAAGATGGATATGCCTGAGGTCAAGGCTCCAAATGTGAGATAGGACCTCTCAAGAAACTATGTTAGATGATATGACACCTCAAATACGCTTTTTGCTTCACTTGAGAGACCTAGTAAGGGCTTACGCTAGATCTTCGAGGATCTTTTCTTGAAGATGAACCACGGTGGCTTGGTTCGAAACGTCGAATTTATCAAGAATGGATGTGATTGATCCGGAAAACATCTCTACACAGATCTAGGGTTTTTGGGGATAAAGTGGGAAGAAATTTCTCCAAGGTATTCTCTAGGACAAGGTAAGAGAGAGGAAAGGGTCTCTTATGATTTGTTCTATTGAATACAAGGTTCATATGACCCTCAAGAAGGCCACATTATCCAAGGAAAACTAACTAGGTTACCCTTCTAAGGCACACAAATTTATGGAGAAGTAACCTTGGGAATTCCACCAAATTTTGAGATCCTCTAGAGGAGACACAAAGGAAGAGCTCTATCCTAACGGAATTTGAATGTTCCTCCTCTAAAGAATTTTGTTGGATGCCCAAGATAGGCGTCCAAGGAAAGAGGCTGAAATTTTGGAGAAAATAAGGAATGATCACCAATTTCCTCAGACTAGTGCCTAATCCCTATGCTATGGAGTCTAAGATGATTCAACGTTTTCCAAAATCCTCTTCAAGGAGGGTAAAGAATGATGCCCTAGAAACCAATATTTAACATTTACCTACTCAATATTTATGGATCTTCATGGAAGAAAAACAAAATCCCATCCATTAGGAACATTCATCTATTGTCATGTAATGAGTAACATGTGCAATTGTGAACCAAATAACCTTTTACAATGATATTCAAGAAATTAGGGCACAAGAACAATAACTAGTTGCAACAATTCCACACATTAGGCATTGTTCCAAAAGAAATCTTCAGCAAAATAACACTTACAAGATGCCAATGAGATATATCCAACCATAAACCAAGATGTAGCTCCAAAGATGAACAAAATTCTAGCTTCCAAAGATATCGAAATGCATCAACAGAATCTCCACTAGCGTCCAAGACAAAGTGCGAAGTCTTTTTACAAGAGAAAGATCCAAGTGATGATGATCAGTGCTCACAAATGAGACTCATCTTTATTTAATGAGTTTCTCCTAATTTGATTTAGCCTTATTAGCAAAAAAATTATAAAATAATGTGTTAGACACAAGTCTTGGTAACAAGCCCACCAAATAGCTAATACAAGTTATCAAAAAACCATCCATATGTGTGTTGAAATGATGACGTCATGATGAAGAAGGGCCATTGGATGGCCTCGTTGAGTCCTCTAAGTGCTAAGATGAGAGAGAGGGCTCCATGGATAAGGGGATGGCTCCTTAATCTCTATGTAAGTCATCATGTGGGTCCCCAAGGGGCACATCTATTGGTATCATGGCTCTCCAAATGAAAAATAAGCATGTTGTTAAAATTGGACAACTAGGTCTAAACTCCATGTTGTGATGCTCAGATGAAGATACCAATATTTTTATTGGGTTCCTCTTTCGCATGTTGTTAAAATTGGACAACTAGGTCCAAACTCCATGTTGTGATGCTCAGATGAAGATACCAATATTTTTATTGGGTTCCTCTTTCGGAGAGGTGTAAGATCGATATAAAATTGATCTTAATCTAATGAGTGGAACATTTATTTTTAATTTATTTTTAATAATTTCAAATATGTGCAGGTCGGCCTTAAGGTTTTACACCTGCAGCACATGTGTCACACACCTCAAATGATGGATATATATACAGTCAACGTTGGAGATCATTTCACTCACTCTCATCACACACATCTCCTCCTCTGATTTAGTACGAGCTCCTTGGAGGCAAATTCGGTTCACACGTGGGAAAGAGGATGAATTACTGCAGCAAGGGTTTGACCGAATTTACTGCAGCTAGGGTTTCCACGCTAGTTTGACCAGCGTTAACTTTGGTCAACGTATGGTCCAAAAGAGCTGAAAATTGGTGGAGATGTAATATCCCAAATGGGATATTTTAACTAAAAATGCAGAAATAGACTTGTGCAGCAAAATAAACGAAAATAAACACACAGCCACCAAGATAACACAATGGATGCCGATAAAATCACTGATCCATTTTATTAATCTATGGTAGAAAGTACATCAACATAAAGGAACAACGAAACCTGAGCTTGCCAAGCAAGCAGAGCAAAACCCAGAAAGATCTCTGGCCCAACTGATGAATGACTCTGGCAATGATGTAGACGGCTCGGCAAGAAGACTGCTGCAAATCGGCTACGGCAAAACTGTCACTGAACCCACTGAAGCACAAGTTGAAGATCCGGATGATCCTCACACCAATCCCTGAAGCTCTGCGAAACTTCTAAATGAAGTCTCCTCAAGAGAGTTGGGTTTTCGTCCAACACTCACAAATCACCCGAGGGTTTCTGTCTTGGGGCTACGACTGAAGTAGAGAACCACAGTCTCACACCTCTCATACAATAAAATAACACGATCCCAAGAATATCTCTCAATGGCCTCCTCCCTTTCTTTTATAGATCTCGTGGAGCCTTCTAGAGCATTATTTTATTATTATTTTATTCATGGAGCACTTTTCCCTCTTATTAAAATATTCCTTTTTAATGCAGAAAAGGGTAAATCGGCTACCACGCCTCCTCCGGTCACTGAAACCCATGTCTAACTATCCCACCATGTAGGTATCCTCGTCCTGGTTCCAATGAGCTATTACACTAAGGTGTTCCATCATGTTCCTCCCGGAATGCCACCTTGAGCGTAATCAGCTGAGTTAAGCCCATAAACAACTCAAATTTCTAAAAGTTATCGGAATGCACCGGAACGAAAGCCAAACTGCTCGGATGATGGAATATATCAAGCAAATGCCACCCGACCGCATAGAAACTCCTCAAAACTCCTCCAAAAGCCCCTGGGCCCACTAATGATACCAACCTGTACCTGTGACCGATCTGCTTCTAACTCTAGAAGTCCATCCTAGCCCTGTCATAGGTGACACCAAAAAAGGGAATATTACAGGAGCCTTCAATTTTGGAAGGCCGTAAACATTGGCACAAGAACCGAGGTCAAAAGGTTGACCGAAGTCCGAGCTACATTGACTTTATTGTTGCTTCCCTGCATTGACTTTTCTAGACAACGTTGACTTTTCTGGGGTTGACTTTGGGTTGACCGGGTGACTATTTTGAGGGCTGTTGTGACACATGCTGGGTTGGCTGACCAAGGAGACTTTGCTGGTTGAAGCATCCTGCTGACCGCCGTAACGCATCACCACATTTTTCTGTTTTTGGTTTGTCTTCTATAGATCCACTGGTATGTTCTATCAGCATTTTACTTGATTGTTTATGTGATTGTTGTAATAAAAAGTAAAGTTGTATCAAGCATAGAACATCTACATAAATTTACATGGTATCAGAGCTGAGGTGAAGACAAGCCCTATTTGTAGCAATCACCAGAGAGGATAATGAGTTCCACAAGCTATAGCTTCAAGGAGGATGACAAATTGACTGGGAAGGATGACTTCCATGCTTGGAAAATGATATTGGATCCCCAATTGGAAGACCACGATGTCATGGACTATGTGCAGGGTAAAATCCAAGAACTTCCATCCACTGCTACTGCTGCTGCCAAAACAAAGTACAAGAAGTGGGAGATCAAAGCAAAGCTGATGATCAGGGAATCCATTTATAAAAGCTTGGTGGCCTACATCTCTGAGTTGGGCACATCCAAAGAGATGTATGATAAATTGATCCTCATGTTCAAGGCCAACAATGTGAATCAAGTACTATTCTTCAAGAATCAATTGAAGAATCTGAAGAAAGGCAAGGATGAGTCTATCCAATCATACTTTACGTGATTGAAATCAGGAACAATCTGCTAGCTATTGGGGAGACAATAGCTGATCGAGAGATGGTACTCACCGCACTTGGAGGGCTCCCATCTGAATGGCATGTCTTCAACACTACCATTCTAAATAATAATGTGATACCTGACTTTGACAAAGTACTATCAAGATGCGTTCAAGAAGAATCAAGAATGAAGGAGTATGGAAATGAAGGAAATGTTGCATATGCTATTCATTCTAGAAAGAAGAACTCTGGTGGTCTGAAGAATAAGGGAAAAGCAGGGGCCCAAGGAAAGAAGGGCAAGTGTTTCACTTGTCATAGGCCTGGTCACTATGCTAAAGAATGTCCTTTCAAAAAGGATTCTCCCAATGGTGATGACAACAACAACAACAACCAGAGGAATGGCAATCAAAGGAACAACAAGTTCAAGGGAAAAAGGAAGGCTTCCTCTGGCGGAAATGATCAACCTTTCAAAAGGTCAAGAAACTCCAGGTATGAGGAATCACATGTTGATAAAAGAAATGAATACGTTCTTGTATTTGCCCTCTCTGTTGCATCCCCACCCGACACTATGGATGTCTGGTTGATAGATAGTGGTGCCTCAAGGCATATCACTGGGTTCAAGGAAGCACTTTCTGATATGGTTGAGAAGGATACTAATCTAGAAATTATCCTTGGAGATAATGCCACATACCCCGTGAAAGGGACAGGGACTGTGACCCTCCACTTGTCTCAAGGTCAAGTCCTATGTACCAAATTTGAAGAAGAACCTTGTGTCTATATCGGCCATGGAAGACAAAGGTTTCAATGTGGCATTCACTGATGGAAAGGTGCTCATGTGGAGGAAGAGCTTTAAGGAAGCTATCTCGATTGGGTTTAGAGTTGATACACTCTACCAGGTTGGGGGAAGTCCGTTGGGAGCAATGACATGTGATACTATTCGACAGACTGAACTATGGCACCAAAGGTTTGGACACCTTCACTACAAAGCCCTTCCCGAAGCAAGGAAGGTGGTGACAGGGATGCCCGGGTTTCCAAATAATCATGAAGGTGTATGTAAGGGTTGTGTCGAAGGAAAGCATACAAGGGGACCTTTCCCCTCTAGTGTCACAAAGACACCTGATGTCTTGCAATTGATCCATTCTGATCTATCTGGTATGTTGCCCGTGATATCCTTTGGAGGATGTTCATATTATATGACGTTCATAGATGACTTCTCTCGCTAAACCTGGATATACTTCTTGAAGAAGAAGTATGAGGCTTTCATGTGGTTCCATACATTCAAAGCCTTGGTGGAAAATATGACAGGAAAGAAGATCAAGATTTTGAGAACTAATAATGGCATTGAATATGAGACAAATGAGTTCAAGGACTTTTGCAGAGAAGTTGGCATTAAGAGGGAGACTACAACTGTTTATACTCCCAAGCAAAATGGTGTTGCTGAACGAAAGAACAGGACCATTGTGGAAGCTTCCCGTGCCATGCTATATGACCAAGTTCTGCCGAAGTTTTTATGGGGAGAAGTTGCGAACACTGACGTGTACATACAAAACCGATGCCCTCATTCCGCTCTAGAATCCAAAACTCCCGAAGAGGCTTTCTCTGGTAAGAAACTTGACGTCTCACATTTTAGAGTTTTTGGATGTACCATCTACTTTCATGTGCCGAAAGAAAAGAGGAGCAAGTTGGATGCTTCCAGGAAGAAAGGAATGTTTGTGGGCCATAGTGAAACTTCGAAGGCCTATAGAGTCTATGTGCTTGGTCAAAGGGAAATGGAGATATGCCACGATGTCACCTTTGACGAAGATACTTCCCTAAGGAAAGTAGTTAATCTTCCAAGATCTGAGGAAGATAATGAAGCAAGGCCTGGAAATCAAGAGGAACCGAAGGATGAATCGATGCCTAATGTTGAAGGACCAATGGATCCGATTGATCCACCTCCTTCACTGGGAAAGAGACCATCATGGCTTAGACACTCTCGAGGATGCTGAGGGACATGCTGCCCCAAGGGGGACATTCCGTGAAAGCAAGAAGCCGAGTAGATACCAAGGGTATCTAGCAGCCATGAGTACTATTGTAGAATCCGAGCCTGGATCCTTTGGGGAAGCCATAAAGCATCAAGTCTGGAAGGATGCTATGCACGAAGAGTATGAGTCCATTATGAAGAATGATGTCTGGGATGTGGTTCCAAGACCAAAGGACAAAACAGTTGTCACCTCGAAATGGCTCTACAAGATAAAGCATGGATCTGATGGAAGTGCTGAAAAGTTCAAGGCAAGATTCGTTGCCCGTGGCTTCTCTCAAAGGAAGGCATAGATTATGATGACATATTTGCACCTTTGGCCCGATATACCACCATTCGATCTATTATAGCCCTTGCTGCTACGCAAGGATGGAGTCTTCATCAGATGGATGTGAAGACCGCATTTCTGCATGGTGCGATAAAGGAAGAGGTATATGTGGAGCAACCCCTGGGGTTCGAAGTCCAGGATTTTGGGACACCCATGTCTGCAGGTTGAAGAAGGCCCTCTATGGGCTGAAGCAAGTACCTAGAGCTTGGTACGAGAGGATAGATAGCTACTTGATGAAGTTGGGCTTCACTCGAAGTAATGTTGATCTGAACCTTTACTTCAAGGTTGTCAAGGGAAAGCCTCTCATTCTGGTGCTGTATGTGGATGACCTCTTCCTGACAGGTATTGACCCTCTCATTCATCAAGTGCAAGAGGGAGCTCGCTACTGAGTTCGAGATGATGGACCTAGGACTAATGCACTACTTCTAGGCCTGGAGGTCTGGCAGAGACTTGGCGAGATTTTCCTTTCTCAAGGAAAATACATTGTGAAGCTTCTGGAAATATTTGGTATGGTGGACTGCGAGTCCATGTCAACACCAATGGAGCTCAACTTCAAGAAGTTGAGTGGCAGCGCTGTTGGGCCCGTATTGTCAAATCCTACTAAGTATCATGAACTCGTAGGGGCCCTGATGTTCTTAGTGAACACCCATCCAAATATATGTTTTGCAGTGAACACTTTGAGTCAACAGATGGTTGAGCCTCATCACTTTCACTGGGTTGGTGCCACGAATCTTCTTAGATATATTCTGGGCACGATAAACCATGGGCTGAGATACATTGCCGGGAGAGTGACACTCCTTGGATATACTAATGCCAATTGGGCTGGCAGTGTGGTGGATCGTAAGAGCACATCGAGATGCTGCTTCAATCTTGGTTCTGCTTCGATTTCATGGATGAGCAGGAAGCAAAAGTTGGTGGCTTTGAGCACCGCAGAGGCCGAATACATTGCAGCGAGTATGGCCTATTGTGAAGCAGTTTGGTTGCGAAAGCTCTTCAGTGAGTTGTTCGGACATGTGCTAGATACCACTGCGATACTCTGTGATAACCAAAGTGGGATTCGCTTGTCCGAGAATCCAGTGTTCCACAATCGATCCAAGCATATTGATATCAAGTACCGCTTTATCCGGGATATTCTCACAAAGCCCCTGGGGAAGGTCGCGGATATTCTCACAAAGCCCCTGGGGAAGGTCAAGTTCCTAACCTTCTGTGAGAGTCTTCGTATCGTGGAACAACCCTATGATGTGCGTGTTGTTGGACGATGAGCTCTGGGAGCTCTAGGGGGCTTTGGGGATAGCTTCTCGGAGCTATAAGCACTCATGGGGCTAGGCTTGCCAAACCTTGTGGTGCTTCTGCCCCACCGTTATGATGTTTGAGTTGGTTCACCTCTCATTATTTGTGCCTCGTATGCATCCTACCCATTGAGTTCAGGGCTCATGGGAAGTACCTCTAATTTGGCCAATGAGGTGGGAAAAGCTAGAGACTAGTAACAAAGACCGATGGACACATCAGAGATTGCCGACTCTCTATCTAGGATGGCACGGTCCAACCACTTGATCTGGGATCAAGTATAGTGAGGTATCGGACCTCCAACTGACTTCGGGTCAGGTAAACCAACTTCGGGTTGGTATGAGACTCTTTGTGAGTCTGAAGGAGGTTTCAGACCTCTGGGCTGAATCTGTCAGCCGGGGGATGATGTCTTTGTGACTGACCCACTTATGTTCTAAAATAAAGAGGCCAGCAAAGCAAGTTATGACGGGATGACGCACGATGTTTGTTTGCACAAGTGGGTGGAGTTCTCCCTAGTTGAGAGGGAGTGTTAAAATTGGACAACTAGGTCCAAACTCCATGTTGTGATGCTCAGATGAAGATACCAATATTTTTATTGGGTTCCTCTTTCGGAGAGGTGTAAGATCGATATAAAATTGATCTTAATCTGATGAGCGAAACATTTATTTTGAATTTATTTTTAATAATTTTAAATATGTGCAGGTCAGCCTTAAGGTTTTACACCCCCAGCAGATGTGTCACACACCTCAATGATGGATATATGTACAGTCAACGTTGGAGATCATTTCACTCACTCTCATCACACACATCTCCTCTTTTGATTTAGTATGAGCTCCTTGGAGGCAAATTCGGTTCACACGTAGGAAAGAGGAAGAATTATTGCAGAAAGGGTTTGACCGAATTTACTGCAGCTAGGGTTTCCACGCTAGTTTGACCAGCGTTGACTTTGGTCAACGCATGGTCCAAAAGGGTTGAAAATTGGTGGAGACCTCGATTTTGGAAGGTCGTACACATTGGCACAAGAACCGAGGTCAAAAGGTTGACCGAAGTCCGAGCTGCGTTGACTTTATTGCTGCTGCCCTGCGTTGACTTTTCTGGACAACATTGACTTTTCCTGGGGTTGACTTTGGGTTGACCGGGTCACTGTTTTGAGGGCTGTTGTGACACATGCTGGGTTGGCTGACCAAGGAGACTTTGCTGGTTGAAGCATCATACTGACCGCTGTAACGCATCACCACATTTTTCTGTTTCTGGTTTGTCTTCTATAGATCCACTGGTATGTTCTATCAGCATTTTACTTGACTGTTTATGTGATTATTGTATTAAAAAGTAAAGTTGTATCAAGCATAGAACATCTACATAAATTTACACATGTACAATGCACCAAATGAGGGCCCCGATGATGGTTCCTTTCCTCCCATGTCTCAAGGATGATATAAACCTACTTTGGGCCTTAGATCAATTGCTAAGATCATGATAAGCCGATTGGGTCATGCTGGTCCAAGTGCATCATCTCTCAAATACAGTAGGGAAATGAACAAACTGTTGAAGGTGTTGAGGGTGCCCATGGTGTGGAATGATGCTAATACACATGTTGGAGTCCCATGGCTCTCAACACATCCCCTACAAATTTCAATATGATTCTATGGTGGGCTTGGGCCCCAGTTAAGTTGCCCAACCCGTGATGAAACCACATGTCAATTAGATATAAGATCCAATGTGTCTCCTCACCATCAGGTATAGTTATTCATTAGTGCATCTATGAAGACCAATTTTGATAATCAAGGGCACAAATGATACTTCATAATGGGTTTCCCTTCCAAATTTGTGGCTTTGAGCATGTATTAATGTTACCTCCATGTTACCCAACATTTCGTGGGTGATATCCCTAGCAAAAAAAATTTCTCCAAGATGGTCCTCAGCCTACAACCCCTTGCAGCCACCAACTAGATCGTTGTGCCATTTCTCTGCCATCTGAACCAGCCATGTGGTCCCTCACCCATATGTCATGTTCATATGTTTGAAAGTGGGCCTCCCAAACCTAAAAGTATGTCTTGTCATTTGATAATTGAATATTGAGTTTGCTTATCATGCACACTTTTGGACATGGATTAATGGGGGGATTCGACGGAAAGAGTGGTCTTAGTTTGTGCTTCTGTCCCCTTGACCCCTTTTGGATGTTACCCTCAGATTTTAGTCCCGTGGGATCTTCTTTAACGACTATTTGGTTTTAGGGTGGTACTACTTGGGAAACCCCGATTTTGGTTGTTTGGTTCCACTACCTCATCTACATATACCACTTCCCATTCATTATAACCCCATTCATCATCTTTCCCACCCGGGTCCACATAGGGCTAGCCTCGCCTTTCCTTGGCCCCCACCTTGGGTCAGGCTTGGAACAATGCCCCAAAGGTTGAAGAAGCTAAAAGAAAAAGTCAAGGCATAATTGGCCACATTCAACAGGAAAATGTACCACAAGATGCAAAAGATGGTAGGGACAAACATATTTAGCACGTGGGCAAAAGCTAATACATGAGCTCCACCCCATATCGATGGCCATCACCCTGGTGGTCAATGAACCAACCTACCTAAAAGGGGATGTACACTGCTATATCTTACACATCATTCTCTTATCCTTTGAGCCCCGAGCAATTAATCAAAGAAATATCGTAGAAGGAAAAAGGTATATAAAGAAGGGTGGAAAAATCAAGGTCGGAGCACCTCATGTACCACGATTTCTCCCTACTATACATTATATACCCAAGTGTGGGCTTCCCTTCTTCTATCTACCCCTATACCCTGTTATGTGGCCCAGGATTGCCCCTCTCATTACCTATTCCATTCACCTCTTTATCACATGCCACCACCATTTAAGGGATGTACCTTGGACATACTATCCCCTCTAAAGGTAGAAACCACCTAATAAGGTACTTGGTTAACCCCCTTTGGAGCTTGGAGACATTAGCACATGCGAAAGCCCACTATGGAAGGGCATGCCATTATGAAGTGTGTGCTTGTTGTCCATGGTTTGTAAGCTATTTTACCTGATTACTTTAATGACTTGTTGTGCTGGAAAGCTAAGGGACGCATTGGATCTTATGCAAAATTGCAGATGGTGTCTATTCTGAGTTTGGTATCCCTATATGGGGTCCTAACTCTCCAGAGGGCTACATTGGCACATGTAGGGTGTATGTAGAGAACCATGGGCCATGGATCCCCAAAGATGTTCAAAGATTGCTCGAGATCCACCTATTGGACGAGGAACATGCATCTGGTACACCATGCCCAGTCGGCCCCACAGTTGCACCATACACTTGGCAGGTGACTCGAGACTTGTACACTGATGTGGCATCATTTATTCCATCATCTGAGCCCTTACAGACGATCTATAGGCATCTTTGACTTACTTGGAGACCTATGAGGTTATTGGTGTGCTCCCACACCCACTGGGAGCACCACAGGTTTGTTGTTGGAGAAAAAAGGTCCACCCTGTTGTCCATCACTTTTGAGGGTCTTGCATATCACTATGGCACTTATGGACCTCATCAAACCTCTTCGAGGGCCCAACGACATGCATTGTTTATAATTTGGCCTCTTGAGAGGCTTATTATTTTATTTATGAGCTAGTTTGGTTGGCCTGTCACCAAAAGTTAGTTATTTGTACATTAGTTTATTATAGGGGCTAATGTAGGCCCAATTAGGTAATTCGAACTCCTAAGAAGTGTATAAATAGGAGTGACATGAATTCATTTTGTATCATCACTTGGATTGGATCATTCTCTCTCTTGAGATTTTCGCACTTCCTTCTTGGTGGACGAAGTTAGAGTATGGATGAATTTTGATGTTTGGATTGCATTTTCTTATCTTGGAGCTTCTTAATTGGCAAATATATTGATGGTTGGATATACATGCATCTTTGACTTACTTGGAGACCCATGAGGTTATTGGTGTGCTCCCACACCCATGGGAGCACCACAGGTTTATTGTTTGGAGAAAAAGGGTCCACCTCGTTGTCCATCACTTTTGAGAGTCCTGCACATCATTATGGCACTTATGGACCTCATCAAACCTCTTCGAGGGCCCAACGACAAGCATTGTTTATAATTTGACCTCTTGAGAGGCTTATTATTTTATTTATGAGCTAGTTTGGTTGGCTTGTCACCAAAAGTTAGTTATTTGTACATTAGTTTATTTTAGGGGCTAAAGCAGGCCCAATTAGGTAGTTCAAACTCCTAAGAAGTGTATAAATAGGAGTGACATGAATTCATTTTGTATCATCACTTGGATTGGATCATTCTCTCTCTTGAGATTTTCCCACTTCCTTCTTGGTGGACAAAGTTAGAGTATGGATGAATTTTGATGTTTGGATAGCATTTTCTTATCTTGGAGCTTCTTAATTGGCAAATGTATTGATGGTTGGATATATTCTCTTACATGTAAGTACGAAATTGATGTTATTTTCTTTTAATTTGTTACATACATTGATCATGGGATTTTCACTATTTTAGGGCTAATTGATGCATGCATTTACTGCTTAATTGTGGAATTATATTTCTACATAGCATATCTCTATGCATGGGCCATGTTTGTTGAACAAATTTTCCTAGAGATCGAAGTTATCTTGATAAGCCATCTTGATTTGCAAACGAAGTATAAATGCTTCAAGGTCACTCCTTTTGCCCTAATGCCAAACGAAGTTGTCCTTAGAGCCTCCTTGAGCTAGAAACGAAATCAATTCTCATTATTCTTCTTGACTCCATATCCCCAAAGGAATTAGGCACTGATCCACCATAAGGTGATCACCTTAAAACACTTTTTCTTCACCTTTTCTCCTTCTCTCTAGGTCTAGCCACGTTGGGCCACCTAGGGCATCATTTTCTCGACAAAGTAGCCATAGAAAAAGTTTGATGTGTCCTCAAGGTCTCCTCCAAATTTGAAGAAATTACGACGGTGGGATTATGAGGTATCCTAAGCCCTAGCCCTAAGTCCGAACTTTTCCCTGGTGTTCCCTAGGCTAGTACCCCATAGGATCATTTTGGCACCTTTAAGTGGAAAATCTTTCTTTGATCCTCTTCCCATCCTTGTTTAGGTTAATATCATCATTGGTTGCTAAAGTCCCTCCCCTTAACTTAGGTTGGGTCCACTTGGCCCATGCGGTCCCATTTCTTATCAAAGACAACTCAAGAATCCAAGTTTTGCAAGGATTTTAGGGATTGGGAAACCCCTTTACAAGTTACAGTCCCTTAACCTAGCCCTTAAATCCTCATCTCCTTCTCCTAGAAAGCCTTGTACCTTGCTTAAAGAGCAAGCAAGCTCCATTCTTGACTTTCTTCTAGGAAAGAATCATTGAAGTCACTTCATATCCATTTGTTGATCTATCCTTCATAAGTGATTTTCTATATACTGGGTCTCCTCCCATCGGTGAAAGTCTGTAAAGAGTACAGAACCTTAGCTAAGGTGACAGTGGGCTAAGTTTCCATCGTTGCCCTTGACCTAGCAGTTGTCCATTTAGGCGTCCCTTTTAGATCCCATGCTAGTTTGAGTGGTAACACTCCCTAGGTAGGAGTGGCTAATAAACAACCATATTAGGTGTTCCCAAACCCTAAAGTGAAAGAAACGTCCAAGGTACTATTGATTTTTGTAGCATCGAATGTGCTCTAGCCTCGAGATTTTGCAGAGAGGCTAAGACACATGCATTCTCCAAGAGCCAAAAATTATTTGGGAAAATTAAACCCGGAAGTGACTTAATTAAAATAATTAATTGGTTTTTAATATTTCCAAAGTCTAAACTTAGAAAATATGATTAATTAAAGGGTATTAATTAAGTCGAGTGTAAATCTTCCAGATAAAGGCGTGGATCGAGTCTAAGTTAATTTGAGCCATCGATTAAGATCTAATCCTAGTTGTTGATGTGTGAACGAGAGATTATAAGAAGGAACACGATGAGCACTTGGAAAACACACTTGAGATTTGTAGAGATCGATTTTGCTAGGATATCGAATTCTCAGAGTAGCAACGCTAAGTTGCCAAAGATACATCCAATGATTTTGTTGCAGTGAGGAACAGAGATAGTAGATCGAAGGAAGGTTTCCAGATCCGGGGAGTGCAAGGCAGAGAAGACATCTCGAGTCACAGAGAGGTTGCACAGTGCCACGCAGAGGCAGTGCAGAGCTTTAGAGGGAGTCTGCTATTTTGCTAGGAGACAGTCGAGATCCAGTAACAAAAGTCGGGGTGTGAGTCTCGAAGGCCGGGGAGTCGAGTTTCCAGTGGGTAGAAGATCAAAAGGAGAAGGTGACACAGATGCTAGAGATGTGACTCAGTGACTGCGTAGACTGACGCAGTTATTATGCAAAGACAACGCAAGGTAGCTCATCTCGAGTTCAGATCAGTGCCAGATCTCTTATGACAGTATGAGATTTTCTCACTAACTCTTTGGACAAAGTTTCTCTGTATCGGATAGTCAGTTTGGGCATCCAATGAGTTGTACTCATATTACTACTGCATAATAATAAACCCTCAGTTGTTGCACCAGTTTTCCCAAGTTGGGTTTTTCCGGGGACGATTGTCCAAAAATAACGATGTACTTTTGTGTGTGTTTCTATCTTTCCCGTGTTGTATTTTCACAGTAGTTTTTGTTGTGTTGGCTGCAGTGTATTTGATTTCGGTGATACAGTATTTTGTATCACCGTAAATAATTTGTTCAGTAATTAACAAATAGGAGAAATCTAATCAGTTGTTGCAGTAGGATTCTGAGTAATGGAATTTTCAAATGGTATCAGAGCGCAGAAGAGGCAAGAAGAGCTCAATTGCAGAAGGAAAGAGGGTGATTTGAGGCACTGCGTAGGTAGTTGCTCGAAACCCCAGGAGGCTACGCAATCTAGAGGCCAACAGGGCAGATTTTTGAGCAAGTTTGCGTCTCTGAGTGAGTCGACAGAGCACAAAATTTCCAGATTGAGAATTTCCAAAGGCAGAGGGAGCAGCAGCAATTTCCATGTAGAGCAAAGCTTCCGCTGGGACGCAATCATTTTGAAGTAGTAGCCGAGAGCATATTTACCCACTCCAGCAAGGAGTGCGTAGAGCCACTCAACCTGCACAGAGGGATAGAGCCAAAGTTCAACTTTGTTTGGCGAGATGGCATTAGTTGGGTTGAGAGATCAAGATTGATTGGATGGAGCGGCTAACTATGTGATCTGGAAGGCAAGGATTTCCTTCCTTCTGGATGAATACGATCCCAAATCCTACATCGATAATGTGGTGGTTGTCCCAGCATATCCAGATCAAAACAAGATGTATAAGAAAGAGATGGCTAAGGCGAAGAGGACGATCCTTGATAGAGTTCGAGATCATGTGGCATCCGACATATCAGCACTGCGAACGACCAAAGAGATGTGGTACTCCCTTGCCATGTTGTACGAGGGATCCTCCAAGCAGCGGAAGATGTATGTGGAGGAAAAGCTGAGTACACGTATGCCGAAAGGGGAACGCATAGATAACTTTCTCACTGGGCTTCTAGATGTTCGAGATCAATTGGCAGTTGTAGGGTCAGCGCCTCAAGCTATAAAGATGGTGCAGATAGCTCTAAATTCAGTCTCAGAAGAATGGCAAGTGTTTGTCCAAAGTATTTTGGGTAGAGAAACATTGCGAAAGTGGGATAGGATGTGGGCAGATCTACAGCAAGAAGAGCTAAGATGAGACTTGGTGAAGAGCACCATAGAAGGCAGCAGCAGTAGTGGGACGAAGGCAGAGGTGAACGAAGAGGAGAATACAACCCTCACATCAAAGGAGCAGCAGGAGCAACGCAGAAGAAAGAAGGACGTTTCAATCAAGTGCTTTAAATGTAGTGAACTTGGTCGCTGCGCTACCCAGTGTCCACTTAGAAAGAGGGACAAAGAGGAGAGGCAGGATCAACAGATTGCATCCACAGAGATCGACAGGCTATCCTCCAGACTGGAGGAAGAGTTTGCCATGATCATCGACATACCTCCAGGGGTAAGCTAGGGTGATTTGGTTTTGTAGCCCCAGAGAGCTACAAGATGGCTAGGATCCTTGAGGAGTCCACCTTATGGATCAATTCCTTGCTATGAGGGCCCATAACAGCAGTAGCAGGATGGACCAATGACAATTGGTGCAGTCAGGTGCTAGAGTGATAGATGCAATAGCTAGTATCAGTGTGAAACTGAGCAGCGCAGAGAAGAGTTGGCAGTCGTGCAGCAACACAGTGCAAAGTCAGCAGCAGTGCAGAGGCTTCAATGACAACACAGAGACTAGCAACAGTCAGGACTCGGGTGACAGATGCATCAAACTGAACATAGTTGGTTCAATAATGATGGACATCTCTCAGTTGCAGCAGCAGCAAATGAGAGATAGTTGCAAATGTTGCAGTGGCAGCGGCAACAGAGCTGCAGTGCAAATGCAGTAGTTGGCAGCAGTATGCAAGGACAGCAGCAGCACAGATGCAGCACAAAATCAAAGTTGCGCAGTAGTTGGTGGCCAGTGAGGCCAAACATCAGCAGCGTAGCAGGAGGTGATACCGAGTCAAAGTATTGCTATCAGGAGGGCAACAATACTAGAGCACTTTCCTCACTAAGAGGAGTGTTGATTTTTGTAGCATTATATGTGCTCTAGCCTTAAGATTTTGCAGAGAGGCTAAGACACATGCATTCTCCAAGACCCAGAAATTGCTTGGGAAAATTCCACACATAAGTGATTTAATTAATATAATTAATCAGTTTTTAATATTTCCTAAGTCTAAACTTAGGAAATATGATTAATTAAACTGTATTAATTAAGTCAGGTGCAAATCTTCTAGATAAAGGCATGGATCGAGTCCAAGTTAATATGAGCCATTGATTAAGATCTAATCTTGTTCGTTGATGTGTCAATGAGAGATTATAAGAAAGAACTCGATCGACACCTGAGATTTGCAGAGATCGATTTCGCTGGGAGATCGAATTCTCAGAGTAGCAACGTTGAGTTGCCAAAGAGAGATCCAATGATTTCGTTGCACTGAGGGGCAAAGATAGTAGATCGGAGAAAGGTTTCCAAATCTGGGGAGTGCAAGGCAGAGAACACATCGATAGTCACAGAGACGTTGCGCAATGCCATGCAGAGGCAGCACAGAGCTTCAGAGGGAGTCTGCTATTTTGCTAGGAGACAGTTGAGATCCAGTGCTAGAAGTCGGGGTGTGAGTCAGGACGGCCAGGGAGTCGAGTTTTCAGTGGGCAGTGTTTTCGCACAGAATGTCTAGGCACCACGACAACGACTCAGATCTGGGGGCTGTCACCTTTATCCCCAATCTCTCTATCTAAGCTATCTCCTTGCAAGCTACGGGAGGTAGACCCTAACAGAAATGATGGACAAGAATTGGTTGCAAATCAACCAATCTAGGAGACACAACTAAAACACCAAATACTTGATAAGATTAACAAGATTTCCAAGATCAATTATATTAAAACCAGTGCCTTATGGAGTTAAAAGATCCTGTTATGCAATTAAAGCCAAGTAATGGATGTAAAACTGCTGCTATACAAATGACCACAATGATATTCAGTAAAAAAGTACCATAATCATTCATTAAGATACTTAAGTCCACAACATGAAATCATGAGATGACCATTAAATTATAAATATAAATGTCAGATGCTTGAAATATTTCCGAATTTATGATGTCTCAATTATAACCCAATCTAGAAATTGAAAAATTTATATAGTCAAACTTTAGATAGAAATTTAAAGTTCATTTGACTTGATAATTTTTTAGATTTTTTTTTAATTTTTAATTTTTAAATTTTTATTTATTTTTCAAATCAATAATTAAAACTAACTCTAAATTTTTATTTTTATTTTTAATTTAAAATTAAATCTAAAAAAAACCAAAAAAAAATCTAAAACTAAAAAAAAACTAAAATTAATTAATTCTAAATCTAACAATATTAAAATCTAAACTAGGACTATCGTTAAACAAAACTAATCTAAAAATAAAACCTAATCTAAAACTAATGCTATCCAAACAAAGGTTACTTGGAAGCGGGAGCGGGAGTGGGAGCGCCATTTTTAGAAGCTTCCAGTTTGGAGCGTTTCGGGGAGCGTTTATATATATATATATATATATATATATATATATATATATATATATTGATGCATATATGTCAACAAAAACATGTAGAATGATGAATTAGACATAAAAAACATAAAAACATAAATTGAATCATATAACATCAATCATCTAGAAGTTATAATCTTCATCAACCACGCCCACAAGTTAGAAGCATACAACATATTGACTCTTGAGTCCCGCGAATCATCAATCTGAAGGTTTCAAGCTTTCAAAATTCAATATATAACATTTATCATATTGATTCATTGATTTCAAAATTCAATATACATTTTAGCATCATTGATTCATTGATCACCATATAACATCGCAAGAAGCATCATATTCATAATTCATAATGACTTATAAACTTATAAATGCCAACTTCAAAGTTTCACCTTTCAAATTCAAACTTCAAACTTAAATTGTCATTAAATATATGAAAGAGTCAAGTTTTAACTGTTCAACTGTCAACAATTATAAAAGATAAAAACTACTAGAAATTAGAAAAGACTAGTAAACAACAAATCTATTTTATCTATTGGCTGGCCCCTTGCCACGCTCGCGAGAAATGTCTAATTTGTGCGAGCCACGAGGAAATGGTGGTCTTCTAGTACTCTCAGGAGTACCACGACCATGACTAGAAGGTGGAGACTGAATCTGCAAAGGAACAATAGTTTGATATCGAGAACTGGCACTGGCACTGGCACTGGCACCTGCACCCGCACTGCTACCAGTAGATGGTGGGACTGGCCCTGTGTGTGGCGGTGCTGCTGATGCTTCAATCATCATCCCTAAAAAGTTCTGCTGCCAATTCTTCCATATGTATCGTGTCGTCCTCCAAATTATCATCCTCTGGGTTGTTGTCCCAAACTTTATATGATTGATCCTCATATGCCCGATCACAGTAATGACTCAACAACCTCAAGTTGTAATGCACATAAACCAAGCTTTCAGCTTGGTTTTCATTCAACCTTTTTCTTCTCACATTATGTATGAAGCTATAGGTGCTCCAACACCTCTCTGCAGAAGAAGTATTTACAACTTGTGAGAGAACTTTTTTTGCCAACTTTTGCAAAAGTCCCATGCCGCCATATGCTTCCCACCATGTGAGAGCATCAAATCTGTCTCTGTCTTCCATTGCATGGAAAGAACCAAAGTTAGCAGTACAACTGAAGTATTTGCCTAATTCAAGGCGCAATCTAGCACACTCTGCTGGTACTCCAACTTATTCAATGCCTTCCTACAATTCCTTTGTACCTCTAGATCTCAGGAGATTTCATCCCAACTCCACCTGTGCACGGAATAGCAAGCCCAACCTAAGATGTGCAGAGTAATATTTTGGTATAAGGAAGGTGGCTAAAAGGTAGGTGGAACATTGAGTTTATTCCACCGTACACAATAGTCATGCATCATCGTACAAGTTGGGATCATTATCCTTAACAATATCTTTTATTTGGCCCAAACAAGTCGTTCATCCCGCTTTGGCAAACCTCCTCAATCATCAAGTTTATCCTCAGACCGCAAAAACGAATCATGTGACAAATGTGCTTGGTGAAATTCAAAATTTCCCTCACACATGCCCAAAACAAAGGGTCAAGGGCGGCCCACATGTCTGGAACCCTGCTCTCAATAATCCATTGTTGTTGGCCCTGGTCTTTTAATACCTGCCAATGTGGACTTGATAACATGGTTGCCAATGACTCTCTTACCTTCAAAAGGCGCCTAAAGGTGAGGTAATAGCTAGCAAATCTAGTCTTTGCTATCTTCAACAACTCCAATTTTGAGTGAGTACGAAAAAGCCCAGGGGTATTGCTATGATTTATAATAAATTTTATCATTTTTTTACCTCTCTTGTACAAATCACCAAGCCATTTGTATTGAGGTTGTTTGTTTTTAATTATATCATGCATCAAAAGGTTCATTGTGTGAACCAAACACCCAGATCAAAATATGTTGGGGTATTTATCCCTAAGACTGTTTCCCTGTCTACGCTAGCAGCATTATCAGTGATGACCTGTATCACATTGTATGGCCCAGTCTTTTCAATTATATCAAGTAAGGGTTCTGCAATGTTAATGCCGGTTTTGAATTTATCTGAATAATCATAAGCTGCCAGGAACACTGCACCACTAACCGACACAGCCAAAACATTTATCAATGGTTTTCCTTTTACATTGGTCCATCCATCAAAGACAATGGACAACCCATGCTCATTCCACGAACCTGTCATTCTAGCCAAAGAATGGTTTATTTTAGCTCTTTCATGATCAAGACCCACGGTTCTGGCTTTGTCATACCCAGGGCTTTTGTATCCTTTGGGGGCATCATTAATGGCAGAAACCATTTCATGCCAATAAGGTGAGCGAAGAACATTGAATGGCACCCCACATGCATATAGAAACCAGTAAACTTTTGAATCCACATCATTCCTACACCCTTCGTCCAGGAAATCGGATATGGTTCTACGCCTTAATCCAGATGTGCCACTACCTCCATAACCACTGGCATGGGTGGAAGTTGGACTTGTTTGTCCATGACGTGATGGGCCTGAATAAGAATCAATGAAACCCCTAGATCTTTTAGATCTTTGTAGGGCAACCTCCTCTTCCTTTCTATATTTCTCTCTCTGTGTTGCTGGCACACTAGTACAAATTTTGATTCCTATATTTTTTTCTCCATCCCCTGGTATTTTCCCACAAAGGTGCCTTCTCGCACGGGTGTATGAACCATGGTATTGTTTATCGCAAAGGGGGCAAATAAATTTAGTGGTTCCACCACCTTTCCCTCCTTCCTGTTTCTGAACATATTTCCACAAAGGTGTTTGAGTTTGGTCTTGTCTAGTTGGGGAATCTTTGTCCTCATGTTCTCCACTCCCCACTTCCTCCTCAACATAATCCTCCTCCTCTTCAGGGTTTTCTTCAAATCCACCATAACTCTCCTCTTCATCCTCCTCTTCTCTGATTTTCGTCTTTCTTCTACTACTCTCCAACACCATTATTACAAAGAAAGGAACCAACATGAGGAAAATCCCTAGCCATACAGCCCTGATGTTTCAAGTTTCAAGTTTCTACCCTGCAAAACAAATGGAGAAATGCCAAATGGGAATAGGAAATGCAACATAGGAAAAAACAATTCAATTTTTAAGTTTTAAACACAATAAAATGCAACATTCAAGAAAAAAATCAAGTTTTCATTTTTAAACAACTTACAAATTCATCCTAGAAAATACAAAATTAGATTAGAAGACCTACCTCTTTCTTGCAATCCTCCTGTTGCCTTGCAACTTGCTCCTTGCTCTCTTCTTGTCACTTCTGCAGCTCCGCTCTCAAGCTCTCTTTCTTGCTCCTCTTGCTCCTCTCACTCTCTCACTCATTCAACTACAAACAATAAACAAAATGAGCCTCTCTCCCTCTTATAAACAAATCGATTTTTTCAATAAAAAATTTCTCGCTGGCGAGAAACGTTTTTTTTGCCGGGGAGCGTTCGAAACGAACGCTCCCCGACCGCTTCCGGCATTTAAAAAACGCTCCCGAAGCATTTTTTAAACGCCAGAAGCGCTCAGGGAGCGTTCGCTCCCGAGCGTTTCTGGAAACGCTCCCGAAAAGGCAGGGAGCGTTTTCGGGAGCGCGTTTCCGAGCGCTCCCAAAACGCTCCCGCACAGAGCGCGTTTCGGGAGCGGGAACGAGGGGGGGTGAAGCTTCCCCGCAACCCTGGTTGGGGATCCCTACCTCAAAGTTGTCCTGAAGATGCAGGGGAGCATTGTCTTCCTCCCTATATCTACTGGAGGCACTTTGCCCTCTTCGCCCCAGCTGACTGCATCGCAAGCTTCTCTCGCTCTCGACATCCTGAAGAGCAGAATCTAAGCCAGTTGGAGACGGAGCGAGGCGTTCCAAAGAGAAAGCCAGGTATAATGGCGAATGGTCTTCATGGGGATGCACCAGTAGATGTTGTAGCTAATGGCGTGCTCGGGAGTACCCATTGTTATGGCTCAAGCGTGCAAAGGCGACCTCCCTCGGTGTCATTCATGGCATTTAGCGCCCTGATCTTCATGTTGCGGTTGGAATGAGGGCCTTCGTTATTGCCCTGTCCTTTTAACCATTCCTTAACCTCTCTGTCACCTCGCTTCCACGCGCCCTTCCACCTACTCCTATTATGCATGACGCTCCTCATTAATGAGGCAGCTGTCAGTGTTGGCCAGCTCACCCGCATCCGGGTGATAAGGGTTGGAGATTGGAGGTATACCTCAACGAAGAATTTAGCCAGAATTGGGAGAGATTTCCAATGGTGTGTTTGGGTTTAATTCAGCAATATCAAGACTGTGGGGCGTTTTCTAGCCAAATTGGGGAATTTGCACTTTTTAGGGGTCACTGGAGGTCGGTGGATTCAGCCAAAACCCTTTCTAGATTTTTGTGGGTTTATGGAGAGGAGTCTTTAGGTAATTTTACAGAATTTTTCGGGCGATATTCGGGCTTGAAATCCTCATTCTTATAGCAAGGCGAATTTCTAGTTAGTTGGGGAATTCGCATGATTCACATCACTTTGCAGGTTCGATTTTGGCGTGGAGATCGGCCAAACCTTTTCTGGGTATTTTCAGGTTTGAGGAGAGGAGTTTGTAGCTGCAATTTCAGAGCATTCCGGGCATTGTTTTGAGCAGAACTTCTAGTTCGATTTCGCAGCCTGTAATAGATTTTCCAGGCAGTGTGCACTATCAGCTTGGAGCCATTTCAGTTGTTGGGTCAACAAGATTTCACCTGGGGTTTTCATAGCTAGCATAACAAGCCCAGGTTCCATTGTTCTTACTCATTATGTACTCATATTCCCATTGATTAATAAAATGGCTCAGTTATTAACTTATTCTGCTTATTGTCTATGGTGTTCTGATTTGGGTGCTAGGACTTTAATTTTAATTGTTGTTCCTAGTTCATTTTTTTGGTATTTACTGTTATTTTCCAATTAGGAATATTACATATGCAATATAAATAAAGCCTAGTTATGTCATTGAATCCTATAGGTCACCACCATTTGCTGTGACCCATCTCTTCAAACACTGTATAAAGGCATCACACTGCTCAATAATATCATGCATCCTATACATCTGTAGTATATATATTGTCATTGTGGAATATTTCAGACTTAATGTTTTTTTGTGATGGCTTTGCATAATGACGGTCTGATCTGTTACACCAAACAAGATCTATAACAAACTAGAGCGGATGTCTGATCCTGATAACTGAAATACGTATGAAGGCATTTATTAACATTTAACTGTTGCTACCATAAAGTTGTATTCTATGTGCACCAGCTTCAATTTACAATTTATTTTTCTCAAGGATGAGGCTCTACATACTTTGCTGCATTCATGAAAATTAAATTTACTATTAATGTATTTACCCTATATCACAACTCGGAAACTATTTCAACAGGCATACCTTGAACTGATTCACAGTCACATCCAGTTAATATCCTTGAAAGTTAGGGAATTACCTCGGAAACACGGTTGCGCAAGTCAGCATCATTGGAAAGCACTGCACCAGCCAGGGCATAGCTGGAAACAAAGGAGAGCCCAAACGAAATTCACATAACTATTTCCATCTTCAGATAGTATACAACACATAACTAAGACTCAAAGTTAGCTTATATCTGCTTCTTGACATCTTTATCCAGGCTTTACCATTTCTTTTTGAAATTTGCAAAATAATCATAGTGGATATGAGAGCAACACACCAATAGAAGACTAAGAGCATAATAAGATGGAAAACATACTGTGAATCATTTGCAAGATCGATTGCTTCTTCTTCAGTTTTAAAAGTCATAACAGACAACACTGGCCCAAATACCTCCTCCCTCCATATTTGCATTGAAGGATTCACATTTCCTATAATTGTTGGTTCGATGAAATATCCTTTTTTCAGATGCTGAAAAATGAATTCACCTTTTGGCAGTCAGTCCCTGGGTTGGATAGATAATCATGGGAGAATAAATTTAACGGAATAATAGTACTTACTTTTGGACGCTGTCCGCCACAAAGGATGGTGGCACCTTCCTCTTTGGCCAGAGAGATGCAATTTAAGATTTTTTTGTACTGGAGACGAGAATAAAAAGATTTTAGTCTAATGGATTATGTATCAACGCTCTTATGCCTTCAGAGTGCCCTAGTGATAGTTACCCTTTCTTTGTGAAATAAAAGAGATCTTCGCAATTTCATATGAACAAAGTAAAAGATTCCTAAATGCTGCTTGCACCATTTTAATATGCAAGGAAATGCATCATATAAAAATTCCAGAAAAATTAAAACTTGTGGATGCTAGATACCTAAAGTTATATGAAATTAAAAAGATGACATGTAAAAACCACTATGAGAAACAAATGCACATTGCCTGAGAACCTAAACCCAGAGCCCAATTGTAATTTACCATATTCACTGCTGGCATTAAAAACCTTCACATCAGAATTTCATTTTTCTCATATATATTTATCCTCTCCTAAAAATCCTCAAGAAAAATGAGAACTTGACAATTCCAAGGAAAAATAGAAATTGAGAAGATATCCTGGCATTTAAAGACAAAAAGAGCCATAGATAAAAGCAATCACAGCTGCTCTAGCATAAGATGTTGGAAAAACAATACACAGAATCTGACATCATTCAGAGATTTCAAAAATATCTACAGTTGTCATATAACAGATGCCAAAAGAGTCACGGGAACTGCACAGAATCATTATTTTTCATGCCTAAGTATTGCAATTGTGAACTAATTCAAATTCACTACTACCACAGAATCCAATTGTCAGATAGACTGCACAGTTCTATTAACAATAAGAGATCTTTCCCTCAGCAAGTTGTGTGACTATAATCCGTGTGCATTATGTCAACGTACATTCTATACCAGGGGAATTTACATTAAGAAAACATGTATATAATACCCAAAAAAAAGGCATTATCCTGTTCTTGAAGGAATCCATAGAGCGTCACAAGACAATGCAACATTTCAGCTGAAAAAAATGCTGATCCTCTGATGTCACACCATATCCATGCAAACAAAAAAAGTAATATTGTAAAGCTAGAAACTGCATACTATTACCTGACTTTCACTGACAACAGGTCCCAGTCTGCAACCTTTTTCAAAGGGATCAGAAATTTTTATACTTTTAGTCCAATTTACAAGTTTCCCAATGAACTCATCTGCAATACTTTCCTGCAAAACAACTCAATTTCAGAGCCCAATGAACCTCAAGTTATGTGCCACTCAAACTTGATAAGCCAAAACGGTAGTGTGCACTAAACCTTATTAATATAATAGACTAATCCCCTGATTATACAGTATCAGGCCATGCACAGAATAATGAATTCCAATTATCCAAGCCAGTACACATGAGATGTTGAGATCAAAGTCATGGAGAAGTTCATGTAATATGATTTACTCTACAACAATGCCAGATTAAAATTTTGATGCATTAATCTAACTGGTGAATGTTGTAATTATGCTTCTTTTGAATAGTCCTGGGTGTGAACATAAGAAGTCTAATGTTTGTCCTATGACTGAAATAATTGTAATATACCTATGATACAAGGATGTGTGTGGAAAATACGTTGTGCCCCTAGGCACAACCTATACCCTATATGGGATTCTAATGTTTTCCCACTTATTTCTTTGACTAGATTCCTGAAGTCATCTTTGTGATGCCATGTTGTGAACTTCACTCTGAAACAATTCCAACAATGTGTTATACATTTGTTAAAGATCAATTAAGTTCTGTTCTATAATATTTTACTTCAAAAATATCAAAAGAATTCTAGAAATTAAATAAAATCCTTAGAATTTTGAAGATATTTAAAAATATATCACCAAACATTCACAGTTATCACTTTAAGATTTAGAAAGATTTCCCCAGGTTTGTACGCTTAAAAGGTAACTATGTAACCTTAAAATTGTCCCTTATAATTTTCCTTGATCTCACTCTAAAGAGTCATGTGCCTTCATATCTCACTTTGCAGCCTTCCATCTCATTTTCATACACCTTTTTATCTAGCATATTTTAATGTCACCAAAGGTGTGAAAGGCCACACCCCTTCATATCTCATTTTTGTACCATTAAAATAGTTTTATAGAAAATATGCCATTAATGATGGAAGCACATGAATGATTGCATAGAAAATTGATGTAACTTAGTGAGCAATTTATTATGGAATCTGTTGACCACATGTGTGTCAACTACCCACAAGAAGCAGAGTACATATCAGCAGATGAAATTTTTCTAAGTCATCATCATCACACAACTTCCAAATTTGTCATTGTAATCCCAAATTCTGCAGCAATCTGGACCTTTATTGTAAAAATGATTTTTGTATAGCCATGTAAAAACATATAGGTAAGCCTTTGATTCTTGGTAAAGAGTCTCACTCTAGGGAATTTTTTACCCGCCGCCAATTGTTAACATCTCCGGACTGTTATAATTGGCAGAGTTTTTCTCCCACACATCTCCCAAAGCTAGAGTGGGGCTCAATGGTAAGGTCTCAGATTTAGTCCTAGCGTTATCGAGTCTATGTACTTTTATCATACTAGATCATCTGTCCTTTGTCGCAGAATTTGGTTGACTATATGAGGTTATGTGTTAATTGTAAAATTCCCCTTCTAATGGGATGTCTATGTAATATCTTGATAAAAAGTGTTTTCTACGGATATTTTTGGTGGATGATAAATAATTAGACATCATTGCCAAAATATTTTTTAGACCCACTTTGAGGGTGGAAAATATGTATAAACCCCCTCTTGAGTCATTTATTTTACTTTCAAGTAAAAAAATTGTCAAAATAATTAGACTAGAAAATTGTCAAAAAAAAAAAGAGAAAAAATTAAATTCTTTCCAAGTGGAAAAAGTTAAAACTACCAAAAAATTATTGACGTCATTTTTCAAAGTCAAAAACATGAAAGGACTAATTTCCAAGGAAGAAAGTCCCAGTCCAAAAATTCATTGGGCCAAAAAGAATATTTTCTCAAGAAAATCCAATTTTATTATTTTTGGGCCAAGGTGGCTGTTTGAATGCGAGAATTAAGCTAATTCTATTTTTTGAAGATTTTCCAGTGGTCCAAAACCACCCAAAAGTCAATCCTTGGTCTACCCAGCCCAGCAATCAAGGAAATTGAATTATTTTGGAGATTTGTGACCAATTATCAAGGGATCAAATTAATTTGTCAAGGATCAAGCTATGGATCAAGGAAACTAGTCGTTATTTCCACTTGGACAGGTTTGATGCTCTCATTTTCTATATAAGGAAGCTATTATGCTCCTCATTTGATCATGTACTCATCAGACAATCTTTATCGAGCTCTGGTGGCTGTAATCTTTTTTGGAATAATAAAGCAAAAGTCTTTGGGGTTTTTTTCGTGATGGTGTTCCTCTTTTGCTTCTTGTGGTAATGTTTTCTAGATCGTGTTCTTAATGCTCTATTAAATAATATTTCATCAATTATTATTTCATTAGCCAATGTTGGATTAACTATTTGCACAGGTATCTTGCATTAGTTACTGGGTTTAGAGTAGCACATTAAATTGATTAATCTCGCAAGCATCTCTAGATTTTGAAGGTTTATTGTGTCGTCTAGGCTCTTTTGATCTAATAACTTCATCTTAAGTGTGTAGAGATCTCATTAATATTTAGATCTTGGGCGTGATGGGAAGTCTTCAGTTGGACCAACCAACTCCCAAGACAAGAAGTTCAAGAGCCCATTGTGTTAAACTTCCATGACTTATCTAACAATTGTTTTGTAGAGACCTTGGCCATGGCTCAAATATAAAAATCTTATTTCACTCATCTATCTTCAATATATTTGTGCAATAAAGAATAGATTTGCTAATTAGAGCTATTTATTTATTGTGAATATTGTAGATAATTTGCTATGTTGCATGGGTTCCCGAACCCAGGGTTGCGGTTCTCGAACCCGTCCAGGGTTCTCGAACCCAAGAACCGGATTCGGGTACGAGTTCTTCCGAAACGAACCCATAAGAACCGGGTTTTTCTACCAAGAACCGGATTCTTCATTAAAAAAAATTGGGTGAGTTTGACATTTAGGGTACTTGGAACCCCAAAAGCGAGTTCTTTAGGGTTCTTTTTTGAAAGATTTTTTAAATAAAATTTAAATATAAAAAAATCAAGAAAAGTCAAAAGGTGAATACATAACCTGTAAAATTTAAAATCGCTTCACTCTTCTACGACAACATTTCGTTTGAGACAATAGCCATTCGGTTTGACTATTGAGACAACAAGCATTCCCTAGGGTGTTTGGGGCATTTGTTGGTGTGTGTGCCAATGAACAGAGGTTCCCACAGAGACACAATCCACATAGATGCAATCCTTACTTGAAGATTCACCGTGCGGCATGAATTAATTCTAATTTCTGTGTTCAAACTTCATTGTTTGCCTAACAAAATTAGTAAATTAAAATTTAATTCTAAATAGTAAATCAGCCCATGATGTCAAAGATGGGAAAGCTTTCCTATGACGAGTATTAGAATCTTGAGGCAACCACAATAAACAATCTACTACCATATACTGCGATTCCAAACTCTTGTTTTTCTACTATAATCTCCACATTCTCTCATGGCCAACCGACATCACTTGCTTTTCTAATCGCTCTTTTAACAATATTTTTTTTTTTACATTTTTTGTCAAGAATGTAACTTTTGGACTTCTCTTTTGCCAAACAGAGTTTTGGGCGAAATTGGCTTGGGGCTAGATTTACAAGTATGTGTAAATTCCAATTTTCATTTGATATTAAACTAGAAATTTTGAAATTGCAACGTAAATGTTAAATGTTCAATGATGTGCATGTTTAAATCTTTAAAGTTTAAATCATAAACATTTTAGTTTTTGTGTTTAAAGTTTGAAAATATACAAACTCACACACACACACACATATACCCCTGACAAACCCACGCACCCTATTTCAAAAAATGACACACTCGTCCCTGTCCCCGTCCCCGTCCTAGTTCTCGTCCCTATCCCCACATATCCTGTGGCAACATAGATAATTTGTATATTATTTTTCTAACCCTTGTACGTTATTTGTCCATGGTATATATAGTCAATTGGGGTTTTTATTTTTCGTTTTCTTGTAGACCTAGAGGAACGGCTAGGGTATTGTTTTGCAGGTGTTATCGATTCAAGATCAAAGGAAAGGCCGAATTTCTGAAGGGACTAGCCCTCACATAGTCTAGATGACTAGGGTTTGGGCATTGTTCACATTCTCCTGAAGCCATCTAGCATTTTTTAGAAGGTCACAAGGGGTTTGACCCCTGATCTAGCTTGTCAAGGCATAGATCTTATATTTTCAACCTCTTTTCCACAATGCATTACCTTTTCAGCAGGTCGAAAGCCTTAAAGGGCTAATCACATTGAAAATCAGGGTTTGGTTAAGGGTTTTGATTCATAAAAAAATTTACAAATAACTTCAAAAAAAAAAATTCATTGGTTTCTTGTCCAAATGTGACTTTGTTGCAGCCTCATTAATTATTTTTTTGATATTCAAAGTTTGAATACAAGTTTTGGAAGGTTGCCGCAAGGGTTTTGGGACTAATTTGGCTTGGTGTGGGCCTAACTAGGCCTAATTAACCTAGCCACAGGCCTAAAGGGCTCAATAAAACTCATTGCATTTGATCCATATACTAATCCTACTTGTTTGTAGGACTAATCTCATTTTTTACAAGCGTTTATCATTGGTTTTGACGTGGAATCTTGCTATCACAATTTTGATCCATTGAAAGGCTTGTAAATTCATCATCTCTGATTTGTACACTAACTTTGATTGTTTGCAGGCATAACATCCTTATTGGCAAGGGTTTTTACCATATGTTTTGGGTTTGGGTACTCAGTGTGGAAATTTCATCTATTGCAGCAACTGTAAATTATTCTCCTAATTGTAAATTTCATTATGCAATTTATTTGCTATTGCAAACAATGAATAAAATCACAACTACAATTTCCACCATAAAAATACTGCAGAAAACAAAATACTGGAAACAGAGAAATTCTAGCACACACACAAGAAGAATTTTGACATCATTATTTTTGGACAATTGTCCCAGCAAAAACCCAACTTGCGAAAACTGGTGCAGTAGATGAGAGTTTTATTATTATTCTTCAGCAGCGAATCTGAGTACAATAATATGGATGTCAAACTGGCAACAAAATCTGAGAGAATCACTAGCAAAATTATTCTGATGGATTTTTCCTCACCCCACAGCTGATTTTAGCTCCTGAAACTGTCCCCTCAGCAATTGTATTGCCTTCTGTGTCAACCTCTGCGCAGGCCTTGTTGTTGTTGGCTCCGGAAACTTCTGAAATCTACAGCTCTGCTTCTCTTTGGCTCTAGAACTGATTCACTGGTACTCCTGATCAAAATCCCAGCCACCAGCTACTAAATCGACTGCTCCTCCAGCTAGATCAAATTGCTCTGTTGTTGTTTCCTACGCAGTCCTTCCACAGTCCCTCTTAGCAAACTCGCACTCCCTCAATCTAACTCTTCCGACACTGAGAACCTCCACCGGAACATTGCTTCACTCCTTTGCCACCTACTACTCGATCTTTGGCTCAAATCCTCCTGTTGAATCACTCTGCTACTGGAAAATAGATCTGCCTAGATCACTGAGTGTTTGCACTGGTGTATTCTCCATCTACCCATCGAATTCTTAAAATCCTTTGTTAGAGCAAAAACGGCCAAGATTAAAACTTAATCAAGGGTCCAGATTAATTCCCTGTTGATACGTGTGAATTTCTAGATGATTCACACCTTATCTCAATTAATATTGATTAATTAACCATATTCCCTAACTTTAGACTTAGGAAATATTTAAAAATCGACTAATAATCTAATTGAGCCATCTCTAGGTGGTATTTCCATAAACGATTTCTGGGTTTTGGAGATCTCATGTATTTTAGCCTCTCCGTAGTGTTTCAAGACCAAAACACCTTCGATGCTACAAAAACTAACACTCTCTCTTAGTGAGGAAGGTGTTTTAGTGTTGCACCACTACTGCTACAACACCCTGTCTCTGTATCACCCCTATGTCACGTTGTTGATGTCTGGCCACTGTCCACCAACCACTGCACAACTCTGATGTTGCATTTTTGTTGTTGTTGACATTGCTATGTTGTTGCCAACTTTGCATTTGCACTGCAACTCCCTCTCATATGTTGTTGTTGTTGCAACTGCAACCAATAAGCATCCAAAATAATTTGTCCCTGCTACTAAAATGGGTTCTCCACCATATATTTTCTCTAAAATAGATGAACATAGCTGTCCCTACAGCTTTCGTGAGTATATCTCCAACCTGCTCTTCTGTGGGAACATATTGTAGTTGGACCACTCCACGATACACACAATCTCTGATGAAATGACATCGAATATCTATGTGTTTCTACTTGTCATGAAACACTAGATTCTCAGAGAGATTAATGCAACTCTGACTATCACAATAAACATTGGTCACCTCCATCCTCTGCCTGAACAAGCTTACGAGCAGCTTCCGAAGCCATATAGCTTCGCATGTAGTTGTGTTTGCTACCATATATTTTGCTTCTGCAGAGCTCAGTGCTACAGACTTTTGCTTCTTGCTACACCAAGAAACCATTCCTGATCCAACGTTGAACCATTACCCAGAGGTACTTTTCCTGTCCATTGCACTGTTTGCCCAATCTGCATCTGTGAACCCACATAGTCTGACATCATCCCCTCGGGTATATCTCAACCCATACTCGATTGTGTCGTGCACATACATCCAAATATGCCTCCTTGTTGCCCTATGTACCCTCTTTGGTTCTACCATAAACTGATTGAGGGTATTGACTGCAAACCAGATATCCGGCCTAGTATTGACAAGAAACATGAGGGAACTGATAAGCTGTCTATATCAGGTGGGGTCGACATCCTTGTCATCTGATTCATCTATCTTCTTTCAATTGGTGATCATGGGCATAAACATGGGTCTACAATCCTGCATTCTAAACCTCTTCAGAATATCTGGAGTGTATCTTCCCTACTCAAGGAAGATCTCCCCATCCTTCTGCCACACTTCCAATCCTAGGAAATAGTGCATCAACCCCAAATCCTTCATATCAAACTTTGTTGTCAGGTTCCTCTTATAGTCCTCTATGAGCCCTAATGATCATGTCAAGAAGAGATCACGCACATACAATACTAGGATGAGGGGCTCAACCTCTAACCATCAGATAGTAAAGGTTGGGATCTACGTCACTCTTGACGAATCCCATCTGCTGCAAGTAGTTGTCAATCTGACCATACCATGCCCTAGGAGCCTGCTTCAGCCAATATAGAGCTTTCTTCAGTGTGCACACATGAGTGCGCCTCACATGAGTCTCAAAGCCCTCTAGTTGTTCTAGATACACCTCTTCCTCTATCATCGCGTTCAAGAATGTTGTCTTGATGTCCATTTGGTGAATCTGCCATCCCTTCCAAGTTGTTAGGGATATAACTAAACGAATAGAAGTGTATATGGCACCTGGGGCAAAGGTCTCCTCATAATCTATCTGTTCTTTTTTGTGCATACCCCTCTGCCACGAACCTAGCCTTGTACTTCTCCATGCTACCATCTGCAACATACTAGATCTTGTAGATCCATCGAGAAACTACAACTGACCTATCCTCAAGCCTCGGGACCACCTCCTAAACATCGTGCGTCATGATAGAGTTGTATTCTTCTACCATGGCATCTACCCACCCCTGATGTTGTGCAGCTTCCTCAAAGATAGAAGGTTTTGCAATCTGAGCTACCAATGCTTGATATCTGTCAGGCTTCTTGCGTTCTCTCTTGTTCATCCTAGGAGCTCCAATAAACTCCTCTGCATCTGTTAGTGTCTAATGAACCTCTCTGCTGGCTCGACCACTAGTAGTGGGAGGTTCAACCAACTCCTCATCTTGTCTCTGTTGCTTGTCTCATAAGATCTCACTGGATTCCCTTCTCCTAAGGAAATGATAATACTAGTTACTGTACTAGATCCCTCTCACTGTTCCGTTGGTCGTCCCACTAGCTTCCCTTATGGCTGCCCCTACTACTGGACCAATGGAGATTTAGCTGGCTAATTATGATCACCTACAGGCATCTCACGAGATCTCTTGAAAGCTCGATCTTCTATGAACTTTATGTCCAGTCTCACTACAATCTTCCTACTGCGAAGAATGTAGATCCTGTATTCCTTTGAAGTTTCGCTATACCCAACGAAAAACCCCTTCTCTACAATCTGATCCAATTTGGTGCGCTTTTCATCTGGCATGTGGCAATGAGCAACGCTGCCAAAGATCATTAAGTGACTAACTTTTGCTTTCTTCCCTGTGAAGACCCCTTTTGGCGTTTACTTCCACAATGCTCTATGAGGAGTCATGTTCTAAGTATACACTGTTGTGTTACATGCTTTTGCCCATAGAAACCCGGGTAAATCCTAGTCATATAACATTGCTTTTGCAGCCCTAACTATAGTTTTGTTTTTCCGCTCCACTACCCCATTCTGTTGTGGATTGTAAGGAGTTGTATATTCTATTCTGATGCCTTCCTTCACACAAATATCAGTGAAGTCTTTATCAATATACTCTCCACCATTATCTGAGTGAAGAACCTTGATCTTCTTCCCTATTGCATTCTCCACGAGAGCCTTAAACTCCTTGAAACAATCAAAGACCTCGTCCTTGGTCTTCAAGAAGTAGATCACAATTTTACTTGAAAGGTAATCAATAAAGGTGACGAAGTATTAGGCACCATTGAGAGATCTAGTGGACATCAAGCCACAAATATCTGAATGTATAAGTCCTAACACGCCATATGCTCTACTGTCACTTCTTGGGAATGTTGCGTTAGCATACTTCCCAAGAACGCATCCTCTGCACACATCATCGTGTTTCATGCCAAGTTATGGAACTCCTGTTATTGTCTCCTTGAGCATCTTGAATGCTCCATGGTGTAGAGGTCCCATTCTTCTATGCCATAACTCATTCAATTCCTTCCCACTGCGTATTACTGCCATTGGAGAGTCGAGCTGCAACCTGTGAAAATTTGTATTACCCAGAATCCTACTACAGCAACTGATGAGAAATCTCCTATCTGTTAATTCCTTTTAAAAAATTATTTACGGTTTTCTACTGTAAACAGCGAAATCTCATACACTACAGCCTTCACAAATTAACTGCGGAAAAATAAAAAGTGCGGAAACAAAATCTGAACAAGAGTAAAACATAGACACAAGTGACACCATTGTTTTTGGACCAATGTCCCCGGAAAAACCCAATGCGAGAAAACCAGTGCAACAGCTGAGGTTTTATATATAATGCAATAAATTCTGATTACAAATCTATGATTGTCGA
Source organism: Pinus albicaulis (assembly GCA_034641835.2). Classification (NCBI taxonomy): domain Eukaryota; kingdom Viridiplantae; phylum Streptophyta; class Pinopsida; order Pinales; family Pinaceae; genus Pinus; species Pinus albicaulis. Next base: position 347,896,358 of record CM076580.1, read on the forward strand.
ATCTGACAAATCATACAGAGAAATCTGACAAGCAAAATCTCGTGAGACAAAACTAACTCTACCACGGGAATCTGGTATTGACTCGCACCTGAAACGAGTTGCTTTCTGCTACCTCTATGCAGTGACTCACCCACAAAGTCTCTAAGTCACAATTGAAGTTACTCTCTGTCTCTGCGTTGGATCTCTTTGTTGGCTGGAAACTAGAATCTTCTGGCCTCCGGGAACTGGCACTGACCCTCTGTTGTCTCCTCAACAGAAAAACGAACTCCCTCTCAGCTCTGCACAGTGATGCATAACCTCTGCAGCTCTGCGTTGCTCTCTGTGGCTTTTGCTGCCTTCTCTGCTATGCACTCTCTGGACTAGGAATTCTTCCAACCGGAATTACTACCCCTCTCTACAAAGGTCTCTTAATCAATTTTCTCCCTGAGCCCTACTCACTAAAGAATTTCAATCTCTTGATCCTCTCCGTGTACGTTTCCAAATGACCCTTCAAGTCCTTCTTATAATCTTCTCGTTGAGACTTCAACGACCGAGATTAAATCGTTAATCAACGACTAAGATTAACTTTGACTTGATCTTTGTCTTCTCTAGAAGATTCACACTTTGTTTTATTAATACCCTTTAATTATTTTATTTACCTAAGTTTAGACTTAGGATCCTTTTAAAAATAATTAATTATTTTTATACAACACTCTTTGAGTGGGATTTTCACAAACAATTTCTGGGTTCTTTGAAATACATGTGCCTAAGCCTCCCTGCAAATTTTGGGACTTAGAGCACATTCAATGCTACCGAAATCAACACTCCCTCTTAGCGAGTAATGTGCTTTAGCAATACGCCCTGCTGAGTACTGCTCTGATTCTGTAACATCTCCAATTACGCTGCTGATGTCTGACATCGCTGCCCACCAACACTGCTTTCTTGCATCTGTGTTGATGTCGACCCTGCATGTTGCTGCCAACTGCCACTGCATTACAACTGAAAAACATCCAATACTGAACTAAGTCTTCAGCATGATGCATCTTGGTGTTGAAGATCTGACAGCTGCTAGTCTCTGTGTTGTCCCTCTGAAGCTTTTGCACAGCTGCTGACTTATGCACTGTGCCTTCCTGCACTATTGCCAACTCTGCTCTGCGTTGCTCAGACTCTGGGACTCACTAACCACTGCACTGTCACTTCTGCACTCCTTTGCACCAACACTCGTTGTTGCATCTATGTTGATGTCGACCCTGCATGTTGCTGCCAACTGCCACTGCACTGCAACTGAAAAACATCCAATACTGAACTACGTCTTCAGCGTGATGCATCTTGGTGTTGAAGATTTGACTACCACTGCACTGCAACTGAAAAACATCCAATACTGAACTAAGTCTTCAGCATGATGCATCTTGGTGTTGAAGATCTAATAGCTGCTAGTCTTTGTGCTGTCCCTCTGAAGCTTTTGCGCAGCTGCTGACTTCTGCACCGTGCCTTCCTGCATTGTTGCCAATTCTGCTCTGCGTTGCTCGGACTCTGGCACTCACTAACCACTGCACTGTCACTTCTACACTCCTTTGCACCAAATGGCACTCGTCCATCCTGCTACATCTGATCTAGGCTCACATAGCAAGGTAATGATACGAGAGGTGTACTCCTCAAGGATCCTGCCCAACTGCAACTCTATTGAGCTACAACTCTATATCACCCCAGCGCTCCCCTGGCGATATGTGAGCGATCATGGTGAACTCCTCATCGATCCTTGCAAATGCAACCTACGAATCATGCTTCTCGTCTTTGTCCTTCTTGAGAGGACGTTGTGTAGCGTAATGTCCCATCTTGCCACATCGGAAGCAATTGATCTTTGAGACGTCTTTCTTACGTCTTTGCTGCTCTTGTTGTCGCTTTGATGCAACGGTTGCATCCTCCTCCTCCTCCTTCGATTTCTTCCCAATGTTGTTGTTGCCCTCAATTTGGCACTTGAGTAAGTCTCTCCTCATCTTTTCCTGCTAAAGAGCTCCCCACATTGCCTCCCAGTTCGGCAAATTTTCTCTGCCCAAGATGCTCTAGACAAAGACTTGATAGTCTTCAGACACTAAGTGAGGGCCAATCTAACCATCTTTGTGGCCTGAGGAACTGCTCCTACAACTGTCAGGTGATCTCGGTTCTCTTGAAGTCTAAACAAGAACAGAGCAATGCGCTCACCCTTTTGCATCCTTGTAGTTCGCAATTTTTCCTTTAAGAACATCTTCTGCTACTCAGAAGTCCCTTTGCTAGCAATGTGACACACGACATTATCCCTCACTCCATCGAGGATCAAGCGCTTTGCCTTAGCCATATCTTTCTTGAATACCTTCAGCGGATCTGCTTCAACAAGTTCAGCTATCACACCATCAATGAAGGCTTTGAGATCATGTTCATCCAGAAGGCATCTGATCCTTGCCTGCCAAATCACATAGTTGGAGGCTCCCTCCAACCGATCTTGATCTCTCAGCCCACTTGCTGCCATCTCTGCCGACTAAAAAATAGATCGAACTAGCTCACTCTCTCTCCTCTGCGCAGCTGTTGGTCTGGCCTATGCATTAGCTGCTGGAGATACTAGATTTGCCACACAATATTGTTGCTCAGTTATCTAGAACTAGAATAGGAATTCTCTAAGGAAGATAATCCCCCACACGTTGTCGATCTATTGCCTCTAACCCTCTGCGCCGCTGGCTCTATGTTGATTTTTGTAGCATTGGAAAGTGCTCTAAGCCCCAAATTTGGTGGAAAGGCTTAAACACGAGTATTTCAAAGAACCCAGAAACCATTTGTGAAAATCCACTCGGTTAATGTTTTATTAAAGTAATTAATTATTTTAATAGAGACCCTAAGTCTAAACTTAGAGAAAATAAATAATTAAAAGACATTAATAAAACAGAGTGAGAATAATCTAGAAAAGCTGAGAGATCAAATAATGTTATAATCTTAACCGTTGATTATAGATCTGATCTCGGTCATTGATTTCTCAACAACAAGAATATAAAGGAACGCTTGAGAGTCATTTGGAGAGACACACAGAGTGAATCTTGAGATCGAATTCTTCTGACGGAGAAGTGCTCGGATGAAGATCAGATCTAAGTGATCAAGTGCAGTGAGGGGCAGAGTAACATCCAGAGAGAGAGATTTTCTCAACCGGAGAATCATCAGCAGAGAGAGGCAGGAAGACGTCCAACAGAGCCAGCGTAAAGCCAGTCAAGGTGACGCAAAGGCTACGCAGAGCTAGTCAGGGCTACGCAAAGGCTGTGAAGAGGTTCAGAGGGAGTCTGAGATTCAACTATCGGATCAGATCTAGAAGCTAGACGCTGGGGTGTGAGACCGGGAGGCCCAAATCTGTGATTTTGGGAGTTAGATTGACTTGCTGCTAGAGTGACGCAGTACCTAGAGAAGGTGACGCAGGGCCTACGCAATCACTACGCAAGGACCTCTAGAGGCAGCTTTTCCAGTGACCAGATCAGCTGGATTTTCCAATGATTGTGCGAGGTAAAACTCACAATTTCTTTCTGTCAGTATTCCTCTTTGTAACTGAATAACCATTGAGGTATTCAGAGATTTATTCAGGATTTTCTACTGCTTAATAATACAAACCCTCAAATCTGTTGCACCAGTTTTCCCGCATTGGGTTTTTCCAAGGACTTGTGTCAAAAAATAATTTTCCTATGTGTTTGATTTCTTGCTTAGTTTCCTTGTTTCGAAATCATATTTACTCAATGTAGGTTGCTTCAGCAATTACTTCAATAATTAAGATCTGAATTAATTATGTAAATGTAATTTACTTAATAGGACAAGTACACTCAGTTGATGCAGTAGGATTCCTTAGATTTTCAGATCTAGGAATTTTCACATAGTATCAGAGCATTTGATGTGAAACAAGAAGAGCAGATATGAATCTGAAGTGAAGGTCGAATTGTTGCAGCAGCAGCAAATCAAATCCCCAGAGGGATTAGACAAATCTAGCCAGGAGGGTTGAAGTCTTGAGGTTGTCTCTCTCTGAGTTAGTCGACAGAGAGGTAAGGCTTCCGGTTCAAGATTTTTCCAAGGCAGAGGGAGTTGCGCAGAGCCTTCACCCAGAGCCAGAGGGACACAGTTTTTCTGCAGGTGGTTGTCAGGCAGAGAATTGTCAGAAGAAAGAAAAAACACATAGCGGGGAGACGACAATAGAATGAGTAGCAGTGCCTATTTCTGGAGCAGCACAGAGCAGAGCAGCAATAGCGTACCAAAAGCAGCACAGTGAACAGGAGTGCAACGCAGTGCAGATCAGTGTTGCACAGTGCAGAGCAGCAACAACGCAATGCAGAGAGGGGCAGCGCAGTAGTTACCAGCAGTCAGAGTCCTCAGCACCGAGGTGCATCCATTGAACACTTGTTCAGTTTTGGGTGAGTTCATCTATTTCTCTCGGCAGCTGAGTTGCAGTGCAAACGCAGTGTTAGCAGTGGCAATGCTAGCAGCATAGCAGATGCAACACTTGAGAGGGAGTTGTAATGCGGATGCGACGATAGCAATGGCAGTGGTAGTGTCATGGGAAGTAGTATAGTAGCGTGATAGTGCGAGAGGTTGATGGACTTCGACGCGCGAGAGGATGCTTCGGGGACGGAGCGGTATGCGGTGGCATGTTGTTAGGAAACACCTTCCTCGCTAAGAGCGAGTGTTGATTTTGTAGCATCGAGAAGGTGCTCTAAGCCCCAAATTTGGTGGAGAGGCTTAGACACGGGTATTCCAAAAAACCCAGAAACCATTTGTGAAAATTGCACTCGGTTAATGTTTTATTAAAATAATTAATTATTTTAATGGAGACCCTAAGTCTAAACTTAGGGAAACTAAATAACTAAAGGACATTAATAAAACAGAGTGAGAATAATCTAGAAAAGGCATAGATCAAGTCATGTTATAATCTTAGCCATTGATTAGAGATCTAATCTTGGTTGTTGATTTCTCAACGAGAAGACTATAAAGGAAGGCTTGAGGGTCATTTGGAGAGACACACGGAGTGAATCTTGAGATCAAATTTTTCTGACGGAGCAGTACTCGGATGAAGATCAAATCTAAGTGATTCAATGCAGTGAGGGGGCAGAGTAGCATCCAGAGAGAGATTTTCTTAGCCAGAGAATCATCAGCAAAGAGAGGCAGGAAGACGTCCAACAAAGCCAACGCAGAGGCAGTGAGGGTGACGCAGAGGCTGCGCAGAGTCAGTCAGGGCTATGTAGAGTTTGCATAGAGGTTCAGAGGGAGTCTGAGATTCAACTATCGGATCAGAGGAGAAGGATGCAACAGAGGAGAGCAGTGGTGACCATGATGATGATAGTGATGTCGATTTTGATGATGTGGATTGATGCCTCATGAGCTACCGACTGCCTTGAGGCTTGTAGTTGTTTTGTATTTACTATTTCTATTTTCCATTGGCATTGCTACTACCTATGTAACACATTTTGATTTTCATGTTGTAATGAGAAAACTGCAGTATCTTATCTTTCTCGTATGGGATCATTGATGAATATGTCACAATTGTATTTGTATGCATAATGTTACTTTGTAAAACTTACATCTAGAAGAAGATTTATGTTTGAATCAATGAATTTGTATCATGAATGAGAATGTGTAAGAAACAAGGTTGCAGGGGAGCAGGATCCCCCCCCTCGAACCCGCGACTGAAGCACACTCCCTTCGGGAGCGACTCGAGAGTGAACCCGAGAGCGAGGGAGCGAAATTTTTGCACCCTAGCCTTTTTTGTAAAAATATTTCAAATGCAATTTTTTTCAAAGAAACAATCATTTTTGAGTGGGGAAGCCTAATGATCAAGCCTATGGCCCTAGTATTGATATGTGATTCATGGTAATGTTAAATTCTTAGAGTAAAAGTGACATTCTCCTTGATCTTCATTTTCATCCTTTTACTTAAATTTTTAACATTACCATGAAATGACTCAGGATTTTTGAGAGTGGTTCAAACTTCAGACCTCGTTCGATTTCATATGGAGAAAGTAGAATTTTAGATATCATTCAAAATCCAGCAGACTTATCAGTTTTTCAGGATTGGGGGGATTGCAATGTTTCCATTGGATTTTGTCATGTATTAGGGTATGGAACTCATATTTAATCAAGAGCATAAATCCCTCTATGTACCTTGATGTTAGTGACATTGGTTGCCAAACTCCTATATCATGATCCTACTAAAAATGTACCCATCACTCAAACAAAATCTTGACTTGACATGTTATGTTTTTGATATCTTATGTTAATGCTTAGAGGGTGATATTAATGACAAAGAACCTATACAGATCAATAGGCAATGACAAAGATACCTCTGGATATTAATGCTTAGAGGGTGATGTTAATGACAAAGATCCTGATTTTCCAACAAGACTCCAAAATTAGACATTTCTTGTGGCGGCAAGAGGCCCAAGCATTACCAATAGATAATAGATTTACTTGTCTTTTCTAGTTTCTAGTAGTTTTTATAATTGTTGACTCTTTCATATTTATTATGATATTTTTTGTAAACAATATATGAAAATTTAAGTTTGAAGTTTGAAGTTGGCAATTATAACTCATTGGTAATGAATTATAAATATGGTGCTTCTTGAAATTTGAAAGTTGTTTCATTTTATCTCATCTTATAACATTTCATTTCATATCAGATATTCTTTGTTGTAATGGTTACACTTAGCTTACAAGTACAAGTTTGGGCATCAATGATGATAAATGTTGTATATTGAATTTTGAAAGCTTGATACTTTAAGATTGATGAATCACGAGACTCAATATGTTGTATGTTACTAACTTGTGGACGTGGTGGATGAAGATTATAACTTCTAGGATGATTGATGTGATATGGTTCAATCTATGTTTTTATGTTTTTTATATCTAATTCATCATTCTACATGCTTTTGTTGACATATATGAATCAAAATATAAAAAATATATATATTATATAAAAATTTGCTCCACGATTCGCTCCCGAACCAGTAGCTTCTGAAAATGTCGCTCTCACTCCCACTCCCAAGTAACCTTGGTATGAAATATCTAATTTTTGATATATATATATATATATATATATATATAGCGTGTCCTGTTCCGGGGAGTCAACATGCCCGTGTCCGATACTCAAGTCCTCGCATCCTGTGTCCCCATGTCAGGTGACTTAGGAGAATAGTTGAGAGCATGTGCCATCCCATTCAAAGCTCTAACTTTACAAGCTAGCAAAAATATGAGCAACTCTTACTTTCCAAACCCTTAATATTCAAATTGTAAACAAAATCATGCAACATCCATTTATCATTTGAATTATATATATATATAATCATGTAACAAGTTGTTTTGAATGTAAAAAATTGATCCTAGAGATGCTTCCATATTAGGTAGATGGTGTGTGTGTGTATATATATATATATATGGATAACATTGTACACTTTATCTATTTCTTTCAATTTCCATGAATCAAAATAGTACTAACTTATGCAATATGTTAGAAATATTAAATAAGAGACCCTATCATCTATAAAATAACCATGTTCCACCACTCCTTTATGGAGAGTCTTGAAGTAGGAGTTGTCAACAATCTTTGATCACATTAAAGATTCTTTAGATGAAATATTAGGTAATATCTCTAAAGTGTTTCAAAGGCATCCCTTTCAAAGTTTCTTATCTAATTGTTTCAGAAGACCTTCAAGAAAAATATTGTATCTCAAACAAAACAACTTTTGAATGTTGATTTTACCATAACACCCCTAGTATACACATTCAAGGAGCTTTTCAAACCTTAACATCTCACAGCAAATATATTGTAAAAAACAAAAATGTAAATTTCTTAATCTAGCTATCGTTGATCTTCATTATTTATATTTTAGCCCTTGTAACGTATAAATAATTTGTAAGACATGTTTTTCATGTCTTTTTTATTATTTAGCCCTTGAAACAATTATTGTAAGATATCTTCTTCATGTCGGATTTAAAATAGAAATTTTTGAAAATTGAAATTTGAATTTTTGGCTCCAAGATAGTCAACTCATCCCTCCCTCAAGTAAAGTCGGCCCCAATGAAGAGACACACCCATTCACGAAGGCAAAACATTGTATAAATGCATTTGACCTCCTCCACAAAGGCACCATTTGAACTCTCACAAGAAGGACAGTTTCTGAACATTCAAGAAAAGGACAAGAAGGACGAAAAGAAGAACAAAGTTCATCTTTCTATCTCTCTCAAATTAACATCTCTCTCTCTAGGTCGCATGTGTGTTTCTGGGCAGCATATTCTGGGCAAGCCTAATTTCTCGATAGACTGGGAGGATGAATTTCTAGGTTTTTGTACAGTTTCTAGGAGGCCAAATTTCGACCTAGGTCAAATCAAATCAGGTTGAGTTGCAGGGAAGATTGAAGGCTTCATTTAAGGGTTCGAGATTGGTTTTGACCATAAGCTTTGTTGGTTAGTTTGATGTCATAGTTGACTTGCAGCATTAGATGCATCTCTTTATGAAGAAGGTTGTTGAAATTTTTCCCCTAAGTGGGTTCTCCCAGGGTAAATCTTATGTTCTCTTTGTGCATTGTGATCTCTATTGTCCTTACGGTTTTATGGTTGAATTTATGAAGTGTAATTGCTTAATTGAAGTGTAATTGCTTATTGTGCTTGTATCTATTGCACTTGATTTACATGGGTCGAGGTGCTTCTGGGAAGAAAGATCAACTAGCAGAAGTGAAGAAATGAAATTTACTAGAGGTTTGATAATTCATGGCAACCAATTGTAATATTTTCCAAACACAATTGTGGACACCAGCAACATGGATCAGTTAGGCTACAACATGTTCCCACAGATCAATTGGTTGCACATATTCTCACAAAGGCCTTGGGCAAGGCAAAAGTGTCTACGTCAGGGATAGGATGGGAGTAGTGGAGAACACCTTCCTCGCTAAGAGGGATTGTTAGTTTTTTATAGCAGCAGACATTTGTTCTAGTCTCTATGGTGTCTAAGAGGCTAATGAACACGAGATCTCCAAAACCCATAAAAGGTTTTGCATGAAATACCATAGAAACACCTCAATTAGATTAATTAGCCAATAATTAAATATTTCCCAAGTCTAACTTAGGAAAACTGGTTAATTAAATACGATTAATTGAGGAAAATCGATTTTGCTCTAGAGACTTCCAAAAAAGTGAGTTGATGGAGTCAAGATGATCTTAGCCATCGATTGTGATTAGATCATAGTTGTTGGTTGCTCAACGAGAGATTATAAAGAGCAAGTCGATGGAATTTGGAAAGAAACAAAAGACACTTGAGCAGATCGACTTCCCAGTTGCAGTGATTCAGCAAGAGCATAGTTGATGTAGACGGAGACACCAACAGCGGGGTTTTCAGCAGTGAGAATTTCCGGAGAAATTCTCAGGAGGTTTCCAGTATTCCAGTGTGAGGAAGGGAGGTCAAGATTTCTAGCAAAGGAAGGTCGAAGCAAGCAATGCAAGTTGCTAGTGCAAGTTAGCCAATCAGCCAGTGCATGTTTCAAAGGCAACAGTTTGATTTCCAATTACGTGAGGTGATCCAGAGGAAGTGCAACTTGTCTAAGAGAGCAACAACAGGTAATGAGAGTGTCGAAACAAATTTTTATAGGCTATGTCAATTTTCCAGAGTCACGAATGCGCATTTCTGGCCAACAATGCGAATTGGCAAAAGGAGTGTGAGTTGGCTAGGAGGAGGGCGAATTAATTTGCTGGAGGGAAAAGAGATTTCCCAGTTATTTTTCTAGTTGAGATAAATTTGTCAAAAGCTTTGCCAATGAATAGGCAAGCAATTGTATTCTCCATTTTGTTAAAGAATTAATAATAAAACCCTTAGATGTTGCACTAGTTTTCCCCACATTGGGGTTTTTCCAGGGATGATTGTCCATAAATATCAGTGTCCAATTTTATGTGTGCATTATTTCTCAGTTCCATTATTTAATTTTGTGAAGAATTGCAATAGTGATTTATCATTATTTGTCGTAATTTTTTCTGAAGACAAATAAGTTGCATAAGTTAGAAGATAAATATCCAATTACGGCATTTGTGGAAATTTCACAAGGAGAAGGTCTTGGTCCATCAAAGCCTTAAGAAAATCATGTTGATCATCAAGAAGAGCCAGAAAGGCCTAGCGATCCAATGGACCCGGTTGTTGTCCCTGAAATTAAGAAGAGGCCAACTTAGCTAACATCCACTTTGCAAGAAGCGGGACATGCAGCACCACGTGGCTCCTTCAGGGAAACCAAGAGGCCAAAGAGGTATTCTGAGTACGCAACGTTAATGACTAATCTTACTAATTCTAAACCTTCAACTCACGAAGAAGCAGTTAGCCAGCAAGTTTGGAAGGATGCAATGTTGGAAGAATACCAATCGATTATGAAAAATAATGCATGGGAAATTGTGCCAAAACTTGAACGAAAATCAGTGTTGACCTCCAAATGAGTAAACATGATCAAGCATGTAGTGTATGGCAGTATTGAAATATACAAGAAAATATTTGTGGCTAGAGGGTTCTCTAAGAAAGAGGGAGAGGACTACGATGAGACCTTTGTTCCAATTGTCAGGTACACTACCATTAGATCTATTATTTCTATTGCTTCTTCTATGGATTGGAGTTTACATCAGATGGATGTAAACGCTGCTTTTCTTAATGGCGTAATTGAGAAAGAAGCATACATTCAACTAACTCAACGTTTTGAGGTTCATGGAAGAGACTCTCATGTTTGTAGATTGAAGAAATCCTTGTATGGACTTAGTTAAGCATCTGCCATCAACAACCCGGTATTTGCGAATTGACAGTTATCTAACAAGACTTGGCTTTTTGTCCAAGAGCGGTGTTGATCCAAACATGTACTACAAGGTTGAGAAAAATGAACTTGTGATTCTATTATTGTATATTGATGACTTATTTTTGACAAGTGTGGAGCATCTAATTATTTGGTATAAGAGGGAGTTGGCTTCTGAATTTAATATGAACGATCTTGTGTCAATGCACAACTATTTGGGGCTAGAAGCATGGCAGAAGCCTGACGAAAATCATTCTTGGTCAAGGAAAATATATTATCAAGATCCTGCAGAAATTTGGAATGATGGATTGTAAATCAATATCAACTCCCATGGTCACAAATCTGAGAAAGCTGAGAGACTTTGGGTAAGATTTGGTAGATCCATGCATGTAACAGAAGTTGATTGGCTTCTTGATGTATTTGGTTAATACCAGGGCAAACATTTTCTTTGCAGTGAACATGTTGAGCCAGTTCTAGGTGGAGCCGAGACATGATCATTGGATTGCGAAAAAGCATATATTGAGAAATTTGTGTGCTACAGTTGATTATTGTTTGGGATAAGCCTAAATCGGTGATATGCAGTTGTAGGGTTATACAGATGCAGATTGGGAAAGAAGTGTTGAATACAAAAAGAGTACCTCCAAAGATTACTTCAATTTGCGTTTTGCTATGATTTCGTGGATGAGCAGGAAGCAGACATTTGTTGCACTCAATGCTGTCAAGGCAGAGTATATTGCAGCTAGCTACTTGCACGATTGTTCGATCATGTGCTAGAACTGACCGTGATATATTGTGATAATCAAAGTTGTGTGAAGTTGACAGAGAATCCATTTTTCCATGACAAATCGAAGCACATTGTGGTCAAGTACCACTTCATTCATGACATGGTACAGAAGGGAGTCGCGAAGCTCCAGTATGTCTCCACTGATCAACAGATTGTTGATATTCTTACAAATTCTTTGTCCATTGTGAAGTTTGTCTACTTCAGGGACAAGCTTGGACTTGTTGAGAACACCTCTCTCATTGAGAGGCAATGTTGATGAGATAGCATCGTGGACTGGCATTATCCCTCTGTCATATATGACCAAAATTAGGGAGAATGGTCTGGCAGAGGACAAACATTCTTCCTGTGTCAAGTATAATGACCAAAAATAGGAAGAATGGTCCTAGAGGCCCATAATTACTCAGATAGAGTGTGGCCCTTCAGCTTCAAGTTCTTTAGCATCAGGCCCAAAATTGCTCAAATAGAGTGTGGCCTTTGGGATTCACCATGTGCCTGTTAAGTTTTCTTGAGTGATGGGGTAGCATCAGATGTGATCTAGCTCCCAAAATTTTTGGAGGGACTAGAGTACATGAGATCTCCAATACCCATAAAGGGATTTGGGAAATTTCACCGTTTTGAGAGATAATTAATTAATTAATAATTTTAATTAAAGACCCTAAGTCTAACTTAAGAAAATTAAATTATTAAAGGTAATTAATTAAAAAATGTGATGAAATTATCTTAAGTCACACGGATCAAGCTTTCTTTTAATCTTAGCCATTGATTCAATATCTGATCATGGTCGTTGGTTTCCCAACAAGAAATGTATAAAGGAAAGGCTTGGGGTCATTTGGAGAAGACACACAGAGGCAGAGCACTGAAGCTAAGCTGGAATTCTAGGGCGTGGTTTGTTAAGAATTTCTAGAAGTGTTTCAGTTGCAGAGAGGAGAGTTTAGGCAAAGGGGATGGTATGATCCCAGTGCCTAAAATCAGCAAGAGGCAGAGAGCAGCTTCCAGAGGCATCACAGAGAAGCAAGGGCAACAGCAACAGAGAGGGCAGCAACTGCACAATGCAGGGGCAGCTTCAACTACACAGGTGCTACGTAGTCCCTTCTGGGGCAGTGCTGGGCAGCCGAGGACCCAACTGGGTTACGCAGAGACCCTCAGGGGCAGCGTAGGGTCTGCGTCACCCATTTTGGGGTTACGCATCCCTCTCCAGGCCAGTGCAAAGGCTGACGTAGGGGCTTCAGGGGCAACGTTGGGGTTTCTAGGGCCATGATCTAGCTAAGTCTTGTAAATCTCGTTTGAGGGTGTGGATCAGTCAACGTTTTTGCTTTAGAACAGCAAGTTAGCTGCAGATCTATATTTTTCTCTGTCGGGTTTACCAGTGTGGTACCTAGGTTTGTTGTATTCAAAAAACTCTTAATAATACAAACCCTCTAGCAGCCAGAAGACCGGTTTTCCCGCATTGGGTTTCAGGGGGCATTAGTGCCTTTGTATTATCTAGCAGATATACAAAGTTATAAAGTTATGGTGACAAGTTGATCCTAATGATGTGCCATGTGTCAGAGGTGTCGGCAAAAATGATGGCAGTAATCTATTATGCATCAGAAGTATAGACCAAAATTATGGTGAGAATGAACCATGTGTCAAATGTACCAACATGAATGATGGTAGCATGTTGACGCTGATAAACCTACCATGTGTCAAATTTATTGACCAAAATTACGGTAGTTGAATATGATGATACTATTGATGACTTCTTATAACCTTTTCTTAGAAAAATTTGTTCACATGAAGAACATTTTTCTAGTCATTATGAAAACCTCCCTAGCTAAGAGGAAGTGTTGAATTTTTTAGCTATGGTTGATCTCCATAGTTTATATTTTAGCCCTTTATAAAGACATGTTCTTCATGTCATTTTGATTATTTAGCCCTTCAAACAATTATTGTAAGACATGTTCTTCATTGTGGTGATCAAGTCGGCCCCAATGAAGAGACACCCATTCACGAAGACAGAAAACTATATAAAGGCATTCAACCTCCTCCGCAAAGGCACAATTCGACCTCTCACAAGAAAGACAGTTTCTGAACATTCAAGCGAAGGACAAGAAGGACAAAGATCATCTTTCTCTCTCTAATTCGCATATCTCTCTCTCTACCTTGCACGTGTGTTTCTGGGTAGTTTTTTGGGCAACATATTCTAGGCAGGTCGGACTTCTAGGCAGAATGGGAGGCCGAATTTCGGCCTACGGCAAGTCAAAACAGGACGAGTTGCAGGGCAGATTGAAGGCTTGACTTGAGGGTTGGAGACCAAGTTTGACCATAAGCTTTGTTTGTCAGTTTGACCCCACAGTTAACTAACAGAATTAGTTGCATCTCTTGTTGAACTGGAGTATTTCTCTAAAAAAAAGGTTGTTGGGTTTTTCCCCTAAGTGGGTTTTCCCAAGGTAAATCTTGTGTTCTCTTTGTTCATTGATCTCTACTGTCCTTATAGTTTTATAATTGAATTTCTGAAGTGTAATTGCTTAATGATAAACTGGAATTGTTAAAAGAAGATCTATATCATTAGAATTAATTATCAGTATTTCAGAAATATTGTGCTTCTATCTATCGCACTTGAAAACTCAACACTTAATTTCTCTACTTATTGACTCTAATATCATCATTATTTGGCCTCCTTCCCGAGTCATATTCCCTCTGTGACTGAATTACTTTATATAAAGTAGTTGATTTCTGTTATTTCATGTAGTGAGAAACTGAGCTAGCCAAAATCAATCTGTTTATGTCAAAGCCTCCACAAGATTCATCAAATTGCTATATATATATATATATATATATATATATATATATATATATATATAATACAATCATCTCAGAGATAAATTAAATCATTCAATTATAATGGATCATCCATACCTGGACCAAAAGGCGTGAGGTTGCACTACAAATCTGACCATTTGTCCAGAAACACCCGAACATTGCCCACTCAGCCGCTGGTGTGCCATATCAACATAAGCATTCAATCAGAAGAATAGGCAAATATGAAAAAGCAGTTTTACCTGATTTCATTTGTAAAATACTTCAGAGGGAACAACCATTTTCAAAAATAGAAGCCTCCATTAATCAAAGAAGATACTCACTGTAGACTCAACAGTGAGAAGCACACTTATTGTCAATAGCTGTGTGAAATATGAAAACTTCATATGCTTATAAAACAAACAAGCAAAACAACCCCTAAAAACAAACTTTGCTAGAAGATAAAAAGAAATAGATATACCTCAACATATTTTTTTCTTTTACATTACACTTTTATTACAAAAAAAGACACATTATTTGATCAAGACATCCACGGAGACCAACTTGCCAATGAAGCAAAAGAGGTTTTGGACAAATAATAACCTTTTTCAATGTCTACATCCTCGAAAACAAGGATTGGACTTTTCCCACCAAGCTCCAATGATACTGGCTGTTACGGCATAAAGAAATGTCAGAAGTCGAATGAGGAATTTGAAAAATAAGAAAGAAAATGAAATTGCAAGAAGCCTATATCTGTACATTATACATGCCAATAAAGTTCTAATGCATTGTAAAAGCCAAACTCTTACAAATGATTAGGCTAATATCTAATTTATCTAGGTAACCTGGCCAATATATAACATTCACAGTTCTCAAAGTCTATATTCGTGTTTATTGTAGTACATTCACTGGACCACCAGTAAAGGAAAATTAGGCTAATCCAGTAAGCCAATTCCATATGTTAAAATAAGAGACATATAAAACCAAAACAAAACAGAAAGTCAATATCCCATTGAAAGATGATTCTACTACAACTTAAAGTGCTTTGCATTCAAGGTACACAGCTAGACTAACATTTGCAGTGCCGTGTCTTACAAGAGATAATAAAAATCAGTCAAACATTAGCAAACATAACCAATATGGATCCCCCAAAATGGGAATCATCTAATATGGCCCAGCGACCAAATCCTAATGATGTGATTAATCCGAAAGACATTTCCTCTACAAAGTGAGGAAATTTAACTTTAAACAGATATCCTTAAAATAGAATCAGAAAGACATAAGGAACTTGTTCATGAAAACATATGGTATTTCATTAACTATAAGCCTGTAAGTACACTTGTAAGAGATTGTGCACACCATATTACAAGAATTGAGGACTCTCTATAGATCAACTTTCAGGGTATCTCACCAAAGTGATATGTGTTGTACCAAACAAAACACTCTATGGGAGTTATAAATTAGTAATTACAAGTGCCACATAGATGTAGGAGTTACAAATACACTAGATGTCAAATTATACTAAGGACAAGAAGTACAAACAACAAACTCACTATGTGCCAAAATACAAAAGACACCATTGAAGATTTACAATACAATACATGAAAAGCATTCGAAGTGTTCATCATTTCCTCCCTGCTTAAGATGAAATTGACGCCAACTTTTGTTGTAGATGGGCACAATGCAGCTTCAACTTGTCAGGACATCCAAATTGCTTGTGAACGAAATATTCCTTTTCTAATGACTGGGTATGTTGTAGCATGTTTATTTCCAAAGGTTCTTATCGTGGTATCTTTAGTTAATTGCACCTGTTTATTATTTGATGACAACTGAATATTCTGCAAATATATATTGAATAATAAATTATTTATACAAAGAGAAGAATGATCCTTACAAAAGCCTCATGACAGTCCACTTATACGCATTGATTGTTCACGAGGTGAACAGGTCTATAATATGTACCCTTTGATCTGTCATTAAATTAATTATATTATTATTATGTTTATAAAATTGTCACCTTCTTAAGGAATGCTTTTTCCTCAAACCATAGTAAATAGGGTTCTCTCTAGTTGAGCACATACTTGTGGTGGAATGAAATTTATCTGTTTTTAGGGACGTGTTTGAGTGTTTGTGAGGTTCCTTTATATTTCTTGTATCATAGCCTAAAGTTTTTTGACCAGATTGTTTAACATGAAAGCTTTATGCTTCTTGGCAATATATTTCCCTTGTTTCCGTTGTATGTTTGATTGTGTTTCTTGCCCCCTTTTTATTAATAGTAATCAATTCTTCTTGAGAGTGGAACCTTAAACACCATAAAATTTATATTTTTGAACTTGCAATTAAACTCCATGAATTGTTCAAGGTTGGTGGTATAATTCCCCAATTACATCAACCATTCTACACCTAGCACCATCTCCTTCTCTTTGAGCGGTAGAGCATAGAATCTTGTTTGTAGTTCTAGTTCTTCTATATGAATTGAGAATTTATGACATCTACCTACCTCTTTGATCTTTTTTCCATCAACAACCATAATGGTGACATTCTTGTTGAATTTTCCACAACACTAGAGAATCTAGGTTAGGATCTTACAATATCTGACACAACCAACTCAATTGCCACAACAAGACTACTTTGTACAGCGGAATAAACACAAATCAGTGAATCATCTAGTGCACATGACCATTTTTTTAAAAATTCAACTCTTCTTCGTTATATTAACAAACTATAATACAAAGTCTAGGGCTCTCGTACCAGGATCATGGCCCTTTACAATAACACTGATACAAGTATACAACTAGGGCTTGGTGTCAATCCTTTGACGACCAATCTACCCTGAACAAGACAACACTTGACCTACTTGTTGATGGTGACCACACACAGCCCTTTCAATCCACATATCCTGAACACATCTTGCAGCTCCTTAATATGCCTCTATCAATGAACTCTACTCCTTTAAGTCACTGAATTCGGCCAAGTCAATTTGCCCTCTAGCTGCCTCCCTTCAAGGTTTGCAACACTTAGGGACTTCGATTAGCTGTTCACATCTTCGCTTATGAACAGCTCTAGGATTGCCCACTTTTGCCTTCCTCTGCTACTATATGAAGACAAATCTAGGGCACGAAAGTTTCCCTTCTTCTCGCCGCAAATATCCTTCTTTGATAGTGAACTAGGGCTATCAATCTGACTCTCTTGGCTACCTTTTTTTGTCATTCAAAGATCAAACCCTGGGCTCAATAGTTCTGCCATACCTAGCAGGCTTATACTCCTTCATAAGTCCTGCACTTAGGGCACAACAGGGCACCTTCTAACAACCCTCCAATCTATACATAAGCTACCCAACAACGTTGCCTCTTTACAGTTCACGTCTCAGTACTTGAGGTCCTTTAGATTTGCCCATCCACCATCAACTCTTGACTGATCAAGGGCCTACAGAACTTCCCTCACCTAGGGCTTGTAGATTTGCCCTCACACTTGTGATTTTACCCTCAAATCACACAGATCTAGGGTACCAACTTGTTGTTCCAAACCCTGAAACAGACTTTACTGTCAGCACTTATTTCCTTAATTATGCCCTCATCTTCTCACTCCATGATAGCCATACAACCCTCAACTTGTTACCCTACTTTTGTCCACACTTACTCTTTCGTTCACACTTTGAGGGTATTTTTCCTTCCTGGCATGGATCTGATATCCCACAAGCTTGTGCATACAAACAGAGTCATAGTTGCCCTCAAACTAGGGACAATCAGGGTGCTTTAGGGTCTTGGCCCTTTCTACTTGTGCCCAGATCTAGAACACATTTCTACAAGCGTAATAGGATAGACTTAAGGGCTTTTGAGTGACTGATCATGCCACTGAGACAGACTAGCAGCCTTGCAAACTCGATCATTGTGCATAGAGGATTTGATTCTCATCCCCCTATTAGTGCACCTTCAATACTTCAAGAGTGCCCTAATTGTGAAAATGTCCTCGAATTGCAGCAATTGTAAGTTTATTCTTCTAACTAATTAAATAAGCAGTTTATTTTTGACGACAAATAAAGAATAAATCACACTGCAATTCTTCACAAGAAAATTACATTGCGGAAAATACTCTGGAACTAAGAAAATAGAGCACACGCACACAATAAAATGACACCAATATTTTCGAACAAAAGTCCCCGAAAATCCCAACTGGGAAAACCAGTGCAGCAGATGAAGGTTTATTTTATTATATGCAGCAGCGAAACCTAAGTATAGTAATATGGATGCCAAACTGGCAATCCTCCAACAAATAATCTAGACAAAATATCTATGAGACAATTTGTCTCACTCCACACCCAATCTCAACTCTGAACTGGCTTTGACTAGCTGCTAGAACTGGCCATGCATGAGCCTTTGCGCAATGCTTGCGTAGGCCCTACTCACACTCCCCCTGGAACTGCTCAGAATCTGATGTCCTGGATGACTCCGCCTCTGGAAGTGACTCACTTGGCCTTCTGGAAATTTTCCCGATCTCCAACACCTAAATCACCCTTCTCCTCAGCTGAATTGAACTGCCTCCTTGAGGCTTCTGTGCAACCCCTGCACAGCCTTTGAGTGGAATAACTCACCTTCTCTGTCATTGCCTCTCTAGCACTGGAAAACTCCATTGGAATCTTTGTTGCTACTCCCTCTCACTTTGCCTTTTCTTCTAGCTCGAACTCTTCTTCTCTGCTTGACCTCTACAGTTGGATAGCTCAATCTACGAAGGAACTCACTCTCCTGATGTGTCTCTAATGTGTCTATCTCCATCCCCATCATCCTTCTCTTATAATGTCTCGTTGGTGAACCAATGGCCATGATTAGATCCCCATCAATGGCTAAGATCATTTCAAACTCAATCTATGTGTGTTTCTAGAGCATTCTCACTTTTCCTTAATTAATTGTTGTTAATTAACCAGTTTTCCTAAGTGAGACTTAGAAAAAATTTAAATGAAGGTTAATTAATCTGATTAAGGCATTTCACAAGCTTATCTCGCAAAACCTTTTCTGGGTTTTGAAGATATCGTGTTCTTAGCCTCTATGACACAAATTAAGACTAGAAAACCTGTCCGGTGCTACAAAAACTAACACTCTCTTAGTGAGGAAGGTGTTCTATTGCATTCTTTGATAACATCTTCCCTCACATTGTTGATGTTTAACATTTGTGATAACCTATCACTACCCACCAAGCTATTGTGCATACTCTGATTCATGTGCCATCTTTTTGGTTGAACCATACTTCATTTGCATTGTTGTTGACACTGCGTTGTGCGATCCTTCACTTCTGCCAACACTTCTTTGTGTTGCATCTGATCTCATGTATTGTTGCTACAACTACTACAACTTAGAACCAAACTACGAATCCACTGTCTTTGTATTGGCTCTACAAGTATCTCCTGAGCCTCTGACTGCTTATAGTATCTGCACTGTCTATTGAGTAACTGTTTGTGCCCTGACTAGTTTGGCGCCCCTCAATAACTGATTGCTACTAGTCTCTGCAATTGTCTCTCGCAATCTAGCTGTGCCATATGACATTGGTCCTCCTGCTACTGAAACTATGGGCCCTTGTAACAAGGTAATGATCCACGAGTAATCACCTCTCTTATGCTATCCTTCTTGGACCTTGCCCAAATATCTACAACTTTGGGAACTAGAGTTCAAGGTCTCCCCACCTTTCACTTGGAGGTATAGCTGCATATAGTGCAAATTCCTCCATCTTGGAGGATAATTCCTCTATGTCTGTCGAAGTTGTTGTCTATTGCTCCCCCTCATTGTCCTTCTTCTTCTTGGGACACTGAGTACTGTAGTGACCAAATTCACCACACCTAAAGCACTTGATCTTCGACAAATCCTTTTTCTTCTTCTCTCCTCCCTTTAAGCCTTGTCCCTGACTGGGACATTTCTTCGCATTTCCTTACTAGCAAGGGCTACATTCTCGTCCTCTTTCTCAACCTTCGACCTTTTGCTACTGTTGTTGCTACCTGTACCCTTGAAGAGGCTGAACCTTAGCTCCTCTTGCGTGAAATCACTCCATAGGTGTTCCCAATCAAGCAATCTATCACGTCCAATGATTCCCTTGACAAACATGGCCTACTCTGGGGTAAACCCATTGAGTGTTATTCACACAAGCTCACCCTCCCTGAGTTTCTCACCTACAGCTGCAAGCTCATCCCGGACATCTCGAATCTTGGTGAGGTATGGACTTACACCCTCCTTAGCTTCTCCTTGAGAACCACTTTCTTGTTCTCAAATGGACCTGGGTATAACTTCATGATGGCATCCCACATTTCCTTTTTGTATTCTTCTCTACAATGTGAGGAACAATACGATCTAAGACTCCATCCAAGACCATCCTCTTGGCTTTGGCCTAATGCTTCCTATATTCGTGGAACTGGATTGGATCTGTCAGTACAGTTATAACCATTGTCATGAACTCTTCCAGGGCATGCTCATCCAATAGTAATAGCATCCTAGCCTTCCAAACCAAAGTTCGAGGCTCTGTCAAGTCTATCCTTATCTTTAAGACATGTTGCGGCCATCTCTATGAAAACTCAAAAACTGGGAAATAAACTAGAATTTCCTCTTCTCTATGCTACTCGTACTCCCTTTTAGAATGCACAGATTTGTTATTGTCTTCCTTCAGATTTCCTACTCCGATCCTCACACTGTCTCCTACCTCAACTGGGCAACTTGCTCAACCTTTCGGAATTCCTTCTCCATAATCTAGCACACTATTTGTTGCCCCTGAAGCTCGCACTGTTGAGATTTTGTGTATTTGGGGTAGCATCAGTTGTGCTCTAGCTCCCAAATTTTGTGGAGGGACTAGAGTACACTTGATCTACAAGACCCAGAAATTGATTTGAGAAATTTCATCTGGTTTAGGAGATATTAAATTAATTAATTATTTTAATGTATTTCCTAAGTTAAAACTTAAGGAACTTAAATAATTAAAGTGAATTTCATTAAACATGTGATGAAATTGCCTTAAGTCACATGGATCAAGCTTTCTTTTAATCTTAGCCATTGATTCAAGATCTGATCATGGTCATTGGTTTCCCAATGAGAAAAGTATAAAGGAAAGGCTTAGGGTCACTTGTAAAGACACACAGACGCAGAGCACTGAAGCTAAGCTGAGATTCTAGGGCGGGTTTGCTAAGAATTCTTAGAAGTGTTTCAGCTGCAGAGAGGGAAATTTAGGCCAAGGGGATAATCTGATCCCAAGGTCTAGAATCAACAAGAGGCAAAGATCAACTCAGAGAGGCAGCGCAGAGAAGCAAGAGAGTAGCAGCAAGAAGGGCAGCAACTGTTCTACGCAGGTGCTACGCAGTCCCTCAAGGATAGCGTGATTTGCTACAGGAAACCCTCAAGGGTTACGCAGAGACCCTAAGGGGCAGTGTAGGGACTACGTCACCCAGTCTGGGGTAACACAGCCCTTTCCGAAGCAGCATTGAGGGTCAGAGGGGCTTCAAAGGCTGACGCAGAGGCTTCAGGGGCAGCGTTGGGGTTTATAGGCCCTAATTTTGGCTGAGTTCTGTAAATCCCGTTTGAGGGTGTGGATCAGTGATTATTTTGGCCCTAGATCAGCCAGTGAGTTTTAGATCTATTATTTCTCTGTCAGGTTTTCCAGATCTGGAACCCAGGCTTGTTGTATTCAGAAAATTCTTAATAATAAAACCCTTTAGCCGCCAGAAGACCGGTTTTCCCACATTGGGTTTTTCCGGGGACTATTTGTCCAGAAATAACTGTCACTTTGTCTATGTGTGCATGAACTTGTTCTAGATCTAGATTGGTGGAGATCTGTTATGTGTTTTCTTTGATTTTAACTTGAATTTATTCAGTTAATAACTTGTCTAAGTAGGAGGAGCATAACCAAATTAACAGTAAATAATTTATGCATAAAGTGTAAAGATTCAGAAATTTCTACACGCACTGGCTAACTAGAAAAAATGTTACGACCTGCAGCAATTGAAAATCACAAATTTCCTTCTAACAACTAGATCTGGAAACCCTCTGAGAAAATCCTATGTGTGTGTTTTTCTCTTCCACTTAGCGTTGATCTACTATCGTTGGTCCAACTAAACCAACTGCACCCAAATCTGCTCAACGACGAACTGATTTTCTCACCAGAACCCTCTATCCGGCAAATCCACTGCATGTTGGAACTGCTACTTGGAAAATCGAACTTTTCCACTCGTCTGATTCTGGAAATCGAATTTCCTACCCAACAATTCGACTTGCCTAGATGGGTTGCGTAGATCTTAAAAACTGTGCTCAAAACTCCCTCTGAACCTGCACAAAATCTTCCTTCTCGCTAATGAGCATCTGATATGATCTTCAATACTCTAATACCATGCGAAAATTTCCTCGAAATGCAACAACTCAAAATTTATTCTTCTAGTTGATTAATTATGCAGTTTATTTGTTACAACAAATAACGAATAAATCACACTGCAATTCTTCACAATAAAATTATGTTGTGGAAAATAAACTAGAATTGAGAAAATAGCACACACACATACAATAAAATGACACCAATATTTTCGAACAAAAGTCCGCAAAAAAACCTAATTAGGAAAACTGATGCATCAAATGAGGATTTATTTTATTATATGCAGCAGCGAAATCTAAGTACAATAATTTGGATGTTAAACTGGCAATTGTCCAACAAATAATCTAGCCAAAATATTTGTGAGACAATTTGTCACATTCCACATCAAATTCCAATGTCGAACTGGCTCCCACTGTTAAAGAATGTAACTAGGTTCGGTCTTCATAAATTGTACTTGAGTCAATATTTATTGTAATTGTCAAAAGAATAAAGAAAAAAATTTATATTATTATTAAATGACTTATTAAAGCATGGGTTTCATGCTTGGATCATATTTATTTTAGGTCAAAGTTCCTATTGTGGAATTATAGGTTTTATTCTGAGTCTATAGGATTATTGCAGATTTAAATTGATCCATATTGGGCTTTTGAATCATGCAAATAGGTAAAGTATTGGGTCAAATATGATTTATGAATCCTCCACATCAAGTCGGCCTTAAGGTGATCAAGTCGGCCTCAAGCCCAAGAATTCGAACTCATCTCAAGTCTATGTTTACAGTGGAATCGAACTCACTTGGAACCATCTCACTGCAACACAGAAATTTGATTTTGAAGCCGCAACAAGGAAAAATTGTGAATTGGAGGAGGACTTTTTGGATTCAATTTTGGGCAAGCTTATAGAGTTGAAGAAAATCGAAATTTTGGCACCACTCTCTATGCATTTCGAGCTATCGTTTGGGAGATCGAATTTCTTAAAGTTTTACTGCAACAGTTGTTGCATCAAGTGCTGCTATAAAAGGAAGAGGAAGTCGAAGTTTGTTTTGTTGAATGTTGTTGCTTGGAGAAGTTGTATTGGGCCTAAATCGAAGTCTTTGAAACTCGATCAAAGTCTCAAGAAGCAAGGTCAAAGTTCCAGGTCATCATAGTACTGCTATTGTTGCTGCAGTTGCAAGATTCAGAAAGGATCACCAGGAAGGTTGACTTGGTGTGGAGGAAGTCCGAGTCAAGGTCTAGAGTCTCAAGAATCACTATTGATAGAAGAATTACTGACAGGGATTTCCCCAAGAGTGGGGTTTTTCCCTAGCTATTGGCCTACATCTAGTGTCCTTGATCTATGTGTATTTTCTTTTATATTTGCTTGATGAACTAATAAGAAGAAAGATAAGAACATAATAAGAACTAAAGAAGATCACAAGTAAATATTCAAGAACAAGAGGACCTTTCTACCTTCCTAATTCTCTAACACTGACTAGCTGCTAGAACTGGCCCTGTGTGAGCCTCTACGCAATGCTTGCGCAGGCCCTTCTTGCACTCCTCCTAGAACTGCTCGGAATCTGACATCCTGGCTAACTCTGCCTTTGGGAGTGACTCGCTTGGCCTTCTGGAAATTTTCCCTGCCTCTAGCACCTAAATCACCCTTCTCCTCAGCTAAATCGAACTGCCTCGTTGAGGCTTTTCGCCTTTTGCGCAACCCTTGCACAGCCTCTGAGTGGAATAACTCAACCTCTCTGTCGCTGCCTCTCTGACACTAGAAAACTCCACCGAAATCTCTGTTGTTCTTCCCTCTCATTTTGGCTTTCCTTTTGGCTCAAACTCTTCTTCCCTGCTTGACCTCAGCAGCTGGATAGCTTGATTTGCCAAGGAACTCGCTCTCCTGATGTGTCACTCATGTGTCTATCTCCATCCTCATTCTCTTGCTCTTATAATCTCTCGTGGGTGAACCAACATCCATGATTAGATCCCTATCAATGGCTAAGATCATCTCAAATTCAATCCTTATGAGTTTCTAAAGCATTCTCACTTTTCCTTAACTAATTTATAATTATTAACCAGTGTTCGTAAGTTAGACTTAGGAAATATTGAAATCATGGTTAATTAATTGAATTAAGGTGTTTCGCAAGCTTATCTCGCAAAACCTTTTCAGGGTTTTAAATATCTCGTGTTCTTAGCCTCTCTAACACAAATCTAGACTAGAACACCTGTATGATGCTACAAAAACTAAGACTAATTTGGCCTCCACAAACCTCCAAAAATCAGCGTAAGACTCCTCCCTTTGGCCCCTCACTTATGTGTTGTTACTCAAGGAACCTCAGACCTATATCATTGCTCTTACTAGGTCATACAACCATAGTCTAGCATACTTTTAGGGCCTCGACCCTTCTTCAACTACAGACATAGACTTCCACCTTACCACAAAGAAGCCTTCTCCTACGCATGCACAGCACCATGTGAAAATTTCAAATATGAAATCCTATTGCAGCGACTGGTATTAATTCTTCTAACAGATAAATTAATTATTTAGTTTATTGCTACGACAACATCGAATTAAACACATTGCAACCTTCACAAATAATACTGTGGAAATAATAGCGATGGAAACTGAGAAAATACTAGCACACACATAAAAATGACACCGTTATTTTTGGACAAATGTCCCTGGAAAAACCCCAACTTGGGAAACCAGTGTAGCAGTTAACGGTTTTATATTATTAAGCAGCAGTGAAATCTGAGTACAATCTATGGATGCCCAACTGGCAATCCAAATAGCAAGTATCTGATAGAAAATAATTAGAGAGAAAATTCTCACTCCACAAGCAATGTTGGCACTGGCTCCTCCAAAAAAACTAGCCATCCAAACCCCTGCATAGGCCCTCTACGCAATCCCAACGTTGCCTCTCACACGTGTGGCTTAAATCTACCTTTGAGCAAGTCGTCTAGCTTGTCTCTGTTGCTAGAAGTGACTCTTCGGCACTCTAAAAGACTTTCCCGGCCTCTGGACACTGAATCGACTTCCCCCCAACTAAATCAAATTGTTCTACTTCAGCTACTGCGCAGTTCATGCACTACTTTTGTGTGGATCACTTCTATCACTTGTTGTTGTCTCTTCAGATTTGGACAACTTCCTCCGCATCACTGTCCCTGCCCCTCACTAACTCTGCTTTGATCTTTGGCTCTTGCTTTTGTTGCTCTTTGGAAGGCGGTCTTCCAAGGAAATCGAACTTCTAGTGTATTTTTTCCAAGTGCCATTCGACGACTTCTTATAATCCTGTGTTGAGACTTCAACGACTAAGATTAAATCTTAATCAATGGCTGATCATCTTGAAGTCGATTTGTATGAATTTCTAGAGAATTCTCACCTTGACTTAATTAATTCTCATTAATTAAATGGCTTCCCTAAGTTTTGACTTTAGGAAATATTTAAAAATCGGTTAATAAATCTAATTAATTCAGCTCTAGGTGGAATTTCCAGAAACGATTGCTAGGTTTTCGAGATCTCATGTATTCTAGCCTCTCCACCAAGTTTCGTGCCTATAACACATATGATGCTAAAAAAACTAACAAACCAACCTTGGAACTCAGTGAGCAGCTCTACAAACTCTGCCCAAATCAGATCTTGACAAAAGACACAGACATGTTTCCTCTACCACTCGTACTAGGCTCCTTTTTCACTGCAGCAACCTCAAACTTGTGTCACCTCTTGGAAAAAAGCACTCTATGGATTAGATATGGTCAGCCTTGTATCCCTACTCAGCTTTGCAACTAGGCCTCCATTGGACTACATCTCTACTAGCCCTCCACGAGCAAATGAGCTCCTCTCATTCGATATCTAGCCTTGATCCTAAGGCCTCCTTAAATAGATCTCCCTAAGCCTCTTTGGAACCCTCTAGATCTTAGTGATTTTGATCCTCTTTACATTTAGGAATTTAATTTTTTCTTTTAATTTCTTTTAATTTCTTCTTTGGATTTTAAACCTCGTTCTGTGTCTAAAACCCCTTCTCTCAGGTTCTTTGCCCACAAACAAATTTGTGACCAAATTCACACAAACCCACCACCTAGGGTTTGTTGAGATTTTGGAGTTGCATCGAATGTGCCCTAGCTCCGAAATTTTGTGGAGGAGTTGGAGTACATGAGATCTCCATGACCCAGAAAGGGTTTGGAGAAATTCCATCTGGTTTGATAGATATTCAAATAATTAATATTTTTAATTAAGGACCCTATGTCTAACTTAGGAAAATTAAAAGATTAAGGTGAATTAAATTAAACATGTGATGAGAATGTTCTAAGTGACATGGATCAAGCAACCTCTAATCTTAGCCGTTAATTAGAGATTAGATCACGGTCGTTGGTTTGCCAACGAAAAAAGTATAAGAGAAGGGCTTGGAGTCATTTGGAGAAGATACACGATAGCGGATGCACTGAGCTAAGTCGAAATTCTAGGGCATGGTTTGCTAAGAATTTCAAAGCGAGTTTGTAGTGTAGTGAGGAGCAGAGATTGGCAAGGGATGATCTTATCTGAGGCCAAGAATACAACAGCGGCAGAGAAGCAGTGTACCAGGCAGTGCAGAGGCCAGCCAGAGATACGCAGTTCAACCAAAGCACGCAGAAGGCAACGCAGAGGCAACAACAACCCTTCAGGGGTGACGCAAGCCCAACCAAGGCAGCGTAAGCCTAGAGAGGCTGACGCAGACCCATCCAAGGCAGCACAGAGGCTAACACATGCCAGAGAGGCTATGGGACAGCGTTGGGGTTTCTGGTGGGCCAAAAAGGGCTTGAGTTCTGTAAATCCCATTTGAGGGTGTGAATCACCCATATATTTTCAGTCTCCAAGTGAAAGAGGTACTACTGTCATGTAATTTCTCTATAGGGCGAACCATTTTGGTGCCCGGATATTGTTGTATTCAAATTCTGCATAATAATAAAACCCTGTAGAGCTAGCTGCACCGGTTTTCCCGCATTGGGTTTTTTCGGGGACATTTCTCCGAAAAATCTATGTCACTTTGTCATGTGTGTGTGATGTTCAGTAAATGATCTATAAATATGTAGGCTGCAGTTGTGTTTACTTTGTTGATTTTACTGAATAATTCAGAAAATTAACTTGTAATTTAAATCAAGTAGGAAAAATAAATCAAGATACTGCAGTAGGATTTCTGTTTAGAAATTTTCACATGGTATCAGAGCATTGCAGATCAAGCTGAATCTCCAACAAAGAGACTGAAGAATTTTCGCTACACGAAGGGCAGCTGAAGCAGCATAGACCAGAGAAGGCAGCACAACATCAAGAGGGACGCAGACCCAGCGGAAAGGGACGCAGAGCAAACTGAAAGGGACACAGAGCCAGTATTTTATTAAATACTGAAAGATGAAATAAGTACAAAGGTGATCAGAATGATGGCACCTTGGCTTGCACTGGGCAAGCGTAGAAATACTCTCAGAATATATCACTGAATGGTTGCTCCCTCAATGACTGTGTAATCTCCAAGCTGTTGGTGTTGCTGCTACTGTTGGAATGAACTGACTATTTGGGGTTGCTCCCCACCTCAGAAAATTATGAAACTTTGGGAATGGCCTCTCCACCCAATACCCAGAAAATCCCGGAGAGCTTTTCAGAAATGGCTGACCTCCGAAAATGACCTCCCTTGAGGCTCCACGCTATCCCAATGAGAAACGCTAGCCCTGAATAATCTGTTGCAAACAATGGCCTCCAACTCTACCAAAATGATGGAATAGGGAAGGGTTGACCCCTTTCCAACTCTCCCAGGCTGAATCCCCTAATAGACCCTCAATCCGGAATCACCTCTGCCAAAGACTGCGTCCTCCCTCTCACTGACTGCGTTGTCTCGGCAAGTGAATGCTCCCAACTGTGGTTGTTGCAACTCTCTCCGGCAAAACAAGGATAGAACTCCTCACCCGAGCAGGCACTCGAAGTCCCTCGGGGCTGAGGTTGGGATCTCCGCGCGAAGACACTCGATGTGCTGAACAGCACATGCAAACTTTGTTACACAACAAACCGTGCTCAATGTCAAGAGACAAATAACATAGATACATAATCGAATGATCAAAATGAGGAGCCTCTCTCCCTTTTTATGCTTGGAGAGCCTTGCTCTCACCTAGGCCCCACCATCAACTACATTGTCTCCTTGGGCCACGCTGTCCCTCTAGCTCTGCGCTGACTTGGGCACACGCTGCCCATGCTAACATCTCCTCCACGCTGCCACTTCGTCCTCTAGGCCCCACGATGCCAAATAATCATGTCTCCAAGTGACTTAGAAAATGTTTTTATCCTAAGTGTGAGTTAAGTGTCCCTCTTCACCCACTTTATTTCTAGCTTAACTTTATTAAAGTGAAATGGTCAAGAATTAATATTTTCGATTAGCTATTGCTAATTGGGAATATTACAGGCTTGTCCAACTTTGCTATCTAGAAGGCCAGAATCCTGACAATCCTGGAGGCATACGAACTTCTGGAACATGCTGAGAACGTCTTGGCTACACCAAACGATGTTGCTCTTCTCGCAAAGCATAATGAAATGGAGGCGCATGCTAACTGCTTTATCATGGACAGGGTCAAAGATCATGTGGTCCCACACATTGCCGAGAAGAAGACGGCTAATGCTATGTGGACAACTTTAACCACAATGTCTCAAGGAAAATCCATCCAGAAGAAGATGCTTTTGGAGAACCAGATGAGGTTGTTCGTGATGAATAAGGGGGAGGAAATCGATCCTTTCCTCTTTAGGTTGCAGACGATCCGGAATTAGCTGATTGCCATCGGGGTTAAAGTGGAGGATGATGTCATGGTGAGGACTTCTCTAAATGCAGTCTCATATAAATGGGAAACGTTTGTCAAAAGCATCTTGGGCAGACAGGACCTTCCAAGCTGGGACGACAGGTGGGCTATCCTCCGACAAGAGGAAATCCGTCGAATGACCAAGAGACAAAACAACACCGGATTCAACAGAGTGAAGGAGGAGGAAGAGGAAGATGCAGCCTTTGCATCCAAGAAGCAGCAAAGGAAGAAGAAGAGGGATCTATCCAAGATCTGATGCTTCAAGTGTGGTGAACTTGGAAACTTCACCACCACTTGTCCTCTAAGGAAGAAGGCCATGGAAGTTAATTCCAAGGCTGCGGCAGTTAAAGAAGACGATGGCTCTGGTGATGATGTAGCCATGAGTGCTCATGAACCTCGAGAGAAGAGGTGGGGCGACTTTGATCTGTAGAGCAATTACAAATAGTGAAGGCAGGATCCTTGAGGATCCCAGACTCTTAGATCACATATGAGCAACGAGAGCCTTAAGACAGTAGTAGGATGACTGGAGTCAGTGGGTGCAGAAGATTACAGAGAAGCGGAGCAGTGCTGGGACGCTGAAGAGATAAGCAATGAATTGCAGTGGCAGTAGCAGCGTGGAAGCAGCAGCGCAAAGGGGCAGTGCTTACACAGTGTAGAGCAGCAGCAGCAGAGGGTGCTTCAGTGATGAGATGCAACCTGACTGACTTGTCTGTTAGTGATTAGGCAGGGGTCCTTCAGTTGCTTACTTCTCAGAAACTGAGTTGCGGTGTAGCAATTGGCAGCACGATGCAGAAATTTGAGAGGGAGCTGTAGTACAGATGTGGCAGTGATTGTGGCAAAGTCATGGGCAGCAGTACAAAGAGAAGCAGCAGCACAGCGATGGACGGCAGCAGGCCAAGCATCTGTGCGGGGACCGATGCCAGAGATCAGGGCAATGCTTCAGTGTGGAAGTATTGCTAGAGCACACTCCTCGCTAAGAGGGAGTGTTGAGATTTTGGGGTAGCATCGGATGTGCTCTAGCTCCGAAATTTTGTGGAGGAGCTGTAGTACATGAGATCTCCAAGACCCGGAAAGCGTTTGGAGAAATTCTATCTGGTTTGACAGATATTCAATTAATTAATCTTTTTAATTAAGGACCCTAAGTCTAACTTAGGAAAATCAAAAGATTAAAGTGAATTAAAGTAAACATGTGATGAGAATATTCAAAGTGACGTGGATCAAACAACTTCTAATCTTAGACATTGATTAGAGATTAGATCACGATCGTTGGTTTTCCAACAAGAAAAGTATAAGAGAAGGGCTTGGGGTTAGTTGGAGAAGATACACAATAGCAGATGCACTGAGCTAAGTCGAAATTCTAGGGCGGGGTTTGCTAAGAATTTCGAAGCGAGTTTGCATTGTAGTGAGGGGCAAAGATTGGAAAGGGATGATCTGATCCGAGGCCAAGATTACAACAGGGGCGACGTAAGCCCAGAGAGGCTGACGCACCTTGGTCAGGTATCTAATCTATAGCACTGAGTGTGTTGTGACTCTTCATAGAGCATATCATTTTGAGATCTTTCATGTAGCTTTGAATATATGTAACTATGAATACATCCCTAGTTAAGAGGGAGCATTGAAAAATGTAACTAGAGTCGATCTTCATAATTTTATTTGAGTCATGATGAAATGTATTTGTCCTAAGAAAGAAAAAGAAATTTTATTGACTCATTAAAGCATGGGTTTCATGCTTGGGTCAATGATTTTTAGGTCAAAGCCTCCATTATAGGCTTCTACGGTTTGTGTCAAGAGTCCTTGTCCTTGTCATTATGTAAAAGACCCTTCTTGGGCTTTATCTATCAAAGAAGAAATTTATTTTGACGTAAATTAGGTCTTTTAGGCCTCCTCCACCAAGTCAGCCTCAGCCTAGACAAGTTGGCATAATTAGGAGGCAAAATCCACTATATAAATGCAACAACTCGACCACATTTAGAGCACATTCACAAGTTTGATCTACAGTGGCTAGAGAAGAAGGAAGGGTGCGAAATTCAAGGAAGAAGGAGAGAAACCCAAGAGAAGAAGAAACCCTAGCGAAAAAGTTTGGAGATCATTTTCTCTCTCTTGTAATTCACACATGTAAAATTTTGGAGCTGCAAGAGGGCAAAAGTAGCAAGGTTAAAGTGGGGTTGTAATTTTGAAGCTGGGAAGTCAAAATTCTACATATTGCTAGGCTGAAGTTGCTAGACAAGAAGAGACTACTAATGTTTGCTTAATCATCTTAGAAGGCTGACTTGGTGGAGGAGGAAGGTTTTTTGGTCTAGTCAAAGGTCTTGGATTATCTCAAGTTTGATTTGAATCTGCTAGTTGAAGAGTTTGATTGGGTTTTCCCCTATAGAGGGGTTTTAACCCTACCTGAGTGTTTATATCTGGTGTCGTTGATCTTCGTGTTTTGATTTGATGATTTTTTGATGAAAAGAAGATAAAAGAAGAACATAAAGAAAAGTTAATAAGACTACAAGAATATCGCAAGTAATTATCAATATAAGAGAATCTTTCTGCCTTTTTTTAATTTTCTAACAAATAGGAAGATGGTGTTGAGGTGGAAGCTAAGAAACACTAAGATGACCAACAAGGACACGGTGACCTCATACCTCAACAATATCACTCAGGTGAGAGATGAGGTTGCGGTGGGAGAGGCTATCCCCGAGGACCTATTGGTTAGGACAACACTCGATGGTTTTCCCAAATAGTGGGATGGATTCAAAGATGACATTGTGGCGAGAGAGCATTTTCCAGACTGGAGGAGGATGTGGGATGATTTCATCTAGGAGGAGACCCAGAGGAGTGTCGAGAGTGGCAGCCAGCATGGTGGGGGAGATGAGGAGGAGAATGTTGCCCTTGCAACTAAGGGCAAGAAGAAGGCCAAGAAGGGAACTTCTAGTGGAGCCAAGCAGCAGAAGGTGAACCAAAAGACCAAGGAGAAGGACATGAATAAAGTGAAAACTTTGCCTTTGGGAAGTTAGGTCACTATGGTGTTTAGTGTCCCAACAAGAAGAACAAGAAGGAGGGTGTAGCAACTTCGGTAGAGATAGATGAGTTTGCCTCCAGATTTGACACAGAATTTGCTTTAGTGGTGAGTCTTGCCACTAGTGTCACGTCTTTTGGTGTGTGGTTTGCTGACAGTGGAGCTTCCTGCCATATGACTAGAGTGAGAGAGCACTTCGCGAGTCTCATAGAGGATGATATTGACTTGGAGGTTGTGCGTGGAGATAAATCCAAGGTCAGAGTAGCAGAAATGGGGATAGTATCCTTTCAGAGGGAGTCATCACCTCCTTTGAAAGTGACAGATGATCTTTACGTTCCAGGGCTGAAGAAGAACTTGATTCCAGTCTCTAGTATTGAGGATAGGGGGTATGTAGTGGTGATCCGAGGAGGAGAGGTGCTTATATATTCCAAGGGATCCATTATCGAGTTTGCTAGAGTGATTGGTGTCTGCAGTGGGAGACTGTACAGGTTTATGTTTCAACCTACTAGTGCCTTAGTGGCACAAACCAGCAATAGTGAGTTGTGTGAGACATGGCAAAGGAGGATGGCCCACTTGCACCATGGAGCTTTCAAGATGCTGAGGGAGATAGTTGCAGCTTTACCTAAGTTCAGCATAGAGCATCATGATGTGTGCAGGGGGTGTGCTTTAGGAAAGTACACTAAGACACCTTTCTCAAGTAGTGACAACAAAGTAGCAAGCATTCTAGATTTGGTACACTCTGATGTGTGTGGTCCTATGTCTCATGTATCATTGAGCGGACACGAGTACTATGTGACTTTCATTGATGACTACTCTAGGAAGACTGGATTTTCTTTCTGAAGACCCAGGCTCAAGTCTTCAAGAGGTTCCAAGAGTTTAAGGCTCTTGTGGAGAACTAGACGAGGAAGAAGGTCATGGTGTTGAGATCAGACAATGGAGGTGAGTATACCTCCAGCGAGATGAAGGAGTTCTATAGGAGTGCGGGCATTAGGAGGGAGTACATAGTGCTTCATAACCCCTAGCTGAATGGGGTGGCAGAGAAGAAGAACAAGGCCATAGTGGGTGCAACTAGAGCTATGCTGTTTGATCAAAGGCTACCTTTCTTTTTATGGGCCGAAGCGTGTAACACTGCAGAGTACTTGTAGAACAAGAGCCCACATAGAGTCTTGGGGAGTAAGACTCCCGAGGAGACTTTCTCTGAGAAGAAGCCTGAGATTAGGCACATCCAGATTTTTGGATGCCTTACATATTCACACATCCTTGAGGAGAAGAGGACGAAGCTGGAACCCACTGCAGAGAACGGTATTTTTGTGGTTTACAGTGAGATCAGAAAGGCCTAAAGTATATACATCCCTGCTAAAACAAGGCCCCACAAAGTGGACCCCCAAATAAGAGTATGTTTCCACAATTTCAATCTCTTCCCCCCAAAAGTAGAAGTGTAAGTCAATAAACACTCTCACGTTGAAGATCATAGCCTTGGTTTTACCAAGGTGACTATCAAACAACAAGAAGTCACAACATTTGTCTCTATAGGCTTTCCATTGAGGAGACCAATAGGATCAAGTCATCTGCAAACAGGAGCAGATCTTAGCAGAGAAAATCTCTGTATATGATGCTTGAACAGAACCTACACATTAACTGTCATAATTGTTGGGCCATACTAAGTAACCAATAGAACAAGTACAAAACAATAATCCCTTCACAAACATTCAAATTTAGTTTCAACTATGTATTTTGACTCAATTCAAAGATACAAAACTTTACTTCAACACTTGTTGACCGTAACTCTGTATGTCACATAGCTATCTTCCTAAACACAACAAATCACTTACCCCATTGTCTTTTGCCATCAATAGGGGATAAAGTTGATAAACATAAAAAATAAGACCCAATTAAAACAAACAGTAGCACACCAGAGGAATACAAATTGCATTCTGAGACATAGATGATAAAAAAATGAGAAAAAAGCAGTCAAGCTGTCTCATTCACCTTTATTACTTGTGCTGCAGCAGTCATGATGGCTCTACCAGTCACAGTGCTTCCGGTAAATGCAACCTGGCACAATAGAAAAATATAGAAGGCTCAAACAGTTAAAAGCAACCCAGAAAAGCAAAATGAGAGGAGCAGAAGGCAAAGGATTCAAAAAATCACTTTCAGAAACAGAAACATGCATATATATATATTATATATAGGAAACAATTTTTTGTAAAAAAAATTATTATAGTCTCTGCCAATATGTGCACAGGATCATACAGAAGAAACCAAACCTTGTCCACATCAGGGTGCGATGGCAATGGTGCACCAGCCTCTGGGCCAAGCCCAGTAACAATGTTCAACACACCAGGTGGAAGCCCTATTTCTTTACATATTGAAGCTAGCTCCAAACATGTTCTGAAAAATTATAAGAAATTTTAAGAGGATTTATTTAAACAAATTGACAAATATTCTGATGCCTTCCGAACACAAATCCTTACAGAGATGCAAGCTCTGAAGGCTTCAATATGGCAGTGCATCCTGCTGCAAGGGCTGGAGCAACCTTCCATGCTGCCATTAGGAGAGGATAATTCCTACAATAAAAAGAAATAGTAAGAATTCAGACCTAACAGAGAACATGATGCTTATTCCATGTCCTTGGAATCTGAACTATACTACAACACTATAGTTTAACACAATCAAAGTAATAACCCGAGATGGAAGAGAAAAACAAGGAAAGTAAAGGAACGACGCATTCTCCATTAGGGAATATAAAATAACAGTTCTAACCAAAAAAAATAGGAAATATTAACTATTAGAGGATTTTATCATTCATTCTCAATAAGCAGTTTTGCAACGACCTTAGAGATCTTAATTTCATTCTATACATGATTTATAATTTTATTCAGCAACATAATCATGAAGCAGTATTTCTTGAATTGAAAACCTCCAAAACCACTAACAGTAAACCAGAATGATATTTTTACAAAATTCTCTCAGAACTTGTCAAAATAAGACAAGTAAAACATCACGCATATAGCCTCGACTACAAACACTCGCCCAATGGAGAGAGAAACTAATATATAAAAAAAATTGCAGTAAAGAAAGTAAACCAATCTGCTTATAAAATAGTCACACAAATGCAACAATCAAGAGAGTAAAATGCTGTCTTTCAAACAATTTATATTATGGGTATTTCAAAAGATCACTTAGACATGCTAGCTCCAGCAACCTGTATAGGAAAAGAGCTACACACCCCCTGCTTCCCAGTTCAGATCACCAGGTTTCTCCCTTCACAAACCACCGACCTTGGATGTTATAACAGCTTCCGCAGGGACCACTTGGTTTCCACCCAGGATGGTCCATCTTGGGTCTCTTAGCCCAAGACAATCTTCTAAAGATATTATCAAGCTCAGCATCGTTGCTTTCATGGTGGTTGACAGGACTACAGGCTTCTCCTTTGATTTCTTTGGAAAGGATTTACCTCTTTCCTTGGCCTCTGTCTGCTATCTGACCAGCCTCTCTGCTACAGGACTGCTTCTTCTCCTCTTATGCAGGAATGGTCTTTACTTCATTGTCTAGGGTTTACCTACTTGGATTCTTTTATCACTTTTTTGTTTTGTTATTTTCCATCTTAGTAGCCTAGATTCTTATTTTCTATCCTTGTGAATAACTTTGGTAATCCCATATTGTCATTGGCACTAGATGTCCTTTGTTTGAAAAATACATCTTATAAAATCTCTTTGGCTAAGCTGGTACACTACGAGGGGTGAATCTATGATGTTGAAGTCACTTAGGAACTACAACTGGCTTCATCCACACCCATTCAAGGGCATGGAACCAATGTTATCAAAACCAGATTGGTTATTGAACTAGTCAACCCTGTTATCGCTTGCCGCCTGTTATCGCGCAAATTGTCTAGACACCGCGACAACGGCTCAGATCGGGGGCTGTCACCCTAATCCTCAATCTCTCTATCTAAGTTGTCTCCTTGCAAGCTAAGGGAGATAGACCCTAATAGAAATGAAGAAACAGAATTGGTTGAGAATCAACCAACTCAGGAGACACAGCTGAAAGACCAAGTACTTGATGAAATTAGCGAGATTTCACAGATCCAATTATATTAAAACCAGTGCCTTATGGAGTTAAAAGATCCCGTTATGCAATTAAAGCCAAGTAATTGATGTATAACTGCTGCTATAAAAAAACAAATGACCACAATGATATTCAATAGAACGCACCACAACTATGCATTAAAATAATCTGAATCCACAGCAATGCTATCATGAGACGACTATCAAATTGAAATG
Organism: Pinus albicaulis; assembly: GCA_034641835.2. NCBI lineage: Eukaryota > Viridiplantae > Streptophyta > Pinopsida > Pinales > Pinaceae > Pinus > Pinus albicaulis. The sequence goes on from CM076580.1 coordinate 347,933,106, forward strand.
CCAGATCATTGCAATATTTCCGAATTTATGAGGTTCTAAATAACCCAATCCAGAAATTAAAAAAAATTATATAGTCAACTTAAGATAAAAATTTAAAAGCTCATCTGACTATAAAAAAAATTTAGAATTTTTTTTTTAATTTTTAAATTTTTTATTTTTTTATTATTTTTTAAACAAAATATATAGACACAAATGAAACTAAGATTATGAATTGAAATCTAAATCTAAAACCAAAAACAAGTTGAAACAAAACCTAAACTAAAGTCTACGAACTAAAAAAAAAATTAAAACTAAAAACTAAATAACAAAAAAATAACTAAATTAAACTAAAAGACATAACACTAAACATTAAAACTAAAATTTAAAAAATATCGAATTAATAAACCTAACACTAATGCTAAACTAACACCAGAATGAATCCGATAAAGAAAATTTAAACGCATATATGTAAATTTCTTGAGTTTATGTATGCTCTTTTTTTCTTTTTCTTTTTTTTATAGGTCGAGGAGCGAGATGAGGGATAGCTCGACAGCAAAGGAGAAACGGTGGCGGCTAAGGGAGAAAGCTAGACGGCGGAAGAGGGAGGCACGACGGCAGAGGAGAAGACTATAATGGAGGACGGCAAGACGGATTCGTAAAGGCGTAGGAAAAGGCTGGACGGTAGAGATAAAGGGGCGACGGCAGAAGAAATCCGCAGGTTCATGAGCAAGCAAGATGAGGACGTCGGACGACAGGATTGATGCAGCGTATGAGGTGAGGAGAAAATGATAGCGAGGGCAGAGGCAAAACAAGGGTTTTAGATGCAGTGAAAAAGGATTGACAGAAATGCAGAAGCAAAGGGCAACGGACGGATGCGTAGAGGAATGGACAGTCGTTGAACAGGGGCAACATATATGTTGAATGAGGGAGAAGAACGGACCTATGAATGGTTTAGGAAGAAATCGCTGACTGCAAAATGCAAATATGCTTCAAGAAAAACCCAGTACAATCAAAATCGTCCAGCAAATTAAATTTTTCCAACACTACTCAGATTTTCAAAACGCTAAACTTGAAATCTTCTTTTTACACACAGATCTGCCAGCAAAGCGATCCTGAGGCCAGATCTTGCCCTCTGGGGGTTAAATCTAGCTCAGATCTAAAAAGTTCTGAGAAATCCCCCTGCAAACCTGCAAAACCAGAACAGATCCAAAACTATGCACAAAATTTATTAAAACTCTTACAACCTATAGAATATTTACAAATTTACAATGCTAATTTACAAATCATAAACCCTCTTGGCCAGATTTAAAACAGTTCAGCACAATTCAGAAAATAAAATTTTAAAAGAGAAACACAAGCCCAATAAAGATCCCTACAAAAACAGGAATTTAAGATAAGCCCAGGGAATTAGATCCGGAGGGCTCTTCAGATCTTATCTCCTGGGAGTCAGCTGGTCCAAACTAGGACTTCCCCAAACACCCAATTCTAAATTCTAAAGATTTCTACAAACTTAAAGTTAAATTGTCAGATTAATAGAGAAATAGTGATAAAACATAAAACTTTCATGAGCTAGAGATAATAGTTAGCTCGATCCAATTAATATTTTACCCCAAATCCAGTAGCCTTGGCAAGATACCTGTACCCAATATTACTCTACAAGAGACATTAATCAACAATCCATTAAAATAATCACCAACAGAATATTAAGAACAAGTTTACCATAAAATGCTGAAGAGGAACACCACCATCAAGATAAAACCCCAAAGTCTTCGTTTGTATTATTCCAGAAAATATCACAGGAGAGCTTCAAGAGCGAGTGCACGATCCAGAGATCGGATAATTGAAAGACTGACAAAGACCTCTAATTTATAAGATAAAATCTCCAACGACTAGTTCGGTTGATCCATGTCAAAATAATCTCGACCGTCGAAAAGATTTGATCATCTTTTAATCTCGACCGTCGAAAAGATTTGATCATCTTTTAATCTAGACCGTCGAAATTATAAATTTGAGGAAAAACGAATTTATCATTTAATTTCATTTTAATTAACTCAAAAATACTATTTTTGAGTTAATTACCTCAAAATTTTGACTTTGACTTAACCACCTAGGCCCAAGGGTCCAAAATTTCATGAAATTCTCAAAATTCCCTTGGCCTGGGATCTTTAAAATTCATTTTTTAAGGACCAATTGAATTTTGCCTTTGAAGAATTTTAACTTACCTAGGACTTAAAATTAATTTAAATTTCTGGCTTAGAATTTTTAATTAATTTGGCCAGAAAATTTAATTAATTGACTGAGAGGGGATTTAATTATTTTTTTCCAACCCTCTTTACATAAGATAGATACATTTAGACACATGAAGGGGGAATACCCATTCGTATAAACCCTCAAATAGGTACCCAATTTTGCAACTGAAAACATGATCTAGTAGACCAAGTAGCTTGTAATAAGATAATCTAGCCAACTAGCTAGAATTATTCCCAAACTACTTTTACAAAGACTCGATAGAAAACACTAGAACTCACTTAGCATTTTGATGACAAAATCCACCCTAGCTTTGGGGTGAGGCCGGAGGGGAAAACTCTACCGATCACTTGTGTCAAAATACACAAGTAAATCAGTGAGACAAAAAAACTCCTAGGATAGAAATCATCACCAACATACTAGGCTTACCTAGGTTGTTACATACATGACGGTCTTACTTAGATCATTTACATCATAAACATGCAGAATGGGTTTACATTATTCATAAAACTGTCCACTGATGATGGAATCTGAATAGCGCAACCACGTCGAACATGATGAATGGGGTATACTGCTATGGAGTCGTTGACAAAGTGTGGTCAACACCGCCTACACCTACCTACTATTTAGTGAGAAAATCCTTTAACCCCACAAGGTGTGGTTGGTGGCAAGAAACTAAGAGGAGGGGTTGTCACCTATTCCCAACTCTCTCCGTTTAAGCTATCTCCTAGGTTAGCTATGTGGGACGGTCCCTAAAAGAAACTAAGTTAAAGATGTGAGTCTTCTAGGAGAGTTGTTAAAAGTCAAGTAGATTAATTCTTAAGATTTATAAGCAAAAATTGATATGAGCAATAACTATCAACGCATAAGATAAGCATGAAACATATCAAAAACTAGTGTCTTCAAAGTATTACTCTTTAAAATGAAATTTCATTTGCTTAAATGACGTGAAATGCTTTCAAATGGAAAGCAAAAGTAATCCCGAAAAGTGAAACAAGAAACTGTTAGCACAAGATATTATAAATGCTTTTAAGATAAACAAATTTATGAATCAAAGCATGTCAAGTTATCTTTCTCGAAAGGAAACAATTAGTAATCTACTTATGAGAATGTAGATGAGATGATAGAAAAACTCAAATGTTAGACCAACATGACAACATGCAATTAAGTTACAAAGGTAAGCCAATTTACAAATATAAGAAAATTAAACTTGTTGCGAAATTTAAGAAATTAAAATGCTTGCATCCAAAGTACTTCTTGAAATGAGATTTGTATGTGAAACTGTAAACCATTCAAGATAGCAAGAAATTTTGGAACTTTGCAAGTAAACTAAATGTGATGAAATAGTACTCTTGATTTATTTTATTAGTTAGCTCTAAAGCAAGATTACAATTGAACTTTAGTTAGCCCAAAGATTTAGACTTCACAGTGAAAAGTCCATAGAGATAGAGGTCTCTAAAATGTCTATTCAACAAACTTAAGTTAGAGGTAAATTTTAGTGATACTTGGGGCATGTAAGTAAATTAACTAGAGAATAAAAAATTAACTTCAACTTGAAATGTACTATGGAAATTTCTGAATCTTTACACTTTATGCATAAATTATTACTGTTAATCTGGTAATGCTCCTCCTACTTAGACAAGTTATTAACTGAATAAATTCAAGTTAAAATCGAAACAAAACACATATCAAATCTCCACCAATCCAGATCTAGAACAAGTTCATGCACACATAGACAAAGTGACACAATTATTTCTGAACAAATAGTCCCCGGAAAAAACCAATGCAGTAAAACCGATCTCTGGATGCTGGAGGGTTTTATTATTAAGAATTTTTTGAATACAACAACCCTGGGTTCCAGACCTGGAACCCCCAACAAAGAATATACTAGATCTACAGCTCATTGGCTGATCTAGGGCCAAAATAATGATTGATCCACACCCTCAAAGGGGATTTACAGAACTCAGCCAAGATTAGGGCCTAGAAACCCCAGCGCAAAGCCTTTGCGTCAGCTTCTGAAGCCCCTCTAACCCTCAGCACTGCTTCAGAAAGGACTGCGTTACCCCAGACTAGGTGACGCAGTCTCTACGCTGCCCCTTAGGGTCTACGTAACCCTCTGGGTTTCCTGCTGAAAATCACACTGTCCTTGGAGGGACTGCATTGTCCTTGCTGTTGCACCTTCCATTCTCCTCTGCGATGTCCTTGAGCTGATCTCTGCCTCTTGTGTATTCTAGACCCCGGGATCAAATCATCCCGTTGGCCTAAATTCCCTTCTTTGCACCTGAAACACTTCTGAGAATTCTTAGCAAACCCGCCCTAAAATCTCAGCTTAGCTTCAGTGCTTTGCCTCTGTGTGTCTTTACAAATGACCCCTAGCCTTTCCTTTATACTTTTCTCGTTGACAAATCAACGGCCATGATCAGATCTTGAATCAATGGCTAAGATTAAAAGAAAGCTCGATCCATGTGACTTAAGACAATTTCATCACATGTTTAATTAAATTCACTTCAATTGTTTAAGTTCCCTAAGTTTTAACTTAAGAAATACATTAAAATAATTAATTAATTTAATATCTCCTACACTAGATGAAATTTCCCAAATCAATTTCTGGGTCTTGTAGATCAAGTATACTCTAGTCCCTCCACAAAATTTGGGAGCTAGAGCACAACTGATGCTACCCCAAATACACAAAATCTCAACATGTACTTGCTTGACATGAAATAAAATGTTTCTTTATGGAGAAAAATTTGCCCAAATACTTGATGCTTGTAAGATGTGTTTGATAGTGAAGCAGAAGTAAACTTGGAACTATGTTCAACCCAAATAAAATGGTGGTTAAAGTGTTTGCATGCAAAAAATATGAACTTGTTATGGACTTAAAACATGTAGTAAATCAAACTAAAAAGCATACGCAATGAGTGTGATGCACGGATATGTTAATTACTCAATTAAATGAGATGCATGCAAGTGAAATAAACCCACAAAAATCAAACCACCAAGCCTCTCCAAAAGGTGGAGAGATAGGGATATCAATGGGTAAATTGTAAAACCCACGCTCCAAAATAAGAAATTTTATTAGTTGTTACAAAAATGAAAAAAACCATGAAGTCTTCTCTAAAACCCAAGGAAATTCTTAACAATTTAGCTTCAAGCCATAGACCTTTCGTTGCTGAAAACTTCTGCAATTTGAGGCCCAAAAAAAGCTCAACAAAATTCCGATTTTGACAAAGGAGAAGAGAGGCTAAGCCTCTTCAATGCCCACGGCCAAGATAGAGAGAGAAAGATGGCCAGAAGAACTCGGCCTCCCTCAAGAAGAACACGGACTTGCCGAATAAGAACTCGGCCTAAAGGTGGAAGTAGTCTCTAAATTTGAGCCCCAAGGTCCTACATGCAAACTTGTAAGTAGTTTTTTCAAGATCAATCCCACAAGTAGCTGCAAGAGAACAAGTTAGAAATGGCTACAACAACACAACAAATATTAGCTCAGGTAACTACAAAATAATCTACAAGAGGCTAGGACAAAGACTATGAGTAAATGCTTCTCTTTGACTAGCCATAACTTAGCTTTTTGAAATAGCCAAATATTAATAAATGAAGTGCAATACGTGAAAAATAAAATGTTTAATGTGATTTTGATGCAATAAATAAGATCCTAAAACTTAAAAGAATGCCTGCAAGACAAATTGAAATAGATGAGACTTAAGAATTTAACGTATGCGAGTTTTTGGTTCTTCCGAGAACTTCCCTTCACGCTTGAAAGCTTGACCAAAGACGAATTTTTTTACAAAACTTCACCACAACACATTAAATCCGCATGAAATTAAATAAATGCAAAAAACTCCTAGAGATATATTTGACATCAACCAAAATGTTTCTTTTCCTAAAGCAATGAAACAATTCCTATGCTAATATGAGATACCTGCATATCAACATAACTTGAAATAAGCATGAATAAGTTTGTAGAAACACAATAACAACATGTCAAGAATTTACCATATGCAAGGAGAAGAGCACCATCACAAGTAACCCCAAAGTCTGTTGTATTATATTGCAAAATGCGTGTACAATCCAGCAGTGTGTCCTCAAGCCCAATAGCAAGTATTACATGATACATATGAGAGCCCATGGCTCTATTATTAGAGAGTTGGGAGCAAATCTCAAGGAAGAATGCATGTGAGAATTAACTTACAGCAAATCCCAAGAAAGAGCAAGTCGAGCTCCACGTGGAGATGATAGAGACACCAAGGAAAATCGAATTACATATGTGGCACCCAAGGAAAATCGAATTCTTTATATGGCATAGTAAACACATCCATGAGTGAACCAAAGCAATGAGATAACTCAAGTCAAACCATCCAAACTCGAACCAAGTGTTGCCACCTCAGATGATGATCCCAAAGATGCTTTGCATAGATCCCAGGAACTACGTGATCTCCTCTAAGAGAAACTAGTAGTCCTCCAAGAGAAACTCGTAATCCTCCAAAGTGAAGTGGTAAGTGTAGAAGCACTTGAGCTAATAGTGAGAGAAGTCCCCACGAAATCCTCAGCCCAAATATTCCATCGATTATTCCATTGGTGCATAAGCTCCTCCAAATAATTCGATTTTCCACATGTGAAACTGCTGCATTAATGTTGAATTTTGGTAGCATCGGATGTGCTCTAAGTCTCAAACTTGGCAGGGAGGCTTAAGCACATGTATTCCAAAGAACCCAAGAAGTGTCTTGGGAAATTCCACATGAATTGTGTTTTATGAAAATAATTAATTATTTTTAATGGGACCCTATGTATCAACTTAGAAAAAATAATTAAAGGGTATTAATAAAACAAGGTGTGAATCTTCTAGAAAAAGACGAAGATCAAGTCAAGTTAATCTTAGTCGTTGATTAGCGATTTAATCTCAGTCGTTGAAGTCTCAACGAGAAGATTATAAGGACTTGATGGGGCATTTGGCAGATATACCGAGAGAGTCTAGAGATCGAAATTATTTAGTGAGCAGTGCTCAGAGAGAAGATAGATCGAGTTGATTCTTGCAAAGAGGGGCAGAGATAATTTTCCGGTTGGAGATCTTTCCTGATCCGGAGAGTACAAGGCAGAGAGGGCAGAAAGTAGTCCGAAGAGGCAACTCAAAACCATCCACGCAGATGTTGCAGAGAGCTTAAGAGGAAGTTTGTATTTTTGTTGGGGAATAGTCAGGATCCATCGAGTGTCGAAGCCGAGGTGTAAGACCGAGAGGCCAGAGGGTTGAAGTTTCCAGCTCGCAAAGAGATCAGAGGAGGTGCAGCGCAGTCCCATCAGCATGGACCCAGTGACTGCATAGGTGTGATGCAGTGTTGCGCAGAGATAGCGCAGAAGGGCCATCTCCAGCGCAAATAAGAGTCGAATCTTCTAGTGATGGGGTGAGATTATCTCACTAGCTTTTTGTTCAGTTAGATCTGTGTATAGGATTGCCAGTTTGGGCATCCGAAGAATTGTACTCAGAAATTACTACATAATAATACAAACCCTTAGTTGCTGCACCGGTTTTCCCGCATTGGGTTTTCCGGGGACTTAGTCCAAAAACAATGGTGTTGTGTGTCTATTGTTTCTTATTGCTCAGATCTTGTTTCCACATTTATTTTCCGTAGTTTATGTAGTGAAGGTTGCAGTGTGATGTATTCAGTTTTTGTCGTAGATAACTGCAGATAAATTGTTAAAGTGAAAGTTAATGGTTAGGTGAATATTTTCCAGTTGCTACAATAGCATTCCAAATCTAGGAATCTTCACAATTAACTCCAGGAAATTCGATTTTATGAGATATTGGTGTATGTATGATGTGAGGTGATCAGTCATCGTCCACGTCCCTTGACTCAACTCTTTGACTTAAGATAATTTCCAAGTTATTTCCACATCATTTTGTCACATGGAATAATTTATATCTCTCTGTTTAATTTATTTGAAATTTCTAGCCTAATTTATTGCCACATTTTCCACTAAACTTAGGAAATGTGGGTTTTGGGGGTCCTAATTCTAAACACATTTTTTACCTCTCAAAGTGTGTCATAGTAGAAAGTTAAGGGTGAGAGGCCCAAATTGTATTACTCATACCCCATACAACTTCTCTAGACATTACTTATTACATTACATATACAATTTTTATTGCAATTTCCGCCTTGGGGAAAATCTAAAAAAATAAAAAATGACTACCTAGACCTAACCAATTTCCATGAAATTTTTTGTGTGATCTAGTATGGTAATATACATCGACTCTAGACACTAGGACTCACCCAAAGCCTCACCATCAAGCCATACATCGGCTTTGGGGTAACTTTAGAGGAAAACACACAATCAATTATTAAGTCCTCGTAGGGAGATGATAATTAACCAAGTGAAAAAAAACTCCCATAGTAATACTCACTTGTTGGCAAGGTTCCAAGCTACCTAGGCCTATTACAAACTCAAAACTCATCATTACTAGCATCACTTATTACAATTCCCCGCAGGGTGTGGAATTTGGGTACAATAGAAAATGATGAGAAGTAGAAGTAGAGTTTAAAAACTTTGGTAATATGATGATATCTGATGGTACAAGTGTCCTTTGGTACATCCTTGGGCATGGAATCTTCATATATTCATCAGGTGCCACTCCAGTTGTCAACAAACTCCAAAGATGGAATCACACCAAAAAAGGCAATAAACTGAACACAAAAACCAATCAACCAAAAAATATTCAAATCTTGATTTGAAATGATTATATATTCGACTTACCTACAGAGGCCAAGCACCCTATCTATGGTCACCTTCCACATATTGAGGCCAATATAAAACATTGACCCCTCATCCCCTTGTAGACCTAATGGAGATGAGAATGAACCATGGCACCCCTAGGTATATCATCCTCACCTCACCTCACCGTCATCATCATCTCCAACTTCACTACCTCCTCTTGAAGAATGACATTATGAATGTCATCTACAAGAAAGAGGCAAACATCCTCCAATTTTTGCAAAGCCACCCACAAACCCTTTCTTCGCTTGCAAGTGATCATTCTACACCGTCCTCTCATGCACATATCAATATGGCATATAGCAACCTCCCAACAAAGGATCCACCCCTAAGTGACCAATAGGCAAGGGGAGAGATCCAAACATCCCAAGCAAGGGCCCAAAAATACATTGACTCTATATTTGACACATTCAATTTCAACATTGAACATGAAGGTGCATCTATCGATCGACCCAAAGAAATTAAATTTTCGACTCTCAATCAGAAGATGTTCCATACCAATCAAATCTATCAAAACATCCACTGGATGAAGCTTTCCTAAAAAGGTTATCTTCTCCCTAGGACAATAAAACCAATCTAGCCTTAATTGAACTCTATCTTGACCCTATTTGTAGTTGGTCAAGGTCAACGAGCCTCGTATTCTAGGCCCATCTATCTCTAATTGGAGTGAAAAATCTTAAGTGCAAATCAAGAGTCAATTAACAAGGTTCTTTCTTGTTTGGATTCTTTTTTGCACTTTTTCGAGGCTTGGGCTCAATGATCATAAAATGGATTATTGGCTCCTTGGATTGGCTTCCTCTTGTACGTGGACACCTGTCACCTAGTCACATATTCACCTTGAAGTCATAGTCAGGGACCTAGGTATCCCTTCATGGAAAGATGATGTTCACCACAAGCTATTGTAAAAGGATTGCAAAGAGTATTTTGTTTTTATCTTGTTTTGCTAGCTCTAACAAAGATGTTATGAAATTCATTGTATATACAATTTTGCTTGTTGCTCATGTAAATGAAAATATTTTTTTATAAATAAAAGATGTACTTTTCAAACATAAATGTGCACGCACGCGCACGTGGACACACACACACATCCATGTGAATCCAAACCATTATACACAAATATACAAAGTTCAAGGTTTTCGATTAGATATAGAGTTTTAGGGTGAACTTAGTTGACCCATGAGCACCTATATGGTGTTGTGCTAAACATTGATTTTGTACATGTTAGCTAACAAAATGTGTAACCCCATAGAAGAAAGCATTTCATCTGCATTTAACATCCAGTAAGCCAGCAACCCTTGGCATTCACTTCTTGACGATGATTTGCCAAGGATTGTTCAAAAAGCAAGAAAGATGAGGGCACTTGAAGTAGAAGCAAAGTTATCAAAGCCATCAACTCCAATTCAAGACCGCAAATTGGTGAAAATGTTTGATAGTCAAGGGAGAGAAGAAGTTGACTCGAGAGTGGCAAGGGCCATCTTTGTTTGTGGCATCCCGTTAAATGTGGTTCGATCCCAATATTTGCAAGATTTGGTGAGAGCGATTAACAAAGCTCCTCAAGGTTACAAGGGCCCAAACTATGAAAGAGTCAGAACAATTTTGTTGAAGAAAGAGAGGAAGCTTCTTGATGATGTTCTGAAACCAATTCGTAGCTCATGAGGTAGTACATGGGTTTCTATTATCTCAGATGGTTGGACCGATACAAGATGTAAGCCTTTGATTAATGTCATTGCATCATCACCAAAAGGAGCCATGTTCATTAAAGCAGAAGATTGTTCAGGGGAGATAAAGGATAGTAAGTTCATTGTTGATATTTTAATTTCTGCTATTGAATAAGTAGGGTCAAAAAATGTGGTGCAAGTTATCACAGATAATGCCCCTGTTTGCAAAATCGCGGGCTTGATTGTTGAGAATAGATACAATCACATATTTTGGACTCCTTCCATTTTCCACAATTTGAATCTGATTTTAGAAGAGAATGATGAAAAAACAAAATGGATTAAGGAGCTCACAGCGCAGGCTAGGGAGATTATAAAATTCATCACCAGCCACCACCAATCTCAAGCAATATATCAAGAATACTCCAAATTGGAGTTGTTGAAAGTTGTTGAGAGATGGTATGCCTCAAACTTCATCATGTTGCATCACCTCGTTGATGTTAAAAATGCATTAATGAGTATGGTGGCAGGTCCAACTTCGGTTGAGTGGAGATAGGCAGATTCAAAGAAGGGAAGTATGGTGAGGAGGGTGTTGGTTGATGAAGATTGGTGGAGCAAGATTGATTTCTTGCTCAAGTTTACATCACCTTCATTTGATCTTCTCCGAGCTACAGACATAGAGAAACCTTTCCTAGGAGAGGTTTATGATGGCACGGATACCATGGTTGAAAAAACTGTGGAAATTATTACACGGGAGGCTCCCACTCTTCTTTTTGTGGATTTTGATTTTGTTGAACAAATGAGGTCCATTATTGTTACCTGGTGGAATAGCTTCAACACTCCATTGCACACTTTGGCACATGCTTTGAATCCAAAATTTTATAATGAAGAATTCATTGCTAAAATCAATGGGAAGAGGAAGGCTCCACATAAGGACAAGGAGGTGGCCAATAGAGTGAAGAAAGCCTTTCAGAGGATATTTCCAACTTCTTTACAAACTTCTGTAAGGCAAGAACTTGTTTGCTTTGATGCTGGATTAGAGGAATTTGCAAACATGTCAGCTTTGGATGAGAGGAGGACCATGGACCCAATTAAGAGGTGGACTTGTCATGGGGCAAGTGGTGTTCATTTGCAAAGTCTTGCAACTTGTATTCTATCACAAGTAGTAAGCTCTTCATCAGCAAAACAGAATTGGAGCACCTACAACTTCATTCATAGTGTGAAGCGCAACAGGTTGGGATCACAGAAGGCAGAGGACCTTTTATATGTGCATTCAAACCTATGCCTTGTGTTTCATAGGGGTGAATAATATACAAGTGGACCTCATAAAGAATGGGATGTGGATGTAGAATGTCCAGATTAGAGCTCTCTCTTTCTGCTATAGATATTTGTGCCAGTGGTGATGCAAGTGCAACTAGAAGCACTAGTAGAGTTGTCTCTTATGTTGAACAAGCATCTTGTTCTATCTTTGTTGATGAGGATAAGGAGCTTTATTAGTAAGGATATGTTAATGTAGCCATGATTGTCTTTATTTCATGTTTTATTTCAATTTTAACACATATAGCCTCACATATAAAGGTTGATTTTGGAGTCTTGGATGTAAAGCCTCATATATAAAGGCTAATTTTGGATATTTGCATCAAATAATCATCTGTTGGAGTTAATATAAATTAGGATTTCCTTCTAAAATGTCATTTATATGTATCATTCTTTCTTTTCTTGCAAAATAATGTGTTAAAATTTATTTAATATTGACTATTTATAATATATATATATATGGCGTTTCAGTCGCGTTTCCATTTTTCGGGGGTTGCGTTTCGGGTCATCCCTGTTTTGGAAACTTCTAGACATTTTGGTGTTTCGTGCAACTTAGGATTTCGTCCAACACTCAATGGCATACCTGAGGGTTTTCGTCCTGGGGCTATAGTAGCTGGGAACTAGGTTCTTCAACTTCCATCAAGACAACATGCACAAATCCAAGATGTCCTCAAATAGTCTCCTCCTCTTTTATAGATTTGATGGACCTTGTTACCCACCACCTATGTGTGACACCCATAGGAGAATTTTTTCTCCTAGATTGTCTTTAGTCGGCAGCCAACAACCCTGTGCAGCCCCCAGATTGCTCGATGTGCTACCACCTCCGCCACATGAGCCATCCATTATGCACCCTCGCCCATCTGACATGATCATATGTTTGAAAGTGGGCCTTCAAACCCTGAAGATATGCCTTTCATTATGTAGTTGGGTATTTTTGCTTACTTATTATAGACACTTTTGGGCATAGATTTGTGGGGCGATTCGGTGGAAAGAATGGGCTTGGTCAGTACTCTTGTCCCCTTGTCCAACATGGTGTTTAACCTCGTATCCTAGTCCCGTAGGATCTCCTCTATTGGCTACTAGCTTTAGGGGTGGCACTACATGGGAAACCTGATTTTAGTTGTTTGGTCCCATTTCTCAACATCACAAACATCACTCCCCTCCGCTCATTATAACTCTTTTTCACATATTTCCCATCCAGGTCCACATTTGTCCATTTGGTCCACAAAGCGTTAGCCTCCCCTTCCCTTTGTCCACACTTTGGATTGGGCCTAGAATAATGCCTTGGAGATTGATGCAGCTAAAAAAGAATGTAAAAAGCATAATTTAGCCACCCTCAACAGTAAATGTACCATAAAATGCAAAAGATGGTCGAGACATACAAATTTAGCTCGTGGGAAAAATCCAACATGAGCTCTACCCCTATCATCATGGCCATCGGCCTAGTTCCTAGGGACCCTATATTGCCCCCCTGCATCACTAAGGAAACCATGATTGTCCCAACGCCTAGTGGGCGATGAACTTCCCAACCTTAAAAGGGGTATTCACTGCTATATCATTCGCATCATGCTCTCATCCCTTGAAGCCCCGTGTAGTTATAAAAGAAAAATAAATAAAAGACAAAAGGCATATGAAGAAGGGTGGAAAAACAAAGGTCAGGGTAACTCATGTACCACAATTGCTCCATCCTACATTTATACACCCAAGTATGGGCCTCCCTCATCGTAGCTAACCTTGTACCATGGCATGTGGCTTGGAGCCTTCGTCAACGCGCCACACTATTCCATCATTATATCACATGACACCTGCCGTATGACGGATGTACCATGGACCTATCACTCCCTTAGAGGTTGAAACTACTTAATAGGGTCCTTGATTTCCCTCCTTGAACTTAGAGACACTTGTACACTCTAAATCTCATTATGGAAGGGCATACCACTATGAAGTGCCCACTTGGTTCCATGACTTGTAAGCTCATTTCCTCAATTACAATAATGATTTGTTGTACTGGAAGGTGAGGAGATGCATTGGATCTTATGCGGAATTGCAGGTGAGTCTTCATCTTGGGGTTTGGTCTCCCTATACGGGGTCTAAGCCCTCCATAGGGTCATATTGGCATTTGCAAGGTGTGCGTTGAGAGCCATGGGCTTCCATTATAATAGAGAGCAGACAGCCATGCCATGGGATCCTTCAACACCATTCACTATTTGCCCGTGTCTGATTTATTTGATGATAATGATGCACCTAGACCACCTTGCCCAGACAAATACACTCTTACACCACACACTTGGTGTTGAGATTTTGGGTAGCATCGGATGTGCTCTAGCTCCGAAACTTTGTGGAGGGGCTAGAACACATGAGATCTCCAAGACCCAGAAATCGTTTGGAGAAATTCCACCCAGAACCCAAGTTATTCAAAATATTAATTATTTTATTGGAGACCCTAAGACTAACTTAGGGAAATTAAATAATTAAAGTGAATTAATTTAGACATGTGGGTGAGAATGTTCTAAGTGACGTGGATCAAGTATTTTCTAATCTTAGTCGTCGATTAGAGATTAGCTCGCAGTTGTTGATTGTTCAACGAGAAAAGTATTAAAGGAAGGATTGGGGTCAATTGGAGAAGACACACAAAGTGGCAGCACTTGAGCTAAGTCGAAATTCTAGGGTGCGGTTTGCTGAGAATTTTTGAGTGAGCTTGCAGTGCAATGAAGGACAAATCAACAGTGGGATTTTAGATCTGAGGCCGAGGATACATTGGCAGAGAGGCGGATCCAAAAAGAGCAGCATAGAGACCCAACAAGGGTGACACAGCCCCAGCCAGACCAACACAAAGGCAGGGTAGGCTTAGCCAGGCTGACGCATGCCCAGCCAGAGCAACACAGAGGCTCACGCAAGGTCGTAGGGCTGACGCACTGCTGGGAAAGGCAACGTTCAGGTTCCAGTGGGCCAGAAAGGGCTCGTTCTCAGCAGATCCAGAAGGTGTGAAGCAGCCACACTGAAGGGTGACGCAGTGACTGCGTAGGCACCTGTGGGTTCTTCATCCTTAGCTGAATTAGCCATATTTTCTGTCTTTGAGAGATAGAGGTACATCTGCCATGATTTTCTATGTTTGGGAAAACTATGTCTGGTGCCCTTGAATGTATTCAGAATTCTGCATAATAATAAAAACCTCTAAGAGTTGTTGCATCGATTTTCGCGCATTGGGTTTTTCCGGGGACATTTGTCCAAAAAATATTGTGCCCTTTGTCATGTGGGCCTTATTCTTCAATGCTTTATTTGTGTGTATGTGTAGGCTGCAGTAGTGTTTACTGTGATGTTTTACTGAATATTTTAGAAAAATCACTAGTTAATTAAATCAAACAAGTAGAAGAAGTAAATCAGAATACTGCAGTAGGCAGTAATTTGGATTCAGAAATTTTCACACTTGGCAGTTGATCCAGGGCCTAGACGGGGTTGTGTCTCATCGTGGGGACAAAAGTAGGGCTTGCATCATTGTTCCAGTAATTACAGCTGGGGTACATGCTTGTCCGATTTTGTTGGAGACCCATGAGGATGATTTTGGGCCTCTACAACCACTTAGGGGCACCATAGGTCATTTTCTTGGAGACCAAGGGGCCATCCCCTTCATCATTATTTTTGGAGCCCTTCTATTCATTTTGGCACATGTTGGACTTCATCTAGCCTTCCAACGACCATTCTGGCTACTTGTCTAACATTTTGGCCCTCTTCAGAGGCTAATTACTCTAATTATGAAGCTATTTGGTAGGCTTGTCACCAAAAGGATGTTATTTTGCACATTATTTTCATTGTAGTGGCATTATTAGGCATGATTAGGCCATTCAAATCCCTTGAAGGATCATATAAATATGATAGAGGTTCATTTGATCTTTGATCATCACTTGGATTTGGAACTTGTCTCTAAAAGAGAACTAGGACATACAATTTGGACGAATTTGGAGCTTGTAAATGAGTTTTGATGTATGGATAAACTTCGCACTCCTTGGAGCTTCTTTTTACATGTTGGATGCATCGATATGTTGATTTTTGTAGCATCAGAAAGTGATCTAAGTCTCAAATTTGGTGAGGAGGCTTAGACACTAGTATTCTAAAGAACCCAGAAATCGTTTGTGGAAATTCCACCCGGTTCATGTTTTATTCAAATAATTAATTATTTTAATGGGGACCCTAAGTCTAAACTTAGGGAAATTAAATAATTAATGGGTATTAATAAAGCAGAGTGTGAATCTTCTAGAGAACGAAGATCAAGTCAAGTTTCAATCTTAGTCGTTGATTAGACTTCTAATCTGGGCCGTTGATTTTTCAACTAGAAGATTATAAAGGAAGGCTTGAGGGCTATTTGGAAAGCAAGTCAGGAAAATACTCAGTAACCCGAGGGAAGTCGATTCTTCGGAATTTAGAATTCGACTTCAAAGGGAGAGTTGCAAGGAGGAGGGAGAAGAGGGTTTCAGCATCAGTCAGAGCTTGAGGAAGAAGGACACAGAGCATCAGAGGGACAGCACAGAGAGGCAGCACAGTTGGGACACAGTCCTCACACAGTCCCTACGCAGAGGATCACACAGAGGTGACCCAGTGGAGGTCAGAGAGCCTCATGGGTGTCAGAATTTCTCCGGGGGTTAGGAGAAAATTATCTCAGGTGTTTTCTTGGAATTTTCTCAGTTATTTTGCTAGTCATTCCTTGTAAAGAGATTGTTGTTGAAGATTAATAAATAAACCCTCATCTGTTGTATCTGTTTTCCCGCATTGGGTTTTTCCGGGGACAATTGTCCAAAAATATCGGTGTTGATGTGATTGATTCTTGTGCTTATATTTCACTGTTATTTTCTCTATGAAATTATGTGATAACTGCAATAGAATTTATTTTGATATTTACTGAAGGGTTTTTGTAAATAACTTATTGTGGAAAATAAGTAGGAGAAATAAATCAGTTACTACAATAGAATTTCAGATTTGAAATTTTCACATGGTATCAGAGTAGAGATCGAGTAACAGGATTGGAAATTTTGCAATGGAACGTAGTCTTGATGTTGCTGGAGAAACAACTCGAAAAGGTTCACGTAGTTCTCCTGAGAAAGAGGAAAGCATGAAAGAAACGATGGATCATGACATCTTTGTATTGGCTTCTAGATTGGAAGAAGAATTCGCTCGCTCGTTAAGCTCTGCTTCCTAAGAGGTTTGGTATATTGATAGCGAAGCTTCTGCAAATATGACAAGAATACGAGAATGTTTTTCGAGCTACCAAGAAGAACAAATGAATTTCAAGATCACCATGGGAAATAAAGCGAAATGTACCCCTGTTGGAAGAGGTACCATAGTTTTTCAAACGGAAGCAGGAGATCACCTTCAGGCCACCAATGTGCTGCATGTGCCAGGGTTGGGGATGAACTTGCTCTCTGTATCTCAGCTACAAAACAAGGGCTATGACGTATACTTCATTGGCAAGAAGGTATATGTCAAACACTCGAGTTTGGAAGAAGAAGGCCCAAATTGGAGTCAAGAGCAACAAACTGTATAAGCTACAGCTTGAATCTCCAATGTTACTAATAGGCAATAGTGGTGAGAAGGATTTGAATGAGTTATGGCACAGAGGGATGGAGCACTTACACCATGGGGCTCTAAGGATTCTCAGAGAGACTGTCACAGGAGTTCCAGAGTTGAGCACCAAACACGATGATATTTGCAGAGGGTGCGTACTAGGCAAGTACACCAAAGCAGCTTACTCCAGAAGCAACAGTAGGGCTAAGAGTGTCTTAGGATTAATACACTCAGACATCTACGGACCAATGTCCACCAGAGCTCTTAGTGATGCCGAATACTTCGTCACCTTCATTGATGACCATTCTGGGAAAACTTGGCTTTGCTTTCTAAAGACCAAGGATGAGGTCTTTGATCGATTCAAAGAGTTTAAGGCTCTGGTTGAGAATCTAACAAGAAGGATGATAAAGATATTGCATTCAAATAATGGTGGATAATATATTGATAAAAACTTCACTGAATTTTGTGCAAGGGAAGGCATCAAAAGAGAATGGACCGCTCCATATAATCCGGAGCAGAATGGGGTTGCAGAGAGGAAAAATAGAACTATTGTTGAAGCAGCGAGGGCAATGCTATATGATCAAGATATGCCCAAATTTCTATGGTCGTGTTGTCGCACATAATGTCTAGGCACTGCGACAACGGCTCAGATCAGGAGCTATCACCCTGATCCCCAATCTCTTTGTTTAAGTTGTCTCCCTACAACAGACTAAGGGGGGCAGACCCTACGGAAATGGAATGAAGGAGAACTAGTTGGGAACCAACCAGTTCGGGAGACACAGTTAAACGACCAAATACTTGTAAAAGATTTAGCAAGATTAAAGGATTCGATTAAATTTGAATTATTGATACCAGTGCCTTATGGAGTCAACTATCTAGCTAATAATTTAGGGCCAAGTACTTGATGAGAAACTGTTGCTTGGATGAATAACTATCCTATATGCAATGCTAACTTAGAATGCAGAATGTAAGGAGAATGATTAGGAGACGGAGCGAGATGAAGCAAGCTTTGAAGATGAGAGGTAATGTTAAAAGACCAAAGCACTTAGATTACAAATTATCTGATTCAACCAATAAGTACTTAAACGGGTATGCCAATTATGAAGATGCCAAAATTTACTCAATTAAAAGATACACAATTTGTCACAGATCCATAATAGAGCTCTCAAAAATAAGATCACAATTACTTGAAAGTTTCCCAAACTTAGATATTCAATAAAGGACCAATAAATCAAGTAAATGAAACAAGAATTACTTGAACAATAGGCAATTTTAATTGACAGCAAACATTTAAAAAATTCAAATGCCAATGATCATCAAACTCAACTAAAGCATATGAAAGTATTTAGCACTTAAATCCTAGTAATTAATTATAAAGAAATGCAATGAAGTTTCGATGTTAAATAAACACTTTGTCAAGCAATTTATGGATTAAATGATCTTCTAAAATAATACAAATCCAATAAGAAATCTTACTTTTTTCCTATAGTCAAACTCAAGATACTTAAAATATTAAATCATGTTGACTTAAGAATTATTCCACAGTTAAATATTTTGTCAAGCCTAGAATTTTACCACTTTAACAATAGCTCCAAAAAACCCAAATGTCATAAGATAAAACTCAAAAAATTGATTTTCCAAAAAAAAAATTAATTATCATACAAAAAAGAATTAAAAAGGAAATTCAAAAAATAAAAAGAAATTTCTATTGTTAAAAGTTTAATAATAAAAATTGATTTTTTTTTAATTGTTTACAAAATTTGAAAGTTAGAAAAATGGATCGATTTTAACTCAAATCGCCAACTAACAAAAAAAAGGAAAATATAATTTTGAAAGTTCTAATTACAAAGTTAATAAATTTTTTTATTACAAAGTTTAGAAGTTCATTAAAAATTAAAAATTAAAATTAAAAAATTAAATAAAATATAAAAATAAAAATCTAACTAAAGAAATCCCCAAAAATTTCGAAATTTACAAAACTTAAAAAAAAAATGTTATTGATTTTGTTTTATTTGTTATGATGTGTGTTGAGTTAGGTTTAGGATAGCATATGCAGGTTGAAAAGCGAGAGGAGAAGACGCAGCCGACAGCCAAAACGCAAGTGAAGAGGAAACACAGGTCGAGCGGATGGACACGGCAAGATGCAGGGAGATGAAGGTTGCGGAAATGCAGAGGGGAGTACGCAGGCAGCCAAGAGAAAACACACAGAATGAGTATGGGACTGTGGGAGGTTGAGGATGAACGAGGAGAGGATCGGAGCACACTGGGTTTGAGCTGCCAGAAAGGGTGTGAAGGAAGCAGCAGAATAGAGCTCAGATTTCCAGCAACAAAAAAACAAAAAATGCAGTAGCAAGGAGCTAGAGATAGGCACTGCGTGAGGGCAGAGATGCAGATCTGGAAAATTGCAGCAGAAAAACGTAGGGCAGACAGAGAGCATGCAGCAGATGAAGGAAGCCCACAAAAAATCACAAGCACGCTGGCGCATTCCAAAAAATTTCGAAAACTTCTTTGCCCAGTAATTTATTTCACCCAATAAGCTCAGATCTAAAAAAATTTAACTTAAATATCCCTGCAAAAATTCGGATACCGAGATCAGATCTTACCCTCCAGGGCCTAGATCTATCTCATATCTAAAAAAAAATTATCTGAAAACCCTCAAAGATCACCTGCACAAACCAGAAACAGAAAACCCAGGTACCTAGCACATTTACAAAAAAATCGAAAATGAAACCCCGATCTCCAGTTAGAAATCAGAAAAACAAAAAAAAATCTAAATATTTACACCATTAAAATTTAAAAAACTATGCACAAAAGTTGCAAATTCGTCAGATCTGAGGAGTGTAAGTCTGACTTCGCTCCCAGATCTGAAGATCTAAGACTCTTACTAGCCAGATCTAACTTTAAATTCAATAAAAGTTAAGATCATTTTTTTTTATTTAGGCACAAGCTCTAGAAAAACCCTACAAGAAGGGAATTTAAGATAAGCTCTGGGAATTAGATCCGAAGGGGTCTTCAGATCTTATTTCCCTGGGAGTCAGCTGGTCTAGCCAAGGACTTCCCCAAACGCCCAATTTTAAATCCAAGAGATTTCTGCACACTTAAAGTAACTAACAAAACAATAAAGAAATAAGATAAAAGTAAATTTTTCAAGAATTAGAGATACCTGCTAATTCAATCCAATTAAAATTCTTACCCTAAATCCAGTAACTTAAGCAAGATACATGTGCAATAAATTACTCTACAAGAGCTATTAATCAACAATTCATTAAAATAATTATCGGCAGAATATAAAAAACAAGTTTACCATAAAATTCCGAAGAGGATCACGACCATCAAATAAAACCCTAAAGACTTCGTTTGCATTATTCCAAAAAGAGCTTCAAGGGCTAGTACACGATCTAAAGATCAGATTCAAAAAAAGATTAACACTGACCTCTAATTTATAGATAAATTCTCCAACAGCTAATTCGTTTGATCTCCGTCAACAAGGATTTGATTATCTTTTAATCTCGTCCCTCGAAATTATTATTTTTTGAGGAATTTCGAATTTATCATTTAATTCATTTTTAATTAACTCAAAAATAATAATTTTGAGTTAATTACCTCGAAAAATTGACTTTGACTTAACTGCCAAGGCCCAATAGTCCAAAATTTCTCAAAATTTTCAATATTCCCTTGACCCGGGACCTTTAAAAAATTATTTTTTAGGGACACGCGAATTTTGCCTTTGAAAATTTTTAATTTACCTAGGACATAAATAATTAAATTTATGGCTTAGGATTTTTAATTTAATTTGGCCAGAAAATTTAATTAATTGACTTATGACGGGATTAATTATTTTTCCAACCCTCTTTGTATAAGATTAATATATTAAACCCAAGAGGGGGAACACCCGTTTGTAAAAGACCGTCAATAATCTACCCAATTCTGCGACTCAAAAATATGACCTAGTAGAGCCAACAATCTGTAATAAAATGATCCAGCCAATTAGCTAGAATCATTCCCAAATTACTTTTACAAAGACTCGATAAAATACACTAAGACTCACTTAATATCTTGATGAAAAAAAATCCACCCTAGCTTTGGGGTGAGGTTGGAGGGGAAAAACTATGTCGATCATTTGTGTCTAGAGACACAAATGAATCAGTGAGACGAAAAACCTCCTAGGATAGAAATCATCACCAAATACTAGGCTTACCTACGCTGTTACATACATGATGGTCTTACTAAGATCATTTACATTATAAACATGCAGAATGGGTTTACATCTTTTATAAAATTGTCGGTTGAATGATGAAAACTGAATGGCACGAACACTCGAACATGATAGATCCCTTTCGCGAAAAAAGGGGTGTCCTGCTATGGGGTCATTGACACAGAGTGGTCAAATGGGCGGAAGCATTCAATACAGCCGTGTATGTTCAGAACAGGATTCTTCACAAGGCACTAGGTAAGATTACACCGAAGAGTGTCTTCACTGGCAGAAAGCCAGAAGTGAGTCATTTCAGGATCTTTGGTTGTTTGGCATACTGACATATACCCGAAGAAAAGAGGAAGAAATTGGATCAAACTGCAGAAAGGGGATATCTGGTGGGATATAGCGAGAATGATAGGGCATATAGAATCTAGATTCCTAGCAGTAGGAAGATTGTAGTAGGACGAGATGTAAAGTTCATGGAGGACAGAGCTTTCAGGAAATCCAGGGAGATTCCTTTTGAAACACAGTCAGAGGATGATCCACTGGTCCAGCCACTTTGACCAACCGAAACTAGCGCCAGTGCTTCTCCAGGGCATAAGAATCCAGGTGTATTACCTCAGGAAGATTCGCATGAGGAGTAAGAAGATCCACCCACTACCAGCGGAAGAACGAGCCGGAAATTACAATAGATTCTGAGGGGCACAGAGGAGTTTTTCAGAGCTCCTAGAGACGAGAAGAGGCAGCGTAAACAACCTGACAGGTACCAAGCCTTGGTGACTCAGGTTGGAGAACCCTCTAGTTTCTTGGAGGCAGCTCAGCATCAGGTATGGGTAGATGCAATGGTGGAAGAATATAGTTCTATAATGACCAATGATGTCGGAGAAGTGGTACCTAGGCCTCAGGACAGATCAGTTGTAGGTTCAAGATGGATCTACAAGATCAAATATGCTGCAGATGGCAGCGTGGAAAAATACAATGCCAGGTTCGTGGCTAAGGGGCATGCTCAGAAGGAAGGGATAGACTATGAAGAAACCTTCGCCCCAGTAGCCAAATATACTTCAATCAAATCTGTGATATCCCTTACATCGCAGATGGGGTGGGAGATTCACCAAATGGACGTCAAGACTGCCTTCTTCAATGGGGTGATAGAAGAAGAAGTATATATTGAACAACCAGAGGGCTTTGAGACGCATGCGCAGAAGACTCATGTATGAAGGCTTAAGAAAGCCTTGTATGGGCTTAAACAAGCACCTAGACCTTGGTACGGTCATATTGATGGTTATCTGCAGAAGATGGGATTCGTCAAGAGCGACGCAGATCCTAATCTCTATAATCTAACAGCACGCAATGAGCCTCTAATTCTGGTATTATATGTAGATGACCTATTCCTGACAAGTTCATCGAGGCTCATCAATGATTGCAAGGAGAACCTAGCTACAGAATTCGACATGAAGGATCTAGGACTGATGCATTATTTTCTGAGGTTGGAATTTTGGCAGCAGAAAGGTGAAATCTTTCTTGGACAAGGGAGGTATGCTACAAAAATTCTGAAGGGGTTTAGGATGCAGGACTGTAGACCCATGGCTACTCCAATGATCACCAATTGGAAGAAGATTGATGAGTCCAAGGATAAAGAAGTTGATCCTACCTTGTATAGATAGCTCATAGGGTCCCTGATGTATCTAGTCAACACTAGGCCAGACATTTGTTATGTTGTCAACACGCTCAGTCAATTCATGGTGGAACCGAAGAGGGTGAACTGGGCAGGAGCCAAGCATGTTCTCAGACATATATGAGGAACAGTCGAGCATGGATTAAGATACACCCGAGGTAATGACATCAGACTGAGTGGTTTCATTGACGCAAATTGGGTTGGAAATTCAGTAGATCGAAAAAGTACCACTGGTATTGTTTCAACATTGGATCAAGAATGACTTCCTTGTGCAGTAGGAAAGAGAATTTTGTAGCTCTAAGCTCAACTAAGGCAGAATATATGGCAACCAGCATAGCTTCGTGTGAAGCCATATGACTTAGGAAGTTGCTTGTGAATCTATTATGTGATAACCAGAGTTGCATCAAGCTCTTTGAAAATCCTGTGTTTCATGATCCATCGAAGCACATTTACATGAGGTGTCATTTTATCAGAGATTGTGCCCAAAGGGGGCAGTATAGTTACAGTACACTCCGACAGGAGAACAAGTGGCAGACATCCTCACTTAAGCTTTGGGAAGAACAAAGTTTGTTTATTTCAGGGAGAAGATGGGGATGATTAAGAATCTGTTTCAATAGCAGAAACAGATAAGTGCAGAACTTGAGAGGAAGTTGTAGTACAGATGAGGCAGTGATAGTGACAATATCATGGGCAACAGTACAGAGGCAGCAGCAACGCAGTGGTTGATGGACTTCAGCAGCGCAGAGAATGCTTCAGGATCAAAGCAGCATGCAGCAAGCAAATTGCTAGAGCACTTGCCTCGCTAAGAGGGAGTGTTGATTTTTGTAGCATCGGAAAGTGATCTAAGTCTCAAATTTGGTGAGGAGCCTTAGACACTAGTATTCCAAAGAACTCAGAAATCATTTGTGTAAATTCCACCCGATTCATGTTTTATTAAAATAATTAATTACTTTAATGGGGACCCTAAGTCTAAACTTAGGGAAATTAAATAATTAATGGGTATTAATAAAACAGATTGTGAATCTTCTAAAGAACGAAGATCAAGTCAAGTTTTAATCTTAGCTGTTGATTAGACTTCTAATCTAGGTCGTTGATTTGTCAACCAGAAGATTATAAAGGAAATCTTGAGGGCCAATTGGAAAGCAAGTCGGGAAAATACTCAGTAACCCGAGGGAAGTCGATTCTTCAAAATTTAGAATTTGATTGCAGAGGGAGAGTTGTAGGGCGGAGGGAGAAGAGGGTTTCAGTATCAGTCAAAGCTCGAGGAAGAAGGACGCAGAGCAACAGAAGGACAGCGCAAAGAGGCAACACAGCTGGGACGCAGTCCTCACGCAGAGGATCACCCAGAGGTGACGCAATGGAGGTCAGAGAGCCTTGTGGGTGTTAGAATTTCTCTGGAGGTTAGCAGAAAATTATCTCAGGTGTTTTCTTGGAAGTTTCTCAGTTATTCCGCCAGTCATTTCTTGTAAAGATATTGTTGTTGAAGATTAATAAATAAACCCTCATCTGTTGCACCAGTTTTCTCGCATTGGGTTTTTCCAGGGACAATTGTCCAAAAATAACTGTGTTGATGTGATTGATTCCTGTGCTTATATTTCACTATTATTTTCTCTATGAAATTATGTGATAACTGCAATAGAATTTATTTTGATATTTATTTACGGGTTTTTGTAAATAACTTATTGTGGAAAATAAGTAGGAGGAATAAATCAGTTACTGCAGTAGAATTTCATATTTGAAATTTTCATAGGATATACTCTCTTTGCTTTGTAAGTACTTTATGATGCTTATTTATGCTATAATAAATGTCTAGTGCATGGAATTTTCTCTTGTTTTAATTGGATATGCCCTAATTAATGTGAAGTTCTTGGAGCATTGAAAATTGTTGGGATTTTTGCATGTGTTACTCATTTGAAAAAGATAGAATGAATGTTCCTAGGGGAATAATTGTATGACTAGGTCCTTGAAACTCCATCTTAACATTGTGTTGGAAGTATAAAATTCATGGGGTTTTCGTTTGCCATCTTCTATTTGGATAGAGAGGACCCTCAAGGTCTCCTTGACGCATCGAAGTTGCTTTACTCCAGATCATTTGACTCCATTTCTCCCAAAAGGCTAGGCACTAGTCCACAATCCATTGTTGATCACCCCAATACTTTATTTTTTTACTTTTCCTTTGAATTCTACCTTAGCCATAGTGGGTCTCCTAAGGCATCAAGAGAATTTCTATGTAGTCATCCAATTTTGGAGCGAGTTAACATCTATCTGCGCTAGTGTGTTCTCAAGAGGTCCCCTAAGTTTGAGGTCATTCCCATGGTTGGATTGGGAGTTACACCAAGCCCTAGCCATAAGACATACTTGTCTAGGTTCCTCCTAGGTTAAGGTAGATTTCAAGGGCCTCATTATTAGAAAAACTCAAAGGAAGTTCATCGTTCCTGAGGCTTTTCTCATCCTCCTTGTTTGGCCTTGCATGACCATTGAAGGCAAGATAAAAAAATTTAAAACCTAGGTCAAACTTGGACCTTCCCAAGGCTCCTTTGTGGTCCTACATCTTTGTCATTCTTTATCCCATAAGGCCACTTGGAAACCTTGATTCTAAAAGGAATCTTAGGTCTAGGGCATCCCTCATTAAGGAATACCCCTAGTCCCTAGGTTTGAGCCTCACTTGAGCCTTTCTTAGAGAGCTTCATCTTGCACGCCCTATTATTTGAGTCTCTCTTGTGAATGGGCCCTAGAAATCACTACCTACCTTATCATTGATTCATCATTCCTAGTGATTTCCTTAGACTGGGACTACTCCCATCGGTGAAAATCCGTAAAGAGCAGGGGACATCAACTAAGGTGACAATGGGTCCTTGTCGCATTGTTGCCACTTGGTCTAGTAGTTGCCCCTTTGGAACCCCTCCTAGGACCCTTGCTAGATTGAGCGGCAACAGACCCCGCTAGAAGTCTTATTTTATTATTATTTTAATCACTTAGTACCCTTTTCCCTCCTTTTCTTTTAATTAAAATACATTTTTAATTTGGGAAAATAGTAAATCTGCCACCATACCTCCTCAAGCCACTGAAAGTCACTTCCCCCCATCTCGTCCTCTAGATCTTCTCGTTCCAGTTCCAATGAGCTATTACACTAAGATATTTTGTCAAGTATCCCTCCCAGAATGCCACCTTAAGCGTAATTAATTGAGTTAGAACTTAGGCTCAATAATAACCCCATATTCCGAAAGTTATTGGAATGCAACAGAACAAAAAGCAAGTTGTGCGGGTGATGGAATATACCAAGCAAATGCCATTGGATCCCAAAGAAACTCCTCAAAACCCCACAAAGCCCCTCAAGAAGCCCTTGGGCCAGCTGATGGAGTAACCCTGCTCCTGTGACCTAGCTGCCTCCAATCCTGGAAGTCCATCTTGACCATGCCATAAGGGAAACCAGAAAGAGGAACATGACAGTATGGCTGGTTGTAGAGATCATTCAATCTAAAAATATACAACATTTTATGTTTCTTCACTTAACCATAACCAAAATGTATCATTATACTAGTTTGGCAAGACAGTCCACAAAATGTTCAAAATTAAGGAACAGGAATGCTCTGTTACTATTACTTGAATGTTCATTATGGGCAAACATTATAATTAAGCCCCTCAAATAAACCTTTCACTACCAAACACAGTATAAAAATGGATACCTACATATTAAATAAATTTGCTGAAACACTTAATGACTGGAAAACCACCTACCATGGTGTGATCAACCCCACAACTCCAAGAGGTTCTTTTAACACATGACTCTTAAAGGTCTCCATTGGAAGTGAAACTGAAGCATGCTGTTCACCATCCAAGGCATCTGCGAGATCTGCATAAAACTCAAAACACCCGGCAACATCGTCCTAGAAGAATAATAGGAAAACATTTAGAAAGACCAATCACAGTTTAACATGACAGAAATCTCAAAATATGAGCCTGATAAACATTTCAAATCTTTTTATAATTTAAGATCAGTAGATACCATATCCCATGACGTTTCATCCAATGGTTTCCCGCTATCAAGG
Source organism: Pinus albicaulis (assembly GCA_034641835.2). NCBI lineage: Eukaryota > Viridiplantae > Streptophyta > Pinopsida > Pinales > Pinaceae > Pinus > Pinus albicaulis. The sequence goes on from CM076580.1 coordinate 347,960,541, forward strand.
GCCTCCAGCTCAGCTAATTCTGATTTCCTTTCAATTACCTGCCCAATAATGCAATGGTCTAAGCATATACAGTAATATAAAATATTACTTAATAAGAAGAAGGGACTGAACATGACACCTTTTAATGCATGGACAAATGAACCCAGCGAGTATAAGCATGATCAGTGGACCAGCCATCTATTGTAGGAGAGAAACAATGAAACTTATACCCAAAAAAGGAAATCATGCAGTTACAGCATCTACAAAGGTAGAAAGGACGTTAACCATGTAGGCAAATCTTGCAGGAATCAATCCTGCCATTATGATCAAACCTTTTTGGTCTACATTTCAGGGTTTCTAAAAGGCTAACATGGGTATGCCTCTAAGCCATATTCAGTCTGCTTTCATGGTGATTTAGAATACACTTGAATAAATAAAACTCTGCATGCTGCATGACTCTATGTGCACCTTTTGATGAAAAGTATACTGACTTTGGCACTGTGGACTACTTAAGGAATGCATGAATTGCTTTGAAAACCTACACCCTATAGCTTTTATACACTGCACAGCTTTTAACATATTTTGATGAAGCACTGGGTTTCCTTTAATCCCTTTACCAGAAGTTGGGTGCATTGGACACCCAAGGATGATATATTAAGACATAATTTGGCAGAATCCTGGAAAGACAAATTTACTGCATAATCAAGTACAAACTTTCTAGACCAAATTTTGGCAGAAGTTCAAAATTAAGAATTAACTGCATGCTGCATGGCCAATGAAGATTTATCACACCTTGATATATGACAATTTTCCAATGCCTTATCCTGCAACATGTTTCCCTTGTACTCAAAGCCTTAGTTGGAAAACAAAGAGTTCCGTAGGTGCTATTTATGTCTATTTATTCATCTGAAAACTGTACTTGTACATAATGACAACCCAAGAAGGATCAAATCCATTCCGTTCTTAGGTGCATGGTAGAGTGCCTTTTGCAGAGTGTTAGCTTGTCAGTCAGTCCAACTCCATTACGTAAAAAATCAAGTAGGACACATGTCATTTTCTGCCCTGAAATGCATTATGGTGCGTGATTGAAAATATTTCGGATTCTATCTGTGGCTTTTGTAAGCTTGAAGACCTCTGAAAGATAAGAGAAGATAAGATCATCGTATTTATGTCCACAAATGACCAAAACAGTAGGTCAATGGAACTAAAAAGTAGAAACAGATGTAGCAAGCTATACAAATGAAAATGGCTACTCTGGAATGCTAGAAAATAGACAAAGTAATACACAAAAGAAAAAATAGAGCCAAAATATATCTCTAAAAAGAGATGACAAAGAAGACAGTGGGAATATGTAGTATATGTCACTGCATCGATTGTAAAGAATTCTGAAGGCCCTAATGTATTGCATGATTATGTTGTTTGGGGAGTGCCCAGGGTAAAGAGGCCCTAGTTCAGTGACACTAGGAGGAGCACAAAGACAAGAAGTTGAAACTCCCCTAATATTGAAGGCAGATGTAAAGAAGTGACTGTCAAACAGAATTGTACCAAGAACAAGTACTCTAGTCTCTATGTCCCCGTGGAGATGAAATCATAATAATCATGATCGGCCATTATGGACCATTCCATAATCCTACTTGTAAGCATCCAAACCAATGTTGCTGACATCGTGTCAGTGAAAAAAAAAAGTGTCTAGAAAAGCAAAAAATTGTAAAAATAAGGAAAATATCGATAAAAGTGAGCAAACATCGACAAAATTTATTAAAAAATTACAAAAAAATATTCATTGTTTTCAAAAAATTTAACATCCAAAGCAACAACAACATCAAATAAATGCATTGCCACATAAATATGAAAACAAAACTAATATACGATATGTATAAGATGTATCGCATCACATCACACATCAACAATGAATGATGTCCTAAATCCCGAGTCCTCACTCAACATCAAAATATCAACAAAAATATAATAAATGAATCACATCATAATGAGTCATCTACAGGAAAATCAAATACATAAACTAATGACTTCCTCTGCCCCTTTCAAGGGATAAGATAAGGGTTTTACCTCTAGATGAAGAAGGTCGTGGGGCTAGCATTCGACTCTAATGTCTTCTAGAAGAAGACATGGAAGTAGACTCTAATGCCCTCTATTGGTGCCCATCCTAATACTAAGTCCAACTCACTCTATTTCAGTCCGTGAAGGTGGTGGTGTCACCTCCTCCTCCTCCTCCTCCTCCTTTGTCTCTCTCTTCCTTGCTACCTCCTCCATGTGCAATTTCTAGCTACCCAGAAGGTGCTATTAACCCAGTTAATTATTTCCTATGACTTGTTCACAACAAATTAATTCTTCTGCTGAAAGTAATGAATAATAACATGAACAACACCATTCACAAAATAAAAATTGTAGCGAAATATATAAAAAACCAATCACACAATTGACACAAGTATTTTTGGACAAACGTCCCTGGAAAAACCCCAATGTGGGGAAAACCAGTTTTCAGATTTGAGGGTGTATATCATTATCTTCAGCAAAAACTGCTATTGAGAAATTAAAATTGCATTCATGACACTGGCAAAGCTCCGGCAATATTTTATATTCAATTCTGCTAATCAAATCAACCTGAAGAAACCCTGTGGCTTCCTCTTCTACAATTCGCACTACCTCTAGCAACTTGCACTGCAACCTCGCAATTCGCACTAGTCTTCTGGCAATTCGCATTGTCTCCTGGAAAACTCACACTTCCCTCTGGAAACTAAATCTACCTCTTGGAAAAATCGATAGACCCTCCTAGCAATTCACACCTCCTCTAGCAAACTCGCGCTAGCCTCTGGAAGACTCGCACTTACTCCAGAAAAATAATTTGACCCTATTCTATAGAAAATAATTGATAGCAAAAACATCCTAAAAATATTTCCTCAAACACTGTTTTTGAAACCCTCCTAGTGTCTCAATGAAAATCACCCACTCGATGTATCTCCAAAGTTGCCCATCGATTCCCTTTATAATCTCTCATTCACAAATAAATGGTCGCGATTAGAAGTTCACTTGATCTAATCAATGGCTAAAATCATCTTAGAAACTTTCCACAAACTTTTAGATGTAAATCGATCTTATCTCAACTAATGTCAATTAATTATCCACTTTCCCTAAAAGTTTAGACATAGAAAATATTTTCAAAAATCACTAATTGACATAAATAAGATATTTTCAGTAGGTGACACCTAGGAAAAATTACATGGGCTTGGAGATAGTTAAATTTTGTGTTCCTAGCCTCAGTGACACCACTCAACACTAGAGCACATGTATGAGCTACAATATTTAACACGCTCTCCTAGCGACGGAGGTGTTCTCCACAACACCAAACTTATCCCTAAAAAAACAAACTTTCCTTTATTCAAGGCCTTCATCAGAATGTCTGCAACTTGATGAACTATAGGCATATATTATAGTCGAACTAATCCACACTGTACACAATCCCTGATGAAATGGTATTTGATGTCAATGTGTTTCGACCTATCATGAAATATTGGATTCTTAGATAGCTTGACGCAATTCTGATTATCACAATGGATAATGATCGTCTCTATCCTCCGACCAAACAGTGCTTCGACCAAACAATGCCAGTAGCAGCTTCCAAAGCCTTATGGCCTCACATGTAGCCATGCTTGTTGCCATGTACTCTACTTCTACAAAGCTTAAAGCAATCGACTTTTGCTTCCTGTAATATCAAGAGACAACCCCTGATCTAATGTTGAAGCAACACCCTGAGGTGTTTTTCCTATCCACTACATTACCCACCCAGTCTGCATTAGTATATCCTATCAACCTGACACCATCACCCTGAATATATCTCAACCCATAGTCAATTGTACCTCGTAGATATCGCAGCACATGCTTCATTATTGTCCAATGCACCCTCTTTGATTCCACCATGAACTAACTAAGAGTGTTGACTGCAAAGCAAATGTTCGGCCTTGTGTTGACCAAATACATAAGAGAACCAATAAGTTTTCTATATAAGGTGGGGTCCAATACCTCTTGCTTCGACGCATTAATCTTCCTCTAATTGGTTATCATAGGTGTAGACATGGGTCTATAGTCCAACATCCTAAATTTCTTCAAGATCTCCATAGTGTTGAGATTTCGTGTATTTGGGGTAGCATCAATTGTGCTCTAGCTCCCAAAATTTGTGGAGGGACTAGAGTACACTTAATCTACAAGACCTAAAAAAGGATTTGGGAAATTTCATCTGGTTTAGGAGATATTGAATTAATTAATTATTTTAATGTATTCCCTAAGTTAAAACTTAGGGAACTTAAATAATTAAAGTGAATTTAATTAAACATGTGATGAAATTGTCGTAAGTCACACAGATCAAGCTTTTTTTTAATCTTAGCCATTGATTCAAGATCTAATCATGGTCGTTGGTTTCCCAACGAGAAAAGTATAAAGGAAAGGCTTGGGGTCATTTGTAAAGACACACAGAGGCAGAGCACTGAAGCTAAGCTGAGATTCTAGGACAGGTTTGCTAAGAATTCTCAGAAGTGTTTGCACTGGGCAGAGTGGAATTTAGACTGGGTGGAATGATCTCATGATCCCCGAGGTCTAGAATCAACAAGAGGCGAGATCACTTTGTGAGTGGGCCACAGGCTGGGTGAGGAGCAGCAGCAATGGGCCGGGAGAGAGCTAAATTTCTAAGGACACCGTGATTTCTGCAGAAGCCCCCAAGAGGTTACGGCAGAGAGACCCCAAGGGCGTAGGGCCCGCGCCACCTAGTCCGGGGGTAACAGCACCTTCTCGGCGCCGCTGAGGGTCAAAGGGGCTTTAGAGGCTGACGCAGAGGCTTTTAGGGGCAGCGCTGAGGGTCAAAGGGGCTTTAGAGGCTGACGCAGAGGCTTTTAGGGGCAGCGCTGAGGGTCGAAGGGGCTTTAGAGGCTGACGCAGAGGCTTTTAGGGGCAGCGTTGGGATTCTAGGCCCTAATCTTGGCTGAGTTCTGTAAATCCCATTTGAGGGTGTGGATCAGTGATTATTTTGGCCCTAGATCAGCCAGTGAGCTATAGATCTAATATTTCTCTGTCGGGTTTTCCAGATCTGGAACCCAGGCTTCTTGTATTCAGAAATTTTTTAATAATAAAACCCTCCAGTAGCCAAAGACCGATTTTCTCGCATTGGGTTTTTCCGGGGACTTTGTCCAAAAATAACTGTCACTTTGTCTATGTGTGCATGAACTTGTTCTAGATCTGGATTGGTGGAGATTTGTTATGTGTTTTGCTTCGATTTTAATTTGAATTTATTCAATTAATAACTTGTCTAAGTAGGAGGAGCATAACCAAATTAACAGTAAATAATTTATGCATAAAGCATAAATATTCAGAAATTTCCACATGGTATCAGAGCAATTGCAGATCTAGGAGGGTCACCAGCAAGAATCTGAAGGTTCTAGCTGCAGGAAGCAGCTAGAAAAGCAACAGAAACACAGATCTGAAGGAACAGCGCAATTTTCAGAGGCAGATTCACGCAGAGGGAAGGGTGACAGAGGCAGCTCAGAAACAGCACTGGATTGGTCTGAAGCCAGCCAGTGTGATTCAGATCTGAAGCTATCAGAACCAGAAAAGACTGCAAAAAAGCTGCAGAAATTCAGAAGGTGTTGGTGGGGTTAAATTTCTGAAGTTTTCAGATTTTTAGCCTTAGCACAACTGACAAAGAGCGAAAGGAGATCAGCTTCTCAGAGAGTTTCTAGCCAAAAGAAACTTGCAGTTTGATCAGAGGATCAAAGAGAGCTGAATCATTGTTGATTTGGCAGATTTCCAAGGAAGGAAATCAGTTGTCAGACGGAGCAGAAGGTGTCTGTTTCACCAAGGGCCTTAGATCGATTTCTCGAGCAAAGAGAAAAGGAAGTTCTGACACATTCTGAGCAAATGGCTCCTCATGGACTGCGTGATCAGGACAGGCTGAATGGCCTCTCAAACTTCTCAGTTTGGAAGGCAAGGAGCCTGATAGTCCTTGAGGCATACAATCTTAGAGACCATGCAGAGCAAACTCTGGCCACACCGACAGATCTGGATCTCCTTCGGAAGCATAAGGAGGCTACTGGGCATGCCAAGCGATTGATTATTGATGGAATCAAGGACCATATTGTACCACACTTAGCTGAGAAGAAGACAGTTAATGATGAGATGTGGAAGGCCTTGATCTCCCTATATGAGGGAAAATCTGTCCAAAGAAAGATGTTGTTGGAGACTCAGATGAGGTCATTCATGATGACCAAGGGAGAAGACATGGAGCATTTTCTCTTCAGATTGCAGTCAATCAGAGATCAGTTGACTGCAATGGGTGCTAAGGTGGAAGACAATGTGATGGTTAGGACTGCCTTCAATGCAGTCACGGATGAGTGGGAAACCTTTGTCCAACATATCTTGGGCAAAGCGGATCTCCCAAATTGGGACAGCTTGTGGTCAATTTTGCATCAAGAAGAACTCCACAGATTCACCAAGAAGCAGTATAGCTCTAGATCAAGCAAAGTGAAGAAGGAAGATGAGGAAGATGCAGCCTTGGCATCAAAGAAGCAGCCAAAGAAGAAGAAGGATCTCTCAAAGATCAAGTGCTTCCAGTGTGGTGAAATGGGACATTTTGCCAGGAAGCATCTTCTTCCAAAGCAGTTGTGGCAGATGATGGGTCGAAAGATGATGCAGCCATGAGTGCTCATGAACCACAAAGGTGGGGTGACATGGATATGTAGAGGAGCTACATAAAAGTAAGGCGGGATCCTTGAGCAGCTCATCTCTTGGATCACATGCAAGCTACGACAACCTTAAGACGGTAGCGAGACAAGTGGAGCAGTGGGTGCATAGATCACAGATGAAGCAGAAGCAAAGGTAGATATGAAGACTGGAAGGAGCAGCGCAGAACAGTGTAGCAGCAGCGTAAAAGCAGCAGCAGCGCAGAGCAGAGTTGCTTACGCAGTGCTAAGCTGCAACAGCACAGAAGGCTTCAGAGGGACAGCGCAGTGCAGCAATAGCGTGAGAGATTTCAGCACAAGGGGCTGATGTGACTTCAGTAGTGCAGAGAGAGACTGCTTACGCATTGCAAAGCTGTAGTTGTGCATCATTCTTCAGATGCCAACACAGATCTGTAGCCTATGGAGCTTCAGTGATAAGGATGCAACACATCTGACTTGTTTGTCAAAGATTGGGCAGGAGATTCAGTTGTTTCTCTCAACCACTGAAGTTACAATGCAACAGATCAGCAGTGGCATTGCTATGAGCAGCACAGATGCAGCATATTGAAAGCGAGTTGCAATACAAATGTTGCAGTGGCAGTGGCAGAGTCATGGGCAGCAGTACAGAATGGCAGCAGTAGTGCAGAGTTGGGTGGCAGCAGGCCAAGCTTCAGCAGCATAGAACCAGTGCCCAAAATCATGTAATGCATAGTGTGATATATTGCTAGAGCACACCCTTGATGCTAAGAGGGAGTGTTGAGATTTTGTGTATTTGGGGTAGCATCAGTTGTGCTCCAGCTCCCAAAATTTGTGGAGGGACTAGAGTACACTTGATCTACAAGACCTAGAAAAAGATTTGGGAAATTTCAATTGGTTTAGGAGATATTAAATTAATTAATTATTTTAATGTATTTCCTAAGTTAAAACTTGGGGAACTTAAAAAATTAAAGTGAATTTAATTAAACATGTGATGAAATTGTCCTAAGTCACATGAATCAAGCTTTCTTTTAATCTTAGCCATTGATTCAAGATCTGATCATGGTCGTTGATTTCCCAATGAGAAAAGTATAAAGAAAATGCTTGGGGTCATTTGTAAAGACACACAAAGGCAGAGCACTGAAGATAAGCTGATATTCTAGGGCGGGTTTGCTAAGAATTCTCAGAAGTGTTTCAGCTGCAGAGAGGGGAATTTAGGCCAAGGAGATGATCTGATCCCGGAGTCTAGAATCAACAAGAGGCAGAGATCAGCTCAGAGAGGCAGCACAGAAGCAGGAGAGCAGCAACAACAGCAAGGGCAGCGTAATCCCTCAAGGATAGTGTGATTTTCAGCAGGAAGCCCACAGGGGCAACGTAGGGCCTGCATCACCCAGTCTGGGGTAATGCAGGCCTTTCCGGAGCAACGCTGAGGGTCAGAGGGGCTTCAGAGGCTGACACAGAGGCTTTCAGGGGCAGCGCTGGGAATTCTAGGCCCTAATCTTGGCTGAGTTCTGTAAATCCCGTTTGAGGGTGTGGATCATTCATTATTTTGGCCCTAGATCAGCCAGTGAGTTGTAGATCTAATATTTCTCTGTCAGGTTTTCTAGATCTGGAACCCAGGCTTGTTGTATTCAGAAAATTCTAAATAATAAAACCCTCTAGCAGCCAGAGACCGGTTTTCCCGCATTGGGTTTTTCCAGGGACTATTTGTCCAAAAATAACTGTGTCACTTTGTCTATGTGTGCATGAACTTGTTCTAGATCTGGATTGGTGGAGATCTATTATGTGTTTTGCTTCGATTTTAACTTGAATTTATTCAGTTAATAACTTGTCTAAGTAGGAGGAGCATAACCAGATTAACAGTAAATAATTTTTGCATAAAGTATAAAGAACAGAAATTTCCACACATAGCATATCTCCATAGAAGGAGGAAGATCTCCCCAGTTGTCTGCCACACCTCAAGTCCTAGAAAATAGTGCATCAACCCCAAGGCCATCTCGAACTCTACTGCTAAGTCCCTCTTGCAAGCTTCTATGAGAGCTGGTGACCCAGTCAAAAATAGATCATCCACATATAACACGAGAATGAGTGGCTCCCCTCCTACCATAAGATAGTAGAGGTTTGAATCTATCTCACTCTTCAAGGAGCACATCTGCTACAAGTACCTGTCAATTCGACCATACCATGCTCTAGGAGCTTGCTTGAGTTTGTATAGCGCTCCCTTCAACTTGGATACATGGGTTTCCCTCCCATGCATCTCAAAACCCTTTGATTGTTTGATGTACACCTCCTCTCTTATGAATCCGTTCAGGAATGTCGTATTGACATCTATTTGATGGATCTGCCATCCCATTTGTGTTGCAAGTGAGATCACGGCATACCTAGCCACAATAGCAAACGTCTCCTTATAATTTATTCCTTATTTCTAAGCGAACCCCTTCGCCACAAACCTTGCCTTCAACTTTTCTATTCTTCCACTTGTTGTGTGCTTGATCTTGTAGATCCAACGAGAATAAACCACTGCCTTATCCAATGGTCTAGGCACGACCTCCCAAACATCGATCAACATGATGGACTTATACTCCACCATCGCATCCTGCCACACCTATTGTTGTGTAGCCTCTTCATAGCTGGAAGGCTCATTGTCAATAAGCTCACTCATCAACATCTTGAACCTAAAATATATCTTCAGTGGTCGTTTGTCCCTGGTGCTCAATCCAGGAGCTCCCACAAACTCCTGCACATCTCTCAGCATGAGAAGGACCTCGCAACTCCTCCCACTCGTAGTGGGTGGAGCTTTGAGCTCCTCATCCTGTTGCTACTCCACATGCTAAGAACTCTTCTCAACGCCAATACTTGTGTCTGTACTAGTCACTGTACTCATCCTCGTGCCCTGCACTTGAGGTACCTATTCAACCCTTGGAGCTTCTACTTGTTGATTCTGATCAATTATTGGCAACTCGCAAGATCTCCTGAAGGCTTTCTCCTCCTAGAACTTTACGTTTCCTCTCACGATGATCTTCCTACTTCCTAGAATATAAATCCTATATGCATTGGATGTTTCGTTGTAACTTGGTTCACTTCTCATCTGGAATGTGACAATATTTGATACTACCAAAAGTCCTGAAATGTCCAGACTTTCGCCTTCTTCCCTATAAATGCCTCCTCGAGTGTCATCTTTCGCAACACCTTATGCGGGACCCTATTTTGAATGTAATTTTTTGTGATACATGTTTCTACCCAAAATTATCTAAGCAAAAACAATCAACAGAACCCATTGATCATTATTGTACTTCTGTCAAATTGATGTACTTGCCAATTGATCATTATTATATTTTTGTCAGATTGATGTACTTGACAGCTTGATTAAACTAAAACATGGATCAAACCTTTATAAACTCCCTCAATAAACTAGCAACAACAATCAATAGAACCTTTTTTAGGGAGATACTTTGTATGCTACAACAAGAGCAGCCACAAGAAGAACATGAATTGGGGCCAAATATTTATGCAATTGAAACAGATTTGAGATGCATAGGGGTTACAACAAAATCCCTTCTCAAACTAGAAGAACTTGCTTCACTCCTCTCTAGGGTACATCAATCGGATGGTAAAAACTTAATTTGGGCTCTCAAACCAACCATGCTTGCTCTGGTACAACACAAGTATTTGGAGCACCCTTGTGTAGGAGCCAAACTTCCAGTTACCACTTGTCTATGTAGTATCATGATGTTGACCGCACCTATACCTCCTTACAGTGATGACATTATGAGGAGAGCCTTCAAACAGATAGTGGCGACCTTTCAGTATTTGGATAACAATGAGGGTCGTACCTTGGGAAGAGGCTAGAGATTCTACAAGTCATGGCCTTGGTTACATGTTATGACCTCATGTTCGAGTTGGAGTGTGATGACTTGATCTTGCGGATGTTCCAATGCTTCTTCAATATTAGGAAACATCATCCTGACACAGTCATAACACACATGCAATCCATTTTATCCTCATGTAAGGGAGGCCATGATACCATTTTCAGGAAGTTGCAGTCTAGAAGGCCATGATGCCATTTTCAGGAAGTTGCAGTCTAGAAGGCCATGATGCCATTTTCAGGAGGTTGCAGTCGAGATTGTTGGCCATGTGGAGGAGTGAACAATTGGTCTCACCTGCTGCTTATGAACTAACCGAAAGGTTAATTAAGCAAAACATTGGTCTGTTCAAGAGACTATTAACCCAGGAGGAGTTGCAGAGGATTGGTGGTGACCAAATATGCAGCGAGAATGAGCTGAGGAGGAAGGGTCTTTGCTTCATTTGCAAGGAACCTTGGGGACTTGACCACTCAATCTTGAGTGACACTGAGGAGCTAGCAGAGGGAGATCGGGAGAAGGGTCCTCGGACTTTCCAAATGAGGTTTCTTCTTTTCTAGTTGGGTCCATGGATTCTTACGAGGATACCTATAAGGAGCATGAGCAAACATGTGGATTTGTCGGCAACAATCTAGATATGCATCCATGTGGGGTGGAGGAGTATATTGAGCAGCAAATTGTCCAGGGAGCAGACTTGCGAGATGAGTGGCTAGTGATTCATCAAGGAGAGCGCATAGAGGAACATGGTTCAGATGAGGAGATTGATATGCCTAGTGTGCGTGACGGGCCATTTTTGGAGGGTCAGTTAGTGGCTCATGTTGAGCCCATATTGCAGGAGGATAAGCAATAGTCCTTTGACCCATCCATGGGTGAGGAGTGGACAGATGTACAAACAACCAGCAAGGTGGTAGTATGTGCAGATACTTGTCATCAGAAGGTGTTGGAGCTTGACAGAGTAGTTTTGCAGGAGCCTAGTAGACGAGAGGAGCATGGAGTTTATGATCAGAGGAGGGAGAAGTTGTTGGAGATGGTGGTGCATCCATCTTTGGGCCTACCCATTGATGAGGTGCAGTAGCATTCAATAGAGTTGCAGTATTTCCAGGCCGCAACACTCTCAAAGAGTACATAGACAAAGCTTGTAGCACATATTGCCCACTTTTGCCTATTATAGAGAGAGGGGCAGGTTTCCTTAGATTGATCTCGTTGATTGAACAAGCAGAGCATCATGAGTTGAGAAGGACCAATATCATCCTAGTAGACTTGTTCCTTATACAAGTGTCCATGCATTGGATTGGTGAGAGATCATGAATTGGTATCCTATTGATGGTGCGATATCCTTAGTCAGGGACCCTTAGACATGTCGGATACTACATGCTCCCGTTGGCAGTGGAATACAATGTAATATCCCAAATTGGGAATAGACAGTAATCCAAAGCAACACAAACTAAAACTACAGCAAATAGAAGCATACATGAAAAACATTGCAAATAAACCAGAACTGTTGAGCCATTTTATTAATATTTATGAAATGAGGGACAAGTACAGGTAGTGCTCAGAATGATAGCACCTTGGCCTGCTCTAAGCAGGCTGAAATGATCTCTGTTTCCCCGCTCAGAAAGTCTGCTCCTCTACTACTCTAGATGGCTCCTCCTCTACGTTGTCCTGCTGGAAGTGTTGTTGCTAGCTGGAAAGGGACTGCGAAAAGGGTTTGTTCTGCTGCTCAGAAAAATCTGATACTCGAACATCGGACTCTCCTCCAAAAACCTAGAATAACCCGCGAAAGATTTCCGGAAAGATTGCCCCAGAAAATCACCCCCTTGGGATGGATACGCACCTCTGCTAGGTACATTGGCCTCTGAGATGAACTACTGGAAAGAATGGCCTCCAACTACCCAAGGAACTCTGCTATGGAAGGGTTGATCCCTTCACAAGCCTCCAGACTGAAATCTCTCAAGCTTCCTCCTCTCCCGGAGATGCTCTCCTCCTTGACTGCGAAATCCCCTGAGTGACTACGCTGCCCAGGGATGAACTATGTAATCCTGGTGCTGAATCAATGATGATGCTCTCAAAAACTTAAGGTGAGACTCCTCTCCTGAGCGGGCACTCGAAGTCCCCCGAGCACGAGGTTGGGATCTCTGCTCGGAGAGACCCATGCGCTAAACAGCACCTGCAGACTCGGCTAAACAGCTCAAGCTTGCTCTGGTCTTGATAGACAGAAATTCTGAAGATGTATGAATGAATGAGAATGGTTGCCCTCATCCACTTTTTATGTTATTGAGGTTCCAACATTCCCTTGGACCCACTAGTGTTGCGCTATCCCTCTGCCACGTTGTCCCCATGCTGCTCTACGTTGCCTGTCCCCACGCTACCACTGTGCTACCTGTCCCTATGCTACCTCTGCGCTGACTAAGCTATCACCTCTCCTGCGTTGTTACATGGCCTCATGGGCCCCACCTTGTCTTTTAATTATCTTGCCTAAGTGACTTTAGGAAAAAGATTTTATTCTAATGTTGGGTTATGGGACGCTTCACCCCTTTATTTCCTGATGAACTTTAGAAATGCAAAATTTAACAAAAATGAATATTCCAATTAGCTGTCTGCTAATTGGGAATTTTACATACAAGTCAATAGCTCTTCAACATTCCACCCCATCATCAGGAAAGTGGGATTGGCATTGGATTGAGTCAGTGGTGACTAGAGAGGTGATGAGTTGGTACTCAGTTGAGGGAGCAGCAGCTATAGCTATAGACAGAGCACAACTAGAGCCATGGGATAGGGGTGAATCGGTGATGATGATTGGCCATGGTGGCATTGCGATCCAGGAGGATCTGTTGATGGCAGGACGAGTTAGAGTTTAGTCTGGGATCCAAGCATTAAGGGATCCGTTCTTGGTTGGGTGGCACGGAGGTATGTTATCACCCAATGGTTTGTATGGGATACAGGTAATGATACTCAGTTCAATTGGACCGCCAGATTGATCGACAGATATGGATTGCTTGAGGGAAAGCAATCTTGGGGCAAGAGGATTTTTCATGTTCCTTTTTCTAGTTTCCCATACGGCGTGGTCAGGACAGACTTCCAGGGTTGGAGGCAACTAGGTCACAGGAGCTAGTTTACTCTATCAGCGGGCCGAAGGGCTTTTGGAGGGGTTTTGAGGAGTTTTTATGAGGTATGGCGACATTTGCTTGGTATATTCTATCATCCGCACAGTTTGCCTTTTGTTCCATTACATTCCGACAAATTTCAAAATACAGAGTTATTAATGGGCTTGCCTCAATTAATTACGCTTAAGGTGGCATTTCGGGAGGAATACTTGATAGAACACCTTAGTGTAGTAGTTCGTCGGAACTGAAACAAGAAGATCTACCGAATGAAATGGTTAGTGGGAATTTTTAGTGGCCTGAGGAGGGGCATGGTGGCCCATTTACCATTTTCCCACATTAAAAAGATATTTTAATTGAGGGAAATCTGCTCAATGATTAAAATAATAATAAAATAGGAACTTCTAGAGGGGTCCATCAAATCGATAAAAAGGGGAGGAAGAGGCCATTAGAGGACATCTTGGATTTGACCTTCTTGAATGAGAGGTTTGAGAACCCAGTTCTCTACTTCATGCGCAACCCCAGTACAAAAACCATCAAATGATTCAATGAGATTGGGCAAGTAGCCATATCCCTTTGGTGAATTCATCCAGAATTCACAAGAGAGCTTAGCAGTGCAGTTCATGTCGGTTTGGAGGGTCAGTGCAGTGCAGTGGATTATCTTGAAAGCCGGCTTTTCATCTCAGTTGTTTTGGTTGTATATGCATGTATCCCCAGTTTATCTATTATAATAAAAGCTAAGATTGCTCCTGTACACCTTGTTGTCATTTTGCCGTATTTTAGTGATTATATTTTACATGGAAATTTTCTGTTGAATGAATGGTAATTTTATGGAGAAATGTGGTTGAGTTGGATTTTTGCAAAATTAGTCAAAAATTTCCCGTTTGGGATATTACAGAGAGGCAAGACTTAAAAATGTCGATTTCATTTTGACTTGGAAGAGGCCATTAGAGGACGTCTTGGATTTGATCTTCTTCTTGAATGAGAGGTTTGAGAACCCAGTTCTCTACTTCATGCGCAACCCCAGTACAGAAACCATCAAATGATTCAATGAGATTGGGCAAGTAGCCATATCCCTTTGGTGAATTCATCCAGAATTCACAAGAGAGCTTTGCAGTGCAGTTCATGTCGGTTTGGAGGGTCAGTGCAGTGCAGCAGATTATCTTGAAGGCTGGCTTTTCATCTCAGTTGTTTTGGCTGTATATGCATGTAACCCCAGTTTATCTATTATAATAAAAGCTAAGATTGTTCCTGTACACCTTGTTGTCATTTTGCCATATTTTAGTGATTATATTTTACATGGAAATTTTCTGTTGAATGAATGGTAATTTTATGGAGAAATGTGGTTGAGTTGGATTTTTGCAAAATTAGTCAAAAATTTCCTGTTTGGGATATTACAGAGAGGCGAGACTTAAAAATGTCGATTTCATTTTGACTTTGGAATTTTCAAATGATAATGATCGAACGTTCAATGTTGTTTAATCAATGTCAGATTGTTGATTGATCAAAAGTACTATGAAGCAATGTGCAAGTTATTGTTGTTACTTTCTGAAAATGATATTATGGAATTATGCAATGTGCATGATTATAACCTTTACATTTTATATTAATTTATTCATATATATTATTGAATATGTATAATATATAAGATAAATACATAATGGACCCCTGACAAACCCAAGTCCCTTGCTTCAAAAAGTGTTTTTCCCATCCCAAAACCCACATACCCTAGCAACATAGGACCTATCTATAGAAATGTTATTCCAGGATGTTAACTATCTTATTGTTGCAGAGCCTCTTCAAATCCTTTTTTTTATATATTTTCTTGGTAAAATAGCTAAATCTGAAAGATTTTCCCCTAAACTGTTTACACCTTGTATCAATTACCTTATCACACAGACTCACTATGTGGTTGAATATGCACTAACATGCATAGGCATATATATGATGAAACTCACAGCTCATAAAAATGGTGTCTAGTCACAATATCAGACATAACCCATTTTCCTTGGAATAGATCTAGTGAGGCCAATTCATTGTCTTTTTATTGAAAGAACTAGGTCTTACCAATTGCCTTCAGACACCTATCAGCTCAGTGTCAATTGTCAATATGACTAACTAGCATGGCACATCTAAAAAGGGTCGAATGCACTTTAACAGCAAGGACCAAAACTCAGTTCAGAACCATAACTAAATTCAATGTTCCTGTAATCTCCATAAATCCCATATAATAATTCAAGAGATTAAGGCAAGCTTGCAATGTTCTCAAGATTCACGAACGGACAATTCAAAATACCTTTGAAGCTATAGCACGCAGATACTTAGCACGGAAGGCACCTGATGTGCGTGGCCAGTCCTTTCCTCTATTTCGTGTAAAAGCTACACGTGCAGCCTTAACTGCAACTTCAACATCTTCTGCAGTCGCCGCTGGTATTTCACCTGGAAAGGGAAAATAAACTTTATAAAAAACAGAAACCACTTACAAAATACCAGATTGCAAACATACATTAATCATTGGGAAAAACATATTGCAAACAGAAGCATTCACCAACTTCCAAAAATAGAGCTTATTTTATGCAATGCAAATATAATTCTATCTACTGAGCCCAAGTGCTGAGCTCAACCAGTTGTAGCCAATGTTCTTGGGCATTTAGCTAGTTCCATTTCATCAGATGCCCAGTTCAAATCCCGCAGGATTAGGAACACTAGTTTATGCCAACAGGTTTACTAGGGATGCCATACATGAACGTAGGAAGCATCCTTTTGATTGTGAGGTTTTCCTAAGGAAAATAATAATAATTTTATCTACCTTGTAGCAACAAAAGCAGAATCCTACTCAACAAAGGCCTGGCTATAGAGCCTGTCTGCTATTCGTCTACTAGATATATAAAACAAGCAATCACAACCTAGGACAAAAGTCACAGAAATATGAGGGTTTTGTATGCATCCTTCTAAGTCTAGCAATTATGGCTGGTGGCCCTCTGTAGATAAAATTATGACCTTGTGAACCCTCTTAGGCTTGTGGTTGGTATCTATGTGATGTACATAATTGCAAGCTATACTACTAGAGTGGGATATTTTTATGAAGCAATTTTGCTCCACGTTAATGTTGATTTTTCCTTAGCACTTCAGAATCAGGAGTTGCAAAGGAGGCCAAGATCCATCTAAGCGCATTTGTCCAAGAGAAAAGCAAGAGGTGTTCGCAGTCCAAGAGGAGCTTGGTCCGAGTTGGAGATAAGGTAAGTTATGACCTTTCTTAAGATCTGTCTAGATTGGGTTTGGCAAGGAGTGTCGGTCGAGTTTTCTTGCAGGGTTCTGGGCAAGTTTGGGAGGTAAAATCTTTATGAATAAGGTTCTGAGGATACCTGTGCTATTGAAGCAGGGTCGAGAACCTGGTTAGATCAAGAACTATGGTCTTGTGCCTATGGTGAGGCAACGGATTGGGGATACAACACTTCAAGGATAAAGTGCAGAAGCAAGGGCTTTATGGAGAGGGTTTAGTTCAAGATTAGGGCAGATTTGTGCATAGAAAAGCATCCCTAAAAGAAGGTCGTAAACCTCAGGATAAATGCCCATAAACATGAACCTTTGAAGGGGACAAATCCTGGAAGATGGAGGATTGTTCAAGTGTTGAAAAGTAGAAGTAAAATGCCCTAATTTAGGGCAACGTCCAGGACATCAGTTTGTGTAGACGTTCCCTAAAGATTGTACATCATATTGCTCTAGATCTAAGTAGAAGAGGAAGGGCAGTGTCCTTTAGATGATGAGTTATCTCTGCAAACAAGGCCGCAAACCCTGAGATGGAATGCATAGGTATTTGTGGGATAGCAGATCCAAAAGGAGGTCATAACTAAGCAGAAGTACGAGGTAGAAGTAGGGTGCTACTGAGGGTTGGAGCTATCATGAAGAGGAGCAGAATTTTGGAGGGTTGTCCAAGAATTTTAGACACAGATTGGATGCCCTAGTAAGGGTTGTTTCATGTGCACAGAATCACCCTAATGTTGTCTGGTGTTGCAGGCCGCAATAGCAGTGAAAAGGATAGAGTATAGGGTCGATTATGCAAGAGAGAAAAGTGTTGATTTGGAGGATTGTTCATAGGCTTGAACAGTAGATTGGAAGAGCGCTAGATCTGTGTAAGCTGAGGATCAAATTACAAATGAAAGGGCAGTGTATTTGGCAGCCCTAGATCAGTCAAGGTGTTGACAGTATGTGGGTTGTATTGGAAGCCCTAAAGGGCAAACTTTACAGTGAGTTAAAGGGACTGTTAGAGGACATTTTTGGAGGCCCTAGGATCAGCCTTCTAAAGTGGCAAGAAGGTTGACAAGTGGGCAGATCTGGTAGATTGAGCATTGTTCACAAATGTTGTGAATAGTGGTTTTTCATATGCAGCGATGTTGCAGGAAATGCTGGCTTGGAGTGCGTCTCAGTCTGGAAACGAAAACGAAATGCGGAAACGCGTTTGGTACAGGCCTGAAACACGTTTCAGGTTGTATGGACAAGTTTCACGTGGCTTAAACGTGACCTATATGGCCTGAAGTGCATTTCAAGCATGTATGGCCACGTTTCTGACAAAAAAAGGTGATTTTCTTTTTCTTTTTTTCTTTTTTCGTTTTAATTTTTTTATTTGGCGAT
Organism: Pinus albicaulis; assembly: GCA_034641835.2. Classification (NCBI taxonomy): domain Eukaryota; kingdom Viridiplantae; phylum Streptophyta; class Pinopsida; order Pinales; family Pinaceae; genus Pinus; species Pinus albicaulis. Next base: position 347,978,811 of record CM076580.1, read on the forward strand.
TAAAATAATGTGTGGATGTTTATAGATGTCTCTTGCAAGTTATAAAAAGACTCTCGCATCATTCCCTCATCACACGAATTGAGCAAGTCGTTTCACTAGGAAAGGGGTGGTTTTAGAAAGGAAAAAAGAGGATGGGATGAGTGTTTTATCAAGGTTGTTTTTGGATATTACTACTTTCATTATGTGATCATTCATGAGTAAATGTGATGTTAGTATATTTCATCATCATGCATAATTGATAGACTTATACTTTATGCAATGACATTGGACAAACAATGTAATCATAATGTAATAATGTATCATGTATGACTTTGATTCATGATTGTACATAACATTTCTTAGATGTCCGAACATATATATATATATATATATATATATATATATATATATATTCCAAAATTTGGGGCAGTCACGTTTCGTACCTGTACCCATTTCCCCGTATCGTGCAACTTAGATATGCAGTATGCAGCAAGTTGAAGACCTCAAGTACAGTGTTCATGAAAGGAACCATGAAATATTAGGAGGAAGATAGTTTGAGCCCTAGTTCACGAGTTGCAATTGGCCAAACTTCAATGAAAAGTTGGGCAATTCCAGAAGAGCCAATGAGAAGTCATCCTAATGGAGCAAGAGGGCTACTAGTGGACAGATCGATGAGCCAAAGTTCAGCGACACAAAAGAAGTTGTGATCATTGATAGTGGCAGGCTAAGCAGCTGAATAATCAGTTGCAGTGATCAGCAGATAGGAAGGCAAGAGGACCTGCCAAATGTGTTCAAGGTATGTGGATTGAAAGGGTTGTGTGTGGCCACCATTAGAAAGTAGGTCAATTGTACTTTGTTCAGGGTATATTTGTTGTCAAAGTGACTGACACCAAGCCCTAGTTGTGACCTTGTATCAGGGTTGTATGTAAGGGCCATGATCCCTGGTACGGGAGCCCTAAGACTGTTGTATTCTAGATTGTAATATAACAAGTACTGGGTTGAAAAAGTTAAAAATTGTCATATGCACAAGTTGATTCACTAATGGTTTTTATTCCGCTATGCAAAGTAGTATTGTTGTGGCATTTGAGTGTGTTTGTGTCATAGATTTTAAGATTTTAAGACCCAACCAGATTTTCATGTGCCATGGAAAAATCAACACATTCACTACTAGTGTGGGTCAATGAAGTCTGAAGTTGCATAGTGCAAAGAAAAGTAATAGACAACAACATAGAGGCAATTGAGCATGGACACTGATGTGGCATGATAGTTATGATCAAGCGCAAACTATTGATGTGTTATTCAGTGTTCCACGAGGACACGTCCCCCACGGTGGGGGACGCGCTTCCCCGCTCCCCCATGCTCCCGAGATGGGGAAACTCCTAGGGAAACTTTCCCCACGTCCCCTTTTTTAGAAAACTTGGGGAAACTCTTGGGGGTCGTTTTTCTGGTGACGAAATGTGTCTCTCTTGTGGGGGGACGAGGAGATGCAGAGTGGATGCAAGAGGGACGCTTCCCCCGAAATTTTTTGCTAATAACAAGTAAAAAAACAATTTTTGTATTTCATTGCTTTCTATATTTATTTTTAGTTCGGTTTTCTATGGCTGTTTTAGACTTCAAATGTCATTGTCATATGATGAATTTAATTTTTAATGTGCATTGCGTAGTTTCAATTGTCAAATGATGAATTTAATTTAGATGTACCTTGCATATTATTAATGCCCATTGCCAAATGACGAATTTAAATGGAACAATGCATAATGTCAAATGATAGATTCAATTTAGTAATTTATTTTTAGATTTACATTGATGATTGGAGAAATGTCAAATGATAATTTTACTTCACAATAGTCTAATACAAAATGATGATCATATTTAGATGTGCATTTCATAATTAATAAGATTTACTATCTACTAATTTAGTTATTAACATATTGTTGGGATTTTATTTTTTTACATTAAATTTGTAATAATTTTATAATTTTTAAGGCTCTAACATCCCCCCGTTTCCCCGAAATTTCCCTAAATTTTGGGATTGCTTATATACGTCCCCCTTGTGCATATCCCCGCTCCTGCGTTTCCCTGTCCTGGAAACTCGGTGGAACATTGGTGTTATTGTTGGAGTGACTTGGTCAAATTTGATAATTTAACTAGCCAAAAATTGATCGACAATTTGTTGGGTATTGATGTTGATCTCAAAGGCAACCACTGAATTTCATGGAATCAGCCTAAAGGGAGTGGTTACTGATGATCAAAACTTGATCATATTTGATTACCCATATAGACACCCATTCATAGAAAAGTGAACTCTCTTGATTGAGGCTAATAAGAACATTATTGAGTATTGCAATATTGTGTGATATATTTGTACTTGTGAGAGACAGACCTATGAAATTTATGAACTGAGCCTTGGAGTTGTAAACAATTGTCAATGTGGGCCATTTGAGTCATACACCCTAAGATCTTATGTCATTCAAGGGAAACTTGTACCCTATCGTAATCTTGATACACATTTGCAACGTTTAGTTAACTAAGTTAGATTTTTTTGCAAATCACTAAATGCTTGCGTCTATTAATGGATTGATAGGTCCATATACTTCATTTTCTATATGGAATATTCTAAGCATTTTACTAACAATAAAGCTTTCTTCGTACCTTTGCACAGTGTTGAACTTTCGTGTTATATGTAAAATACAAAGCATGATACTTTGATTCACTAGTGGGGGCTTGGAATCTAGTAGTGTGATTGCTGAGGAGGTGTCAAACCAACTTTGAAAGGTTTGTGCTTCTTCATACATAAAGTTTGTGGTGGTTGTTGCTCCATCAAGGATTGATTGTCAAGACTACGCTATACAACATTGGCATTACTGATTCAACATATGTGTTGTGTGGTAAGGATCATATTGCTCAACTCTTTGGAAATGTTACACTGCCTAAGTGACTTAGGCATGGTTTTGTGAATTTATTCCCTTTTTATAGCACCGCTCTCATTAAAAAGCCCCATCCTATAGGACACTTGGATGGTCAAGGACACCTGCAAATTGCTTTTCCATTTAGTATAATTGGTTGCAATTGAATTTATCTCATTGTAAAGCTATGTTCAATGAGGATCTGCAACCCCTTACTTTAAGGGATTTGAGGATCTATCAACAAAGAGTTGGCTTGCTCCTAAGAGTTATAAAAAAAAAGGTGGCTTTGCTCCTAAGACTTACCTGTCATGATTTTGAGTCCCTCCCTATGATGGAAATTTAGCTTCTAATGGGATTTTTGGCTTTTGATGATGGGCTAAGATCATATGATGGCTTTTTAACTTCTGTAGAACACAATTTTCCTAGCACCCCTATCGTCGACATGTAAACACCGTGAATCCTAATTACTTATTTGTCCTTTGATGTTAGATATAAATTATTTCATGAAAAAAAGCAGTGACCTTTATAAACAAAATCGTGTATATGTTCATTGGTTGGTGAGCTTTAAGTCACACAAATGTAAGTGCTAACATTTGGCAAGTTTACATGGTAGCTCAAGGGTCGTAGGTACGAGCGGATCATTATACATCTCAAAGGAAAATTGGAAATGGTTTTTGGTTGGGGTTTGGTGAATTCACGAATAATCAAGATGAAGCTTATGCTCTCCTTCAAGGCCTACTCATAGCACTCAAATCTGAAATCAAGAGCTTGATTGTCATTGGAGACTCTAACACCATTATTAAACTAATGCAAGTAAAGTATCCCTCTCCTAACAGTAAGACATCATCCAACATATGCCGTTCTTAGAAGGAAGCCAACAACTTTCAAAATTTTATTTTTACCAGGTCCTTTGAGAGCACAATCGCAAAGCAAATATACAAGCAAACAAGGCAACCTCATTAAAAATTGGGGTGTTTAGGTAAATAGCGGGTATATATTATCAACCAAGACCTTAATTTGTCTTATAAATCAAATATATCCATGTATAGTCACATTAAAGTTCCACACGTTGCAACATCATGTAATTTGGAATGTATGTGAGGTTCGTAGATATGAAAAGACCTGCATTCCAATTCTTCACAAGCCCAACCTTAAATTCTTTCTATCCTTTGAATGTTGGGTCGAGATATATTGCAAAGGTGGTGGGATAATGAAATTAGAGCTAGGATTGAATATCGATGGTTAAAGCAAGGTTTCTTGACAACAAACTAAGAATTCACCTTGATTTGTGGATTATTATACGAAATTTCTATGCAAGTGAATTGGGTACAAGTGGATGCACTTGGACAGTACAAGGATGCACAATATATGGGTGAGTTATTTCTCAAAGTTATTGAAAGTGTAGGTGTGGATTGTTGTGTGCAAATCATTACAGATAATGCACCTGTTTGCAAGGCCGCTAGCATGATTGTGGAAGCAAAATATCCACAAGTATTTTGGACACCTTGCATTGTCCATTCATTGAACTTGGCACTGAAATCTATTGCTTCTAATGTGCTTTGGATTGGAGCCATTATTGAGGATGCACGACATATCTGCAACTTTGTAACAAACCATACAAATGCCCTCACTATCTACAAGGAGTACAGCAATCTATCATTGTTGAAGATTGCAGATACACGGTTTGCCTCTTCATTCATCATGTTGAAGAGGTTGACGGAGGTCAAGACTGCTCTTGGGTCTATGGTTATTTCAGAGTTTTGGTCTTTTTGGAGAAAGACGGATCAAGCAGCCTCAAAGAAGGTGAAGGACATAGTGTTGGATGATATATGGTGGGAGAAGGTAGATCTAATTATTCAGATCATGGACCCTATCATTTCCTTGCTCAGATTTGCAGATACAAACCAACCCATCCTAGGAGAGGTTTATGAGGGATGGGATTCCATGATTGAGTCTGTGAGGACCATTATTTTACAGAGTCAGTGCCCAGAGTATGAGACATCACCTGAGGCCTTCTTCACCGTCATACAGGATATTCTTGTCAGCAAATGGGACAAGAATTGCACACCTTTACATTGTTTGGCTCACTCCTTTAACCCAAAATAATACGGCCATGAGTGGCTGAATGGTGGACCTTCCCGCAGATTCCCTCCTCACATGGATGCTGAAATCTCACAGGGGAGGAAAGATGCATTGAGGAGGATTTTTCAGGATAGGGCATCCCTTGATGAGGTGGAGGATGCCTTTGCAGATTTTTCCACTAGCAGGGGGCAATTTGGAGGCTATGACTTGATTCGAGACAGGGGGGCTAAGAAGCCCCATTCTTGGTGGGAAACTCATGGGGCAACAAGCCCTCCTCTACAGCAGTTGGCCATGAGGCTCCTCTCTCAGGTGACTTCATCCTCTTGTTGCGAGAGGAATTGGAGCACATATGGGAATTTGTATAGTGTGAAGAGGAGCAGGCTTGAGCAGTCCAGGGCAGAGACAATGGTGTATGTGCACACCAACCTTCGTCTCATCTACAGGCAGAGGGAGGATTGGTTGAAGGGAAAGACAAATATGTGGGATGTCTTTCCTGATGATATGGGTCTGGACAGCAGTGTTGAGTTGGCATTGGCCAACTTGGATCTCAATGCGCCAGTGCTAGAGCCTGTCACATTTGATGATGGATTAGAGGGGTCATCCTCCACACCCGTAGATGCAAAGATGATAGAGGAGGAGGATGCATCAGAGGCAGAGGAGAGCAGTGGTGAGCATGATGATCAGGATGAGGACAGTGATGCTGATTATGAGGATTGATGACTCTGACTCATTGAGGCTTCAGGCTTGTAGTCTTGTAGACTGTAGTTGCTTTTGTATTTTCTATTTCTATTTTCCATTGGCAGTGTTCTTATGTAACACATTTTGATTCTGATGACTTAATGACAAAACTACAGTATCTTACTATCTTCAATCTTGTCTTTCTGAGTAAATTTGACGATTGTATCATGTATGGTGTATCAATGTATCATTGTAATTTGTATTATAGTATCAATGATGATGTATAACTCATGAGTATCTAATATCTATGTTTGAATCAATGAATTTTGTATGAATTTGTGCAAAAAATATCTAATTTTTAATATATTAATATATATATATATATATATTTTAAAATATATATATATATATATATATATATATTTTTAATAAAATAATATATAACGTATCGTATCCTCTGTTTTAAAAATCGGCCGTTTCGACTCCGACCAGGCCTAGTCGACCGAGCCATTAGGCTGGCCGGTCCGACCAGGTACAAAAACAGCCAGGTTGGTCGGTTTGTTACCGAGCCGGCCGGTTTTTGTACCGGCTCGGTAACAAACCGGCCGACCAGGCCTGGCCCGAGTTAACTCGGCCGAGCCAAATCTGCCGGCCGATGGGCCCAAAAAATCGGATTTTGTGGACTTGAAACCGGATTTTATTCCGATGTTAGGTTTGTTTGAGGTTTTCTGAAGAGTTGTGGAGTTGGTTTTTGGAGCAGCTTCATGGTAATGTTAAATTCTTAAAGTAAAAGTGACGTCTTTTACTTAAATTTTTAACATTACCATGAAATGACTCAGGATGTTTGAGAGTGGTTCCAACCTCATTGGATTTCATATGGAGAAAGTAGAATTTTAGATCTCATTCAAAATCCAGCAGACTTATCAGTTTTTCAGGATTTCAGGATTGGGTTATTACAATGTTTCCATCGAATTTTTTCATGTATTAGGGTATGGAACTCGTATTTAATCAAGAGCACCAATCCCTCTATGTACCTTGATGACATGATGTTAGTGACAATGACCAAGAACAATATGTGATCATAAAAGCATGAGATACAATATAGGGTTTTAATACACTAATGGAGGATGGAATTCAAAACATCATCCTCATCTAAATACCCTAGAATCCATAAACCCTAAAAATTAGGGTTTCATATGTGAGCTAGGGTTTTCCATGAGCCATCTAGGGTTCTTATTCAAATTAAACCCTCCATCAAAAGAGCCTTAAAACAAATAAAAATAAATAAATGCATTACACATACTATGAGAGACACCATACCTCTGATTTTACGTTCATACAAGTTGCTACAGGGATTTGCTTCAAAGTGCCTTGCACTTCTTCTGTTTGTCAGACTTTCAAGGGCACTATCATCTTTATCCAAAGGTGCCAACATAGAGGAGCTACATACTTTTCTTAGATGAACTTCCTTTGCTTCAGTTGCTAGACAAAAATAGAATCACATGAAGGGTTGCCACTAAACCTTCTTAAAATCACATCAGCTGCTAGATAATGAGCAGCTTAGTCAACAATATGACATCATGGAGGGCTTTTACTATTCTTCAAAAATCATTTTCAAATTGATGTCTAAAGAGACCATCCCTTCTCATAACTGCATTTTGTATTTTCATTGGCTTCAAGGCACCTTTTATGAATGCTTCAAAGACATGAATATATATTAATTATTGATTTACAAGTCGGCTTCGATGGAACTAGCTTATAATACTTGTGTGTGTGTGTGAGAGAGAGATTGTAACAGTGATAAGGACTCAGCCTCTTCTTCTATACACAAAATAGGGTTCCTTGATTTTATTGATATAGATCACAAAGGATGCCCGCTAATTGTCTTTTTAAGGCTACAATTCATACCTTGCAAACGTATGTATACAAGATCTTGGCTTCCTTAAATTATGGAGGGCCTTAGAACTGTCCTTTATAATGATGTGCCTCTAATTCTAGGACAAGTCCTCCTCACGATCATTGATAGGATACCACCCTTCTAGTTGTAAATGAAGTCACCTTTTAAGTCCTCATAGTCAAGTGACCACAATGTCAAATGCCGAATTTTTCTTTAGATTAGGGGATTTAACTTTCTTCGGAACAATGAGAATAACAAATTCATAACAAGGATGCACTGTCAAGAGAAACAGAGGAAAAATACCCTTCAATTCTACTTGAGCAAAGAAGTCCTCCATAATTGCTTCAAACGAGGGGCAGAAATACCTTGTTTATACTTAGAATCAAGCCTTAAAAGTAATGTACAAAGATGCCGTGAATTGATCCACGTTAAATTCTCAACGTAGATAGGGAACTTAATAACTCGGTCTGAAGGCTATTGTGGCTCAATTGCAAATGCTTTCTTATTTGAAGAAAAACACAATGAAACCCTCTTCAATCGGGTCACAGAACTTAACACTGTAGGTTTAATCCACGGTTCTTTATATGCTTTGAATTACCACAGGCCTTCTAGAGGGTTGATGTCTTGTCGAAAGGAGTCCCCTGTGACATTGGTTATGTTTTTTGTTTTGATCTCTATATCATCATCCTGTATTGGACAGTGCACTAGGTGCAATTTTGATATAATGGATATATTCATGAGCCTACTTTGATCATATGTTGTCTTTTGTGACTTATCTATATTGTAATGCTTTTTGTTTGGAAACATGAATAAAAATCTTTAAATTTATGTTTTTGTATAAAAAAATTAATATTTAATGTATTTTTTACAAAAACCGAGTCATTGAAACCGAGTCGACCGAGTCATTGCCGATTCGGAGTCATTACCGAGTCATTACCTCGGCCTGGTAGCTGACCGATTCCGTTTTTTAAAACATTGATCGTATCCCAGAAGATTACTATCCGGAGGTCACCGTACCCGTATCTGATTCATCGAATCCTCGTATCCCCGTGTCCCCGTATCCCCGTATCAGGTGACTTAGCTAGCGGCGCATCTGCATCCAGCAGCCACTCTGGAGGCGCCACTCCTTTCAAGGTACAAGTCAACTTCGACATTCCTGTATTCGAAAGCCAAATAGATGCAGACCCCATAGATAGATGGTTGAATTTGCTGGAAGGGAATTTTTCGATCCATGATTTCTCTGACCAGGAAAAAATTAATTTTGCACTCCTCAAAGCCGCCCCCCATGTCAAAGGCTGGGGGGAAACTTACTGTGAGCAAAAGGACGAGAGGGAACCCTCTTTGTTCTCGGTTGCACCCACTTGGAATTTGTTACGAAACGGCATCAAGGAACAATATTATCTCGTGGGGAACTATGAGGACAAGTACATTCAATGGACCATGCTGCGGCGGCAGAGGGATTAAGATGCGCACGAGCTGACAAATTTGTTCCATACCGTACACACAAAGTTGGGTATTAAAGAATGAGAGAGACATTTGGTGCTCAAGTATCGCAATTGTTTGCACAGATACATTCAAGAGGAAATGGAGTTCCTCAACATTACCTCCCTTGGCGCAGCATACTAATATGCCGCCAAGATCGAGCAGAGATTTAAGCATAAGAAGCGAGACTTTGGATCCGTGAATCCGAAGCCAAGGAAAGGCGCCCCTAAACCACAAAACAAGGGGCAAAGCCAAAGCAGGGTGACTCAGAACCAACACCACAAAGCCAAAGAAGGACACAGGGAAGTGGTGCGAATTTCATAACAGCTCCACTCATAACACAAGCGAGTGTCAGACCGAACAGTCTTTGGTGGCCAAACTGAAGGCATTCGAATGAGATGCATGTTTTCATTCTGAGTCAGAACCGGACAAGGGGAATGATAAAGGGAAGCAAATCATTGATGCGGATCCCAGTGCCACTATTTCCACCACCAAGCTCTAGAGGAAGGATCCAGAGGAGGGGGAGCGCTTCTTCCATTCGCAAATGTGGGTGAAGGGTTCTCCACTGCAATTCCTTATCGATAGCGGAAGCCAAAAGAACCTCATTTCAGCAAAGGTCATGAAGCAGCTCAGCCTACCAACCACAGCACACCGGCAACCGTATACCATCAGGGGGCTTCACCAAGGAAGATATCTTCGCGTCAGTGAGCAGTGTCGCCTGTCATACAGCATCAAGCCCTTCACAGATGAGGTATTGTGTGATGTTTCTCCTCTTGACATGTCTGATGTATTATTAGGCCAACCATACTTGTGGAAGTGACATGTTGTGTATGAGTCTAGGCCTCGTTCTATTAATTTGGGAAATAACTTGTACCGGATACCGGAGGTAGTACCACCTCCCGCCATCTCTTTAGTTATTGCAAAGCAACGCAGTAATATTATTTCCCAAACCAGGAAATTTGTTTTCATTACGATTCGCCCACAGGGCAAGAAGGAGATTGTGGCCACAACCTCCAAACAAGGCTCCCTTGCACGGCAGCACCAAATGGACACAGAGGTTCCTCTACACTGTCAAGTCAAGCACTCCATTGATCTGACCCCAGGTAAAGCAACCAGATTTATTGAACATGTCCAGCACACCCACCAGCAGGTCCACGACATCTTGGAGAAATCCAATGCCAAGTACAAGCAGCGACAGGATCAACATCGGGTGCCACACAAGTTCTAGTTGGGCGACACAGATTGGCTACATTTGCAAAAGGATCCAGCGATGCCGAATTGTCAAAGCAAGCCAACTCCTTCACCAGGGAAAGTGGTTCACCAAGGACTAGGTTCAGCAGAAATTCCCCACCTCATGGAGACATTGCACGCAATGGGACCATTGCTTCCTAAGGGAGGAGGAATGATCCAAGTGGATATTGGTGGCCACCCACCTATTCCACCTAGTCAGTTCCATCAGTTTTCTTATTTACTATTTTTACCAGTTGTTGGGTCCTGAACTTCCGGAGCCGTTTTGAGGCCCTAAACGGCGTAGTCCTCAGAGATATCTTTCCAACGAGGTATCATACGCGCCAAACGAAGATAATATGACCAAGTTATGACCCCGGGAAGTTGGTTGCCCAACTAACCCCAGCGGGGCCCATAAACTCTTGGTGTTACATCTCCTCGAGTTAGGGTTTTGGTTGTTTAGGTTTTTCTCTTATTGTTCAAAAATAAAAAGGCCCTTGAGCCTCATTGTAACACAGTTCAGAGGCATGTAGCCGCCACATCTCTTCTCAGAGATAAGCTACCATTGCCCTAGCTAGTTTATGTACATTCTGTCTGTAAGCATATTTCAGTGATTTGACATTAATGAAATGAAGTTTTATTTCTGCTGCATCGTTTTGTTTATGTTTATTTCTGTATTTTATTGCGTTCCTGCATAAATCCAGATTCAAGTTACAAATCCATGGGAATGAGGGTTTGAAACACATTAAAGTTTCAATGTTTTCCAGTAATCTTCAACAAACTTCATGCAAATTCCACGGTCTCCTTAGAGAGTGAAAAATATCTCATTTGAAAGTATTTTTTATTATCTCAAATGGGTTTTTTTTACAGAAATTGATTTTGTTTCCTGCTCTGAGAGATATGCGCAAAGGAAGTTACAAGGTACACCCGACGCGCGTCCTATGAGTTTGTGGAATCATTTCTCACTCCACAGGTCATCAAATTTCAAATGCCTTATATCAATGGAAAGATCTCTTCAATAGCTAAAATGGGTCTTTGATGGAATTTTATTTCATCACATTTAGCAGAAGTTATCAGCAAAATTGTAGCAAGAGGTCCATTTCAACCAAGATCCGGATCACCTATGTAGTGCCTTCCAATTAAACCTTAATCTATAAAAGAGATTGCATACATCATTTTCTAGTTGTGTGCTTAATGTGACATATCCGTGGAATTGCGTCTGAAATTTTCTTTCGACCCCCTAAAGAGAAACGCAGAAATCAAGAAAGGATTGGGAGGCTTGTTTGGTTATTAGTTTTGGTTGGAGGCTATTTGAGGTCACCTTGAAATAAGAAGATTGAACATGTGGTTATATCTGTGATTATTACCTGCGATCCTTGCCTTTGATCATCTGTAAATTTCGGACTTGTACAGCAGTGTCAAACAAGGGTTTTTTGGTTGCAAATTTTATGTTTCTTATGGGTTCATTTGGGATATGTGGGTAGACCTTATTGTAGACCATCGAACCTCACGCACAAAATTCAGAACACCGGAAGACTTTGAATCTCACTGTTTGGGTTAAATTTTTATTGGGTTATGAGCTACACTTGAGCATTTTTTATTGCAGATACATGCAATTTATGGCAGGCTATGGCACCTACTCGCTGCTACAGCAAAGTTCTAGATCTATGAGATTCGGTCTCTAGGATAATGACTCTATGCACCAGTGAAAAGTAAACAGTGATAACATGATCATAAAATACACAAAAGTTGTCAAGTGAAGCTGTTGGATATTGTTCCAAAGAAAGGGAGACCTACAGCTGTGAACAGTGGCACTAGTACTCGACAGTCTCAATTACAAATTGTTTCATCATCGAGGTTAGTCTTATTTGGTATATATATTTTTTATTATTTGGATTTGTCTTGTGTCCTTTGTTACAGGTAGAAAAGATCATGCGGAGATGCATCCCCAGGTTACTTTATAATTCTCATTTGCATTTTGGATTCATATTTGGCATAAGTTTAGGTACATATTAAATTAGGGCATAAGTCCAGAAGTTTGGATTGTTGTCTAAACTTTGGAGGGTCTGTTCCTTTTAATTTCTTATCTTCTTCACACAGGATTTGTTTAAGAGTTTTGTCATAGGCCCAATGGCATACAGTCAAGGCTTATTTTAGAGCTTTTGTCATAGGCCTAATTGCATGCAGTCAAGGGTTTTTTTCTTTTATTTTCGGAATTGGGATTCGCTTAGGAATAATTTTAATTGCAGGTTCAAAAATGGTTCAAGCTTCCTCATATACAGCAATATAACAGCTCTGAGCATGTGAATTAGTGGCATGAACTTAAGGTCAACCAGTGGCATAGAATGAAGTGGTGAAGGCACAAGCAGTGAAGGTTGAGCAAAAGCATTACAACAGTGACAATGAATCCTACAGCAGTGACAATAAGATCAAAAATATCAAAGCAGTAAGACTTTCTTCAATTTAGTACAGCCTAATCATCAAAAACAGGGTAGACATATTATTGAGGCAGAAGCATTCTTGAAGGACAGATTGTTGTGGGACAGTGCAAAGACTGGCGTCTCTCATTAATGCAGTACATCAGATACATCGGTTTCATCACCAAGTTTAAAATCAGCAACAAGGAAAAAGAGACAGGTCATTAAACAAGTCATTGGATAAACATTGCAAGTCTTGTAAGTAGTTTGTCCAAGAGTCAGTGTTATTTGCCAAACATTATACGCATAGTTTTAAAAATCGGCCGAGTTGACTGAGCCAGACCCTTGGCCAGTCCGACTCGGTGGAAAAACTGGTCCGGCGGCAGGTTTGTGACCGAGATGGCTGAGCTGTACACCAATTCTGCCGGCTCGGTCACAAACCGGCCAGCTCGGCTGAGCCCGAGTTAACTCAGCCGGACAGCTCCCAGCCAGCCGCGGGCCCCAAAAACTCGCAAAAAACGGACTTCAAACCCGGTTTAAACTTGCTGTTAGGTTTTTGTTTGTTTATCTAAAGACTAACCCCTCTCCATCCTATTTAACCTACCCAACCCCTCTCAATACCTCACATATATCTCATTGAATTTGCTTGAGCATTTGTGAGGAATTTGTGAAGAGTTGTGAAGTTGGTTTTGGAGCAGCTTTGAGGAGTCTTTTGGGCAAGCTTTGGAGCAGCAGTGAGGAGCTTATTGGGCAAGCTTTGGAGCAGCATTGAGAAGTTGGTTTGTTGAAGCTGCATTGAGGAGGCTAGAGGCTAGAGGTATTTATTTTTTCTCTTCTAAAATCTGTATTTGCTTGTTTTATTTATTTTGCAAATCTGAAAATGGTAAACATAGTTTTTGGTGAAAGAAATGAACATAGAATGAATGGTCTTTTTTTGTTTTCATTTTCAGATTTAAACTTTTTCTTTCCAAGTCAAAAACTCAGTCCAAAATGGCCCCTAGAATGAAAGATACTACTTGGGCATATGCTGAAATGGTTGATGATCAAATGCATTGCAAATTTTGTAAGAGAAAAATTAAGGGAGGTGGAGGGGGCATTCATAGATTGAAACTACATTTGGCTATTCTTAGAGGCCAGATTACTCCATGAGAAGGCACAAAACATTGGGGAAATTAGGAAGAAGTTGAAAGAGCAATTTCAGAAGTTTGAGGAAGACAAATTTAGGTAAAAAGAAATAGAGGCTGAAATTGGGAGGAAGAGAAATATACAACACATGATGGCTGCCAACCCAAGTTTTGATTATGAGGGTTCTTCATCTATCCCTTGCACACTAATGCATCAAACCCCTTTCACTATATTCCTCCCTCTATGGAGTCTATTTCTGAAAAGGGTAAGGGTGTAATGAGAAATAAGGGTACTATCAAATGTTTTTTTATGCCCTCTTCTCCCTCTGATAATGCACATCGTCATAGTCCTCCAAGTAGAGGTCAAGTGCAGCCCACTTTAGATGCTCATTGGAAAAAAGAATTGAGAGATGATGTTTGTGATTACATTGCTAGATGGTGGTATGATGTTGATATTCCCTTCAATGCTACTCGTTCACCGTATTATGAACCTATTTTTGATGCCATATATGCTGCTGGAAAGGGCTACAAAGGCCCTATTATGCATGAGTTAAGAGGATATCTTTTGCAAAAAGAGATTATGTCCATTGATGATTATTTGAAAGAGTTCAAAACCTCATGGGCACATACAGGATGTACCATCATGTCAGATGGATGGACTGATCAGAGGAACCGTACCATCATAAACTTTCTTGTCTTTTGCCCATGGGGAACCATGTTTCTAAGATCAGTTGATTCATCTGATAAGGTGAAAGATGCACATTTGTTGTTTCATCTTTTGGATGAGGTTGTTGAAGAGATGGGGGTGGAAAATGTTGTTCAAATCATCACAGATAATGCCTCTAACTATGTTCTTGCTGGTAAATTGTTAGAGGAAAAACACCCAACCATCTTTTGGACCCCATGTGCTGCACATTGCATAGACCTCATGCTTGAGGATATTGGTAAAATAGACTGGATCAAGAACACTATAGAGCATGCCAAAAGCATCACAAAATATATTTACAACCACTCATGGATTCTGAATCTGATGAGGAAACACACAGGGGGCAAGGAAATTATTAGGCCTGCCATCACTAGATTCGCAACACATTTTTTGACATTGCAATCTATGCTTGCCCAACATAGAAACTCGCAAAAGTTGTTTTCTAGTGATGAATGGAATGAATGTTAGTGGGCTCGCAAACATGATGGAAAAGATGTGAAAAGGAAAGTCAATGAAGAAATAATTTGGAAAAAGGCAGCAGAGATTGTGAAACTTGTTGAGCCACTGGTTAAGGTGTTGCTCTTGGTGGATGGGGAAAGATTGGCTATGGGCTTCATTTATGAGGCTATGGATCAAGCAAAGGAGCAAATAAGGGTAGCATACAAGGACAGAGCATGTAAGTATGGGCCCATTTGGGCAATCATTGATCAGAGATGGAACAATCAATTCCATCGCCCTATAAATGCAGCTGGCTATTTTCTGAACCCAAGGTATCATTATAAAGCTCAAGAAGCAAGAGCTTTGAATGGGGAGGTTAGAGATGGATTGATTGACTGCATTCATCGCATGAACCCCACAGAGAGTGAGCAGTTGAAGATACACAATCAGATCACTGTTTTCAGCCAAGCCACAGGTACCTTTAGCAAGAACCTTGCAAGGATTGCAAGGGAATCAGATGAGCCAGGTAAACAAAGAATTTCAATTTTCAAATTCATATTTTATTATTTTGTATAATTGTTTATAATTTCAATTTCAAAGTTCGATATAAATTGTTGAGCTAACTAAAACTCATTTTTTGCAGCACAATGGTGGGAGGCATTTGGTAGCCATTGTCCTGAATTGCAGAGGTTTGCAATCCGCATTTTCTAGGTGTGAGCGCAATTGGTCTGTCTTTGAGAGGATTCACACAAAGAAGAGAAACCGTTTGGAGCAAAAACAGTTAAATGATCTAGTGTATGTCCAGTAGAACCTCTGACTAAGACGCAACCAATTGTTGAACAAAAGACCTGATTCAGATCCCATTGTGTTGGAGGATATTGATCCAACATCAAATTGGGTAGTGGAGACTTGTCCACCAGAGTTTGACTCTGATGAGGATATTGGTGTGGGGATGGACTTCGATACACATGTAGAGGCTATGCTCAATGCAGATCCACTAGTAGCAGACCCAGTCCCAAGCCCTCCAGTTGCAGGCACAGGCACTTCCTCTAGTTAGCCACGACGGAGGCGCATAACTCATCTATCTCAGGGTGGTAGGGCTATAGTTCCAGTTGAGGATGTTCATTCAGAGGAGGAGCGAGCGGTTTCCCCCTCTGGTTCAGAGTTTGAGGAAGAGGACATTGGCTTGTCAGATGTCTAGCAGTAGTGATTATTCATGTTTTGTTGTGGAGGCCATTTAGAACCTCCTTGTTTATGTTTTTTGTTTTGATCTCTATCTCATCATCATGTATTGGACAGTGCACTAGGTGCAATTTTGATATAATGGATATACTCATGAGCCTACTTTGATCATATGTTGTCTTTTGTCTATATTGTAATGCTTTGTGTTTGGAAACATGAATAAAAATCTTTAAAATTATGCTTTTTTACCAAAAAATTAATATTTAATGTATTTTTTACAAAACTCGAGTCATTGAAACTGAATCGGCCGAGTCGATACCGAATCGTAGTCGGAGTCGGAGCCAAAACTCGGCCGAATCGGAACCCGAGTCCGATTTTTAAAACACTGATTATACGTCATTGTCAATGGATCAGTATCCCTAGTAAGGGAGCCCACATTTCTAAGGAATTTGTGTCATTGACTGGAGTTGTAGAAGGAAAATTTGTTTTGGGATAAGGGTTTGTGTTGCTATTGAACAAGGTTTCTTGTTTTGTCGGGACAAGGGTTTAGGTCCTAGAGTTGTTGGTCAGTCAAAAAAAATCATTGAAAAATATCATTGTAATGTGGATCATTGTCCCTGGTATGAAAATCCACACTTTTATTTTACTTTAGTCCCTACAGGGTGGTAGGGTGGTGTTAGGCTGGTGAATGAAGTCACCTTCAAGTTGGGGCTTGTAAACACTTCAGGGTGCTAGGGTGAGTTGTGGCAGTTCTACAAGGCTTATCCTAGTATATATGTAAAAGCTCAGTCGCATTTTGAAATTTTGAAAAGAAAATGGGCATGGACAACCAGTTTGCAATCTAAGATGCCTTTGGATGGCAATGAAAACAAAATGTAATCTCCCATTTTTGCCACGACCGAACGCGAATTAACATAAATCTACTACTCTTTACTGTTAAAAAACATGTTGTTAGTTGAATGCCCTATGGTGTAAAATCGATTTGAAGTGCATCAGAGAAGCATAATTTGTGCTTTTCGTGCAAGTTTTTGCAATAAATTAGGGCTTACAACACTATTTAAATTGCATTTATTGTAATTGAACTTTGGAAAGTTGTTGAATTTATTTTCAAGTGTTAATTTTATAACCTTTCATTACATGTAGTTTTCATGCACTTTGAATGGTTAGTTTTGTTGTTGTAATAAAGTCTTGTTTTTGTCCAAAATTTCAGATTTTGACCCAGTTTGCTATAGCCTTATGTTTTGCCTGCTTAGGGAGTGTTGTTGGACTCTATTTGAAACTCTCGATGTTCAAGAGGCCTTAGGATTGACCCATAGACATTGTGAACCCCATTGCTTGCATTGCACTTCACCTCCTCTTAACCCCTAGCCTTTACAAGCATAGCAGTTGGAAGGTTAGTTTTTAGGATCCTTGGGGGTCACTTAGCTTTAGCCTTTCTAGGATTACTTGTTCCTTGAATCCTAATAGGCAGCCTCCCTTGTGGTGGTTGGTAGTCGCCACTAAAATAGAAAAGCGGTTGTGGCTGACGTGACAGTGGTGACACCCTTATCTTGTTATGCAATTTCCCTGCTTGTTAAAGCTTTGCACCAAGGCGCAAGATTTTGCAGCAATAGAACTTTGATGGTGTTTAGGGCTTATAGTGTTAAGCTAGAGTCTAAGAACATTCTTATTAAAAATTGGCAGCCCTATTGTATTATGTGTATATGTCTCATAGATTGCAAGCAAGTTCAAGAAAATTGTAGAGCTCTTCATCAGCATAAGGAAACCATTCAATGCAATCGAACCTCTATTTTCTCATAAAGAACCGAAGTGCATGGTAATGAACACCATTGCACCTCACAGAAATCCATAATCATTAATACAATAGCTCAACAAAAACAACAAATCAACACACTAGAAGAAGTAAAGTGCAACATGATTAGGAACTTGGTTCTCAATTTAAGCATAGGTTCTTAAACAACAACCTCTAACTATAAGATGTCCACAAACTCTATTCATCCCAAGTTCAAGGAGGATGATCTGGTGTACCAAATGCTTGAAGATATGGACATTGGAAACCAAGAATCCCATCCAATCAACCTTTGGTTGAAAGAGGCAAACAACCACCGTGTTTTCCATTAAACATCATGTTAAGAAAAGTAATTAGGATCTTAGGTGTCCTTTTTAAGAATATATACATATAAGAATTACAGGGATGTAGCTTTTATGGACATTTGTATACTCTAATTTTGGCAAATAAGGAGCTGGCCATTTTGGAAATCTAAGGCCATCAATTTTTGTAACCTTGTTGTTTAGCTTCAGCTACAAACATACAAATTATCCTAGTTTATGTTTAAAAAAAGAAGATGAAGAAGTTTACACAGTGACACAAATCCAAGAGTTTCCACCAAAATTTGATAGAAATTATTTTCATTGAATTGCAAATCCTAAGTGTTGAGATTGTTTTGTGAAAAGTCCTTGAATGCAACTAACTAGAATTTAATATCTTAATTGTTAGCAGTTTATTTGTCTTTATAATTATTATTCACAAATAACAATTAAATCACTGATGCATTCTTCACAATAAAAACGTTGTGGAAATATAAAATACAGACCTGAGAAATAGATTCACACACACAAAATTGACACTGTTATTTTTAAACAATTGTCCATGGAAAAACCTTGAAGGGAAAACCAGTGCAGCAAATGAGGGTTTTATTATTATGCAGCAATTTGAGAGAAATATTAAAATGGTTGCCCCAACTAGCAAACCTCCGGAAATCTGCTGGCAAAATATTTGGAAGACAATCTTGTCTCCCTCTGCAACTGATCTGACCCTCTCCCAACAACTCGCACTCTCCCATGCTATTCGCATTGCCTTTGGGAAATGTGCATTGTTGCTCAATATAAATTCGCACAACCTCAAAACTGCCTCCAAGTGAGTCATCCTACCTCCCTCTACCTTTGGAACGAAATCGCTCCATCTTTGGGACCCTAATCTAGCCACTGGAACCTGAAACGTGGTTTCCTCTGACAACTCGCACTCAAAATAAGGCTAACTTGCATTGTTGCATTCAGCCTCCTCTTTCTTGTCACCCAAACACTGGAAATATTGAGAAAATATTCCTCTGGAATCTCTGCTCCCAAATCTCTAATACAACTCTTGCTTTAATGCTTTCCCTTGCTTCACATGTGCCTTTGTTGAATACCTACAACTGGGTAGTCGAACTGCTCAACTCTTAATTGTTTCTATCCCCAAGTCCTTTGACTTGCTCTTATAATCTCTCATTGGAGTCTCAACAGCCACGATTAGCTTTCAACCGATGGCTAATATCAATTTAACTTCGTCAATAGAAGCTTATAGAGCAAACTTGATCTACCTTAATTAATTCACCTTAATTTACCACTTTTCCTAAGTTAGACTTGGGAAGTATTTTAATTATGGCAAATTAATTTAATTAAGGTGTTTACGAGTCTTATCTCACAAAACCTTTTCTAGGTTTTGGAGATCTTGTGTTTATTAGCCTCTTAGACACCATAGAGACTAGAACACATGTTCACTGCTACACCAACTAACACTCTCTCTTAGCGAGGAAGGTGTTCTCCACTATACCCATTTGTTCTCTAAAATAAATGACCTTTGCCCTCACCAAGCCCTTCGTGAGTATAGCAGCCACCTATTGGTCTGTGGGAACATGTTGTAGCTGAATTGCTCCACGTTGTTGGTGTACGACATCAGTGATACCTCCTTCCTCCACATCTTCAAGTTGAACTTACTCCCTATCACTGGAAATCACTGTGAAGAAATTACACGGCTATCACTGTCTACCATGCTACTACACATACTTTGATCTCACATTGTTGATGCCTTTGCACTGTTGCAACCAATGCATCTGTGTGTACTAATCTCTCAGAACCTAAAGATCAAACTTCCATAGGACTGCTCCCTCTGAAGCTAGACTCCCTCTGAAGCTAGACTCCCTCTAAGTTTGATCTCCCACTACAAGTAACTGGGAAATCTCTCTCGCTGGAACTACACCTTGGTCTCTGCAACTGGCCAATTCACACTACCTATGTCACCGCAACTAGCTCTGCAACTGTCTCTTGAGTATCTGATTGTGCCTAGTTGGCTCTGCACTGTCTCTCAAGTAACTGACTGCACCTAGTTCTAGCTCTGCAACTGTCTCTCGAGTATCTGACTGCGCATAGTTCTAGCTCTGTAACTGTCTCTCAAGTATCTAACTGTGCCCTACTAACACTGAACTCATGTACCTCCTATATCACAACTGTTCTGTGAAAAATTCTGAATATTACTTATGCAGAAACCCTCTTGTTAAATCTGGTTATACTTCTCATACTTAATCAAGTTATTATTTTGAAATTTCAGCATAAACATCGAAGTAAACACAATAACAGTTCTTCACGGATACAGATCTAAAACTGAATACATGCACATAGACAAAGTGACACACAAGATTTTATGGACAACTATCCCCGGAAAAACCGATCTTCTGGTTGCTGGAGGGTTTATATTATTAGGTAGATTCTAAGTACAACAAATCTGGGCACCTCACTGGTTAACCCAACAGAGAAATATAAGATCTGCAGCAATACCTCAGTTCCAGAGATGAAAAATTGCACTGATTCACACCCTCAAATGGGATTTACAGAACTCAGCCCCTTTTTGCCTTCAGAAAACATAGCGCTACTCTGGAACCCTCTGTGTTAGCTCTGCTAGCCTGTTGGTGCTCCTGCGCTGCTCAGGAGAGGGTTGTGTAACCCCAAACTGGGTGACACAATCCCTACGCTGCCTCTGTTTGGCCTACGTAAGCCCTGATGGCCTCCTGCGTAGCACCTAAAGCCTTTGTGCTGCACAACTGCTGCGTGACTGCTGCGTAGCTGCTGCGTGACTGCTGCGTAGCTGCTGCGTGACTGCTGCGTAGCTGCTGAACCCTTTGAGCTGCACTTATTGTTGCTTCTCTGCCTCTTGCTGACTCTTGGCTCTGGGATCAGATCATCCCCTTAGCCAATACTACCCCTCGCTGCTGCTAAAACACTTATGAAATTCTTAGCAAACCACACCCTAGAATCTCAGCTTAGTCTCAGTGGTCTGCCACTGTGTGTGTTCTCCAACTGACCCCAAGCATTTCCTTTATACTTTTCTCGTTGGGAAACCAACAACCGTGATCTAATCTTGATTCGACGACTAAGATTAAAAGAAAGCTTGATCCGTGTGATTTAAGTCATTTCCATCACATGTTTAAATTAATTACCTTTAATATTTTAATTTTCCTAGGTTAGACTTAGGGTCATTAATTAACAATATTAATTAATTAATTTTCTCTCAAACCGGATGGAATTTCTCAAATCCCTTTATGAGTCTTGGAGATCTCATGTACTCTAGTCCCTCCACAAAGTTTGGGAGCTAGAGCACATCCGAAGCTACCCCAACACTCCATAAATCTCAACATGTTCCTCATGCTACTTTACTACTTTGGGCTCCCATAGCAAAGGTATTGATCCATGTGAAGAATACATGGCGACTAGATTTGATCTATTGATCGAGCCCTCCATGGCTAGATCTAGACCTCTTATTGCTTTTCCCACAGACCCTGTCCAATCTGGCATACTAGAACATCATACTCCTCAATCTAAGGATAATGTTGCAAACATAGTGAACTCATCTTCCAACCTAGCGAACAAATCATTAATCTTAGTCGTAGTTGTTGTTTGCTTCCCCTTCTTGTCCTTCTTCCTCTTTGGTCACTCGGTGACGTAGGGACCAAACTCACCACAACTGAAGCACTTGACCTTCGACAAGTCCTTCTTCTTCTCTCCTTTAGAGTCTTGTCCTTGTCTGGGACCCTTCTTTGCTTTTTCTTTTCCTGCAAGAGCTACGTTCTCCTCCTCCTCCTCTACCTTCAGTCCCTTACCATTGCTGCTAGTGGTACCATCTACAAGACCGAGCCTTAACTCCTCTTGAGTGAAGTCACTCCATAGGCGCTCAGAACTAGGAAGTGTGTCTCTTCCAAAAATCACTCGAACGAACGTACGCAACTCCTTAGAGAACCCACTGAATGTTGTGCACAACAGCTCACTATCTAATAGTTTCTCTCCGACAACTGCAAGTTCATCTCTGACACCCTGAATCCTGGTGAGATAGGATGTAACATTCTCACACTTCTACATTTTGACTGTCCTCAGCTTCTCCTCGAGAATAATTTTTCGATTCTCAGATGAATCTTAGTACAATTTCATGACGGCATCCCACATGTCCTTTGTTGTAGTCTTCTCTGCAATATGTGGGATGATATGATCCCAAACTCCATCTAAGACTGTCCTCTTGGCTTTGGCTATATCCTTCTTGTCTTCATGTAACTAAATACGATATGTCGATTCAACTACAATTGTTGTAACAAGCTCCTTCAGACCCTGCTCATCCAATAGGAATTGCATCTTGGCCTTCCAAATGATATGTCCCAGTTGGGAAGGTCCGCTCTGCCCAAGATACTTTGGACAAAAGTTTCCCAATCCTCTGTGATCGCATTGAGTGCAGTCCTCACCATCACATCATCCTCCACTTTCAATCCCATGGCAGTCAACTGATCCCTGATCGCCTATAATCTGAAAAGTAAGGGCTCGATTTCTTCTCCCTTGGCCATCATGAATAACCTCATCTAATTCTCCAGAAGCATTCTCCTCTGGATGGATCTTCGATCATAGAAGGCAGTTAGGGCTTTCCACATCTCATTAGTTGTCTTCTTTTTGACTATATGTGGTACAACATGATCCTTAACCCTGTCCATTATGAAGTGCTTGGCATGTGCCGCTACTTCTTCATGCTTCCTCAGGAGATCTGCATCGGTCGGCGTGGCCAGGACTTTCTTTGCATGTTACCTCAGACCGTAGGCCTCCATGACTACCAGGATTCTGGCCTTCCAGACCTCAAAGTTGGAGAGGCCATCCAACCTATCCTGATCACATAATCCGTGAGGTGCCATCTGCTTAGCAAATTTTTCGGAACTAATCCTTCTCTCTATACTAGAGACTCGGATCTAGGGTCCTTGGCAAGAAAGGCACCCTCTGCTCCCTCTGACAATTGACTTCCTCTCTTGGAAGTCTGCCAAATCACAACAAATCAGCTCTCTTTGATCCTCTGATCAAACTATAGATTTCTTTGGCTGGAAATCCTCTGAGAAGTTGTTCTCCTCCCGCTCTTTGTCAACTAGTGCTCAGGATAATGTCTGTACCTTCAGAAATTTAACCCCACCAGCAACTACTGAAGCTCTGCAACACTGCTTCCGGCACTGTGAATATGCTTCCCTCTGCTGCTACGCTGTCCTCTCTGCTCCGCCTGTCTGCGACTGTTGCTACTTTCTTTGTTGCTTTCTGCAGCAGGGATTCTTCAGTCTTCTTGCTGATGATTCAGCTAGATCTACAACCTGGCTCTGATACCATGTGAAAATTTCTGAATATTACTTATGTAGAAACCCTACTGTTAAATCTAGTTATACTTCTCCTACTTAATCAAGTTATTAATCTGAAATTTCAACATTAACATCGAAGTAAACACATTAACAGTTCTTCCCAGATACCGATCTAAAACTGAATACATGCACATAGACAAAGTGACACACAAGATTTTCTGGACAACTGTCCAAGGAAAAACCCAATGCAGGAAAACCGATCTTCTGGCTGCTGGAGAGTTTATATCATTAAGTAGATTCTAAGTACAACAAATCTGGGCACCTCACTGGTTAACCCAACAGAGAAATATAAGATCTGCAGCAATACCTCAGTTCCAGAGATGAAAAATTGCACTGATTCACACCCTCAAATGGGATTTACAGAACTCAGCCCCTTTTTGCCTTCAGAAAACATAGCGCTACTCTGGAACCCTCTGTGTTAGCTCTGCTAGCCTGTTGGTGCTCCTGCGCTGCTCAGGAGAGGGTTGTGTAACCCCAAACTGGGTGACACAATCCCTACGCTGCCTCTGTTTGGCCTACGTAAGCCCTGATGGCCTCCTGCGTAGCACCTAAAGCCTTTGTGCTGCACAACTGCTGCGTGACTGCTGCGTAGCTGCTGCGTGACTGCTGCGTAGCTGCTGCGTGACTGCTGCGTAGCTGCTGAACCCTTTGAGCTGCACTTATTGTTGCTTCTCTGCCTCTTGCTGACTCTTGGCTCTGGGATCAGATCATCCCCTTAGCCAATACTACCCCTCGCTGCTGCTAAAACACTTATGAAATTCTTAGCAAACCACACCCTAGAATCTCAGCTTAGTCTCAGTGGTCTGCCACTGTGTGTGTTCTCCAACTGACCCCAAGCATTTCCTTTATACTTTTCTCGTTGGGAAACCAACAACCGTGATCTAATCTTGATTCGACGACTAAGATTAAAAGAAAGCTTGATCCGTGTGATTTAAGTCATTTCCATCACATGTTTAAATTAATTACCTTTAATATTTTAATTTTCCTAGGTTAGACTTAGGGTCATTAATTAACAATATTAATTAATTAATTTTCTCTCAAACCGGATGGAATTTCTCAAATCCCTTTATGAGTCTTGGAGATCTCATGTACTCTAGTCCCTCCACAAAGTTTGGGAGCTAGAGCACATCCGAAGCTACCCCAACACTCCATAAATCTCAACATGTTCCTCATGCTACTTTACTACTTTGGGCTCCCATAGCAAAGGTATTGATCCATGTGAAGAATACATGGCGACTAGATTTGATCTATTGATCGAGCCCTCCATGGCTAGATCTAGACCTCTTATTGCTTTTCCCACAGACCCTGTCCAATCTGGCATACTAGAACATCATACTCCTCAATCTAAGGATAATGTTGCAAACATAGTGAACTCATCTTCCAACCTAGCGAACAAATCATTAATCTTAGTCGTAGTTGTTGTTTGCTTCCCCTTCTTGTCCTTCTTCCTCTTTGGTCACTCGGTGACGTAGGGACCAAACTCACCACAACTGAAGCACTTGACCTTCGACAAGTCCTTCTTCTTCTCTCCTTTAGAGTCTTGTCCTTGTCTGGGACCCTTCTTTGCTTTTTCTTTTCCTGCAAGAGCTACGTTCTCCTCCTCCTCCTCTACCTTCAGTCCCTTACCATTGCTGCTAGTGGTACCATCTACAAGACCGAGCCTTAACTCCTCTTGAGTGAAGTCACTCCATAGGCGCTCAGAACTAGGAAGTGTGTCTCTTCCAAAAATCACTCGAACGAACGTACGCAACTCCTTAGAGAACCCACTGAATGTTGTGCACAACAGCTCACTATCTAATAGTTTCTCTCCGACAACTGCAAGTTCATCTCTGACACCCTGAATCCTGGTGAGATAGGATGTAACATTCTCACACTTCTACATTTTGACTGTCCTCAGCTTCTCCTCGAGAATAATTTTTCGATTCTCAGATGAATCTTAGTACAATTTCATGACGGCATCCCACATGTCCTTTGTTGTAGTCTTCTCTGCAATATGTGGGATGATATGATCCCAAACTCCATCTAAGACTGTCCTCTTGGCTTTGGCTATATCCTTCTTGTCTTCATGTAACTAAATACGATATGTCGATTCAACTACAATTGTTGTAACAAGCTCCTTCAGACCCTGCTCATCCAATAGGAATTGCATCTTGGCCTTCCAAATGATAAAGTTGGACGCTCCATCCAATATGTTCTGATCTATGAGTCCTGTTACAGCCATCTCTATGAAACTCAAAATCTGGACAAATAATCTAGGAAATCTCCATCTCCTTCCTGCAATCTAACTCAGCCTCCCTTCTGCACTTGCACTCCCATCTGGAATGCACAGATCTACTACTGTATAATTCGCACTTGTCACTAGTGTCCTTCCCAGAATTCACATTGGCTACTTCACTCCTTGATAACTTGCTCTACCTCCAAATGTCCTCCAGCACTGGCACATGCATAGCTGACCCTAAAATATCACTGGTTGGACTGGCAAATCTCTTTGCCTGCTACGACCTTTTCTGCTGGAAATTACGGCCTCCTTTTCTGCTAATGGAAAATTGGAAACCTTGTGAGAATTTTACTAGAAAATCCCTCTATGTGCTTTCACATGCATAGTTGGCCCTAAAATATCACTGGTTGGACTGGCAAATCTCTTTGCCTACTACGACCTTTTCTGCTGGAAATTACGGCCTCCTTTTCTGCTAATGGAAAATTGGAAACCTTGTGAGAATTTTACTAGAAAATCCCTCTATGTGCTTTCCTCTTCCTTTCCCTGTGCTGATTTGCTGCTGCAAATCTTTACGCTATATCTGCTCTGAGAATCAACTGATCCACTCACCAGAAACCCTTTCCGGCAATCATATTGCCTGCTGCTACAACGCCTTAGGCAAATGAAACTTTCACTCCAACCTGGACTGGAAATCGAATTTTTGCCTCCCTGCAATTAGCACTGCCTAGCTAGCCTATGCAGATCTAGAATTTGTGCTTCAGAACTCCCTCTGAATTTGCACAAATCTCAATTCCTTTCACCTAGAGCCTCTTGATCTAAATCTTATGTTGCTCTAATACCATGTGAAAATTACTTGAATGCGACTAACTAGAATTTAATCTCCTAACCGTTATTAGTTTATTTGTCTTTTGAATTATTATTCGCAAATAACGATTAAATCATTGATGCATTCTTCACAATAAAAAGCTGCAGAAATATAAAATACGGAACTGAGAAATAGCATCGCACACACACAAAATTGACACCATTATTTTTAGAAAAGTGTCCCTAGAAAAACCCCAAAGGGAAAACCAGTGCAACAAATGAGGGTTTTATTATTACGTAGTTATTTGAGAGAAATATTACAATTGGTCGCCAACTGGAAAACCTCCGGAAATCTATTGGAAAAATATCTGGAAGACAATCTTGTCTCCCTTTGCAACTGATCTGACCCTCTCCTGGCAACTCGCACTCTCCTAGGTTATTCCCACTTCCTCTAGGAAATGTGCATTGTTGCTCAAGATAAATTTGTAAAGCCCCGAAACTGCCTTCAAGTGAGCCATCCTGCCTCCCTCTGCCTCTAGAACCAAATAGCTCTTCCTTCAGGACCTTGATCTAGCCACTGGTGACTAAAACATGGCTTCCTATAGCAACTCACACTACCGTATTCGGCCTCCTCTTTCCTGTCACCTGGACACTAGAAACACTGAGGAAATCTTCCTTTGGAATCTGTGCTCCCAAATCTTTGTTGCAACCCTTGCTTTGATTCTTTCCCTAGCTTCAACTGTGCCCTTGCTAGATACCTACAACTGGGTAGTCGAACTGCTCAACTATTAATTGTTTCTATCCCCAAGCTCTTCGACTTGTTCTTATAATCTCTCGTTGGAGTCTCAATGGCCACTATTAGCTCTCAACCGATGGCTAAGATCAATTTGACTTCATCAATAGAAGCCTCTAGAGAAAAGTTGATCTAACTTAATTTACCACTTTTCCTAAGTTAAACTTCGGGAATATTTTAATTATGGCACATTAATATAATTAAGGTGTTTTTGAGTCTTATCTCGCGAAACCTTTTCTGGGTTTTGAAGATCTCGTGTTCCTTAGCATCTCAGACACCATAAAGACTAGAACACATGTCCGCTACTACACAGCCTTGCATGTTTGACAAAACATGGTATTTCACACAAAACGATTACGCCAAGCAACTGCTCACACAACTAGAGTTCGTAACACCAGTTTTTTTACATGGTTAAAACCTCTAAGAGGGAAACAAATCCATTACTCCAACCAACACGACCACTTGAGACAACATATTAATGCAAAAGAAAGATATTTTATTAGAGAGTTTCTTGCAATCTATCTTTAGCAAATGAACCTCCATTCTCTTTAAATATAGATCATGTACCAATCAAGTGCTAGGCCATGATCAATATAGTCATTAGTTTTGAGGAGAAAATGAGCCAACAAATCACATCATGTCTAGAAGATACCATGACCATCGATTTACATAACTACAAATTCACTCTAATGCATACTAAGGAAACACAGTTTTACCTAAAGCCACATTAGACCAAGTTGATCTAAACTAACTCTTAAGTGTTTAAATATCCTGATTCCTAACATCCCCCCTTAAGAACAACTTGGGATAGGATTGAAGGATTTACAAATATGACACAATAAAAGAAGGAAGGAGACATTAAAGTCTATCCCCTTTTAATGACAACTTCCTAAACTCCTAACATAGATCAAAGTTTATGAAACCTCACTTCTATAACAGACTTTGAGAAAATGCTTGCAAGTTGATCATTTATAAAGCAAAAGCGCACCTCAAGAACGCGATCATGAATGAGCTTCACGATGAAGTGCATGTGTGTCTCAATGTGTTTATCGCACTAATGATGAATTGGCTCTTACATGAGCTTGATGGCACTCTAATTGTTACCCCACAGGGTGGTCAGGTGCTTCTACTAGAATCCAAGCTCTAAAAGGATCTATTGAAGCCATAAGGCATCCTAACTTGTATTAATCATTACTCAATATTTTTTTTATGCCCAAGAAAGAGCAACCTATTGTTTCCTACAAACCCAAGTGACATATCTCAAACCAAGACTAAAAACATAAACCATAATAGACTTTTGATCATCACAATCGCCAACACAATCTGAATCAGTGAAACCAACCAACAAAGGAGTCCTCCCTAAACTGTAATGTATCCTAAACTTAAGTGTACCCTGGATATATGAAAGTATCCTTTTTGTTTCTTTCCAATGGCTCCCATGGAGTGTTTGAATATACTGAGCAACAACACCTACAACAGATGAAATACCAAGATGGCTACTAGTCAAATATAAGAGACTACCAACTAACTCATGGTACAAAGTGGCATCTATTTCAAATGTAGGATAGGTGGCAGCAAATTTAACTACGCACTGGAAGGGAGAAGAGGGTGGTTTTTACAATCTTCCATGTGAGAGTGACAAAGAAGATCACATACATACTTAGACTAAGGAAAAAAAAGTCCTTCGTTGATTTCCAATACTTGGAGGCAAAGGAAATAATGCAAATAATGTAAGATTGTCATTTCAAATTTCTTCTCAGGGATGGATTTCAAATGGTTAAAAAGTGTAGGGTCACTACCAGTGACAATACGGTATCAACGTAAATGACAAGAATAATGAGATGGTTTCCAATGTTCTTTGTATAAACATTGGGGTCAAAAGGACATAGAAAAGCCAATGTCAAGAAGAAAGTTATCCATTTTAACAAACCAAGCTTGAGGAGATTGCTTAAAACCATATAGAGTTTTCTTAAGGTGACAAACAAGGGTAGAGTCATCTTGAACATAGCCAAGAGATTCTTCCATGTAAATTTCTTTTATGAAAGAAGGTGGATTTAGCATTCATCTAATTGATCTTCCATTTATATGAGGTGGCAAGGGCTAGAACAAA
Organism: Pinus albicaulis; assembly: GCA_034641835.2. NCBI lineage: Eukaryota > Viridiplantae > Streptophyta > Pinopsida > Pinales > Pinaceae > Pinus > Pinus albicaulis. The sequence goes on from CM076580.1 coordinate 348,008,320, forward strand.
ATAGATGCAATTCATTTTGGCTACGAGGGTGAAGGTTACATTATAGTCAATGCCTTCAACTTGAGAGAATCCCTTGGTAACTATCTGAGCCTTGTATCTTTAACACTTTCATTGAATGCATACTTAGTATCACTCACCATTAAGGAACGATATTCTTCATTTATTGCTATGTCCAAATCTAGATGGCCAAAAGGTTTTGCAAATCTTTTCAAATCATGAGTCTTTGAAACTTGATCGTCAACAAGATCACCAACTACTTCTCGTGTTAAAGGGACCCATATGGAAAGTTGTGATGTCATTATGTGTCATGCTACTACATTGACAGGGTTCTTGTTCCAACTTCTTAGATCCAAGCTTGTTTTTCTCCCACATTACATCATACACTTGTGCTCTTGTATAGTGGTATATCAATGCCTACACCCTAGACACCGCATCTCATGTGTGTTGCAAGATATTACTCAATGATTTCCTCTAGTCAATATGATTCGGTATGTTGTTTATTAGCTTTGAAATGGTGTTGATACTTACGACTTATTTGTAAGTGTGCTATGACATTAGATATGAACCTTTATCATTTATAACTACATAAAGATGTTACTTCTCTAGCTCGTCTATGCATGGGGGGCATAATTGTCCTAGGATAAGTGTGTCTTATTCTAGGCCACTAGGTACTACTAGAAATCAAGGTAGATATCATAATCATAACATATCCATAGCTAACATTTTCTACAAATTCCCCTACATTTCTTCTCATCAATATAAAAGTTACGTTCCCCACTTATGAGTAGCCTATTAAACATCACCAAAAAGGTTTGAATGAATAATTCAAAATAAAAAAAGAAAGCAAACCTAAATTAAATAAATCCAAAATAGGTTGAGAGGTAAACAACAAAGAAAAAATATTGTACTACTTTAATAAAGGACCCACCCCGTAAAGTCCTAGAGTTGAATGTCTATCTAAACAAAAAAGAACTTAAAAATGAAGAAAATAACAAAAAAATGGGAGCAAAGAAAAGGGTGCCAACTAGCAAAAATCAAAGAAAAAAATCTCCCTCTCAAAGGTTTGCAACAAAGAAAACAAAGACTCCTAGCTAAAAGAGGGCTAAATGGACCAACAATTGACTTGTACATCATTTCATGACTTTGAAGGTTATTTCTTAGAATTTCCCTAATCCCCTTCCACAAATTACATCACCTTTCCCTATTTTTATCCAATAAACTTAGGAAATACCTTATGTCCTAGCCAAAGTAAAAGGGATAAGGTTGTAGCAGCATTGTTTACTTAGGTAATTTGGTAAAATTAGCTTTGGTTATCTATGATAAATGGAATTATTTATGTTTTAATGCCTAATAACTTGTTAAAGTCTCCATTGATCATTATAGGTTGGGCACTACAAAATGGAGCTTTTGCATTGTTTCTTGGATCTGTGTACATTGCCTTGGGATCCATGACAACATGGGCATCACATCATCAGGGTGTCCACATCAGCATATTGTATCACATGGAGTATCATGACATTGTACTATGGTTATCTAGAACAATTTCAAGACATTCCCATTTTTGAGCGACTTGGAGGAATATTCCCACGTGTGGGTGGTTAGAGGTGGTTAGAACACACTTTTTATAGCAGTCGGCTTCAGGGACAGTTATTTTTTGACAGAAAGACCAAAATTCCATCAAATCAACACCATTGGATGCAAATTTACTTTGGGATTTCCAAAATGGGGTCATAATAGAAAATCAGGTAAAATTTGAACAAATTATGATGCTATAAAAATCGCCACTTGGAAATTATTGCGCATTTTGACCACTTGACGTCCACACGTGGAATTTGCTCACTTTTAGGAGGGCACTCCTTTGACTAAGAGTTTGTTGTAACAAACTTTGAAATTTCGCCTAGTTTGAGGCACATATTGAGATTATGGTTTCACTTAGCACATGGTATGAGCTCACGGTTTCACATGAACACATTGTATTGGTTGATGGTTTTGAGACATCTCTTCTCTTACAATAGTGATTGCACTAACTCATTTTTATTTGTTGGAGAATAAGAAGAAACTTGCTTATCAATTTTCCCTATAGTATTTCTCTTTCTGTATGTAAATGTTTCAACTTTCCTAAAGAAGATCAAGTGGCTTTGGTGTCTTAAAGAAATAAAAGTTGTGGCAAATAGGTGGAGATGCCCAAAGGGTGTGATCTTTTGTATCTTTCCATATTTTTTAGATTTCCTTAGATAAATTTATGGTTGTATTTGAAAGGAATATCACTTTAGATTTTCTCTCAATACTTCATGATTATTTAAACAAGCATTTTGCTTGACTTTGGCTTTTTACTGCATCTAGATTTAACCCTCTTTAGGAGTTGGTAATCTCTTTAATCTCAGATTGATGTTTTCCTCTCAACTCCATGTGTACGAAAACTTCTTCACATCAACAAGTAAGCATCCACAAGGGACAAAGGACTCTATGGCCCAATGGTTAGCCAAACTTCAGCACTCCTCTTAAATCAATCTTATTATTTTCCTTTCAGCAAATTATTTTGAGCAAGTTTAGATTTTCCCAAGTTTAATTTTTCAAGTGAACTTGCTCTGCTTAAGTTGAGTTTAAATTTTTCATCTTCCTTTTTTAACTTAGGCTAAATAAATCGATTTAGGGTTTATAATTTTCTAAATATTGAAGATCAATTTTAGTTGGAGTACTTTAGATTAATTTACCTGTTTTAATTTATATACGTATTTTATAACACTTATCCTTTAATTTTTATGTATTTTAAAGCACTATATCCTTTAAACTAACTCAAATTTGCTTTAAAGGGTATAAAATTTGATGCAAACTTGAGCCTCTGATGATATCAGAACGATCTATTTCAGTTTGGTTTTCAACTTGAATTATCATGGAAGCATTCTAACTTTACTAGTACTTGAATGTGAATTAATGTTTAGGATATGGAAAGACTTGCACATTTATAGAATTGTTGCACCGATATAACACATTGGTCAAAGTTTTAGTTTACTAAATTTTGTAGTGCAAAGCCTGACTATTTTCTAGCTCCATTGATACAATCCATTTTTGGGTAATTTCACATATGGTTTTATAAACACTCAGATTTGCAAATAATACACAGATACAAACTTAAGAGGTAAGCCTGCAATGTTACAGATCTATTAATACATGCATTTCAAAAGAACTAATTAAATACATTCTTGGGTAACATATGGTTTGATTAACACTCAGATTTGCAAATAATCCACGTATATAAACTTAGAGGTAAGCCTGGAATGTTACAGATCTATTAACACATGCATTTCATAAGGACTAATTAAATACATTCCTTGCTTCCATGTGCGTATTTCAAGTGAAATACCTTACAGTTAGCATACCTTTTTCTGGTGTTATTTAAGTATTTAGCAAGATCTGGATGGGTTACATTTCAAATGGATTCCTAGCATAAACAAATCTGAACGTTTTTTTTTTTTTTTTTTTTTTTTCCTGACCAATGAATCACTAAAAGAAGTCGGAAATTAATGTATGGATAATTTAAAACACAAATGTCGTATTTATTGTTCCGTGCAACAAGTTATTAAGAGTGTATGATTAATTAAATCTCATCTGCCTATGGCTTTAGAACAAATTTAATTTTTCATCCTGATTCCGGTTTCTTATTAGCATATAAAATATCTGGTGGTCAATGGTTCCATGTCACATATTTCCTAATAATTTGATTCCATGGTTCTCTCTATTTCTTTATGAATGCTCACACTAATCACATGTTGAAGATGCATTGTGAATTGACTTATAAAAGTATCGCGCAATCACTTGCTTATTTTTGTGCACCTAATGAAATACACCTCAGTGGCATTTGATAAACATTTAATGTCATGTCAAAATCACTGCTCAGATTACATTGTACATGTTCACGTTTGAATCAGCACTTTAATCATTGGGGTATCAAACATCCCCAAGCTATCATCAACCTACCAATGGAATTTTGGGACTTTGGAAGTTTCTTGATCATTCTAAGCGAGTTAGTCAAATAGAAACTAATCCCAGGTGTCTTTCCCCCCTATACTCACGATAAGCCTAGGACTAGTTAAGGGAATCCACACAGGGTTCGATGTTTTTGAAGCTTGTTGCCACAAAATCTAGCAGGCTTTGGAGAGGGAAACACTACAAGGCATAAACTAGACCATAAACTAGACCAAGAGACAACAATGGGGTAGTGCCCCACTGTCACCATAGCCAAAACCCCCTATTGCTCTTCACGGATTTTCACTAATGGGAGGAGTCCCAGTATGTGATAAAGGTCACCTGTGTATGATATTCTAGGTATAGAGTGCTAGGCGACTTGGCTAGACCTTCTACAAGAAAGACATAACAAAGGGTCAAGGTTCCAATAGGAGGCAATTTGCTTTCTATGTAGAGGCCTAGAGACACAAGCACAAGACCTAGGGTTTGAGAATTTTGTTGAGTGTTAGAGTATCCAAAGGTCAAGGCTAAAAGAAAAGGTTTCCAACAATGTAAATTAGCAAGGTCAAGCCTCATGAAACCTTCAAGAAGCCCCCAAGCTGAAGGAAAATAAAACTAGGGTTTCCCTCTTAGGGAAAACAACTAGGGAAAGAGAATTTATGGATGAAATTGAACTGGATGCCCACCAAACAGATAGATTTTGTGGCAAATACTATCCTCTTGATGTTTAGGTTATCCAATCCCCAAAACTCACCTTGCCTAGGGATTGCACCAAGCCCTAGTTTACTACCTTAGCCTTAAAGGGGTCAAAATTCAAAGGAAAGAGAAAATGGATAGGAAAGGTAAATAATCACCAACCAATTGGACTAGTCCCTTATTCCTTGTGGAGTATGGAGTCAATGGTGTTTCAATCAGCCAAATAGCTTCTAAGGAGGCTGAAATTTTGTAGCCCTAGCTACCAAAATTCCAACAATTACCTATCCAATGGAAGAAGGATTTTTCATGGGAGAGCTACCAAGATTTCACCACTAAGGACATTCATTCACATGCTATGTATGAGTAATGCATGCAATAGATCATCTAGATTTCGCATTCAATATATAGTCTACAAATTAGGGCACAAGCACAATTACTAGAATCAAAAGATTCCATACATTAGACATGCAAGAAATAGATATTCAAAATCTAAGTCCATTTACAAGATAACATGCAAAGAATCCATTCCATTCATCCAAAGAATAGCTCTAAAGTGCAGTGATTAGCTCCAAAAATCAAAATACATCAAAGATCCAAATATCTCCACAAGTTCAAGAGGTTGAAAATACTCAAGTAGGACGAAATAATCCAAGAGTGATGATGATGATAAGTCACAATGAAGCCTCCTCTATTTAAATGAGAAGGTTGAGTAGCTATTTTAGCCTAAAATCCCCAACAAATCATAAAATAATGTGCCTCTACAAGCTAGGTCACAAGCCGACCTAGTAGCTAATGTGAAAACATAAAAATCCTCCACACATGTGAGCCGAAATAGAATAAAGTGTTGACGTCATGCAAGCTTAGGCCCTTCTAGGGCTAGTGTTGAGGGCAAATGGTGCCAAAACAAGTGTAGAAGCCCTCTAAAATCACTATCTAGGGTTGGCCCCTAGATCCCTATCAAAATTATTCTATGGACCCCAATTTTGGGGTTGGGGTATAGAAATGGGTCTCATGTGTCTCCTAGTGGTATGAATGCCTAATTTTGCTCCAACGTTGAGGGCACTAAAGATGGTGCTAGCCCTCGCATGTCTCAAGGTATGAGACAAACCTCATCTGGGTTTTCTATGAAAATTCTATTGCAATTAATCTGGTAATTATTCTCATATCTTTTAGAATATTTGTCCTAGCAAGTTAATTTACTGCAAATACCAAATAAAAACACAATTGCAAATTTCACCAAATGATAAACTACGAGAACAGAGAAAACATCACACATAAAATCGACACCAATATTTTTGGACAAATTGCCCCTGGAAAAACCCCATGATGGGGAAAACTAGTTCAACATATGAGGGTTTATATTATTAATTCTTTAGCAAATTAAGAATGTACATAAATTGCTTGCCTTTCACTAGGAAAGCTCTGGCAAATTTTCTCTTCACTATAGCTAAATAAATCAAACCTCTGCAAATCAAATCGACCTTTACTGAGCAACTCGCACTACTTATGTGAAATTGCACTGCCCACTAGAAATGCGCACTACCCTGTCTAGAAATTCACTCTGCCTCCGGAAAATTGATCCTGCAAGTTTATATGCCTCCAACAATTTGTTCAGCCTCTTCGCACTGCCTCTAGTAAATCACTTTGGCAACTAGCAACACAAATTGATCCTCCGAAAAATCGTACTAGTAAACTAACAACTTGCACTGGTAAATTCGGCCTCATTTTTATAGAATAATTCGGCCTCCTCCTATCTCTTAGAAAATTGGAATCACTGTGAAGAATTTCTTCCAGCAAATCTCTTCTCAATTTCTCCTGTTGTTGGTGTCTTCCACATTATCACTACACATCCCTTGCTCACTCAAATTGTGTCTCCCAAGATCCCCATCGATTTTCTCTTATAATCTCTCGTTCACGAATCAACGGCCACAGTGTAATCACAATCGGTGGCTAAGATCATCTTGACCCCATCAAGTCACTTTTTCTGGAAGCCACTAGAAAGAATCGACTTGTCTCAATTAATAATCATTAATTAGTCCATTTCCCTAAGTTAGACTTATGAAAATAATTAAAACCGGTTGATAAATCTAATTAAGATATTTTCCCTTGATAAAATAAAATGGGCTTGGAGATAATTAATCCAATTGTGTTCCTAGCCACATTGATGCCACTTGAGACCAAAATGCTTATCTGAGCTACACAAACTAACACCCTGGATTAACTGTCTGACCCTATAGTACTATTAAGTCGGTTGGAGGCATGTTAGTCCAAGGGCATCATCCCATGAACGATATAGGGCAAAGAACAGGAGCTTTGTAGGTGTTAGGAGCCCATGGATACAAATGATGCTCTACAACTATCTGAATTTCGATGGTTCTCAACGCATCGCCTATGGGTGTCAATATGCTCCCACTGTGGACTTGGGCCCCAATTAAGTTTAGATTCCATTATGAAACCACCTAACAATCGCACACAATACCCAGTGTTGCAACTTCACCATCAGGTACATATAATCATTTTTGCATTTAAGTGGACCAAGCTTGAAAGTAATGGGAAAATTGACATTTCTTATAAGGCTTCCCTTCCAAATTTGGGGCTTTAATCTCGTAATGGTGTTACCTCCCTAGTTAGAAGTGGCTAATGGACAACCATATTAGGTGTTTCCAACCCCTACGAGGAAAGACATATCCTTGGTCCACCCTTCACATCAATAGGTGCCATGTGAGTAATGATGGATCAAAGGGGAGAGGACTTCATGGCCAAGTGCCATGGTCAAAGGGACCAGTGTGAAGGAAGCTCCACATCCTGGTGTATAGATGTGAGTAAAGAGCAATCATGGATGCATGAATTACCTCGACCTTTGTTTTTCCACCCCTCTAACTACCTTTTATTTTTTCTTGATTTTTCTTTGTATTATTGCTCGAAGCTCTAAGGCATGAGAGCATGCTTTGTATAGTAGTTATTACCCCATAGTGGTGGGGTAGTTCATCACCCACTAGGGGTTGGGGCATGCAAGGGTTCCATTTCCATGTTGTGGTAGGGCAACATTGGCCCAGGAACTTGGTGATGGCCATAATATGAAGGTAGAGCTCATGCTTGCCTTTTGCCCACATGCTAATTTGTAGGTCTCAACCATCTTTTGCATTTTTATAATTTTCTTTCTTTGTTTTTCTTATGGCCATTATATGCTCTTTACTTTTCTTTTAGTTGCATCAACCTCCTTGGGCAAATTTCCAGGCCCAACCTAGCTATGAGGATATATGTGTACCAAACCCTAGTGAACCATTGGTTAGTTGAACCTAAAGAATGGAGGTGGAGTATAGGGCTGATGATGTGAGATGGAAAGTGGTAAGTATGGAAAGCAAGAGATGGGGCTACGTTATCTCTAGGGTTTCTCAAGTAGTTCCCTTCCTAAAGCCATGGGCCATTAGGGGAGGTCCCACTAGACTAGGGTTGAAAATTAACCCCCATTTAAGTTTAGGGGACAAGACTATGGTCAAAGCACTTCCTTCTTCCAAGTTACCCCATAATCCATGTCAAATGCGCAAATACAAACAAGCATAAGCACCCGAATGCAATGAATAAAGTACCTTTTGGATCGGATGCCCACCTTCCAACATGTGCTCTTGGAAAATGGGCGAGGAACATATGACTGATGTGGTTGGCGGAGATATGAATGACACATCACATCGACTACTCGATGGCTATCAAGGACTATTGGCTACCAACTAGAAGAGATGAATAAGAGAAAAGTTTCTCCTAGGGTCACCTACTTTTGGTGAGTAACAAAGACTAAGGAGTGAAATGAGCCAATAAGTGGCATGTATTGACCACTTGATAGTGGACATAGGCATTCCTCCTTAAATGAGGTTATGGATTTTTCTCTAAGGAGTGTTTGAGAGATAATAGGACTCAACTAGAGGAAGGTGAGCAGGTGGAGGTGGATTTTCATTCTCATTGTCATCTTATGAAAAAGAAAATAAAATAGGACTTGAAGATGGCATAAACACCAAATATGTATCGTAATCCAAAGATGGCACAAACACTGAATTTGGCTCACAAGTTAAGAGATTTTCATCAAACTAAACAACATTTCTAATAATTATTTCATTTGAATGAGGTTGAAGAAATTTATAACCTTTTACCAATGTGGAAAAAGTTGAAGTCGGGATTAAATCGGCAAGGGTCCAAAAGTTGAAAAACTCGATAAAATCGGGATTTTTTTGAAAAAGTCGGCAAAACTAAAAAAATACAAAAATATTCATTTTTGGAAAAAATCCTGATTTTTTCAAAAAAATTAAAAAATTATTAAAAAAACTACCTCACTCACGATTTTTTCGAAAAAGGCGGCAAAAAGTCGGGACTTCGAGGATAAAATCGCGACTTTTTCAGCGATGAAAAAGTCGGCAAAAAGTCGGCCGATAAAGTCGGCTCCAGGAAAAATTCGAGATTTTTTCACAAAGTCGGGACTTTTTGCCGACTTTTTCCACACTGCCTTTTACATCTTCAAAACATGCAACGAAAAGGCACTACTTAATTTTAGGTTGTAATGCTTTCCTCTTTTCATCAAGAAAGTGAGCACATGCTTCACTACCAAACACATGGAAGTAGCTTAATTTTAGCCAATGCTTCTTCCAATGTTATATTTTTCAATGTTCCACCAAATTTCTAGGATGAGGGAGTGCAAAGGCAAGGAGAGACGCATGGGGGACATGTGAGAGCACCTCAAATTTTAAGGAAATTCAAGGGGAACAAGGGGACATTGAGACCCCTAACATATGAGTCCCCATCTCTAAAATTATAAAGATAATAATGATGATGATGATAAAATCCCAACAATAACAATTTATCCTTGCAAATTCATCATTGAGCAATATTGTGGAAATGTTATAACGCTGCCAATCCTAAAATCTTGAAAACCCTCAAGTCTATTGATTTCTAAATGGGTTATGAAATTCTAATTTCTACATATAAAGTCCGATGAGGTTGGAACCGCTCTCAAACATCCTAAAACAATTAATGGTAATGTTAAAAATTTAAGTGAAAGGATAGAAAGTGCGGAGGCACCTATGCATCCCCCCCTCCTTCTGGGAGGGCACTTAGGCGACCCTCGTTTGGCTGGGGGGCCACTCAGTCGCCACTATTTTGGGGAAATGCATCACCCACACTAGGGAAACGTTTCCCCATGTGTTTCCCTCAACTTCACCCAAAGGGGGGAGCTGAAAAATGTTCCCCATGGGAAACATGGGGGGGGCACACCCCCCACCCTAGGGGAATACATCCCCATCGAACATTGATATTTTCTAAAGCCTTTGTGGAGTGTGATTTACTAAAGTTTGTGGACACCTAGTCACATGGCTATGGCACCTTGCCCTAAAGTCCTTCCCAGTCCACATCCATCATTATTACACACACCTATAGGTTTATAGGATAACATGGGGCATGCCACTCCCCTTGGGGGATGGAAGCACCTAATAGAGTTGTTCATCTAATCATCCCTAATATAAGAGAGGTAACTTGTTTCAATTTCCTAATCTAGTTAGACATTTGAAGGTCAATTTTGTCTGAAGTATTATTGAACCCCTAACATTAGGTATAGTCCTTTATGAAGCATTTATGGTTATTGTCCCTAATGATTAATCATTTCACTTGATCTTAAGAGGATTTTATCAGGTGGTGTTATCATAGCAGTACAGGCCTCTTGAGAGATGATTCTCATCCCATTCAACAACACTCTAGAGGTCATTTTATCTAATCCAAATAACAATTATGACTTTTTGATGCAGTGATGCCCCCCCATAGAACAGCATTGGGTCATATCATTGGATCCTTTGTGCCCACATTTGGAGGGCCTTTAAAAGCTAGCATGTCATCATGGAACCTTTCACTGTCATCACTTTGGAACACTTGTACCTTTAAGGTCCACTTGACCACTTGGTGAAATTGGGGTGCTTCATTCATTCATAGTGGTAGAATTCAAAGTTTGAAGTGCCTTTGGAGGCTAGATGCCATTCTTGGAAGCCCTTTTCGAAAAGATAGGTTATCTTTCAAGGCTCATGCCCCTTAGATTTTATACATGTGGCATGAATGCCCCTCATTTTATGTAATTTAGATTAATTAATTGCCTTTTGTGCATCCATAGGAAAGAATAGGGGATTTTAGCTTAAAATTTAATATTTAATTGTAAAGGAAGTTAAGCACCTTCTCTACAAATAGAAGCGCACTTCCTCTCATTTTTTCATGGTTGGGTTAAGGAAGAAATCCCTTAGCAAGTTTGAAATTTCTAAAATTTTCTCTTATTTCTTAATTTTGGCTATGGTTGTAGAAGTTGAATGACTACTTGAGAAGTTTTTGTTGATGTGGATAGTTTTCTCTTCCTGATGTATACCAGTAGATCTTGAATTGATGAATGGTAATCTAAGTAAGTGTTATTTCTTCATCTTGTTTATGTTTATGGATGATAGTTATCAAATATTCACCAAAGTGTCATTACTATTTTTATCTCATTATCCCTCTTGAACAAACACTCCATAGAGCTCTTTTGAGAGAACTTCAATGGAGCACACTCCCTTATCCCACCTTTCAAGATTGTAGGATGCCTAAGTCAAACCTCTAAGGGACATCAGTGGGTATCCCTTAGTCTTTGGACCTAAATCCACTCCATGGCAAGCTATGGCACCAATATTCTATCTTCCATCACCTTTTTCCTATCAAAATCCTTTAAACCATTTTGTTAGGGTTCACTATCTAAAATCACCTTGTAATTCCTTGATTGTGTGTGTTTGTGGTTCTTCCCTTTGAACTCAAATCTAGGAATTTCCCTTGAAAACCAAGCAATCCTATTAATCGTAATTTTTCAATCCTTTGATTGGTGGTAAGGTAATTAAAGTAGAAGCCTTAGGGGACTCTTGATCGAGTTTGACAATATCAAATATTGGTGATATTATCAAGATTAGTGTAACTCTGAAGGTAACCAAAGAGCCACATGAAAAGTGGAGTTGGCCCACGTGACTATGTATGCATAGTGAGGTTGCTAAGTTATTAATTTAAAAATAAATAAATAAATAAAAACCCTCCTCCTCTAACTTTTCCTAAAACTTTTACAAATAAATTACACATGAAGTGATCCACTTTTATAGAATAAGTAAGAACCAATTTCAAAATGAAATTATTTTATAAATTAAAATTGCATGAAAAAGACAATTTAAAAAAAGAATAATAAAATTACTTTATAGTGATTCATTTTTATAATTTAAGAGAAATGCATTTTACAATAAACTTATAAAGTGATGAGATAACTCGAGGTTGCATTAACCTTTTCAAAAAGTAACTTTAAAAAAGAGAAACATGAACTCTTCATATTTAATAAAGTAACTTTCAACCAAGTGAGTTAATATTAAATATAAGTGTTATGAAGGAAGATAGGGGCCCTTTTTCTTTTCCTTATTTTATTATTTTCCTTGAAGTGCATGCTTACCTCAAAACCCCTTGTTTTTTCCTACAAAAATCTTCTACATACGCACACAAAAACAACCAAAATTTTTGGAAAAATATTTTCGAAAATTTTACAATCATGGGGTTATATATCAGTTAGCTTTCCTAACAAATGCAAGTTTTCTCTTTGTTTCTAAATTGTTGAGCTCCCATAAAGCACAGATCAAACAGTATATGCAGAAGAGAACACACTTCCTGCTATGTTTCTGATTTGCTAAGATTGCACAGAGTAAATGAGAGCATATGCACACCAGAAAGAGTAGCAAAATGGAAATAAAAATTGCAAAACCAAAATATTAACTAAAATAAGGACATAATCGAATTCTATCTCTCGATCTACGAAAAATGGTTATATATTGAACAAACAAAAAGAGTGAAATAAAAAGTATTTCCGACTAAAAGTAGCACTCCAAACACAAAGGAACAATCCACTTAGCCCATAAATGCACAAAAATAGTAAAACCCAAAAATATTTTGATGCATTTGAAGACATAGGTTCAAGGGTTCGATCAACAATGGGAGCGATTGTTTAAATGGGCTCTAATACCATGTTCGACAAAACAAGGTATTTCCACATAGGATGAACACCTTAATTAACCGCTCACATACCTAGATCAAAGATCATAACACTAGTGCTTTTACGTGGTTAAAACCCTTTAAGAGGGAAATAGTCCATAGCCCCGATCAACACGACCACTTTAAGTAATATAATAAAGCAAAAGATAAAAACCTTAAAATTGATACTCAACAAATGACCCTCCATACTCTATTAATAGAGACCATGGCCCAATTGTGTATTAAGCCACAGATCAATATAGCCTTTAGTATAAAGGAGAATATGACCCTCCATACTCTATCAATAGAGACCATGGCCCAATTAGGTATTAAGCCACAGATCAATATAGCCTTTAGTATCAAGGAGAATATGAGTCATTGGATCACGTTATGTCTAAAACATATTGTGACCATTGGACTACATAATTACAAACGCATATTAATGCATACTATAGAAACACACGATTACCTAAAGATATATTAAACCAATCTGATCTTAACTAACTCTTAAGTGTCTAAATATTCTCACAAAGATTGCAAAAAACAAAATTGAATCACAAGGTTCAGGTGAGGCCAAATCATTAGTTTGTTTTCCTCCTACAAAATCTACAGTTTTAGTATATTTGAAGGTGACTTTTGCGAAAAACAAAATTGAATCACAAGGTTCAGGTGAGGCCAAATCATTAGTTTATTTTCCTCCTACTCCATGTATTTATAGCATACAACACCTAAGCCTTGGCCCTAGAAATTTCAATGCATCATCCTAGTTGGTGGAAATATGCATGAATTTCCGGCATGGACCCCGATAGCAATCGAGCCACCAAGGATATGCATTGGCCATCAAACTATAATAATGATGAGCCACATATCTATGTTGAAATGAAATGAAATGAAATTTTAACGTCCATGAGACTAAAAATAGTCTATGACACTAAGAAATCATTTATGGAACCCATGAACTCAAAACACTTTGAGCTAGCAAGTGGTTTTTTTAATAGATTAAGCTAATCTTATAATAATACAACCTTCAGGCTTCTTTCCATCCACAAATTTGTTCAAATTAGGCAAAAATTTTAAATATAAGCAAATTTAATTGAAGTTCAATGCATGATAGAATGGCGTTCCCGAGATTTTGCCCAATTTTAAATCAATCCAATTCATTAAAAACTCAATCAAAATTCCAAATAAATATGATATCTTACTCCTGTATCTAAAAATTCGATAAAGCCTCTATCTAAGCAAGTATCCGAAGTAAATAGATCAAGATTATAATAAATTAAAATCATTAAGCTTGATTGCAAAATAGCTTTGGTAATAAAACTCGTTCTCGACAATACAATAAATTAAAAATCATAATGTTTGATTGCCAAATAACATTGGGAATGAAAATCCTTGTCGAGATTATAATAAAATAAAATCATAAAGCTATATCTTCAAGTGGCTTTGGGAACGACACTCGTTGCAGGAAGTCAAGCTCGTTCGTCCTCTGCCCTCCCCCATGGGTCTCAAGCTCGTTCGTCCTCTGCTACTCTGAGGCCTAGGGGAGGGCTGCAAGGCCAGTTGTATCGGCAGGGAACAGCGAGTCTACAAGAAACTCTCCATTTAGGGTTCTCCCAGATATGAGCTACGTCCGGCTCATTCTTGTGGACCTAAACAGTAATAAATATGTCAACGTTAATATATCGATGTGATTATTTACGGCTTTGGCTCGGCCTTCACGGCCGCTACTTGTAGACTTCATGACATGTAATCTTTAATGACGAAAGGCTAAATTTGTTTGATCTCGTTTGCGGAAGTGTTTTTTTTTTTTCAAGGATGTTATCTAGCGGCTTGCTTTCTACTCGGCATATTGAAATGAAGAAAGCAGGAAATTATCTGGCTTGCTTTCTACTCAACATATTGAGATGAAGAAAGTCAGACAAATACCAAAAACACATGTTCAGGATAAATCTTTAATGGAACAAGAATAAAAGTTTAAAAGGTTGCGAGAGTGTGCCTTTTTCCTGGATTTTATCTACCGGCTTGCTTTGTACTCAGCATATTGAGAAGAAGAAAAACAGGCGATTACATTAAAAAAACACGTTCACTATAGATCTCTAATGGAACAAGAATTCAAGGTAAATCTTCTAAGGTACAAGAATTTAAGGGTCAAGGACAGAGAAGAGGAGGAGCATGCCTATGGTTTCTTCAGTGGCGGGATTTATGACTGGAAGGCGTTTTTCCCTGAGAGGGGCTCTCCATTCGCCATTTATGAAAAGCTGCCGAACGGGTACTTTGCTCGCCATGACCGTCCCTCAGGACCCGATGCAGAGTAGATCAGATCTAAAACTATGATGAAAGATTCCTCTGCTGCGCTGTGTAGATAATGGAATAGAAGAAGCAATTAAGCGCAATTCCGGAGAGGTTGAGGTCCGCTTTCTATGCTGAGTAGATATGTGTCTTGGACTCACTACGGAAAAGCGAGATGTAGATGCAATTATGCCTTTGATTGACTGCATAAACGGAATAAAATTTAATCTAATAACTTATTTTTTTTAAAGCTCGAAGCTTTAAGGTGTTAATCATGACGCTGTTTTTTTTCGAAATTAAATTTAATTTAACATTTATTTTATTTTGGTGGAGTGTAATGTGTAGAGTAAATGAGGTTTTAAAATTTGAGTTTGAATTGTTTAATTAGTTGTGTTCCACTGAACAAAGGTACAAGAGAGTAAATGGCAAACGGGCCGTCCAAACGTGCACAAGGTGTACGGGCGATTATAACTTAGCAAATTTGATACGATCGCCCTCAAACGAAACGACCCGACCCAAACGCGTTTCGTTGGACACCCTCACACAGCACGATACGGTGCATCCGACCAAACAAAGACACAAAGAAGCAAACGGCAAACGGGCTGCCCGAACGTGCACAAGGCACCCACGCGGTCACAACTTAGCAAATTTGATACGGTCGCCCTCAAACGAAATGACTCGACCCGAACGCATTTGGTCAGACACCCTCACACAGCGTGCCCAACCGAAAGAAGGCACAAAAAAGCAAACGGCAAATGAACCACCTAAACGTGCACAAGACACCCAGACGATCACAATTTAGTAAATTTGATTTGACCACTCTCAAATAATTTAAGTAGCCTAAAAATTTTTCATGCTCAATCCATATATATTCAAAAATATATTTTAAATTAGTAAAAAAAATTAGTTCGTTTATAAATTAGACTATATCTTTTATTTTGATTTTTTTTCTTGATCACAAAATACTAGAAAAATCATCTCACCCTCCACTTAACATATTTATATTATTTGTGGGAGTGAAAAAGATGTTAAAGAAATATTATTGTTGGGTTAACGTTTATTCAATATTTTTAATTAAAGTAGATATTATAGAAAGATTATTAGTGAGAGGTTAAGCTTCTCCTAATATCTTTTTTTATTCTCATTGTCATATAATATTTAATATCTCCACCTTCGTCCCTTTCAAGAAGTGGAGAAAGACATTAGTGAAAGCTTATTGGTGGGAGTATATTTAATATCTCGAACTTCGTCCCTTTCAAGAAGTGGAGAAAGACAAAGACATCAGTGAAAGCTTATTGGTGGGAATAGAGGAACATATTAGGTAAATAAGATGGTCTAAAGTGCTACACATGTTCTATAAGTTATAGAAAAATTTATGATCTGTATTTTTAACTTAGTTTACAAGTTTCCATGCGTTTGTTTAGGCCTAATTCACATGTTTTGACATGTTGATATAATTTTTAGAATGTATTTATTCCAAACATAAAGAGTGTTTCTATCAAATTTTTACTTTCCTAATAGCGGATAATTAATACAAAATTTAGACAAGCATTCAACCGTACGAGGTACTTATTTTTGTCAAGTTGACACTGGAAAAACCCCACAGTTTTTTCGGAAAAACTGGTCTTCAAAGGAGGATTTCATTGCTTGAGAAATTATCAAATAAGTACAAAAATTTCATTGTACTTATCTCCCTTTTCTGTTGTAGCATTAATTAAATTTGTGCCCATAAGCTTCAAATTTTCACAAATTTCCATGCCCAAGATTTTTGCAATTTTCTCAGCTCAATTCCTCAAAATTCGTGCCTAGAATTCTACCTCAAAAATTTTGTTGAAGGTGCCTCGAAATCTGCGTTGAAGGAGAGACAATATGCCTCGAAAAATATGTCAAAACTCAGTGAAAGCCTCCCTCGAAATTTGTGTTGCTTGTAGCAATTGTCTCGAAATTTGTGCCTCGAATTTCGAGCCAAGAAAGTGTTGGAACACTTCTCAAAATTCATTCCTGGGTGCCTCGAAAATCATGTTGTTGCCCTCTATTTCTACATTGCTAGCTACCTCAAAATTCATGTTGCTCCTTGAAATTCATGTTGTTGTATGCCCTCCTCCTAGAAATTCATGCCTCCTTGCTACAATTTCTCCTTAGCAATCTCTCCTTTTCTCCTTGAAGTTTTTTCTCCTCTCTTCTTTTCAAGCTCTCTCGAATGTGAAGTGAAGAATGAGCCTCCCTTTTCCTCTTTTGTCTCCTTGGAAAAGATTGAATCCCTAAACTTAGGATCCAATTATTGAGATTTAATCCTCAAATCTCAAGATGTGTGGTTGAGATCATTTCTCCCAAATGACCCCCCTCATACATTGGCCCCATCACTTAAAAGTCTCCTAGTACTTTTTTCAAATTGTGTGTATTTTTCTATTTTTCTCAT
Organism: Pinus albicaulis; assembly: GCA_034641835.2. NCBI lineage: Eukaryota > Viridiplantae > Streptophyta > Pinopsida > Pinales > Pinaceae > Pinus > Pinus albicaulis. The sequence continues at coordinate 348,025,739 of CM076580.1, forward strand.
AAAGTGATTTTTTAATTCACTTTAATATTAAAAAAATGCACCATGTACTTTACACATAAAGTCACTTTATAAAGTACAAGTGACTTTAATATTAGAAAAAGTACATGGGTACCTTTTCCACTCTTCACATTAATTTAACTCATAAATGTCATTGAGACAAAAGTCCATTAATGTGCTCACTAGGCTAAAAGGGATAAAAGCCTAGTAACACATCTCCTTAATATTATTTTCAACATAAGCTTCAAAAGTGAAATTGAATAAGCAATACATTAGAATAGTTTTTAATTTGCATGATAGAAAGAAAAAGACTTAGGTTTAGGCTATTCCTTGTTATGATGTATTTATACCTTTTTTCTAGTGAGAGTTGCCTTATTCTACCTAGAAAAGAAACAAAAGTGGTTGTTCTATTTAAGGGGTGGGTTAATAAGTTGATAATTAGTTGGAGAAAAAGGCCTTTCCTTCCTCCTTATTTACTAATATTTTTAGGGAGTTCTAGTTAGAGCATAAAGTGGAATGAAAATATAAAGGAGTAAGAGACGGATAGCCAAGTACAGTAGTAAGATGAAACCATTAGTTTTCCCTAATATCTCCCTCCACCCCCACTAACAAGCTTTCTCTAACATGGGGAGAGATATTAGAGAAAGATTAAGAGTGGAGGTGGGAATATCCTCAACCTCATATGAAGGTGAGGGTGTTGTGGGGATAGGGAACATATTAGGGAAAGCATATTAAGCTTTATATGGGGGTGAGAATAAACATTCGTTAATATCTTCCCCCATCTCATATATATATCACCCCACACCATATGAGGACAAGGGTGGGGGTGCAAAGAGATATTAGGGAAGGCTTACTATGTGAGGATGAGAGTGGGGCATATTAGGGAAAGCTAAAAATCCCCTTCCTCTTATGTTCTCTCCAACTCTGCCACCATCTTCATGTGCCGAGAGGCACTCTCTTGCCTAGTATGGTAGAGATGTAATGGAATGTAATGTCTTGTTTAACATTTTGATTCGATCAAATTACATAAAAATAAAAATAAAAATAAAAAACATAAAATTAATGATTATATTTAAAGTATAAGTATAATTACAATTAATAATTAAAATAACATAGATCCATCTTAAGTCTGGATCTACCAATAGCCAACAGAGATCAAATTCCTTGAGATTCAAACCTCTTTTAGAGTGAAAAGAGATTTGATCCCTCTTTGAGCTTGGTAGATATGAAGTTAAGATGGTTTAGGTTAGTTACTTATAAATCGAAGGTGAGAGTGGTGGCGGGGGGAGATATTAAGTAAAGTTGGAAAGCCTCCTCTACCCCACCGCCACCCTCATTTCTTATCAATCTAAATTATAAGAGTGTTCAGGGGGGAGATATTAATTTTAATGAATATATTTATTAGTATTTTATTGATCATAAAATTTTCAATTAATTAAATGTGTTTGTTAAAATATATAATATATTATTTTTTGTTATTTCTAAAACATCATTCCACTTTATTTAAAAAAACTAAATTATTTTTATTTCATATTTATCTTATTTTTAATTAACCAACATAGATCCATCTTAATTCAAGATCTACCAAGCTCAAGAGGGATCAAATCTCTTGAGATGCAAACCTCTTCTAGAGTGAAAAGAGATTTGATCATTGTCTGTGCTTGGATGGTAGATCCGGAGTTTGGATGGTAGATCCAGTGTTTAGATTAATCTACGTTGGTTTAATTATTAATTATAATTAATTATAAATATTAATATTAATATTTATTTTATTTTTTATTTTATTTTTACCAAGTCAAAATGTTAAAAATTACAACATCTCTACCATATCAAATGTTTAAATAGGAGATAAGTTTACTTACGAACTTTAAATATAAATCAAATTTTTAATAAAAAGGTGAATTGAGTGAGGGGAAATCTTGGATAAAATATAATATTACAATATTTGTTACCACCCACAGCCAATAAAAAGTGGTTAAGGGTGGGGGAAATACTAATTAAAATGAAATATTATTACATTTTACCTAATATTTTATGTCACAAGTCTAAATATTATATTATACACAATATATCCTCTCAACCCCTACTAATTTTATAATTGAGTTTGTTTACTGTTAAATTTCAAATATAAAGAAAAATTATTATTATTATGAATTTGGCTTCTGTGATCCATAAATTGTGTATAAAATATTTCAGTGAAAATCACATTCAAGTAGATTTCGTCTACTAGTTTCGAACCAGCCAGTGTGGTTCATCATTGGGACAAGATGAGAAATCTGATCTAGGACCCACTTTAAATAGGTAAGGAAACTCCAACTAGCCGTTGTAGAAAAACAACTAGACTAGAAGTTATTCTACAACGACTAGTTGGAGCTTCCTTATCTATTTAAACTCAATCCTAGATCAGATTTCTCACCTTGTCGTAATGATGAACCACACTGGCTGGTTCGAAAAGCGTCGACAAAGCTGCTTGAATGTGATTTTCACCGAAAGATTTTATACACAAAAATTATTATTATTATTATATCCAATTTTAAGGTCACGACCAAGCTAGACACCAAATTAGTGTATGAGACCCCCTTGTTTGTGGGACAAGGGACCCACGGACTATTGAGGGGAAATATTGGGTATAATATAATATTATTATACCCAATATGACCTAGTAAAAAATGGATGGAGGTAAAAATATTAAATAAAATGTAATAATTACATTTTCCTAATATTTCCCCACATATCGAGACAAATGTCCCACATGAACATATCAATAAACAAGTTTCACCTTTACAGTTTACATGAATTCTAGGTCTTCATTTTCTACACCTAATTATGTATCTAAATATAACATCTTAGTTTACATGGATTCTACATCATCATTTTCTACATCTAATTATGTATCTAAATAGAACATCAAACTAAGATGGATCTATGCTAGTTTAATTTCCCCTCAAGTAGGTTATATTATACATGAATACCATTCGTCAATACTTTGTTCTTAAAACCATGGGTCAACTTTTTTTTATTAATTAATTTTTATAAGGTTATTTTTATTTTATTTTCACCAAGCTAAAATGTTTACATTACAATATAATTTCTAGCATATTATAGGCGTTACTAAAAAGTAATTTTTTAGGAATTGTCTACGGACGCTTAAAAAAATCAAAAAATCACGTAGTTGGAGTGTTTGAATCATTTTTTTATGGTGGAAATGGATTCAACACCATCAAAAACCCCTAGGGCAACCAAAATCCTAAAGTTTAATAGCTATAACACAGATTTTCAAAAAATTCTGCTCTTGCCGGAATTTATGGATTATTCTATGGGTATTTTAGAATAGGCAATTTATTTATTTTTAAAATTTTCAATTACTTTATCTCACTATATAAATGTAAAATAAAAGTGAAA